>JAZGUH010000060.1:3082500-3682500 GCA_037893225.1 Hippasteria phrygiana
AGCTTTAAAGTTTCATGATTTTTTTCCCCAGGTTTTAATAGACCTATGAAGACGGAACAGGGACGGGGACGGAACAGCGCGCTTGTATCACGACATGCCTTTCCAAAGCCTAAAGGCCGGTCCATACTCGGCGCGAAAAGCGAACGCGAACGCGAATTTGTGACGTCAGGGCAGGTTTTCGCGCTGCGAATTCGCAAAAGTTGAACACATTTCAACTTTGCGCATCTTCGCCGCAAATGTTACATGACGTCAAATTCGCTTCGCATTCGCATTCGCGTGAAGTATGAACCGGCCTTAATACTGTCATTTTTCCCCCTCGTATTGCCTCTCTCGGGAACTCCTTACCTGTAACCTGCTTCCCTGCCACCTAAAATCTTTCACAATTCAAACGAAATGTGAATAGACAACTTATAGGCCTATCCCTGTGATTTCTGTCTTTTCTTGTCATATGTAGCCCACACATTGAGTGGACGATACCCCAGAGTTGGAGTCGAGTCCCTGCAAGTACTTTCACAAGTACTTTCGCAAGCCCAGTCAGAAGTCCTTTCATAAAGCCGGTCACAAGTAACTGGATGAACAATGACAAAGGAATGTCTTTGTCAAAGCTCATTTGAATAGCTTGTGAGTGGGATTAGGACTGGAGGGCTTGTGATGGACTTGCAGGGACTTGCAGGGACTTGTGATGGACTCGACTACATCTCTGCGATACCCATAAAAAAGTATCTATACGTAGAATGTGGTCGGAGGAACCACAACAGACATATAGGCCCGATACTACGACGCCGTAATCTTTCCGCATGTCGTCACTTAGAAAACGAGGTAAATAGAGTGTGCCATCATTTCTTTGACGAATACATGATACAAACGAGGACATCTCAAGTCCCTAACGATCGAACATTGTTTCTAAAAAGTGTAGCACAACTCTTCCATGCCAGCACAATACAGACACACATTCTGATAAACAGAATGGATTGCGTCAACGTGACATTTCGGCAGTATTATTCTGAAAATGTTGACAACTATCTTCACTGAATTCAGACTGGGCTGCATGCACAGAATGAAGGCAGTTTTGCGTGCGCTGCTCTATGCTTAAAACGAGAAGAGAAAACCCTTCAATTTATAAAGTTCACTACACAAGACAGCAATGGATTACAAATTTGGCACATGAAAAAAAATATCATGAAGTTGGTTTTATATTTTTCCTTTCATTTATAAAATCATTGCAGACGATGCTACAGAGCTCAGTCCCAAAGCGTCATATTATAATTATTAAACTTGCAGCAACAGCAAGTAATTTTTTAATCATTTTTTAAAATTTATTTGGCCATACAACAAACAACAAGAAAATACATAACAGACACAAGGTAAAACGATTAATAATTAAATAAAACAACAAAAATGGGAGATGGAGATAAAACCGACAGTACACAGGGATGAGGGACTAAGCCAATTAAAGCTGACTCATGGGATAAACAAAAGTGTACCTAAACACAACAGTCCAAGGACCTGCTTATTCATATGAAAACATCCATATAAAAAAATATCACAAAGGCCTATCATAATGTAATGATCAGTGTATTCAGCTATGAAAGTAATTAACAGTAACTTACCATAACTGATCAAGATAATCTGCGTATTCCATCTCAATGCAAGAATATTAATCCATATGGACAATGCAGAGTTAATCCCTTAATCCGGTGAAGTTACATCTCAAATGATACATTATCTCTGCGTGCCAGTTCTAATGAACGGTATATACACGCAGCGGTGAATGTTCTTCAATGACTTACTCGTGCTAAATAAAGAGGACGCAAAACAAAAGTAGGTTGTGTACTTCTTGTTTTATTTCTTCGATTCTTTTTTTTTCTCTCTTCTCTTCAATCTCTCCCCCTCTTTCTCTCCATCACTCTTATCTTCTCTTGAATTTGAATCCCTCCGGTGCCTTTGCATGTAGCGCAGTCGGATGAAACAGTGGGTCTCCGCCGGCTTGCCGAGCTAATTGACCGGGTCTCTGTGCCGGACGCGACGGCGCATATAGTAGTAGGTCGCGGGTGCGAGCTGCTAGCGGGCTGCCGGAGACCTTGAGACGGCCGGGAGCTGGCTGCGTGCATGTGGGCCCGCCAGGCTTCCCCGGACTCCCTTGAAGTTGGTGGACTTAATGACGGCGATCACGCTAGGCCGCCGTTGATTGGCTAAGCTTTCGAAACCGTTGTTATCATTGATAACATGACCGATGTTTGTTAGTTTCTTATGAAGGACGTTTCTTATTAATGATTAATTTTTCTTAAAATAAGCTTTTCACGTTTCACCTCGAAATTTGTTTTTGTAATTGATTTTTTTCTGGGAATTCAAAAGTTATTTATTTGAACGAGACATCGAACGAAAAAGTCCGCCCACGTACTGGAAAAAAGTCGAATTACTTGCGGCCCGACAATAATTCAGTTATCGCGGGGTGTATGCCCATCTCATTGTGCGTCAGAGCAATCATGAATAAAAGCATTTTGGAGGATTACAGACCCCCAAAATGGAAAGCAAATTTCTTTCCGTTTAAAGATAAGACATCTCCAATTTGAAAATTCGTCAGAAGAAAATCTAATTTGTTGGAGAGCACGGACAGTATCTCTTTAACGGATTACGATAAATGAAAATAGGAAAATGCTGTAAATAATTCTGAAACGACGAGTGTGAGTGCAAGTCATACGAAATTGAAATTTGATTTTTGTTTGTGTGTGAATATTTTGCGATAGAGACTGGCCACACCCCTGCCCACCTGAGTTTTATACACGACTCAGACGTCAGGGATGTTACTAACAACGTTTTTGAACGTCAATGGCTTCACCATTTTTTTTGGGGGGGGGGGCGTGCCTCGTGTTTTTTTGCTGTTATAAGTCTCAGTAAATTAACACAAAACTGCATCAAAATTATCTCCTATACATTCATCGTTATGCATTGTTACGGTGTCATATGAAAATCAGACTCCTATGAAAATCGGACTCCTTTCCCCTATTATTTATTAAACCCTCTCACGTGACCGGCCACTCTCCTAATTATCTTCACCTATAGGTATGTACAATACTACCAATGATCCCGTATACACTCTATAAACGGATTGGTTGAAAACAACCAATATATTGGTATAGGATTGTTAGATCCAATCCAATCGGTGGACACATCAACCAATAATTGCTTGTTTTAACCAATATATTGGTTATTTCAACCAACCTGTTTTTAGAGTGTATTGACTGGAATTCACGCTACAACGGAATCATTTTAACTGGCCCCACAAAGTAGCAACAGTTGAATATTGAGATAAATTGTCCGAAAGAACCGTTTGAGCTTCAATTTGAAGGAATGCATGTTACTAGGCCTATAGCTCATTCCTACCCGCCACGAACTTTTGAAGTTGTCAAAGTCTCGACCCCAGATTTGAGAAAATGATGCTCAAATTTAGTAAAACCGTGAGACCATAATCCGAGTCCAAACAGAAGTATCGACCCAAAAGAATTTTAGAGGTTGAATTCAGATTTAAATTTTTGGGATAGGATAGAAAAGAGCTTTTCGGATGTCTAGGTGTTCGTCCATTACAACTACGCGTGACGTAGCCGTAGCCGTAGCTGTAGCTCTAGACGCCCATTTCGGACACGGCCTAAGCATCTATTTGAAATAGAGCGTCTCTTCGGGACTGGACTGGGAGCATGCGCATAAAGGGCCAGGAGGCCGTCTTCACGGACTGATAAAGAGAGTCCCGCTGACAGGGCTCGGCGGGACACCGTGCAGTTGACATGCGGAATATAAATTGGATATTAAAAGTGCTGATGATGGCTCTCATAATGACAGCCAGGCTATTAAAATGTAAAGATGAGCTATATAATGGTTCATAGCTGAAATCTTGAAGTGAGTTGCGTGAGTAAGGTGACAATGTATATAAATACGGTACTCTTAAATGATTTAATCCGATGCTTAAAGGTAATATACAGCATTTGCAAACATCAAAAACAAACTTCCAAATTATTATGAAATACCTTACTCGAGTGAAAGTAAATAATAGTTTTGAGCATCATGTGAAATTATGTCATCTGGTGTGCAGTCATTTTCAAGAAAAGTGATGTGATTTTGTATAAATTTTCAATGATGGCCGGCCGACCATCGTTGGGGAAAAAACCTGACTTTTTGTTCAAATACTGCCCCCAATTTACCAAATTTAATAGTTAGTCCACATTTTGTTTGCATTCGGTTATATACATCCGTGAAGGGGTGCAAGCCAGTCTGGTTCCCTGACCCGACAATTCCCAATGTATATAGGCCTAAATTGCTCCGTTTCGTTTGGAGTAGGGTCAGGGAATCAGACTAAAAGAACAGCATTTTGTTCTTGGTTTTTCCAGCATCTGTGAACATAAAACTTTAAAGAGGTCATTGCAATCATATTTGTTATAAAATACTAACCCCCACATCCATCCATTTCTGAAAATAACAGCAAAAGTAAATGTTGTATATTAACTTTAAAGTAAGGTACTATTACACTGAACTCCGAAATACCTTTGAAATGACTAGGCCTATAACAGTATGCACGTCTCCCTATTTGCATCGTCTAAAAGTGCGTCAAATCCCAGATTGTTACCACTTGTTTATGTCGTCAGGCCTTTGTTTGTTTCGCTTTGTTTACAATTTTGTTTAACAACGTCAAACAAATAGAAAAGGAAACTGACTAAATAATTTGGATGAATTTTCAAAGTGAATAAAGAAAACTGGCAGGAGCGGGATTCGAACCTGCCACCTCCGGAATACTGTACCGGTGCTCCACCAACTGAGCTGTCTTGCCCTATGTGGGCGGCATCCCACTGTCTTTGTTAGTGGGCTATTCAGAAGTCATAACCCTATAATGCCGTATAGCCAGGAATTGCCTAATAACTTTACGATACAACACGGGAAGCGACATTGTGGGGATCACTCAATGGGGATACGACCTTTTTAACTTTTAGAGGATAAATCTTCAATAGATATCAAAGAAATTATCCCAATTTTCAGACCTGTAGACACAGGGGGGGGGGGGGGGGGGGGGGGGTAACTTCCACCGATCCGTTACTGAGACCAACCCACCTTCCCCTTTAAATAAGTAATACTTTCTCTCTGTCATGTCGTCTTGCCGGGCCAATTTCACTGAGCTCCTAAGCACAATGACGTGCCTATAGCATGGAAGTCTTCGTTGGTGAAAACAGAATTATCAACCCAAATTTCATGTGATGTATATTGCTTGTTTATACTCGTACATGCTATTCAGCCGCTGTCTGCAAAATCACATGCAGTTGGGGCTGGTAGGCCTAACCTGTTTTCACTAAGCAGGACTTTTCGTGCTAAGCAAAATCAGCCCGGATCGCGTGCAACGAGAAATCGGTGCTTTAATCACCGCCGGGGGTTCGAGTAGCGTCCGGAACGCGAGTCAACCGGCAATTCCAGTTTGAAATTCTCCCGGCCCAGCGTGCCGTACAGCCACGGCGCGCTGCGGGCACCGCAGATTGCGAAATTATGTCGGGCGACGGCAACACCAATTTGTAGCATAAAAATTGATGAATCATTTGGAGGGTAATTTGGGAAACTACTGCCCCCTGCCTGGGCCCTGGAGTTTAGTTTTTATATGAAGGTGTTTTTTTTCTTCTTTTCTTGGCTTGACCGCGATGGGAGCGTGACGGCGCAGGAGACCGGCCGCCCCGTAGCGGCCCGTGGTTCATCCCGCTATTGCGCAAAGTTGTCATTTCTATGTCAACACTGCTCTCTCGCGTTTTTTTTTATATATTAGCTACTTCGCTTGGAATCGCTAGGTGATCTCTCCAGTCAAGGTCATTCCAAACAAAACTTTGGACAGTTGGGAAGAAAAGTGAATCTGGAGATGAGTTGTATTTTATGCAATCTGACAGATTTTGTAATATGAATCTCGAAGGACAGACATTTCGGCGTCAGTGTGTGGAGGCTGATGTACTCTTGGACAGGTATTGGAGCCTATTTGCCAAGGCAAAACATTTGCAGAACGATCGCCGTTTACTTGCGGACATTTTAAAATAGACATTACGAACAAAGTCATGGTTATGATCCTAAGGATCTAGGCCATTCCTCAAAACTGACTTCGACTTCGGCTTAGTGGCTTTTCGTAATTTTATGTCCTCAGACATGGCTAGATCTAGGGCCATTGTTTTCTACGCGTATATATCTAAGTCTTATACAAACAGAACCTATGGACTTAGTCTGTTAATTTTCCACAAGTAATCAGGGCTTCGGGTTGGTAATGAAGCTCGGGAATAAACTGGAGGTATAGAGCCGGAGCCGAAGTCGAAACTAGTGGAGAAATGGCCCTAGTTTGTGTTCTGCTTGCGAATTCGGGTGATTCGCGCCGTAGTGCGCCACCAAGCGGTTGCACTGGAGAGGTGATTTTTCAATTTTTCCAACTTCATTGTCAACCATGGAGAATAAATTCTCCAGTGGGTCAACAAATTGTGCACACCACGTGGTTCATCTAATTTATTTATCGGGCTAGTTGGTGTAAGCAGTACCGGTATTTGAAGAGCATCCAAAACCTTCGCAAGTATTGAGCAAACTATACAATTTCCAACAACTGTCAAGGTTGACTTAAAGGTAGTGTAAACGATTGGCAATCCTCCAAATTCTTTATACTGAATTATTACGAAATACCGGTACCTTACTAGACTGTAAGTTAATAGTAGTCTCAATCATCCTGTGAAATGATGGCACCAGGTGTGCTGTCGTTGTCAAGAAAAGTGGAAATTTATATCGTTTTCCAACGATTTCCAGCTGGAAATCGTTGGAAAATTGCCCTGTAGCCTTTAGTCAAGGCGCGCGTGGCAACCCGGACGAGTCGCGTGCTTCGGACATGCTGGCATTCGGGGCGCGTCACGCGTCCAGGTAGCCTTGACTAAAGGCTATCATCCGCCCGACGGTTGAAAACGAGCGCCGTTTTTCTCTAATTTTTTCCGCCATCCAACAACGCAAAACTTTGAACAGGTCAGTGGAACGATATTTCCCATAAAATACTAACCCCCAAATCCGCCCATTTCTGAAAATTGCAACAATGACCAATCATGTACACTACGTTTAAATTGACTATAAAAAAGGCTCATTAAGAGAGAATGGGGAAAAACTACTGGTGGCGCACTCTATTGTGTGTGACAGTGACTCGCACGAATTAGACTGTTGCACACTGATTTCTAGGTAAATTGGATAACGCATCGGTTGTTCGAGTTGAAGCCGTTTGCAGCCATATTACCACTCCCAAAACAATAGGTATAGCAAGCTTGTTCCCCAGGGTCTGCTTTCATCCTCATCCTCCTCACGTAGAGAATCAGTGGTAAAATGGGAGTGGTGATCACGGATACTGGCTTCAGTGGCCTGTATGTACAGCGAGATCACAGAGATCGGTGCGGTTGCATGTAAGTTCTATTTGACCCCAAGCCAGGGGTCACGGGGTGTCCTTGAGCAAGATACTCTATCGCACGAAATTCCTTCCTCTATTGATCTCACTCGGTCTGTTCATCCACAGATAAAATGCAACAGAAGAATGTAACAGCATACAGAAGTTTCGATCAATGGAGCAGCAGCCAATGATAAATATATCGCACTGCATTATAGTTGATAGACCTGAAATGTAAGATAGGCATGCTAGTTTAGCTCTCAGAATGTAAAATTAACCTTACGGTGGTAAATCAAAAAAAGGTAATTCATTGTCTGTTTTTCTGAAGTATCTACCTCGTGATGCTATCCTTTACCTTTACAAGACAACTTTACGTCTCTCATGGAGTACCGGTACTGTTCACACATCTGGGCTGGTGCTTCTGCTTGTCACTTATATATCTTTAATATATAGAATAGAGTACAGAAGCGCACTGTTAATTTGGTTGGAGAAGAGTTGGACTCATCCTTACAATCACTGTCTCACCGGAGATCTGTTGCTACTCAGTTCTACCATGGAGGAAGGAACACATGGTTCTACAGACACTCTCGTGGTAAATGTTCCACTGGCTTGTCCAGTTTAGTTCCTCCAATTAAAGGGTGTTTGACCGTGAAACATGCTTTCTGCCTGTTTCCACCAATACACTCTATATACCCAGATATAGAACAAAAAGCTATGCCAATAGCTTTTTTCTCTTGTTCTGTATTTCTACGGATTTTGTTTGCCTGGTGCATTTTTCGTTCATCTTAGGATCTTTCCTGCTTCAAGAGGAATCTTAATTCTTACCTCTTGTATCTTTGATTCTCATTCTTTTTTGTGTGTATATAGCTCCGTAGTGGCTTATAGCCTTGTTCGGGGGAATTTATTGCCCGAAGTGACGGTTTGACGTTCACTGCAAAAACTGTGTTTAGCAATTACACACTTTTCTAAACGCTTTATTGCTATCAGTTTGTACACACGTTTACAACATGTTTAGCGTATTGACGTATAGTGTTTAGCCATTGAACATTGGTGTTTAGGAATTGGGCACGTAATGTTTAGCGTCTAAACATGTTTACAAACTGATAGCAAGTTTGTGTTTAATTGCTAAACACAGTTTTTAGAGTGTTTGGATAAAAAGATGCTTGGCATTGCTTTCCTTTCCAACTTAGCTCTAAGCACACATGGTGCCAAGTTGCTTTCTGTGTTTTGTTTTAATAATATTTATTATAGGTTTTCCTGGCCAATTTCATAACAAATTAATTCAATTCCATTAACACACATTCAAATTCACGCATTTCTCCCTAATTCAATCAAACTAGGGTTTCTTTTTAGCTACTATTGCATTTAATTTCGTGTTTGTGCACACATGATTTCGTTCTTTTCATTCAGGTTCGTTTTAGTCATTCTATTTCATTTATAGGCATTCAAGACTACATTTTCACCAATCTTCAGTTGAATTTCTACTACCTATCTACAATTGATGAAATCAAATTAAGCCTCATCGAAGCGCACATGAATTTGTTGCTAGTTTTTGTTTTCTTTTTCGTTTATGGGCAATGAATTTCAAATTCTGTGCGTTCAAATTAAACATGAGTTATGGCTTGTTTATTCGATGAAGCTGGCAATAGCTTTGTTAGATGCGTTTCGGTGTTGTTTGCATTTCATTTACATGTACGTCATGTGTTTTGTCTTAATTGCAATAATTGTTTCTTTTGCTTTGTTACTAGATTAAAGATAAAGCCTGTACCCTGTATCTAGAAGACTGTTAAGTAAAGTTTGAAAAGTTATGGTGATAAGTTTGAAATGAAAACAAACTCTTTCGCTATAGCCTTGTGATAGTTTGCACTGATCTTTATGTTTTCTTCTTTATTTCTGCTAATGTTCGGAACACGTCAAAATACGAATCAGAAAGCACATACCATAGAAACGAATTTGAATGTAAACATTTGAAAAATGTTTGCCAATTGATGAAATTAAATGGTTGACCAGCCTCTTGCTGCTGGCTTTTACGAAATTGAATGATCTTTGCGACCTCATGAATTTGAATGATCTTATTTTGCCAGTGAATGGAATTACTCCTTTTGACTGTTGAATGCTGATGCAACGGAGCATTCATTTTCAAACGAAATTGAATGAGCCGAGTATTAAATTGAATGAATGTTTGTTTAAATTGGCCGGGAAAACCTATATTACTGTAAATACAGCATCATTTATAATTAATGTAAATATAAACATAACAAAATGGCGGGGTACATTTATTTGGACAGCACAAGCAATGGAAACTTGGACCAGTTTGTCATCAAACCCGAATAGGCCTACCCTTTATTATTAGGCCTATCACCTTTCTGGGTTCACACCGACGAGGCCCAAAGCTATATAAACAATTCTTTGGTCGGTATTGTCAATAATGTTTTGCTCCGGTACTCTTTATAAAGTCGCTTGTCCAACTGATAAATTAAAACAGAGCAAACAAATATTGAGGCAGGGTGCCTTGTAACTTACTTGGCATTTCAAAACATGGTAAAAACAAAACAAAAATAGCAGAAAATGGACACAGCAACAATGACGGAAATGTGCCCCCACCTTGTGCCGACAAACACCCAACCAAACCTTCCTTATTCTCGATAAATCTGATAAAAAAAACCCATTACCCCAGAAAATCCTTTCCCAGGCGTATCACTGTCAACACAAAGAAAATTAGCTAAATCCTTAAAAAGAACCTACGAAGACTGTCAGTGGGTTAATTGAGCAAAATTGCAGCGCCCGGTTCGCTCAATTTCACTTGACACCAACAACTAACCAGTCGCGGCCTTCGCGCCTCTCCCGAGATCTTTAATTGCGGGGATTATTTTTGGCGTTCTTCTGCTCCAGAATGTATCTGTTCCGTCCTCGAGTTCTTCAGCAAGACAATGGTGAAGCGGAGGGGATGGGCACGCGATCCCACTTGAGATGGAGAGGCTTGAGGGAAAGACGAGTGGCTTCGAGTCGCAGGCTGGGCTTTCCGGGGATCGCACGGGGCGTATACGCGGCGTGCTGGGATTCACCGCGGCGGGCCACTCCACTAGCCCGGCGTTACACCGCCCCAAGGCCCTTGGCCACACGGCGGACTGATGGCTCCTTGATTGCCAGCGTATTGTCAGCTAAGCTGCCTGAGAGAGACACAGTCAGCGTGGTTCCCATTTGCGACCGGAACCCACGAAACTATAGCCTTAATAGGCTATAGCCTTATAGGACATTTTTGCACATGTTAGTTTTTGTTTGCATTACAAAAAGGATACTTGGCTTTTCATTTTAATGAACACCTATACATTTTTAGAGATTTGGCATTTCGTGGATGAAAACCTTGACAGTTCCTGTTGATTTTTACTGTGTAAGCCGTGTTTATATAGGTAATGTAAACGTCAACAAATAAAATTACTATGAAATACCTTACTTGACTATAAGTAAATATAGCCAAGTAAAAAAGAACATGTTTAGCGTCTGGGTTAAAAAAAGGAGGAGGTTTATTATTTTTTTTTTTAAGATGGCCGCCGTTCTTTGATAAATTTCCAACAACCGTAGGTTTATCAACTGTTCTGAGACAAAGAAATGAAAGAGACATGTTTGACAACAGACTTGAACGTGTTTACAGTGGTTTTTATTAATTTTGTAAGTTTATATTTTATTTTCCGATGGATCGGTTGACATCTTGGTTTTTTTCACCTCCTTTTCTTCTGGTAAAAATAGAAAAACAATCCAGGCGGCCTCCAAAAAGGAAGCGGGCGGGGACGCTAAATATGTTCTTTTTTTGCTTCGCCTAATAGTCTCAAGCATCCTGTGAGATCATGGCACCTGGTGTGCTGTAAGTCATTTTTAAGAAAAATTCAATTTTTGTATCAATTTCTAACGATGGTCGGCCGACCATCGTTGGAAATAGTCTAGTCCCCTGACCTGTAACTCCCTGACGTCTATAAATTGCCCCGTCGTGTCTGACGTAGGGTCAAATGAACCAGACTAGAAGAACAGCATTATTTTCTCTTTGTTCAGTTTTCCAGCATTTATGCACACACAACTTTAAACAGGTCAGTGTTACAGTATTTACTATAGAAAACTAATCCCCAAATCCATCCATTTCTGAAAATTACAGCAAAAGCAAATGTTGTATACTACGTTTAATACTGTCCTGTTTTAATAACGGTATCCTGTGAATATAACAGCTCTGGCAGTTTTTGACTCATTTTGCCGGGTGCGTCGTATTGTCTTCTGTGAAGCTGGCTTATGTCTCAAGAATCTTTACACTTATGGGTGTCCAAAAATAATGTCCCAATCTTTGTGATGTATGACACTAAAACATGACGTCAAAGCGCAATTGACCGTTGAATGTTCATGATGTTAAAAAAGGCGATAAGTAGGGTCCAAGTTTCCAGTTTCACAATTCATATCAACTGGAGTCCTTAAATTACCATTTTCATATCATAATATGGAACACAATTCTTACCGTTCTTTATATTTTTACATAAATTTATGTAAAATCTAAAAATCTAAACATTTATCACGCAGAATTATGAGCAGTATAGTGCCGTTTCATGATTTTCTTCTGAGAACACGGGAGAATCGGAATGGGCTTTCTTCTTGAATTTTTTTGGTCTTCTGCCTCTCAGACACGTCTCAGAAATGTTTCCCTGTATACAATCGATCATGCAGCAGGCAGCAGGCTGTCTGATAAGTATGTGGTAACGTTGGCAAATGTTCTGTTAAAAACAGTTTAGAGCAAACTTAGAAGATTGCTATTTTTCTAACTCGCGGTTTGGAGGATTTTTTTTTCAGGAGGAAACTTGAAGTTCGAGAACCAGTCTTGTAGCTTCCTTAGCAAATACCCAGAATGTCGCTAGCCAACTACAAGATGGCAACAAGGCTACGACTAACGCGCAGTGACACACTGTAAAAACCAACGGCTAACACTTTTTGAACACTTGAATATTATTACTTTACACGTAAAGGTATATAGGAGGCGTTGTACGCGATTAACACTAAAACACGTTCAAATAGGCGTTGGTGTTAATGACTATTAACATTCTAAAGTGTTAATATCTACCTAAATTAACACCTCAAGCGTTCATAATCATCAAAACCAACGCCTATTTAAACGTGTTTTAGTGTTAATCGCGTGCAACGCCTCCTATACCTTTACGTGTAAAGTATTAATATTAACGCGTTGAAGTGTTAAAAAGTGTTAGCCGTTGGTTTTTACACTACAGTGCATGCGTTGTTCTTTTTTAACTCCACATTTTGTCCTGCCGAACACACATTTATTCTTCAAAGTCGATACCTTTATTGATTTTGCAGATTTTTCACATCGAAAACTGTAAAACACAGACCTAATTCAAGAAATTCCAGCAAAATGTACGTCCCTGTGTACATTTCCAGTGGATACCTCACGCTTAATTTAAATAATTCGTGAATAATGGGGGGGGGGGGGGGGTATACCCCCATCCCACTGGATCTACGCCCGTTTCTGGAACAAGTACGTCCCCCATCCCCACACTTCACTCAAACCAAGCAACACGCCCAGCAAAACACGCACCCCTATGGTAGATCCGAAGGGACATCGCAAATCGTGAATATTGACGTCAATTATATTCGCGGCAAAAATTCACGACTTGCCCCAAATCGTAAACATTGACGTTAATACCGGAGGGCGGGCGTAAATTTTCGGACGCAAATACGTCAGTATTCACGATTTGGGGCAAGTCGTGAATTTTTGTCGCGTACTACCAACAAAGTGACGACTAGATTAATTCGACCAATGAAAGACTCCAGCATTAGATCTGTTTTGTAGATGGATACAAACACAAGGTGGGATGTAGTCTTGGTTCCAAGACGTCCTTAGCGCGGTGCGACGTACAGCGCGCACGGCAGCGCCCTCTAGCCACACACACACACACACACACAGTCATGTAAACGGGTGCAATCGTGGACCTCCCATTGTTCCTCTTTTGTTTATACTCTAACTTTTTCGGAAGGCCTCCCATTGGTTTTGTACACGATTTTCAATCGTGGACGTTAGGTCAAACGTGGACCCCTTTGTCTACGCCCGAATTCTTTTGTCCTAGGTCCACGATTGCCGGCATATACAAACTCACACGCCAAGGCCAAATCGCTGCCTTGGCGTGTGTGTGTGTGTGTAGCGAGAGGGCGCTGTCGGCCGGCCTTGCGCGCTATACGTCGCACCGCTAAGGACGTCTTGGAACCAAGACTAGGTGGGATGATGTCATTAAGACCAGTTATTGTCAAGCCAAAGTTGATTCCTTCTATAAACTGGTTGATCAGGCCATCGAGGATCATTTTCGACTTAAAAACCATCAAACGTCACAACAATAAACCACGGAATACGGACCGATTGAAAAACTTAACACTAAAAGGCAGAGGGCATTTGCTGAAGGCAAGAGACAACATTTGTGTGTCATCAGAAACTGCAATAAGGGAAATTGATGCTATCAAAAAATCTTTTTTATGCTGGTAGAATTCAAAAGATGAACCCGGGAAGGTGGCACAAGGAGGTACGTTATCTGGCTAACATTAAAAAACGTGAAGTGACTATCCAAATTCAGGACACTGATCCATGTGATTACAAACCAATTGCTAATGCAATCAATAATTATCTGACCAGCTTTTGACAAACACATGAATCACTCAATGTTAAAACAATTGCCAGTCTACTTGCCATCCCACGTACCAGCACCCCAAGTACAACCCTGGGAAGTCTTCAGTGAACCTAAGAAAAATTCAGTTTAAAAGTCAGGGTGACCTGATGACTTGTCTGCCAAGATTACTGAGGAATTTGCTTATGAATTAAGTACCCCGTTAACCGATATCCCGAACAAGTAGCCTCAGCCTCAGCCTCAGCCTCAGCCTCAGCCTCAGCCCTCAGCCTCAGTCTCAGCCTCAGCCTCAGCCCTCAGCCCTCAGCCCTCAGCCCTCAGCCCTCAGCCCTCAGCCCTCAGCCCTCAGCCCTCAGCCCTCAGCCCTCAGCCCTCAGCCCTCAGCCCTCAGCCCTCAGCCCTCAGCCCTCAGCCCTCAGCCCTCAGCCCTCAGCCCTCAGCCCTCAGCCCTCAGCCCTCAGCCCTCAGCCCTCAGCCCTCAGCCCTCAGCCCTCAGCCCTCAGCCCTCAGCCCTCAGCCCTCAGCCCTTCAGCCCTCAGCCCTCAGCCCTCAGCCCTCAGCCCTCAGCCCTCAGCCCTCAGCCCTCAGCCCTCAGCCCTCAGCCCTCAGCCCTCAGCCCTCAGCCCTCAGCCCTCAGCCCTCAGCCCTCAGCCCTCAGCCCTCAGCCCTCAGCCCTCAGCCCTCAGCCCTCAGCCCTCAGCACTCAGCCCTCAGCCCTCAGCCTCAGCCTCAGCCTCAGCCTCAGCCTCAGCCCTCAGCCCTCAGCCCTCAGCCTCAGGCTTAGCCGTCGCCTCAGCCTCAGCACTAACTGGTGGTGTTCCTCAGGGTACTAAACTTGGACCTGTGATCTTCCTTGCCTGGATTAACAATGCACACAAACTGACAATTCAAAAGAGTGTGCCGTATCATACTAGGCCCATTGTACATTCCATATGACTATGCATTAACTGCTCTTGGACTAGAAACACTAGTTAACAGAAGAATTAATCTCTGTATAGCACATTTGCATTAAAGGCATTTAAATCTAAAAATACTCATACAATGAATCTCAGATCCAACAGAACGCTTTAAGAACTTTCATCCAAAACTATAACTATAAGCGTTCCAGAAATAGCCCGGTCCCATACTTTACTAGACTTGTGAATTCATCCACCGTACTCCCACCACTCATTTCCATATAATTTTTGTTGGTTAATGTGTACTGTATGTCCCTTTTTGTGTGTCAAGTGCAATCATATATGTATTTTTTTAGATGTATGTTATATTTTATGTCTCCTTTTATAATTTGACGTTTGTTTATTTTTATAATTATTTTCTATTTCATTTTTTTGTTAAAGAACTGTTTTTAATTCAGCCTCCAGGCTGCCATGAAAGATTTTTTAAAAACCAGTAATAATAAAAAAAAAATAGAATATTGACGTCAATACATGTATTCACGATTTGCGATGTCCCTTCCGAGCCACCATGCATCCCCACCCTTATCGCAAATCGAATCTTATACCCCACTGAATAACTACGTTCTGGTTCTGTACAGTTTGCATTCATTACTTTCAAATGTGGATGCAAATACAATTCACGAAAACAGAACTTTACGCGTTCATCAAAGCTGTTTATAGCCATACTATAGTCTAGACAAATAATTACATTTCTTGACTCGTATTAGGCGAAGTAAATACAAAAACATGTTTAGAGTCCCCGCCCGCTTCCTTTTTTGGGGGCCGCCTGGATATTTTTTAAAAGAGGTGAGAAAAAAAACCCAAAATAATTATTGCGGCCGGCATGACGTCACATCTTCCCTTCGTCCTATTAATTACACGGCACCCGATATGTTTGTTCTCCCGTTCGCGCTACATAGTAATTGATCTCTGTACAAAGTTCAAGCGAAGTTCCCAGTTGTCCGACCGCGCGAATGTCAACCGTTCCACGGGAAAATATAATACAAGGTTACTAAATGTATTAAAAGCACTAACATTTATTAAAACCACAATGTAAACATGTTCATTTCTGTTGTCCAGCATGTCTCTTCATTTTTGTGTCTTAGAACAGTTGAAAAACCTACGGTTGTCCGAAATATATAAAAGAATGGCGGCCATCTTGAAAAAAAAAAACCACTCCTTCCTTTTAAAACCCCCCCCCCCCCAAAAAAAAAAAACAACCGGACGCTATAAACATGTTTTTTTTGTTTACTTGGCCTTAGTTCCGATAAGGGGGCTCGGACAACTCGACCGTTGGCCGACTCGACTCGAGACAACTCGACCGTTCAGACAACTCGACCGTTCAGACAACTCGACCGTTTTTTGGTCAAATGGGAAGACAAGTCGTCCGTTGAGACAAGTCGTCCGTTGAGACAAGTCGACTCGTAGATAGGGGAATTGGTTGTGGAAGGAACGGCACGGGGTGACTGGGTTGATGGGCCGGCCGGAGCGCTGTCGTTTTGGACGGGGCTAGGGTACACAGGGGGCCGGGATGGACACAGGCATCGACAGGGGGCCGGGTAACGTGAATTGTCGTGCCGGTCTATATTTTGTGGAACGGGGCCGGGAAGGTTTTTTTTGCGGGGTGACTGGGTTTTGATGGGCCGGACAGCGCTGTCGTTTTGGACGGGGTTGGGGTACATAGGGGGCCGGGGCCGGGGCCGGGATTATGTTTAGATTTGCCTGTTAAGTCACACGCGAAGGTTCTTTTTTTTCAGCAACCTTCTTCACTTCATTTGATATTCATGCAAATGCAATCATTATACAAAAGTTCAGCGGACAGACCAATTCCTTATTTAATCACATTGCAGCTTTATAATGCCACTCAACCAGTAAGTTTTCGGCATCGATGAAAGTGCGCGTCGGCCAATTTTTTCGAGTATGCAACAAACCCGGGGCAACAAACTTATTGTCAACCAACGGTATGAGGGATTAGAATAACACTTTGAATAACAAACTACATTTGTAATCCACAAATTTTACATCTAGCCTCTACACTGGCCATCATCAACAGAGATGTTTAAGAATACCGGCCTATCACCGCATCGGTGCGGCGATAAATACCGTGCACCGTGCATGCGTGCCCGGCGTCGCTCTCGCGGGCCTTGCACGCGCTGGGTCCCGGCGTCGCGCTCGCCGTGCATGCCGTGTCACTACACCTGTCAAAGTCGAAGTCAAAGTCGAGTTGGCTGAACGGTCGAGTTGTCTGAACGGTCGAGTTGTCTGAACGGTCGAGTTGTCTGAACGGTCGAGTTGTCTGAACGGTCGAGTTGTCCGACATCCCCGATAAGGCCACGTGCCCGACTTGACTGTTTGATGGGACTAGCGCCCTCAATGTTCAACCGCTGAAATTTCCAGGCAATAAGTGTGGTACCCTGCCTAGTTCCTACAAGTTTTATTATTTCAACCTGGGTTACCAGACTACTGGTAGAAGAAAGAAAATGTTAACGGTAACATTTTTAGATTTTACATAAATTTATGTAAAAATATAAAGAACGGTAAGAATTGTGTTCCATATTATGATATGAAAATGGTAATTTAAGGACTCCAGTTGATATGAATTGTGAAACTGGAAACTTGGACCCTACTTATCGCCTTTTTTAACATCATGAACATTCAACGTGTCATTGCGGTATTTGATCAACTCGTACCCAGGACAGGTCAACTCGTACCCGAGTCAACTCGTACCGGTAAGGACTTATCCAGATCCACCAAAATGACATCGTCGTGTATTACTGAAATGCACTAGGCCTTATTGAATAGGCACAAGGCGCAATGCGCACGACGATGTCATTTGTGGTTCTGGATAAGTGCTTACCACTCGTACCCCAAAATTTACACCGAGTGAACTCGTACCCAAGTCAACTCGTACCCAATTCCAATTCCAATGCTTTTTTCTTTTTTTACAGATTAAAAAACGCCTATAGTTCTTTTTAGGTAAAGGCATAGAGCAAGGAACTTGCTCTAGTCTATGGTAAAGGGTTCGTTTTTCCTTTTTTCTTGTTAACGTTACAGTAAAAAAAAACGGTAATTTGGTAAAGGGTTAATTTTTCCTTTTTCTTTCTACGATTTTAAAACGGTTTGATTGGACGCTATGTTGCACGGATCGAAAAGTCAATCATTATCAATTATCTAAAAATAGGAGAGGGAGGGGCAAAAGAAAGTATCATTCAGAATAAAAACGACAGATAAAAATTCAAACCAATGCAAAAAAATATTGTTTAAATAATACGATTCTCCATTAAAGACTTTCGCACAGTTGTCCATTACCAGTCGTCCAGTTTCTGGGAAAAAAAGAGACTCGGGTACGAGTTGACTCGGGTACGAGTTGACTCGGGTACGAGTTGACTCGGGTACGAGTTGACTCGGGTACGAGTTGACTCGGGTACGAGTTGACTCGGGTACGAGTTGACTCGGGTACGAGTTGACTCGGGTACGAGTTGACTCGGGTACGAGTTGACTCGGGTACGGTACGAGTTGACTCGGGTACGAGTTGACTCGGGTACGGTACGAGTTGACTCGGGTACGAGTTGACTCGGGTACGAGTTGACTCGGGTACGAGTTGACTCGGGTACGAGTTGACTCGGGTACGAGTTGACTCGGGTACGAGTTGACTCGGGTACGAGTTGACTCGGGTACGAGTTGACTCGGGTACGAGTTGACTCGGGTACGAGTTGACTCGGGTACGAGTTGACTCGGGTACGAGTTGACTCGGGTACGAGTTGACTCGGGTACGAGTTGACCCAAAATCGGTATACGGTGATGGCCTAGCGCTAGGCCTAACGTTAGGCACATTTCAGAGTTATGGCACTTTAAATGTGTAATTTCTGGGTGCCGGTGCCTGTAAAAGTGGCGACCATGTGTGCCAAAATAGGCCCACCCCTAGAACTATGGGGCTCCTGTCGGAGCCCATAGAAAGCAGCCCAATTTTCCCATAGGCTACTACAGCAAGAATAGGAACACAATTTTCATGCACCGTGCACACAAAAACCACTGCAAAGTTTACCCCAAAAATACACCTGTTACTTTCCTCACCTTGCTTGCACCAAACAAAAGATCGGTCAAATCTGTTCCAATTTTAGAAGACAAAAAAGGTGACACAAATCCCTGTTCCAGACTGAAGCAATATGAATCACAAGAAGCAAAGGTCAGGCATGAGCCAATCACATCACAGGGCTGTTGAGATTAAATCATGAATAATCAACAGCCCTGTGAAGTGATTGGCCCATGCCTGACCTTTGTACCCGGTCGTGTTGCTTCCTGTGATTCAAAATGGAGAGGGTTCACTTATGATCCGGATGAAAAGCGAAATTGCCCATTCAATTCCGAGCAGCACCCGTAGTCGGTGTGACAGTGCGCTTTCAACTTTTATGACCTGACTCGACCTCTCATATCATTACTTCAAGACGTGAACTCCTGCGCATGCATGATGCACCACCTGGCTTGCTGTTTGCCGGCAGCTGTTTCCTGAAGGGTACTATGGAGGTTCGCGGTACGTATTGGTCGCTAGGTGCTGCGCGCGTACCGTTCAGGAAGCGGTCGCCGGCATACGGGAAGCCGGGCGGTGGAGTGCACTGTATGCCTGGCTCTAGAATGCCATGTCTAGATTTGAGAACTGCAGAATAGGCCTCTGCTCTAAATCGAGGTAAAAAATCACACTTTACCTCCATAAATTTTCTTGGTGAATTTAACATGTTTAACAGTAGTTTTAATAATGTGATGATGTAAATTAGAACAGAGATATCTTTTTTTTTTGTAGTTTTTAATAGTTTTAGTCAGCTTGTATATTATTTTCCGAAAGATTGGTTGGATTTTGGGATTTTTTTTCATCTCATTTTCCACTGGTAAAATGGTTTAAAAATCCAGGCAGCCCCCCCAAAAGGAAGCGGGCGTTACGCTATTAAACATATTTTTCTTTTTTTGACAAGATTTTGCTGTTCGTGACCCATTTTGGTAGAGGGTAGGCCTATTAAAGTAAAATCTTTCCTATTTGCTTACATGCATCTCATTTTACACAGATGGAGGTACCCAATGACAAGATCCGTGTTTCCAACCTCTCGACTGCTGCCAACCACCACAAGATCCATCAGCTCTTCAAGAAATACGGCAGTATAGTTAAAGGTACTGTGATTTTACATGAGAACTTTGAATCGGATGGTTGTCGTCAAACTAACTTGCCCTTACCGAGCAGGCGATTAATTGGTCAGTCCACAGAAAGAGTATGGCATAAACCAAACACTACAGGCATGTTCATAAACAGCTGTGGTCGAACGCTTACATAACACGGCAAACAAATTTTCAGTTAACCTGTTGTGTTGAATACGGATGATGTTTTTAGTAACAGTTCCATACATAACATAATCCAACAGTGTGTTGCAATGGAAAGTCATCTCAGTGGACATGTACACACAGTCGTACTTCCCCAATACGTCCGAGGACAATGCTTTGTGTTTCCTATTGTTCCTTTAATATAACCAACCCCCCATAGACTAAGCACGTATCCTTACGTTCGAGGACCGATTTCAACAAATCAAAAGACTCTACGTTCGAGGACTGAAATGTTTCTTTGTGTTTCCTTTCTTCTCTTGTCCTCGGAGATAATATCTTATATACAGTGCACGTACATGTACATGAGAGGGCAAAGTATTCCCTTACACCCCCCAACCACCCTGAGATCTTTGGGGTCAAATATACCAACATCTACTATGCATTGGCTTGTGAAGAATTTAACCTTGTTTCCAGAACAGCTCAAAACTGACCACCAACTCTGCCAGTACCTGGCCACGAATTCACCCACCAAACGCCCTGCCCATGTACCCCAGCAAGGTCCAAGATTTCCACAAGTCTCATACCCTCATGTACTAAATCAAACAAAATTTAACAGGGTCACCCTGGGTCTTTGGTACTAAACCTAACAAGACTCAACAACACAATGAACCCCTACGGTATTTAATCAAGCAAAATTCAACACAACCTGCTGTTGGAGTTTGTAGGGCTTAGGGTAGTTACGGTTAATACATGTGCATTCTGCCAAGTAGTGAACGTGCTGGGGTATTCAAACCGCAGACGAAAAATTCCTGAGAACAAGAGAGAACAATATCGTCGGCGATTCCCAGCGAACGTCCGTGATTGAGATCGTGTACAAAACCTATGGGAGCCTTCGGCAATCGTGGACCTAGGACAAAAGAATTCGGGCGTAGACAAAGGGGTCCACGTTTGACCTAACGTCCACGATTGAAAATCGTGTACAAAACCAATGGGAGGCCTTCCGAAAAAAGTTGAAGTACAAACAAAAGAGGGACAATAGGAGGTCCCCGATTGCACCCGTTTACACACAGGTGTGTTTTTACATTAGTCTACTTGTGGGGTATCGGGAAAAAGGGTAACAATGGGGACAATGGTACCCCACGAGGTAGTCTTTAGAAATCGTGGTACCCCACAGAGTTAACGCTATGGCTTTTGAGATTTCAATGGGGACAAAGGAGAATAAAAGAAGGAAAGTAAAGTCCACAATAGAGGTACCCCCCATATCTACCCATGTGTGAGGATGGGTGAGTTTGTATAGCTATTCAAACCGTGGACCTTTAACAAAGAGGACAATAGGGTCCACGATTGAGTCAAGGTCCACGATTGAAAATCGTGTACAAAACATATGGGAGGCCTTCCGAAAAAGTATAAACAAAAGAGGGACAATAGGAGGTCTGCGATTGCCTGTGTTTACACACTTGTGTGTGTGTGAGTTTGTATATGCCGGCAATCGTGGACCTAGGACAAAAGAATTCGGGCGTAGACAAAGGGGTCCACGTTTGACCTAACGTCCACGATTGAAAATCGTGTACAAAACCAATGGGAGGCCTTCCGAAAAAGTTAGAGTATAAACAAAAGAGGAACAATGGGAGGTCCACGATTGCACCCGTTTACATGACTGTGTGTGTGTGTGTGAACAGATATTCCGTACCCTGTGGAGACATGAACACAATGCGCACAAAGGGACTGAATAGGTCTCCACAGGGCATTTGTATGGGTTAGGATGTCTCCACAAGGAATTTTGTGTACTGAGTCTATGGGGTTTGCTTAACTGCAGGGACAAAGGGGAGAACAATGCCATGTCTCCACAGGGCTGCAAAAAAAGGTATGTGTGTGTGCATGCCTTCCATGGGATACACAAAGTGGCATTTATGCATTGGAAATTGCATTGGACTACTGCTTATCAATTTATCTCCACCAGCACCACACGTCTCCCCCTTCTTCCCAAGGAGCCTAAACTGTTAACTTATACATGTAACATGTAAAAGCAAGCCTACTTAGAATTTTATCTCCTGTTTCACAGGGTCACAAATCCGATCTCTGTGACTTTATGTGACAGAGTGGCTTCATCATATCTTCATCTTGATATTGTTTTATTTTTTCTAAACCAGTTTACATGGTGCGTCAAAGCGGGACATGGGACTGCAATGGCTTGGCGTACATTGCATACAGCACCATGGAAGAGGCTGCCGAGGCAGTGGAGGAGATGAATGGAGAGGTAAGGTAGCGTCTCAAACTAGCGGTGGGAGAAACTGAAGATTTCAAAATCCGGTTATCCTAATTTCTATTCAAACAGAATAACGGTTGTCTGATTTCACTGGAAGTCTAATCTAGCTCGCAGTCATGTCAACAAGAAGTGACGAGTGAGGTGCCGCATGAAAAGCCCTCCCAATGACTGGATATAGTTTCCAGGATTCAGTGACCACTGGGCCTTTACAAAAATACTCCAGAGCTGTAATGTGGAAAAAGAAATTTTTTTATGGGCAGGCTGTTCATATACCAAGAAGACCACTAGCGAGTGAATGCAGTTACAATCAGAGACCGGGGAGCAAATTGGAGGATGTTGTTTTCTTTAGCCTGTGTCACAAAAAATAGAAGGCTTAATTTGTTTAACCCTCCTGTTCTCAGGGCCAAAATCGACCCAGCTGCTGTACAGATCAAAACCTATCAAATGTCTGATTGAAACACACACAAACTGTCAGAGTTGGTGTTTAGAGATTTTGATAGGCTGTGATAGTTATAAGTATAGGAGGGTTAATTAAGGTTGCTTTTGAATATCCGGATTAGAAAATCCAGATTTATATCCCACCATCTCAAACGCCGTGTTTGTGTGGTTTCAAATGTAGATTCGACTCGAGTCGGGATTCTGGGTTTGTTCGTGCTGTAGTCCGTGCTATTACGTCACATTGTGGGACAGCGCGCCCTCTCTTGCCCGTACTCTCTTGCCCGTACTCAACGTGCGATTTGAAAATCCCAACTTGACGGATTTGCCAATACGTTTGTGCACAGCAAACGGAGCTCATCTACCAAAAGTGGTAGTGACCAATCAAATTGCAGTATTCAAAAAATGGGATAACATTTTATCCAGTGGATGAAAACAAATCCTAGACCACCGGACTAGTTTGGTCAAGAGTTCGCTAGACCAACGCTCAAATCACTGGACTTGGTCCAGCGGTCCAGTGGATATTTTGAGCCTTGCGTGCATGCCTTGCAAGGGTTATTGGAACAAGTCCCAAAAAAGAGGCTTGGTCTGTTTCTAGAGAGGATATATCCTCATGACACAGTACCGTAATTTTCGGAATATAGGCCGCGCGGAGTATAAGCCGCAGCACGCAAAAATCTGCAAATTAAGATTTAAAGTTGGCGTATTAGCCGCACCGGCGTATAAACCGCACCGCGGCGCTGACGACCGACCACAAAAGTCATCGTGCTGCATAGCGCTCGTATGTAAAATGGTTCCACTATCGAAATCACATGCAATCCTAAGCAGCGCAAGAACGAGATAGGCGGAAAGAAAAGGCGAGTTTGGGTTCAATATCGACGTCATCTTACCTGACTTCAATTTAAGTGTCTGGTTCCCGCTATGATATTCTTATTGAAAACGCAATTATCGAGAGTCGGCAAACAGACAAAGCAATCCCACTGGTGGTATACGAGTATCTGTGGACAGCGCCCTCATTCGACTCGCACGGAGCCCAATAAACTTTCATAAGTCCTCAAAATTACCAATTTTGACGGGCTGGATGAGCGTCCTGGCTGGGTGGGCCGCGCGGCAGTTCTCTTTTTTGACGGGGCGGGGGGGAATAAAAAAGACAATGACAACTTTAACCACTAATCTGAGCTTAACAGTCACCAATTGACCAGTGAAATAATAAACAACATGGATTACACAACGATAAAACAGACAAAAATGAACAGACGCACCACACGATTTGTGAGGTGTGAACGGTACTTATGGTACATTTGCAAGTCTATTCTGGTCCCTCTGGATTGGTTTCCTTTATTTCCAACAAGTGAGTAGAGCGAACGTAAACGGCATCTTATTTCCATAACTGCCTGAACTTTTAAGTTGTATAGTCATGGAGGAAACACGGCCCGTGCCGGGCATGCCGCGCGACGGCATGAGTGGTTTTACCGTGCGATGCGTTGCCGCCATCTTCACCGGCCACGTTGCGTTCACGCCCCGCACGGGCCATTCGGGAAATCACGGTGCGTTATATCGCTGGCGGAAAAAGCGTCAACGTTGTTGATCTCCTTTTCCAAGTCACCCAGAAAAATTGAGTTTGGTTCCGTGGGGCAGAAATGAGTTTTATCATGATTCATGTCATTCTTGCACTTAATAGCCGACTTGTCGAGTTCAATTTGTCTGGAACGTTTTAATTAATTAAGCGATGCAAGGCATAATTGTCGAATAAATCGCAAACAGAAAACGCTTCGGTTTCCACGTGTCTGAGTCATCGCAGCACACATGCACACTATGCACGATCGTTTGCACGAGGGGAGTTCGTTGTGTTTAAAGTTGAACAGGCAACGCTACTCCCTCTGGACCATCGCTAAACCGCACACATGGCTTAGCCGGCTTTGGGGGGTTCGGGTTACTGTAGTAAAAGCTACCTGGCTAAAGCTAGCCGCGGATTCGGCCGCGGATTCAGAGCTTGTTTTTAGGCTGTGACTGGTTCCCGCCCCAGTGAGAAAGAAGAAAAATAATGCACGGACGGGAACCAGTCTGCTTGGGGAATCGAGGTTTTGTGAAGGTTTTTACATGGGGCGCACGTGCCGTGCGGGATCTAGCGCGATCGCTCATCACGCGCACGGGCAATTACCAGCGCGATCGAAAAGCGCCGTTTTGTAGGATCCGGCAATGGTTTGGTACTAAAAAATTGAGCAATTTGAGGGCTTGGTTCGGCAAGAAGGGCACAACGGCCAAAGTATTAATGGAGCACAGCACAACTGGCCGTGAATAGTGCATTTTTACAAGGGGCATCATGGCAACTAAGCCTTAGGGCATCGACGGCACTGGCCGCCGTGGCCGTCGTGAATTTCGAACCTTGTGTGACTGATTTTATTCTTCAACTGTTGCCGTATAAACCGCCCGGAGTAAAAGCCGCAGGGACATTTTTCAGCGTGAGAATTATCGTATAAACCGCGGTCTATATTCCGAAAATTACGGTACTGATGTTTTTTTAATTTTTTTTTATTTTTAATTTTTTTTATTGATACACTCCGCCAGATGGCTCTGTAAAATACCTTTTCCTGATTTGTGTCTACACACAAGCGGTTTTGTCATAAAAAATTCATTACCGATCAAGAGTTAACAGGGCTCGACCTCCGTGGTCGCCCGGTCGCCAAATGTGAGTGAAAACAGCGGCGGTCGAGTCTGGTTCCCTGACCATACTTTAGACAAAACAGAGGAATTTATAGAGTCGGGGAATTATCAGGTCGGGGAACTAGACTATTTCCAACGATTGTCACCAGGTGCCATGATTTCACACGATGCTTGAGACTGCTATTTACTTAGTCTAGTACGGTATTTGGTCATAATTTAGTAGTTTTGTTTTTGGATGTTTGCAAATGTTGTATACTACCATTAACCAGTTCGCAAAGGTTTTGCAGTATACGGAACGGATGACTGATAAACACGCACTCGATCGAGGCCGGTAATATCTGTCAGCGACCCGCTCGCAGCGAGCAAGGCCAGAAATATCAGGGTGTGCTACCCGCAGATTACGGATTGATTCCGCCTGAACCCGGCTGGCATCGAGGTTCGTGAAAAATAATCCCGCGCCTGGGTCCGGTGAATGTCAAAACAATCCCGACGTGAACTGGTTAATCACCCAGTAGATCATTCTCTGTGTACTTACTAGATGTTTGACGAGTCCATCATCTTAGTGGAATTTGTCCCGGAGAGCGAGTATAACCATGAGGTGAAGATCTTTCCCAAGCAGGCAGACTACCAGAAACCACAGACGACCAAAAGAATAAAGTAAGATTTCAACCCCCAAAATCAAAAACTCATAGAGCTTTCAAGGCTTTCAAGTACTCCAGCTTTTCCTACTTTTCCTAATTTTTTTTTTTTTTAACCTTGCTCCTTCCAAAGAATATCGCGATATTGCTTTTCGCAGCGTTCAAGATTTATCTAACTTGTATTAAGTGTGGATTAGTCCAGATTACCTTGCTCGAAATTCCAATTTCCAATAAATTTGATGGTAGAATAGTGTAACGTATGATGTACCATGGAGGAATGAAAAAAATACATTATGTACTAAATGTGTTGTTTCTTGGATCGTTTTCTAAACACCGACAAAACTTCTCTGCACTGTTCATTATACAGCGCATATGTGTGCGTGCATTCCATCGTGGGTGTAGTCTTGGTCAAGCAAACAACCGCACTGAATGCTCTACAGTATTATTTCCAGTGTACAATGCATGTGCACGCACAACGCGAAGCGAAATTTGCCTTAAGAAAAGGCTACTAAGACCTGGGGGGGGGGGGGGGGGGGGGGTTAGAGCAATTGCTTCAATAACTCCAACCCCTAAAGCGCATCTGTGCGTGCGCGTTGCTAGCCCCTGGTCAAGTGCAAGCAACCGCACTTAATGCCACCGTCTTATTCCCAGTGTACAATGCACGTGCACACGCAGTGCGAAGCGAAATTAACACGTGCGGCGCATGCGTTGTACAATGTACATGTACAATGTCTGTCTATCTTGATCTTGTGTGCTCGCGTACACAAGAAGACATACAATCATACGATGGTTTTTTGACAGCTCACGTGTGATTGTAGGCGTCCATTGTATTAATCATCAGCTCTTACTAATCAACAATGCGGAAATAGAAACAAACGTTAGTCTTTCTGAAGTGCCGTAAAGAAGCCAACTGAAGGTAAATGTCTTAGTACTCCAACTTTACTCAACGAGTGAAGCCTTGTCAACCCGGTCCCCCGATCTTGCTGGCCCCGGCCCGATTCGCGATCTCGGTGGTCGGCCCCGAATAAAAAATAAAATAGCGGATCCAAGCTCAATCCCTGTGGGCCCGATCCGCAGTAGCCCTGATCTCATGATGCCGTTGTGATTTCCATCATGTATTTTTGTATTCCTCCGTGATTTTCATCATGTATTTTTTTTATTCCTCCGGTAAGGAAAAAGTGATGTCATCACGATAATATCGAATATCGCGACATTTGTTTGCCAATATTTCGGTATCAAAATAAATGGATATCGAACAGCCTTACTCCTGAAAGCCTGCAAAGGTCCTACTTTTATCCTGATTTTGTCCTCCAAAGTCCTACTTTTGTCCCGTTTAATTTTAAAAAAATTGATCTCACTATTTTTTGTACCCGGGTCTGCTTGAAAGCCTGTAAATTACTAGAGTGCTAACTTAGGCCTTGACCTTATCACTAGCCCGGCGTACAATAATAATAATGATAACCTGCATTTAAGAACGCTCAACATAGTAAACTATATCACAGCGCTTACAATATTATTACCCCTGCTCATCGGGCCCATTAATCATTCCTGAAGCCTTCTCAACTCCCCGAGGAGTATACAGCCCCGGCTGCAAGGTACAATGTCCAGGGATGTAGGCGAGTCCATCACAAGTCCTCCAGTCCTAATTCCAATCACAAGCTATTCAAATGAGCTTTGACAAAGGCATTCCTTTGTCATTGTTCATCCAGTTACTTGTGACTGGCTTTATGAAAGGACTTCTGACTGGGCTTGTGAAAGGACTTGTGAAAGGACTTGTGAAAGGACTTGTGAAAGGACTTGTGAAAGGACTTGTGAAAGGACTTGCAGGGACTCGACTACAACTCTGACAATGTCTCGTAAAAACTGCTGCGGGCTAGTAAAAAGATGTATACCTACAAACGTACCTGTTGAAAATTGTGAATAATGAATAAAATGGACACATTTTGAGTGAATGTTGTTGTTTTACTTAACGACAGAATCCTCAAATGTTAATATTTTCGGACACCATGAGGAGTTGGGGTTAATAAATATGTTAGACTGTGTCCATTAACCCTAACCCCGAGGCATTTTTAACTAGGAAGTGTCCTCAACCTGTCAAAATCCAACACTGTGCAGTATACCAATGGGCACAGTCTTTGGACTTTTCGTGTCCTGTGGTTACGAATGTGCGTTACATTGGCGCATTTGTCTTGCTTGGCCTTGACTGTTGTTGAACAGGAATGCTTTGAACTTTAAGTTTAAGACAGCAAATTCAGGAAACGTTTGGAATTGAGGCCTACATGCAGCCAAGGTGTCTATCTGCGTTGCATAACTTCTTTTGCATTCTCCGCATATCCAGGATATCCATGAATTATGGGAACAAACAAATTCATTTCAAAAAGGGTAAATTTTGTATTTCATTTTTAATAGCTGTAAATCATTGGCCCTGCAGTTAAGATGGGCAAAAAATAATTGTTCTTTTGGGGTTTTTATTTCTTCAGAAAAATGCCTCAGGTCATCCTAACTCCAAAAGAAATTGCACTTGCGGGGCGCACACCATGGGTACCCTACGTCCCTCTAGAGCACCCCCAACAGGTGCCCTCTGAGGAGTCCGACCTAGAAGAGGAAAACCCCTCCTTTGATGCCAGACTTGAACCAGCTCAAACCTCAAACAGCAACCCCGTCGAGACCAGAAGTGATAACACACTGGTGCCTGCCAGGGATGCTGAATGGAAACCCTACAAGAGTCACTCCTCGGTCGACAAGGTCCTCCTCACAGGGGGACGTCCTTCAACCTCGAGCAACGACCCCTCTAAACTCCTCTCCCGTGACAGCAAGTCCGATGGATCACGGAGGCAGGAAGTGCCCTCCGGTCGTGAACGGTTGGGATCAGGACACGCTACAGAAAACCGACCAGATAGCCGGAGCAAAATTTCCCTCTGCAACACTTACAAAAGTGCTCCGAAAGAGCCCGATCGATCAAATCGGAGGGACCCCCATGATGTGCTCTCCGCCCGTGACCCGATCTCTGCCCGTGACCCGATCTCTGCCCGTGTCCCACTCTCCGCCCGTTTTCCACTCTCTGCCCGTGTCCCACTCTCCGCCCGTGTCCCACTCTCCGCCCGTGACCCGCTCTTTGCCCGTGACCCGCTCTTTGCCCGTGACCCGCTCTCCGCCCGTGACCCGCTCTCCGCCCGTGACCCGCTCTCCGCCCGTGACCCGCTCTCCGCCCGTGACCCGCTCTCCGCCCGAGACCCGCTCTCCGCCCGAGACCCGCTCACCGCCCGAGACCCGCTCTCCGCCCGAGACCCGCTCTCCGCCCGAGACCCGCTCTCTGCCCATGACCTGCTCTCTGCCCGTGACCCCCCACGCAGAACTACAGCCAGCAACCATAAGCCTGAAAGATCGCATCTAAAGGACCCCTATGACATGCCCTCTACCCATGATCGCCCACGCAGGCCTCTAGCAAACGACCAACCGTTGCGAGGGGATCGTTACCGCGATCCACTGTACCCAGACCCTGTAGACGATCTGCTCATATCGAGGAGGACAGACCGGTACAGTGAGCTGTCAAGAGACCCTTACAATGACAGGATCCGTGATGATCTGTTGTATCGAAGGGACTACGAAGGTAAAGATATAACAACTGGTTCAGCAGATATATAAAACTACTAAATTTCTGATAAAAATTTAACAGATATTTATATGCGTTGAAGGGAAGTAATATCAGATATGAAGTCATTGCTAAACCAAAGTGTTATTTTACTGAGTAATAAAACACCTTGCTTTTGAAATAATTAATAGGTGACTTTTGAGATGCTGGAAGAAGCAAACATACCAATCTTTTTTGCTAGTTCTGAGCATGCGCGCGTAGTTCTGAGAAAGACAGATGAGAACTACGGCTGTGCATCCGAACCGGGTACCCGAGTACCCGACCGCTTATGTCAGGAACCGGTTCCAGATTATGGAATCGAGTACCCGTAACCGAATTCACATATTAACCTCTCAGACAGAAAACAGAGAGAAAAAAAAATCTGTTCTAGTAGTCTGGCTCCCTGACCATACCTTAGACAAAACAGAGCAATTTATAGACGTCGGGGAATTATTAGGTCGGGGAACTACATGTAGACTATTTCCAACGATTGTTGGCCGGAATGGCCAACAGTCGTTGCAAAACGATATAAATTTCCACTTTTCCATGATTTCACAGGATGCTTGAGACTGCAGACTGTACCTACAGTCTAGTATTTGGTATTTGGTAATAATTCAATATTTTAGTTTTTTGATGTTTGCAAACATTGTATACCAGGTACCTGTGCTTTTTTCAATCGGTACCCGATTCCCGTACTACACATAAATGCACACCCCAAATGAGAACAATGGGTCTCCCATTGAAAAAAGAATGATCCCACACCTTCTGTTGCTTTTTTATGTGGGTCCGCTTTCTGTCTCCGTTATATGTGACCTGCAGCCGATTTCACGAAACCGTGCGCAACTTACGCCATTGCGTAAGACTTGCGCTATAAAAATGTTGCGCAGCTGCGCTACATCCTTGCGATCCATTTCACGAAACAGTGCGTAGCTGCGCAATGTTTTATTTATTTTATACATCGCGGATGAGGCTGAATGCCGCTTTTACGACGACTGTTTTAATACGACAATAAACATACATGGAACAGTCGTAAAATTGACCTGTGGGGCGCCATTTTGAAACTTTTTACTTTTGAAACATCGCTCCGAAAAATACATTGATGGCAACTTCCGGATATATCTCACAGATAAACCTGCAGCAGATGATCATTTCATTACTCTCTGAAATAATCTAGTGAATTTAATTAATTATTTGAACAACTAACGGCTCTGCTGTGCTCACGCTCATTCACGCTCAGCTAGCTGAGTCATCATTTCGGTGTTTTGTGCCAACAACTTAAGCCACCTAAAACGAGTGCGTAAGTTACGCCATAATTTGTGGCGCAAGTCAGCGACTTACGCACTGCGTAACTTTTGTGAAATCGATTTAAAAATGTTGCGCAACTTACGCAATAAATTGTGCCGTAAGTAGAGTTGCGCAATTGCACAAGGTTTCGTGAAATCGGCTGCTGGTCCCACGAAACAAAAATTGAGATTATGGTATTATCCTGAAAATACAAGCACTAATCTTTAATTTGATGTAATGCATGTTGCTGTAACTCATACCTGGGCCCTGTTTCGTGTATAACATGTACATGTATGCATTTACTTTAGACACATTGAATGCAACTTTGACTGCTTTTGAACCGTAATCCCCTAATGGTTTCCCAGGACTATCCTGCTCAATCCAACAGAGTCCAACGGTGACTCGTATGAGTTTTCTGCTCAATCCAACGCAGTCCAACACAGTCCAACATGCCAAGTTGCTGGGTACCTAAAAAAAAGAGACCTACTTGCTAAATCCAACAGTCCAACGGTGACACGTTTGAGTTTCCTGCTCAATCCAACGCAGTCCAACACAATCCAACGCAGTCCAACACAATCCAACATGCCAAGTTGCTGGGTACCTAACAAAAAGGATTACATACTTGCTAAATCCAACAGAGTCCAACTGTGACTCGTATGAGTTTCCTGCCCAATCCAACGCAGTCCAACACAGTCCAACATGCCAAGTTGCTGGGTACCTAAAAGAAGGATTACCTACTTGCTAAATCCAACAGAGTCCAACGGTGACTCGTATGAGTTTCCTGCTCAATTCAACGCAGTCCAACACAGTCCAACATGCTAAGTTGCTTGGTACCTAAAAGAAGGATTACCTACTTGCTAAATCCAACAGAGTCCAACGGTGACTCGTATGAGTTTCCTGCTCAATCCAACGCAGTCCAACACAGTCCAACATGCCAAGTTGCTGGGTACCTAAAAGAAGGATTACCTACTTGCTAAATCCAACAGAGTCCAACGGTGACTCGTATGAGTTTCCTGCTCAATTCAACGCAGTCCAACACAGTCCAACATGCTAAGTTGCTTGGTACCTAAAAGAAGGATTACCTACTTGCTAAATCCAACAGAGTCCAACGGTGACTCGTATGAGTTTCCTGCTCAATCCAACGCAGTCCAACACAATCCAACGCAGTCCAACACAATCCAACATGCCAAGTTGCTGGGTACCTAAAAGAAGGATTACCTACTTGCTAAATCCAACAGAGTCCAACGGTGACTCGTATGAGTTTCCTGCTCAATTCAACGCAGTCCAACACAGTCCAACATGCTAAGTTGCTTGGTACCTAAAAGAAGGATTACCTACTTGCTAAATCCAACAGAGTCCAACGGTGACTCGTATGAGTTTCCTGCTCAATCCAACGCAGTCCAACACAATCCAACGCAGTCCAACACAATCCAACATGCCAAGTTGCTGGGTACCTAAAAGAAGGATTACCTACTTGCTAAATCCAACAGAGTCCAACGGTGACTCGTATGAGTTTCCTGCTCAATTCAACGCAGTCCAACACAGTCCAACATGCTAAGTTGCTTGGTACCTAAAAGAAGGATTACCTACTTGCTAAATCCAACAGAGTCCAACGGTGACTCGTATGAGTTTCCTGCTCAATCCAACGCAGTCCAACACAGTCCAACATGCCAAGTTGCTGGGTACCTAAAAGAAGGATTACCTACTTGCTAAATCCAACAGAGTCCAACGGTGACTCGTATGAGTTTCCTGCTCAATTCAACGCAGTCCAACACAGTCCAACATGCTAAGTTGCTTGGTACCTAAAAGAAGGATTACCTACTTGCTAAATCCAACAGAGTCCAACGGTGACTCGTATGAGTTTCCTGCTCAATTCAACGCAGTCCAACACAGTCCAACATGCTAAGTTGCTTGGTACCTAAAAGAAGGATTACCTACTTGCTAAATCCAACAGAGTCCAACGGTGACTCGTATGAGTTTCCTGCTCAATCCAACGCAGTCCAACACAGTCCAACATGCCAAGTTGCTGGGTACCTAAAAGAAGGATTACCTACTTGCTAAATCCAACAGAGTCCAACGGTGACTCGTATGAGTTTCCTGCTCAATTCAACGCAGTCCAACACAGTCCAACATGCTAAGTTGCTTGGTACCTAAAAGAAGGATTACCTACTTGCTAAATCCAACAGAGTCCAACGGTGACTCGTATGAGTTTCCTGCTCAATCCAACGCAGTCCAACACAATCCAACGCAGTCCAACTCAATCCAACATGCCAAGTTGCTGGGTACCTAAAAGAAGGATTACCTACTTGCTAAATCCAACAGAGTCCAACGGTGACTCGTATGAGTTTCCTGCTCAATTCAACGCAGTCCAACACAGTCCAACATGCTAAGTTGCTTGGTACCTAAAAGAAGGATTACCTACTTGCTAAATCCAACAGAGTCCAACGGTGACTCGTATGAGTTTCCTGCTCAATTCAACGCAGTCCAACACAGTCCAACATGCTAAGTTGCTTGGTACCTAAAAGAAGGATTACCTACTTGCTAAATCCAACAGAGTCCAACGGTGACTCGTATGAGTTTCCTGCTCAATCCAACGCAGTCCAACACAGTCCAACATGCCAAGTTGCTGGGTACCTAAAAGAAGGATTACCTACTTGCTAAATCCAACAGAGTCCAACGGTGACTCGTATGAGTTTCCTGCTCAATTCAACGCAGTCCAACACAGTCCAACATGCTAAGTTGCTTGGTACCTAAAAGAAGGATTACCTACTTGCTAAATCCAACAGAGTCCAACGGTGACTCGTATGAGTTTCCTGCTCAATCCAACGCAGTCCAACACAGTCCAACATGCCAAGTTGCTGGGTACCTAAAAAAAAATGACCTACTTGCTAAATCCAACAGAGTCCAATGGTGACTCGTATGAGTTTCCTGCTCAATCCAACGCAGTCCGACGCAGTCCAACATGCCAAGTTGCTGGGTACCTCCCAAAAAAAATGACCTACTTGCTAAATCCAACAGAATCCAACTGTGTCTTATTTTTCTGTTGCCTGCTGAATCCAACAGGATTGTAACACTATGTATGAATTAGCTGCTCAATCCAACAGGGTCCAACGGGAATATCAAATAGCTGGATCCGGTTGGATTCAGCAGGGTTAGAGTTAATCCATTTAGTGGCCATTGATGAAGGTGTGATTGTATTTGCGTTATGATACGTTCCGTCCTTTAGACCGTTATCACCGGGAGAGCACAAGAGGGCTTTATGATCATTACGATGTACCAGGAATCAGGGGTTATGAGCACGACAGATTGCCAGCCAGACGCAGAGGTAAATGTTTTTGTTTTATTTTGTTACCTTTTCGTGTTGGTACGAATCTGAACCCAACCCCCTCTTCGCAAGTATTCCAACGACTGTTGGAATATTCCAATGATATTCCAACAATATCCAACAGTTGTTGAAGTGATAAGTGTGCTAAATCCATCGGAATCAAACACATAATCTTCCTCTCCGCAGAGATCCACAAAAAATCGCTTTGATCTTGTTGGATTGCGGATGGTGAGGGTTATAATTCTTACAAATTTCTTGCATTACTTTTTACATTATGACATGCCCAATAGTTCATTTATTTGTGATAATAAATGTCAGTATTTGCCTCACTTGAAAGTTTATTTTCAAAATGTTTTTGTCTCCAAAGTAAAAAATTGTCCAAAAGCACACGATGTAATATTTCATGCTCATTGCAATTTCTGAATAAGGGAATAAATATGATAATGACCCGAGCCGTACTTGTACATCCGAACCGGGTACCTGAGTATCCCACCACTAATCTCAGACATTGCAAAAGAACGTTCTGAATGTCATTTGTGGGGAATTTTCAAAATGAAAACCAGGGTACACAATGTACATGTACAAAACAGATTAATGTTGATGGGGCTTGTGATAACTTGACCTCTGTGTGGCACTGTAAGGTTTTGTATGGTTGTACAGGCTGTGTCTGCTGGCAGGTGCAAGGTTTTGTATGGTGAACCAACTCCATTGTGTACTGGGGAACATTGATGAATAGGCCTATACCATTTTAGAATTAGGGTGGTTTCTCTTTATACATATAACTCACCATAGAGTACCGAAGTGATGACGTCAATCAATGCAATGTTTGGAACCAGAATACATTCTAAACTGCATGTGTTTGGAACCAGTTGCCACGGTAACTGACGTCAGATTTCGGTACTCTATAGCCCCAAGTAGTCTGTTGATAAGCCACAATGAAGTATATTCACCACACAAAACCATTTGGCATACACTGTGCACCACAGTGAAGCATGTTTACCATACAAATCCATGTGTATGGTTTTGCCATGTCAATAAGCTTGCTATAGCATTACACTGTATGGTTTTGTTATGTGTGTGTTAATGCTATAGTAAAAATTTAATATGAAAATTTTGTAAGGTTTTGTATGGTGAAATAGTAGGAGGGTTAATGGCTACCCAGGTACCAGTGTTTTTTCAGTTGGGTACCCGATTCCCGTACTACCCGTAAATGCACACTGCTTCAGAGGAGGCCTGTTCCCCCGTTCCTCAGCAGTTAAACATTTTAAATGGTTGATGTTTGTGGTTGTGTTTCAGAGCGTTCCCCTTCTAGACTTTCCATAGCTGCAGATCCCCTTTCCAGTTCATCTCGACGCAGAGCCTACCCAGATGATCCCTATAGTGAAGGTATAGACAGTTGTTGTCAAACAAAATGGCACCCCGAAATTGGTGGAAAGTAGAGGTTTGAAAACTGGGGAGTCAGGCTGGCCTAGCGTGGCGAGTCGGGCTGGCCTAGTGGGGCGACTCGGGCTAGCCTAGTGGGGCGAGTCCGGCTGGCCTAGTGGGGCGACTCAGGCTGGCCTAGTGGGGCGACTCGGGCTGGCCTAGTGGGGCGACTCGGGCTGGCCTAGTGGGGCGACTCTGGCTGGCCTAGTGGGGGCAACTCGGGCTGGCCTAGTGGGGCGACTCGGGCTGGCCTAGTGGGGCGACTCGGGCTGGCCTAGTGGTACTTTCCTTGACTTCCACTGCTGTGACCCCGGGTTCGAATCCCACCAGGGCCAACGTGGATTGGTTTTTCAGTCCCTGCCTGATTCTGTGGTCTTTTTTTCTTGGGTTTTCCTACAGTTTTCTTCACTCTTCAGGCTTTCGAGCTACAGTGCGATATGCGCTTGTGAGGAATCCTTGAAAAATTTCAAATAAATTGAAAAGAATTAAATAAAGAATTGATGTATTGTGTGTTGCTGTAGCTCATCTGTAACCCACACACTGAACCTTTTGAAGTTGTTAAAGTTCTTCTATACAGTCAGTGAATAATCCGGGTCGGTGTTTCAACTGCGCATGTGCACAATGACAAGTTATCCCGAATGACCCATGACCCATGACCCATAACGCGTGCGTAGAAATGCGCAAGGTGATCGCACATCGCGCGCACGTTAAATTCAGTCAGAATGGGCCTTCGCGTAACATCGCGTGACATTACACCAGTAATTTGATCCCGAATAACCGTTGACCTGGACTACTTCATCGAGATACCGAACTGGCTTGTTGTGCCAGCTATACTCTCAGTGCAAAAACAGATCAGTCCAAAATGGTATTTGAGATTGTGATCAGTTATTAAACATTTGGATGTGATCGACAAGGGTTTTTTTTATTAGATGTCACAAGTACATACATACACTTGAGCTTGGAGCAGACGGACTCCAATAAACATAATTTTGAGTGTTCTTTTTCTTCTAAACTTTCATTTAGCGCCACCAGTGCCACGTACACGTTTGCATGACGATGACGTCAGACAAGATCCCTATGCTAGAGATCCTTACGATCGTGATGCCAGGAGGGATATAGATCCTAGGGATGAGAGACCATACCGGGAACCAGCCAGGGATGAGTACCGGGAACCAGCCAGGGATGAGTACCGGGAACCAGCCAGGGATGAGTACCAGAAACCAGCCAGGGATGAGTACCGGGAACCAGCCAGGGATGAGTACCGGGAACCGAGCCGGGCCGACACTAAGTATTCCCTGCAGGAGCGAGAGCGAGGTGACGCCACTGTTAATGAGGACGGGCGCCAGTCTGATGACAGACTGTATCGAGAGCCAGAAAGGTTGGTTTGCCATCGGAGGTTTAGACCTAGGGCTGTGCATTATTCTATTTTGTTCGCCATCCAACAACGCAAAACTTTGAACAGGTCAGTGGAACGATATTTCCTATAAAATACTAACCTCAAATCCGCCCATTTCTGAAAATTGCAACAATGACCAATCATGTACACTCCCTTTAAGATCACTATGTATGTATAACATTCTAAACAAAAAATGACAGTAATTATTTTACTAGTGCCAAGCATTTTATGGACGGGAACAATTAAACTCCGTCCACAAAAAGTTACGTCGACAAAAATGACAACATTTGACACTGCTAACTGCTGTGAATTTTCAATTAAAATGGCATCAGAGTCGTATCTGTATGTGCATTTAAATTTTAACATATTCAAACCAGCAGAAAGGTATTTGAACATTCGATCCAAAAATTTGAATATTCAGTATATTCGGGGCGGCCCTATTTAGACCCTACCAGCCCAATATTGTTTGGTATGCTAATAAATAATAATATGCACAAATAATAAAATAGAATACAAATTGATATTCTTTTTTTCTTAATCATCGTTTTCCTCAGAGTACCCGCCCAAGAATCCAGAAGCCTTGGAATCAACAGGCCGACGTATGACTACAGCCTAGAGAGCTCGTTGGGGGCAGACCGGCCCACGTATGACTACAGCTTGGAATCGTCGGCAGACCCGCCGAAGGCCCCTGCTGTCCCACCGCCAGCAAGGAGTCTTTCGCCCGTCAGGAGGGACCCCTTGTTACCTGGCCTCCGAGGCGACCCGTCTGCCCGTCGGCAAAGTGAGCAGACGTTGGCAGGGTGTAGTCACAACAATGGCAGAGATGGCTCTTGGCAGTACTTAAAACAGCACGATAATCAGTCCAGCCATGCCTATGAGAAGCCTGCAGCATTGGCGTATAAGGATGCAGATAGCTCATCAGAATTTCGTCGGGGTAAGATACTTAATTGCTCTCTATAAGAACATGTACAATTTGATTTCCTGCACTGTCCAAAACCTTTGGTGAATTTCTACTGCCTTTAATTAACCCTAACCTTCCCAAATCCTCCCAAATCCTCTTTGCCAAATGGAGGAATTTGGAGGATTGAGGGTCTTTGGAAGCTGAAGCATCGGAGGATTTTGAAGGATTGAGGGCATTAGAGGATTTTTGCCTCTGGAGGAAAATGGAGGATCCAGTTCATCAGGCCCAATCCGATGCTGGATGATTTCGGAGGATTGAGGTTACTAGGGTGTTTACGAAAACCCCTCGAGGATTTTGGAGGATTCATGCAGTGGTCCCCATAAGAGGATTGTGGAGGATTCATTGTTACACGCAGCTTGAACACTTTGAAATCAGAGGATGTTGGAGGATTCAGGTTACTTTGAGGAAAAATGATGTAGGGAAGTAGGGTTGATAACATTCTTAATTATCATTTCATGACTAGATTCTTGCACCAATTTTTTTTTAACCCTCAACCCCTAGGGTGTTGCCAATTTACATACAAATTGGGAGGATTTGGGACCAAGATGCAAGAGGTAGGAATTAATATTCCTCTTGAAGCAGGAAAGATCGTAAGATGGAGGGAAACATGCACCAGGCAAAGAATGAGGGGGGGGGGGGGGAAGCTGTTGGCATAGCTTTTCGTTCTACATCTAGGTACAGCTAGAGTATATTGGTGGGAGTAGGCGGAGAGCCGAGTTGTGAATATTTTCTTAATTCTGTCTCTTTGCAGGGAGAACTTGGCAATATTAGTAACAACCAAAATCTTCCCAACCGGATGATGTCACGTCCTGTATGGGACGCTTCTTTTTGCTGACTGGGATGGCAGTGCTAGAGTGGAAACGCATCCAGGACGTTCATTCCAGTGGCTGGTTCCTGCAGCAGCAGCAGCAGCAGCAGCAGCAGCAGCAGCAGGCAGAAGTCTTCCAGAAGCCTCCCAGATAGGACGTGAATTGTTTGCCCTGATACAAACGCACATGTAAGTGTTCTGGTTTTAGGGCTGTCCCGCATATACCAAATATTCGACAGTCGAATATTCGATAGTCAACCGACCTTTTTACCGGTTCGAATATTTACAAATGTTTAAAAATACGACTCTGATGCTATTTTTAACCCCTTGCGTACGGATGACGCCAAATGGCGCAAAAAAAGCCCAGTGCCACCAGGCCGGTTGACGCCTATTTTAAGCCGCTATTTGTGCAGTTTCAATCCATTGTTGGATTATTGTGTATGTTACGCTTGACTGCACAAACACATTGTGTCCGTTTCGCTTGGCTGCAAGAGCTGACGCGACACCCCGGCACCTCCTATAAATAACCGTACTCAAGGGGTTAATAGAAAAGTTACGGCACTTAGCAGTGTCAAATGCTACTTTTTGTTGACTGTAACTTTTTGTGGAGAGAGGTATATTGTTCCCGTCCGTAAAACCCCTCGACACTTATAGAATAATTACTGCAAAAAAGGCAGGCTTTAGTTTGGTTTCTTGTTATCAGAACGTTATATGTACCGGTAATGATCTTGAGCCAACAGGCACAGGCAAAAGTCGATCGGGCGGTCCATAATATCGATCGCCGCACGTAAAACACCACCGTGCTTTTGTACCGGCGTGGCATGCAGTTGCAGCTGACGCATGGAAAACTTGATCGGCGAGTATCGAATATTTGAATATTCAGACAAACACAGTTTCGAATAATCGAATATTAAATTATTCGAAAATGAACATTCCTATTCTGGTTTCTGTTGTCCACTTCATATTCATTTGAGGCCGATGCTGTTTTAATAACCAGTTCGCGTCGGAGGACGTGTTCACACGATCTGGCTGTTTTTATACACAGGCACGGCTGACGGGTAAAAACGTCAAGCTTGCCTCGACTCGCCTCCGGGTGACGTCTCAACACGCTAATCCCTCACTTGTTTTGTACACACACACAAAGTCCGAGAAGTCTGTGGAGGCGGACCGTGTGTTGAACTTGAACTTGGCTGCTGTGCACGGCCTGTTGTTCTACAATTTACGCTCCGGTCGGCGCACCCGGAGTATTGAAATATATGAGGTTTCTGCAAGAAATATTGTACAAATACTGTTAAAAATGACTCTTGCAAATCAGTATTTGTGGCATTTGGCTGTATATCAGAGGTTGGCTGCTATATTTTGCCTTTTTGGAAAATATAAATTTTCGGCAAAAATAATCCCGGCGCGAACTGGTTAAGTGAGGGAGGAGTGTTACATACATTGCAGTCATCGTCTTGAGCAGTTACCTCTTGGATACGGACGACAGCCATAACCACGATTTGAAAAAGACCACCTGGTCGGTTGACATCCATAGGTGCATTCCTGCGCATACTCAATCCATTCATGTTTCAACTATATTGTTCTTGAATGGGAGTGTAATGAATAGATGGAGCTTTTTCAAACAAAGCTTTTGTTCACACGAAAGGGGGGCTTCCAAGTGTGATGAACAGGACCACTCTAATCAGTGTGGTGCCTATTGTTTGCGTTTACACTTGGCTGTGCAGCTCGTTCTTGGCATACCAGCACCCCATCAATAAAGCCGGACACATGGGAGAGATACGTATATATTTTTGCAGGCAACTCTTGGGCATCTTTCTGAATCTTTCAAGCTTATTGTTGATGTATCATTGAACTGCTGAGAGCTGAAAAATAGAAATTCATCGAGCCGATATGTATGATCACATGTTTTTTATGTAAGGCTGTGATGTGTTTTACAGTGGGGGCCGCTCTGTAGACATCACCAGCCTCCGGGCCAATTTTTCTCGTCCCGGACTTAGTGTGGGATATTTAACCCTTTCCTTACCAATGAGTTTACTCGACAAGACACAACACCCCTGTTGCTTACCAATGTCGAGTTTACTCGACGAGGAAACCACACACCAGAGTATCCAAACAACAAATATATTCACCATGTTTCAACCAACTGTAGTACTTGTGTTTTTCGCTGTCCATACAGAATCTATATACCAACAGAAAGTGCTTGTTCGGATCTTTCCAATGGTGCTATCAAATTCATGTGTCACTATTACAATATTTTGAGAAAACTATCCGAAGTTGCTATGTGTACTATGTAGAGTTATGTGTATGGAGTGCCATTGGTTCATGTGACAAACAACTTTCCTGTTTGATAAAGTGGGCCAAAAGAGAAAACAGCCGTAACTTTGCCATTTTAGCAGTTATGACTTTCATTTTTGCACCTTATGAAAGAGAAATTTTCATGGAACAAACTTTACACACAACATTTTCCTTTTCAGTCAATTCTTGAGGGTGAAATCTTTGGTTGAAAATACAACCATTCAACAAGCAGTCAGCTGCTTTTTCTGCGTAAGTGGTTTCATGCTTGACTGAACAAAGAATGTGGTACTGGGGGAAGATAAGCCAATAAACAATGTGGTAAGGAAAAGGTTAACCCTAACCCTCTTCAGTGTTGTTCTTATGGCCCTCCTAAATCCAACAATTTCCAACAAAACTGAAATGAGAAGCCTGCTTAATACAACAAAATCCAACAGCAAATTTGGTTGGATTCTGCAGTGTACCACCTACACACACCAGCTTTGACATTTTGCAGCTGCCCTGTTGAATCCAACAAAATACAACAAGTATTTGTTTGTATGAACCCTGCTAAATCCAACGAAATCCAACTGAAATTTCACTAGAAGTCTGCTTCCACCCTGCTAAATATGACAAAATCCAACACCATGTAGTTTGTGTTGACTGCTAAATCCAACAAATTAAAACAGCTTTTTACCATTGTAACCATAGAGCATTATAGCTCAGTTGGGAAAAAAAATAAAGTTCAGCTTCCGATTATATGGCATTTGAAAATAGGGTAATGAGGTAGGGAATTATTTTGGGCACTTTTTTGTACTGATCATATGAAGGTGTCTGTGTAGTCAAGGTTTTACAGCATTTTATGTTTTTTTTCCTTTTTTTTTCCTTGGAAACAAAAATAGGGTCGGGGCAATTAAAATAGGGTAGGTAGGGTAACTTAAGCAGAACTATTTTTTTTTTTTACCTTGGTAGGGTGCTGGTTCGGTGTTCCAGAGGTTGCAGGTTCAAATCCCGCTCCTCCTGCCAGATTTCTTTGTTCACTTTGAAAATTTGGGGTTTGGATTTTGTTGGATTTAGCGGGGCGAGGCTCAAATAGCATTATTTGGCGATTGATCGGTAACAGGTGTGAGGGACTTTCTTTATTTTCCCATGTTTTATCAATTTGTACGGTGATCGGAGAGCGGATCTTTTTCAAGGTGTTCAATCTGGGCTTGACGCTCTTGTGTCCACAGCGTGCCGTAGGGGTTTTATGACACGTTCAAGGACTGTTTGTGTCCATGTACACGTTGCATGTTTACACGAGGACTCATTGTGACACTACCGGTAAATTAACATTGGATGCCAACGTAATGTCATACGTGTGAGTTAGGCACTGCGAAACCCATACTGTTAAAGGTAGTATACAACAGTTGCAAACATCAACAAAACAAAACGAATAAATTAATGCAAAATACCGTTCTAGACTGTTAGTAAATATAGCAGTCTCAAGCATCTTGTGAAATCATGGCACCCGGTGTGCTGTCGTTTTCAAGAAAAGTGGAAATTGACATTGTTTTCCAAGGATTGTCGGTCGACAGTCGTTGGAAATAGTCTAGTTCCCTGACCTGTTAATTCCCTGATGTCTGTAAATTGTTCCGTTTTGTCCAAGGTATGGTCAGGGAACCAGACTACTAGAACATAAGTTTTTTTATCTCCGTTATCCCAGCATCTATGCACACAAAACTAAACGGGTCAGTGTAACAGTATTTGCTAGCACGCTATAAAATACTAACCCCAAATCCATTTATTTCTGAAAATTACAGCAAAAGCAAATGGTGTATACTACCTTTAAAACCAAACCCAAAATATATTCTGTTGTGAAGAAGGTTTCTTTTTTTTATATTGAAACAGGGATAATTTACTTGAATTTTCTCCCATGCTTGTCAAAGTTTTTCATTTTATTTCATGACAAATGATCTTAATGCATTTGTGATATAACAATATGAATCTTTTTTGTGTGTGAATTAGGTGAATTCAGTGATTTTTATTTGTACAAACGTAATGCAGAGCTGCCATCCTTTTCAAATTAATTTCAGCATTCATAAAGTAAAAAAAATCAAGAAAAAAAAATCAGTATTTTGCTCAGAAAAAATATATTTTTCATGCGAACTATAATAGCATAATATGCATGACAACATTATTATGGTCGGATTTTACAAAATCTGTATTTCAAACAAAAATTCACACCGATGTATTTCTCGTGAATTCCGTACGAAATACCTAAAAAGATTGGTTGGCAGCTCTGGTAATGCTATGTTTCAAAATACTGCAGCCGTATCTTTTGGTAGATAAATGCATTTTTCTTAATGCAGTTTTCAGCAACACCGAATGTTTCCTGGATTTTGCATTTCCCTCAAATCTCACCCCTGATATTGTGCTATTGTATTTTGCCTGGCAATACCATGAAGATATGTTTTTCTTATCACAATAAACAAGTTTGATGTACTGTTTTGAGGTAAATGAATTTTTCATTTTGTATTTTTTGTTTTGTTTGTTTTGTTTCACTAGAAGAAGGTATTTAGTGAAACTGAATTCGCGCAACACAGGGGAAACCCTAATTGTTGCTTATCGTGGTTGTGTTTTACAGAGAAATAAACATGGACTGAAACAAAAAGTTCAATCGCTGGTCGTTTTCTGTGTATGAGTATTGCCTGATTAATGGCTGTTGTTTATACAGGACTTAATCTCAGAATGATAATAGTCACAGTAGCCAGTGTTGTAACCAAGTAATTTTTTCTCAAGTCAAGTCAAGTTGCAAGTCAAATTTTCCTAAGTCAAGTCAAGTCAAGTCCCAAGTCAATTTTTTCAAAGTCAAGTCAAATCAAGTCCCAAGTCAATTTTGTTCAAGTCAAGTACCAAATCTTGAGTCAATTGTTAGTAAATACAAATTCCAATGACATAATGACAATGCATAGGCTAGCATGCATGCACTGTGCAAAATCAACCTGGTGTGCCATTTCGACAATTCTCCATGCAGCTCGGCCAGCGCTGCGGCCCTGCATACGTACTGGACACCCAGCTTGCTATATATGCGCTATAGGCTTGTTTTTAAACTGATACATGTATCTGTATGTTTGTGTTTAAATAACAAAAGTGTTAATGTCAGCAAGTCAAATTTATTCAAGTCAGGTCAAGTCCCAAGTCATTTTTTTTCCAAGTCAAGTCAAGTCAAGTCAAGTCCCAAGTAAAACAAATTGCGACCCGATTCCGATTCAAGTCAAGTCAAGTCAACAAGACTGACAGTAGCATATCCTAACAAGGGAAGGGCAGTTTATTTGTCTTCTTTTTTACCATTTTGTTATCATCAACAAGGACATGTGAAGGTCTCCATGTCATTTTGTGTTTTTGTGATCAACCGATCCTGAACTTAAGCCCATTTCACACCAACGCACGGATTCCGTGCCGTGTGAAAGTGTATCCCTGTCACCAAATCGCGCGGGTCCCGTGCGGTTCATGACGGGGATTAATAGAGACAATAAGTGAAAGAAGGAGTTAGGGAGAAGATGAAATCATGGTCAAGAACTAACGGTCAAGATGGATTCTTGTTTGCAAGTCCACACAGGATTGCAGTCTACACTTCAAATGGGAGGACATCAAAGGTTTTCAAGGAACTTCACAGAAATATGAAGACTTGTGTTGAACCGTGTACCTCCTCACAGAACACCCTTAAAAATGCAGACTTTGTCGGAGGTCCCTTGGAGAAAATGAATTCTTGTAAACAACAATGTACGTGTACTTACAGTCCGTCAGGGGAAAGGGGGAGGGGGGTGGGGGTGGAAAGTATACACATTGTATACTTACATTTTGTTTTGTCAAACAATCCACAATAGATGATACTGACAATTTTGGGAGACCGGCAAGATAGCTCAGTTGGTATAGAGCGCCGGTACGGTAACCCGGAGGTCGCAGGTTCGAATCCCGCTCCTGCCAGTTTCTTTGTTCACTTTGGGATTTTTTGTTTTATTGGAATTTATAAAGAAGATTTGCGAAAGATGATGATGAGGTTTACCGAATTCCCCTTCGCCTCTTTGAGTCTTGACTAAATTAGGGGTCAGTTTTAACATGAATTAAAAATTTGGTCATAGAAACCCGTGTACATGTTACGAACTCCCCCCCCCCCCCCCCCCCCCCCACTCCTAATTGAAAGTCATGCATAGGAGCCCGAGTGTAGACGAGGATGACTGATAGACCTAAGACCAATAGACCTAAGACGTAATGACGTAATAGCTTGGTTTACATGTGCACTTTCCTATGGGAGCCAGGTCGGGATGCCAGACAGTCCTCCTCACCTGGCTCCCATAAGAAATCGCACATGTAAACAAAGCGTTACGTCTTGGATCTATTCTTGTGGACGATCTTGATGACAAATATTTTCTGATCAACGATCGTTATGGCAAAACAAGTCGTCCAAAGTAGAATGAGCGGATGGGAGACTGCAACACGAGATTGAGAACACGAAACTTGCTCTTTGGAAAAAGTGAGCAAAGTAACTGTGTTTATACTGTGGGAAAATAATGACGACCCCCAAAATATTGATTTCCCAGCTGTTTTCTGCTCTTTGCAAAGCCGTCACTGTCGAACCCGGGTGATAATCAAGGGAGGAATGTTCCGTTTTGTTACTCTACTTTGGCACATTCAGCTAGGATTTGTTGAGTGTTGAGTGTTTTTTTTAAACTTAAAAAAAGAGAGGGAGAGAGAGCTATTTGAAATGCAGGAGGTTGCTGCAGATAAAATAAATAACGAGAAGAGTAATTAACAAATGTAAGAAATGCTTTTTTTTTTTTACTAACCATGGTTACATCGACCAGATTTAGGCAGTTTGCTGATATACAGGGTGGTCCAAAAAAACCGGAACGGCATTACATGTACTTCCGCTACCTTTAGATTCGAACCATCTGTACCGATGGATGGAGAATCTTTCTAGAAGTAAAATGATACTAATTGCTCCAGAGCCAATTTTGTGAAGCAAGGTCGGATCACTTCGCCATTTGTTCCATGCAGAAAAGAGGACGATGATAGCATATCGGGATCAACTGACCCCCGACTTTGCTTCACAAAATAGACTCTGCAGCAAAAACTACTGGACCGAATCGGGAGGTATGGGTTTCACACTACTCTGAACTTACCGGGTAATTTATTACCCGGGTAGTTTTCATTACCCGGGTAGAAACTAACCCGGAGAATCGGTTTCACACTACAAAATTATTTTCATTCGTCAAACAATCCGCAAGGGATTATTTTCATGTTATGATTTGCTTGTGCCTAACATTCCAGTTTTTTTCCTGAAATGTGTTGAATGAAAAAAGAAAAGAAAAAGAAAGTAGGCCTATAACCATTGTCTCATATTTGTTTTACAAATATATATATTTACAATACAGAATTTGTTTTACTCGGGGAAACTGCGCTTATTTAAAATGTTGATATTTCAGGGTTCCCTTTGCTACATGTAGGCTTTGGAGGTGGTTAAAGGCAAGATACATTATTGGAATCCATTTTGATTTTTAGCACCAAATTGGTACTCTAATCCTAGCTAAAAGCATATTTTGTGCGTCGTCGTGAGAATATTATTACTGGGATTGTTTTTATGTTTTGAGAAATAATTATTGGCCTCATGATGTAGTTCTTGAAAGCTAATCTCTTTAAAATGATTGTAAGTAGTTTTGACATGGCATAACTTTCAGAATTAGTTTCGTTTTCGATTACAAAATAAACGAACCAATAGAGTCCAAATAGCCTAATCTTGCCAAGTGTTGACAACTAAATAACGAAAAATATTCAACACTTATTTGAATGACAAAAATATACCTTGATTAGGGTCTATGGCCCTACACATCAGCGGCGTGGCCAAGGGGGTGGGGGTAGGCGCACAGCCCCCTATAAAAAATGGTCTCCCCCACTGAAGATTTCGCAAACGGAGAAAACCATAGTATTACATGTACTAATAAAAATACTGTGAGCGCCCCCCCCTCCCCCCCCCCCCCCCCCCGTAACATCCAGCCCTCCCCATGGACAGAGCCCTGGCTATGCCGCTGCTACGCATAAAGTATAGAGGAATTTCACATTAGCTTCTTCTGCGCACTTCCGGGTTGAAAGCGAGAATGTCAGTGGCAAACAAAACGACACTTTTCAGCACATTCATTCATGCATGAATTAATCAGGCCATAAAAGGCAGCGCAGGCGCACGATAAGCATAAAGTTGTTTACTGTGACATTGAGATCCTCGTTTTTAAACGCGGAAGTGCGCAGATCGGCGCTAAACTCGTTGTGGGATTCCTCTATACTTTCTTCCTTTCTGTTTGGCCGCTTCACTATACAGTCAAACACCTTTATAACAAGGTCCTTGGGACTTTACAATTTACCTTGTTATAACAGGTACCTTGTATTATCAGTAATGGAAACAAAGAAAAACAAAGACTAAGGAGCTATTTTTTGTCCTTGTTATAAGCAGGATGTTGTATTAACAGTACTCTTACTATCAGGGTTCGACTGTATTAACCCTAACAGTATATGAATCCTCCAATTTCAATATGATTTACCACACATCCTAGGGAGTTAAGGTTAAAAAGCTTCTAATTTAATCCTACCGAGTCCTAATCTTTATGCCATCTTCCAGGCAGATTTTTCTCGTTCAAATTATGCAACAATGTAACAAAAGGTCGACCCATGCCTGTCCAAGGGTCACAAATACATTAGCCACGAGAATGGCCGCTCCGCGTACGTAAGGTCTATATCAAGTCTAATGAAAGGTCACATTGGAGTCCTATATACGTAACCACAATGTTTTCTTTCATCCCAAGAACTGATACATTTTTGTGGGTATTCTCCTTGCAGACGCCCAACAGAATTACAAACACTAAAATCAATGACGTATGAATGTCAATAGCCCAATACGTAATGACGTCAGGCTTTCCTATGGGAGCGAGGTGGGGAGGACTGTCTGGCGTCCCGGTGTCACGGTCTCATTTTATCCGGTGTACCCAGTTTTCCGGAACACTATTTAACGCTACTGAACCCTACTAACAAATGCATGCGCAGTGATGTATTTGTTAGGGTTCAGTAGCGTTAAATAGTGTTCCGGAAAACTGGGCACACCAGATCAAATGAGACCGTGACACCTGCCTGGCTCCCTGAGGAAAGTGCACATGTAAACAGAGTTGTAGTCGAGTCCCTGCAAGACCTTTCAAAAGTCCTTTCACAAGTCCTTTCGCAAGCCCAGTCAGAAGCCGTTTCATAAAAAATCGGTCACAGGTAACTGGATGAACAATGACAAAGAAATGCCTTTGTCAAAGATCATTTGAATAGCTTGTGATTGGGACTGGAGTGCTTGTGATGGACTTGCAGGCCATTACGTCATTATGTCAGATCTATCCCTATAACATACGCAGATTCTTGGACTTCCCGGCTGTTATTATAGGCAAATGCAAGCCCAGAGGAACCTCGGTTGCATTTTAATGCCCTGAAAAGGTTACTAGGCATATATTTACTATGTCCAACCATAGACGTTTGCATTTCAACCCCGCCTCCAACCCATCCATATTTGCTGAAATTCCCAACGGCTATTTATATTAAAATCTGTAAATCCAGTCCCCTGGATCGTTGTTGGTTCCATGGGCATTAGTCACGGATGGGTATTTCCAAAATGGTTGTTAGTCAACTTCACTGTATGTGTACAAGGAAACTGCCTTGTAATATACAGCATGTGGTTACATCTGCACGCAGTTTGACTAATACCGAAAATCAAAACCAAACCGCGCAGCTTGCGATAAAGGACTGCTGTCATCCAAATCGTGTTTGTGGTGGATGGGGGTAGGGCTGTTAATTTTCGAATAATTTAGTATTCGATTATTCGAAACTGGGTTTGACCGAGGCGAATATTCGAATATTCGATACTCGCCGATCAAGTTTTTTTTACGCATCAGCTGCAGCTATAGCTGTTTGCCGCGCCGGTAGCGTGAAATTTTGTCACCAAGAAATATTGTAGTATTGCACATGCCTTAAGTGATCAATACATCGATTATTGGGAGAGTGGCCGGTCACGTGAGCGGGTTTAACCAATAATAGGGAAGATGAGTCGGATATTCATGGGAGTCGGATATTCATATGACACCGGTACAAGTGCGTTTGTTCTCCCAAACAAACGTGGACGTATAACAAAGGGAACAATATCGTCCGCGATTCCCAGAATACGTCCGCGATTGAAATCGTGTACAAAACCTATGGGAGTCTTCCGAAAAAGTTAAAGTACACGTTTAACTGCACGCAAAGCACGCCAGTGTTTTACGCGCGGCGATCGATATTGTGGACGAGCTGCCCGATTGACCTTTTCTATTGTATGCGCCTGTTGTATCAGGATCATTACGCGTACGTATAACATTCTTCGGATAAGAAACCAAACTCCAGCCTGCGTTCTGGCAGTAATTATTTTGTATGTGTCAAGGGTTTTGCGGACGGGAACAATAGGCTAAATCTCCGTCCACAAAAAGTTACTGGTAACCAGAGTTGTATTCGAGTCCCTGCAAGTCCTTTCACAAGTCCTTTCGCAAGCCCAGTCAGAAGTCCTTTCATAAAGCCGGTCTCAACTAACTAGATGAACAATAACATAAAAGGAATGCCTTTGTCACAGCTCATTTGAATAGCATGTGATTGTGATTAGGAATGGAGGGCTTGTGATGGACTTGCAGGAGTGTTAAAAGACTTGCAGGGACTCGAATACAACTCTGCCGGTAACGTCCACAAAATTGAGGCATATGACACTGCTAAGCGACGTCATTTTTCTATTAAAATAGCATCGGGTCGTGTCTGTACGTGCATATTTTTTTCTCGAATATTCGAACCGGAAAAAAGGTATTCGAAAATTCGAACCGGAAAAGAGGTATTCGAATATTCGGTTGACGATCGAATATTCGGTACATTTGGGACAGCCCTAGTGGGGGAAGGGAGGGGGAGAACCCGGCCCCCCGTCTGTGCTGTTTTGTTTTGTGTAGTTCTTGTACGCGTACAGTTGCAAACCCAAAAACCAGAAACACTGGGTTATTTTCCATATGCGGGTAAGACCAAAACTAGGATGTAAATGGCGCCACCAGCGTCGGGAAAGAGTACACCCCCCCCCCCCCCCCCCCGGTTTTCAAAAGTTGTCTGCAGGCAAACAATCTTAAGGTCAACTTTTTCGGCACTTGCACGGGGGACAAAATCCAACCACCACCCCTGCCCAAAATTTAGAGAACCGCCCCGTTTCTACTCTATAAAAGACTGTACATGTACATTGCTAGAAGAACAATGGTCTACAGATTTTGGCAAATGTTGTGCCTCAAAGATTAAACGTGTATTTATGGATTTTGGGGTACTGAAAACGCATATAGGACCATAAATACAACGATTCCATAAAAGTGTAGTAGTGTAACATTGTTGTGGTCATTGTTGATTTAACCCGAGCAATTATGTCCGTGTGTTTAACAAGTCCTCCTCCACGCATGTGTAATCATTCGGATTTCATTCACAGCTTTGGGATAAATTGGGAATTTGTTTGCCGGACTGTTTTGGTTTTCTGTTTTTTCCCCCACTATTTCGAACCTTGATTTTTTTGATCGGTGGTATAGAGTACTAGAGTGATGACGTCAATAAATGCAATGTTTGGAACCAGAATACATTCTAAACTGCATGTGTTTGGAACCATTGCCGCGGCAACTGACGTCAGACTTCGGTACTCTATTGTACAGTACCCGTTGTTCCTCTGATTAAAAACAAAAATAAAAGTTTGTCGAGGTACTGTACTTTTTCAAAGCAACCTCCTTTGTCTCCAAGATTATTCATAAATACAAGAGAAGGAGAGGTTATACCTCCAAATATTCTGCGTATGGTGGATTCCATCCTGGGCGTAAGCCATCTTAAAAAGCCATCTGTAAGACGGGGGCTGTCATCTTGGGAAAATGCAATCTGGCAGGATCTTATTAAAGAATGTATAAAAGGTGGTCTCTTTCCTTTTTTAACAAAAAAAGACGTGCCGCTAAACATAAACTCCTCAAAAAACAGTTCGGAAACTCAAGTTTGACAGACGATTTCTCTCTTGTTTTTAACTCCTTTTCCTTGAATTTGGTATCATTGGAAAGCCCTGATATTCTTCTTTACAATGATGTGTCATTTGTTATGATTAAGCAATTGGGGGATGTGCAGCACAGCTGAATATGGGGGTGGGTGTAAAGTAAAATGTTACAAAAGGCATTGCGATTGTCCAAAAGTGTATTGACTCTTGCTGTTAGGAGTTGTTTGGAGGATTGGTGTGTCTTGAATGATTCTCAGCTTACTAACCATTATTTAAAGGTTGTAAGCCATAAATGATAAATGTGCGGGAAAAGTTCAGAAATCCACATGGCCTGTCACAATCAATTGCCTCCGGGATAGCAACTCTGTTGTTAATGTGCTTGCGTTTCAAACAGAGTAAAAGAATTTGTCATTTTCTGCACTTAAACACCCAGTAATGCTCCATCAGTAACAAGAAATCTCTCTCACAGTGCAGTACAATGCAATACTCTATCACTAACAAAAGAAAAAAAACAAGACGTAAGGAAAGTCGTTTTTCTGGTTGAATCATTTAACAGTTTCTTCATTGAACAATGTTAAGTCAGGAGCCTCAGTAGCGGGTGGACGATCCGAATGCAGCCACAACAGCCTGGCACCTCCTCCTCATACTGTTCACGAGCCGGTTCACACGTTTCTGTGGGATGGCGTCCCATTCATCAATCAAGATTTGTTGCAGATCTGTTGCACATTCCCATCCTCCAATATTCAGCTGTGTTGCACATCCCCTAATTGCTTAATCATAACAAATGACACATCATTGTAAAGAAGAATAACAGGGCTTTCCAATGATACCAAATTCAAGGAAAAGGAGTTGGAAACAAGAGAGAAATCGTCTGTCAAACTTGAGTTTCCGAACCTATTTTGAGGAGTTTATATAGTACACTGCATTTGAAAGTTAGCATGGGAAGGGAATTCCTCTTCACACTTCATCATCCAAGGGAATTCATTTTCATTTCACAAAATGTGAAAACATTTTATCACAGTCTCACACAACTGGGAAACTATTTTCACTCCTTTTCTCAAGAGTGGGGAAGATTGAATTCGTAAGGGGGGGGGGGGGGGGGGGGGGGGGGGAGTTGTGTGGGAAATGTGAAATATGATGGCGAATGTGAATGGGAATTCTGTTCCCAAAATGTCCCATTCCCATTTACTTTCAATTGCAATGTACTGCAGTCTGGTCAAACACGTTTACATTTAACTGTCGTTTTTCATAAATACTTTTCTATTGTTAGGTTACTCGTGGTTTTGCATGCATGTCTTATTTGGGGCCAAATTTGAGGCTACATTGCCTGGTATCGATTTTTAGCCAAGACTTTTCATTTTTACGGAAAAGTAGCCACATTTTGATCTTATAATTTAAAAAGGCAAAAATGAAAATCAACAGTTAAATAATGAACGTGTTTGGATTTTTTTATCATCCAAACTTCCAGACACGGACCTAACCACTTCCCCCAAACAGAGCCATCCACACACGCCAAAGCAGCGGCAGCCAAACAACAGTGGCCCCGGCCCAAGAGGACCGGAGTGCGGTCACCTCCCTATGCTGGCTGGGCCAGCCAGACTGTCCCTTCGTGGACTTCCCGAGCCCACGCGCGACCTCCGGGACTTGCTTGATCTTGGCACTTTGGCTCCCAAGATCTTTTGGGTAACGACATCAGCCCGACAACCCCAGTCTCACTGGTCATGGATGGGCGGAAATGAATGAAATGTTTAATTATATGCGAGGCATTTAAGGATTGTTTACACAAGTAGGCCTATCAAAAATCCGATTGTTGTACTGTACAATGTACTTCCTTCTTTCTCATTCTGAAGCGTTGTCACATCTCAGGGTTTGCCCCATCCCATGAAATAGACCCTTGGTTAGTCATCACCCACAGTGCAATTCTGACACTCAGAGAAAACTATAGGCCGTCACACTCTTCTCTACAATATTTACACTTTATTCACAAGACTTATCGTACACAGTTTAGATTCCTCATTAAATTCGGATTCAGGGGGCACGTATCACTACAAAATGTATTTAAATACAATCATAAATTGTTAATTTGTTACAGCGTCCCATAGTCTCATGTACTGCAAATGCCCGCAGCTCCCTCACTTGGCGGGAGTACGCACGGTCCTCTGGTCCCGCCGCTGCGGTCCGGCCGCACTCCTTTGGTCAAGGGAAAGCAATCTCACACCAAGATTAAAAGCCCTGAAAATATAGCAATAACAACGGACGGGTGCTCTTGATATTTCTGCCAACCTGATAATATTGTAAGCCAGCAATTTAATTCGTTCGCCAAAAAAATCTAAACATTTCCGAGTAACAAAATTATGTTCGTTTGGCCGAATCCCTTCAAGCGTAACTCAGTCGGCTAATACTTTTACGCAAAAATGAAGTACAATGTACGATGATCGGTCACTGCTCGATACATTATTATCGTCAGATAACAAATAAGCCTTATTGTATTTTATACAACAATTAATGCCGAGTTCTAGTCAAGATATTCCACGCTTAATCTTGCAAAAATCTCACAATATTAGTTGCTAATTCTTAAAGTGATATGTTCGCCCCAATTAAATCAAGCAAGGTTTAATACAAAAAGTATGGCTTCCCATGTTGTATCGTAAAATTGAGTGTGATCCCTGGCTATACGGCATTCTGGGTTTATGACTTCTGACTAGCGCCCACCCGAACAAAGATACTAACAATTTGGGACACTGCCAACATAGGTCGCAGGTTCGAATCCCGCTCCTGCCAGTTTCTTTGTTCATTTTGAAAAAATAATTACATTTAGAGTTATAGGAATTGGAAGACTCCTGGCCTATGGAGTACCGAAGTCTGACGACGTCAGTTGCCGCGGCAACTGGTTCCAAACACATGCAGTTTAGAATGTATTCTGGTTCCAAACAGTGCATTGATTGACGTCATCACTTCGGTACTCTATATGCTGTAATCTCAGTTTAACAAGTTATCTTGTCTCCAGCAAAATTGCAAGACTCAATTTTCTGATGAGCTCTCATTAGCTCTGCTCTAGGCTGGCTATGCCCTCTCCTTTGGCTTATATTAATAACAACTCTATGTTAGTCTTCGAGTCCGGCCACTGCCCTCTACTCGGAATTTTTCTTAGCAAGTCCTCGCTCTAACATTTGCCTATGCTTTTTATCCCAAAGTAAAATTATTACTACGCATAATTTAAAATGTTCGGTTTTAGTCTGTCCACTCAGGCTCCTCCGTGCCTATTCAAAATTCACATTTAGTACTCACGTAGGCCATATTGGCCAATGAAAAACTAGGTGTGGCTTAACGTCACAGGCTCAACAAAACCACGGTCCGGTCAGCCCACCTATCCCAGGAATCTTGGGTGCGAGACCCTCTATACAAATAAATTATGTTACTCTCCACATAATACGTATTCCGACTACTAGATTCAGGCCACATAAAAATAAATCTTGTTTCTACAACCAATAAGAGTAAATTCGTCTTATTAAAATAAAGTCACTCTGTGACAAGCGTGAACAGTAAAACAAAAGAAAAAAAGTGTTTCTCTTTCAGGACTATCTTAACCTGATAAGCACTTTTTTATAAACAACACCACCGACGCCGACGCCGACGCCGACGCCGACGCCGACGCCGACGCCGACGCCGACGCCGACGCCGACGCCGACGCCGACGCCGACGCCGACGCCGACGCCGACGCCGACGCCGACGCCGACGCCGACGCCGACGCCGACGCCGACGGCGTGTAAACGGGTGCAATCGTGGACCTCCCATTGTTCCTCTTTTGTTTATACTCTAACTTTTCCGGAAGGCCTCCCATTGGTTTTGTACACGATTTTCAATCGTGGACGTTCGGTCAAACGTGGACCCCTTTGTCTAGCCGCCCGAATTCTTTTGTCCTAGGTCCACGATTGCCGGCATATACAAACTCACACACACACAGTCATGTAAACGGGTGCAATCGTGGACCTCCCATTGTTCCTCTTTTGTTTATACACTAACTTTTTCGGAAGGCCTCCCATTGGTTTTGTACACGATTTTCAATCGTGGACGTTAGGTCAAACGTGGACCCCTTTGTCTACGCTCGAATTCTTTTGTCCTAGGTCCACGATTGCCGGCATATACAAACTCACATGTTTTACTATACAACAGAACAGGGTTTTATCTTCTCTATTCAGGGATGTATAGTCGAGTCCATCGCAAGTCCTAGCAAGTCCCTGCAAGTCCATCACAAGCCCTCCAGTCCTAATTCCAATCACAAGCTATTCAAATCAGCTTTAACAAAGGCATTCCTTTGTCGTTGTTCATCCAGTTACTTGTGACTGGCTTTATGAAAGGACTTCCGACTGGACTTGCGAAAGGACTTGTGAAAGGACTTGCATGGACTGGAGTACAACTCTGTCACTATTGTCCCTGTACTTTAACATTCTCCCATAGACTAAGTACACATTTGTACCGTGTTCAACAAAAGACCTCCCTCAGAGGACGACAATGATTTCATTGTTGTTTCTTTATCCTTATCCTTTATCCAAGCTTCTCGTTCCTCAAGGCGAAGACAATCTCTGTAGACTCACGCCCTTTGAATGAAGCATCGATGCATTAATTTTTGTCTGATATTCTTCCCTTGTTATCTACTTTTCCTATTACATATATTTATTTATTTATTTATTTATTACATTTCTTTACCCAGGGTGTGCCCAAACAGTTTAAAACTGGTTTCCATTGGGGCCCTGCATATTATGAGTTAAAACTAAAAATGTACACATTCATACACAATATTTAAACAAATACAATAATGTTTACACAAATAAATCTATTTTCGGTTAACTTTTTAACTCTCCAGAAGCCTATTGCTGATATAGGGCCTATACTTATTTTCTTTTCTTTATAAAGATTCTTTTTTTTGGTCAGATATTTTAACACAACGCAGTGAAACTCTAACTTGATAAATAAACATTCGCTGGGTTGAATATATGTTTTTCCACTGACATCAAGCTTTACTAATTGTGTCAAAAATAACGAAACATTTTTATTTTTTTAAACTTTGTTTCATTGTTTACTTTCTGTTGGAAACATGCCCATGGTTTACATCAGTGTTATTTACCCAGGGCCAAATTGAGGTTATATTATGGGTATAGTCAATTTCCAGTTAAGATTCTTGTTACACTTCCAACCTGAAAATGTTAGAAATGAACGTGTTCGTTGCTGATTTTTGTCAAAGGTGTGAGTCCTGATGTATACACAAAATATTAAGATGGCCATTCCAAGAACATTATAAAACACGCGGTAATGATTCCATTCTCGAAATATTTTTGGGGCTGATTTCCTTTTTTCCAACTCGAGTTAAAGTGTGCACACATCACAAACTTTGAGCTTTATTTTCTCAAAACATCGGGGGCCATGCAGGAATGAGGTACCACAAAGTTTTTAACCAGGGCCTAATTTCATGGCTCTGCTAAACCACAGCTTTCCGCGCTTACGATCACCATTTTGCGCTAACAGCACCAGCGGAAAAAATCTGCGCTAACACTATAAGCACAGAATCCTTAGTTACGGGATGTACGCATGCCCAGGAGCCAAAATTCGCCGCTAACGCGTGAAATACGCTTGCCGTAAGCACAGAATTGTCTGCTACAGTAAGCGGGGATTTTTCGCTAAGAAAATCACATGTAGTCTGTGCGCATACATTTTACAGTGAAGAGAGGTTGCAATAAAACCATTATTTGTCAAAGAAGTGAAAGGAGCCCGCAATCTTGGCATACTGTATTGGTTCTTCGGTCGAGATGATGACGTTTTTTGTCCCTTTATTGGTGGGGCAGAGTTCGACTTCCGTGTAAGCAAGCGAGTGGTTCTTTCTGCTTCGTTTGAGGGAGTCTTTCTTGGGGCGATAGGCTTTCGTTGGTGGCCGCATCGGGCGTGAGCTCACCTTGCGTTTATCTCTGTAACCATCTGTTGGAGTTTTCGGAGAGGGGGCTTCCCGGTCCTCGGCTACTGTGCTGGATGAGCCTGTGACATCATTGGACACTGAATCTTGTTGGCGCTTCAAAGACCCGGCCGTCGCTGGTATGGCCGGTAGAGGCTTGGCGGTTGTCGCCTTGAGCTGTCGCGAGTCGGACTCCGGGGATGGGATGGACGGCGCCTCCTCTTCTACTGGGGCTGCCGCCTCGAGATCCGCGGCATTGGCTTGAGAGACGCACGCTGGAACAGCGTCGCTCTCCAGGGGCGGGAAGCTGTGCTGCTTCCTTCGGGATCGCCGCCGTCTCTGGCAGCACACCACGGCTGTCAAGATCAGGATTACCAGCGGGACTCCGACCACAACAGGTATCCTCCAGTACTCGTCCAACAGCCACTTCAGCCAAGTATCTTGGAGGGATGCGGCCGAGGTTGGCGGAAGAGTGGTGTCCCTGATGTTCGCAGCTGTAGAAAGTGTGATGGCTCTAGTCGTGCCAGCCATTTCACCTGACGTCCCCTTTAAAAAAAAAAATTACATTAAATAATTGTTTGTTCTTCGAATTAATTAACTGCGCACTTAAGTAGCTTCGTGGCATTAGACTTTGCTCACAAAATTGACAACATTGTGGGTCTATTTCATAAAACTTGAGTCACGCACGACCCGTCAGCACAGTGTGTTTAGTCTGTCATAGACTGATTCTGAATGCTTCCAAACCAGCAGTGTGGGTTTACTGACTAGTGTTGATAGCTAGCCTATACCTTCGTAGTTGACATTCTTTTTTCCCCGGTACTCATTCGCTTTCGGGTCCAGCGTTTCTTCAGTCCACCGTATACTTCCTCTCACCGTAATGGTATTCCATCGACTAGCGACGAGTTCAGTTTCGTCGGGAGTTTCCACAGAAAATATTGTCAGTCTTCCAGTTTGTAGTCTCTATAGTTAATCACAATGCAAATAAACTCGCCAAAAATAAGCAGGGATACGTTAAGTAGCAATGTTACCAAAAGGCATCAATTGCAGCCGATTCTACAAGCTTGCTATAAAGTAGAAGCACAGTGTGATCCGACCACGAACCGACAAGATTGTCTAACCCTCATAAAACTCTGCTTCCTATCATACCAACCTTATAGCCCGAGTGCGAAGATAAATTTCCTTGTGACACGTTGTTCTGTTATGTGTCACTCGACAGCAAAGGCATATTACAGGGAGAGAGAAGAGAAAGCTATGGTGTGAATCTGCAACCAGGAAGTCCTCGTGCGAGACAAAAACATTTCCACGCATGATATACAGCTGATGTATTAATTGCATTATTTTATTTCAATTCTTTCTGGTAATGAAACCAAGCGCAAATCGCATAGTAGCTCTTAAGCCCGAAGAAACCTGTCGGGAAAAAGATGTTGAGTTTTAGAGGTGGGAGGAAAAAAAACCCAGAATGATATTTCTCGGGGAAGATCAACGGATTCCACGCATCCACACATTGATAAATAAATGCACGCATTTTAAATATAGTATATAATAATGCTGTTGCTGTAATTTGCAGAAATTAGTGGATTTAGGGTTTAGTCTCTGTTATAGCAAATACTGTAGCCCGACACCGACAACGAGAATCTGTTCTTGTAGTCTGGTTCCCTGACCCTACTTTATACAAAACGGAGCAATTTATAGACGTCAGGGAACTATCCGACGTATGTTATTAATAATAATAATAAAAATAATAATAATAATAATAATAATATTAATAATAATAAGAAAAAACCTAAAACATTATAAATGGAAACTCTAAGCAATTTGCATTAGAGTATCGCATGAACCCGGGATCAATAAATGTTTTCCCAAACAACCATGTCTTGGACATATGTCGGTAATGCCTCCCATAATCTAGGAAATCTATGAAAAAGAGAATGATGAGCAGCGTTACACCTGGCTCTTTTGTGATGAAACTTTACAACATCAGTGTGTCTAGCATTAACAGCAATGTAATTATCAATTGGAATGTCAAATTTGTTATACAAACATTTAACAACAAACACAATTGAAAGAAAATGGAGTCTATTGTTTAAAAGGGGTAAACCTAGTTGAACGCACCTGTCAGTATAATCAATTTCATTGTCAGGGTTAATATAATAAACGCCCTTTTCGGGAGACCTAAACAAAAACGGGTAAAACCTCTCTGCACCCTCTCCAACGTATCCTGCTGAGTAGTGAGAGCAGGCCACCATACTGGAGCCGCATACTCAAGTAAAGGTCTACTGATAGAACAATAAAGTGTGGTAAGAATTATCGGGTCTCTGGATTTAACGACTCTACCAATAAATCCGTTAAGACGAGTGACTTTGGAAACAATGCTGTTAATGTGCCGTTTCCAACTTAAATCCCTAGAAACAATAACACCAAGATATTTATAGTTATCCACACTTTCCAAGACATGATCACCAATTCTGTAAACTGGCCTAGGGGGATTTTTTTTTAGCGGGTCACAGTCATGAATTTACATTTATTAGAATTTAAAACCATATGGTTGAGGTTACACCAAGAGTTTATGTGCTGCAGGTCATTCTGGAGTGCCGCCTGATCGTCTTGATTTTGTAAGATTCTGTACAGAACAGTATCATCGGCGTGCTGTCCGAGATCAGACTGAACAGAAAATGGCAGATCAAAAGCAAAAATGTTAAAAAGTAACGCCCAAGAACAGATCCTTGAGGCACGCCAGAATGTACCGCAGCCCAATCAGAAACTGAACCCATAAATTGAACCCGCTGAGACCTATCAGTAAGAAAAGACTTGAACCAATTCAGCATCGACCCACAAATACAATACTAATAATGTAATTTATGTAAGAGAACTTGGTGACTCACACGATCAAAAGCCTAGACCAATCTAAAAAAGAAATAGCATCAATACGAGGTGGTTTAGGAACATCCAGGCATTAGCCCAACCATGGAGGAATGATACAGGGTTGTCAATTGCGTAACACAAGAACGTTTAGGTAAAAAAACATGTTGACTGTGAGATTATCCCCCTCTATACATGTGATTATAACCAGGTGTTTAAAAACTATTCTTTCCAGTGTTTTCCCAACAACAGAACAAAGTAAAATTGGTCTATAATTGGGCATAACATGAGCATCACCGGATTTGAAAAGTGGAACTACTTTCACAAGTTTCCACTCTTGAGGAACTGGACCAGAAACAAGGGACATATTAAAACAGTTTAGTAAGTGGTGGAGCTAAACTTTCCCGAGCCAATCTAAGCAACATAGGAGAAACACAATCAGGTCCGACAGATTTATACATGTTAAGGTCAGAGAGTAGTTGTTTAACTTCGGCTGAATTTGTGGAAATGTCACCCAGACGGAGATCACTAATGATGTGATCACAGGTAATACTATACCGAGATTGTGAGATTTACTACTGAATAACTTTGAACAAATAATTGTGCACAATAGCGGCAGGATCATTGACAACACCAACTTCCGTCTGAAAACTAGTAATAGTTCTTTTACGTCGCTGACTACTTACAAAAGACCTGTCATGACATGACATGATTTCCTTTCCACAAATACAAGTGTGGGATTTTCTTGCTATGTGCGCCTGGTGCGAAGACTATAGCATCAACACGAGTTCGTATAAGGTCACGGCATCAACACGAGTTCGTACGGTCACAGCAATTCGCTAAGTTTGATCACCAGATTTCCTTATTTTGTTCCTGTTATTTGCTACTCAAGGTATGTTAAGACTTGCATCAGACAATTGTAGATTTGTTTGGGAATTTGCAGTTACAGCTTATGTATTGCTCGTTTAAAATCTCCCTCAGTTTCTTGCCTTGCCCGTTTCATGTACTCGGTGCCGAGTACAGGCCAGGGTTGCCTGGACCATTGTTTTGGAGATGTTCAGAATTATTGCTGTGCTAATTTAGGTGTTTTCTAGAATCCACATTTTGTTATTGCATCTCACTGTGGTTTTTTCGATATACAAGCCAATATAGTTACGCACTATTTTTGTAATGATTTAATGCAGTAGTGTCATGAACCTATTTGCGAGCAGACCCGCGGATTGATATTCATATGAGTGAGAGTGATCCGCCGCCCAGGCTTTAGGCGTGTTATGGTTACATGATGTTATTAGCTGTTTCGGTACTCCAGCCGAAACAGCTCTTGTTTTCGTTAAGATTTCTTTCTTTCTTTTTTAGCTGTTTCGGCACTTCAGCGGAAACAGCTCTTGTTTTCGTTAAGATTTTTTTTTCTTCTTTTTTTTGTCTACACCAGTCCATTCGTATAACACACATTTTCATTCTCGTCGCCTCTTTTCATCTTTATTTATCTTTCTTCAATCAGACTGAGAAGTACAACAATAATTTATCATCATTCACTGATGTGCATAAAACAATGACGTCATGATGACGTTAGCAGTTGTCAAGTGATGACCTTCATGAATATTAATTAGTCAATTTTGTGGAACCCATATCTGAAAAACCAAAGCAGTAGCATAATTTTTCTCTATTGCAAAGTCTTTGTTGGGTGACAAAAATGTGCAAGCGCACGTAAAAGTTTCGTGACGTCATCATGACATCATCTGGAGGTCATAAAATTCAGGCTAGAATTGTGTATATTTAGCAATCGCTTATGACAAAAACCTCAGGAAGTTTTATACATTGTATTTTCGTGTACCTAATTCCAACTTTTCATAATTGTAGCTCACTCCATTGTCAAAATATGCCCATTTCAAAATTTAGCCAAAAACAGTATGATAACAAAGGGATTCTGGGAAGGCAGTAACCACGAGTATCTTGTGGCGGTCCGTAGTACAAATGTCACATTTTTTCTTCCTCGGTTTTCCCTTTTTCAGACTCCTCTCCCAAAGGGTTTGTGCACGTTTTTCTTCCACCAGGGCACTTGGGCACTTTGGTAAATCCGATGGACTTGAGACTTGGCACACACTTTGAATACCTCCATGCTTAGACCACCACCCACGGATGGTCCTAGAATGATGACGTCATGATGACGTCATCAGGGGTCACGTGACGTCATCTTAAAGGTCATTTTTTCTAATCACTTATTTCTAATCGTTTCAAAAACGCAATCAAACTTCACCTTCAAAATCATTTCACATGATTTCGAAGTTTATTCCAAATTCTTGATCATTCATACTTCACATACCAATCAAAACCGAAACAGCTCTGTGTTTGTCCACAAACACGACTTACGCTCTCGTTGTTTTGTCTGTAATTATTCAGCTGGATTGATACCTTTTTTAAAGGTTTATTCTGTTATTCTTGTTGATAATGCCTTTGATGTTTCTGAGAATATCTTTCATACAAATTCAGGAAGTAATGACATAATAGGCGACAGTTAATTTTAGGCTGTCTTTATTCATTTAAGTTTATCAATTTCAAGATGAACAAACACACTTGTACAAACAAAGAGTCATGAGTAGAATTAAGTGTTAAGGAAACGTTGCCTCAGTTTAGATTTAAAATGATTTGAGATTTGAGACATTTAAGACTAGGAAGAGAGTTCCATAATTTGGCTCTTTCTTTGTTTCCAGTTTCATTGTTCTTTTTTTCAAACAGAAAAATTGTAAACAAAGTTTTGTTTTATTTCGTGCATCAAATGATTGACATAACTTACGTGTGAGTTTGTACTTAGACAAGTTTATTGTTTTTCTTGTTTGTAGGAATCACACACAGTTGTTGAATACTACGATACATGTGTACTGCAATACTACAGTGTACAGTGTACAGTATTATAGCACACAATAAATGAGAAGCGCAAGACAGTTAAACAGACGCCTTCTTATCTTCATTGCAACAACGTGTCAGAACTTTACGATCTCACAACAAGACCAGAAACGTTTAGGGTTAGATGAGCAATTTAAAGCCATATTGTTAGTGTACCGTTTTTCTTTTTTTAGATGTTCGATCTTGATCAATCGTATCACTTTTGGTTTTACATTTGCTGCAACTGGGAGCTGGTCATCAATCATTTTGAAAAAGCCAGGGTCTTGAAAAAAAATTGGGAGGGCGGGCCATTCAAGTGGGTGGTTGAGGCGATAGTATATAGAGCACAAAATCCGAGGGCCGGGGCCGGTTTCGACGACCATTAAATCTCTGCTCACAAAATAATTTGGGCAAATTATAGACGGGATATGGGGAATGGAGGCGGACCAAACTCCTCTACAAAAATAATGAAGCATGACCTTAAGTTTCACCTCAACTTTTCTGGCATCATTATCAGTAGCGGCGATTTGTTGTGAACATTTGGAGGGGGGGGGGGGGGGGGGCGTGCGACCAGCAGGTTCGAAGTTCGAAAAGCGGGGGGGGGGGGGGGGGGGCTATATGCAATAAAAGAAAATGCAATAAAAGAAAATATGCAATACAAGAAAATTGTGACCCACTCTGCAAAAATGAGTCGGATGTCACGCATTACAATGTCTCAGCTTGTCCAAGGCCTTGATACCTCCAAGGCTACTGCATGGCCCGGATCAAATCCTAGTCTATGGAATAGCCGCTCGTGCAACGCGACGAGCGTCTATAATTATGTGTGCAGATCTGGCAATTAATTATGCAAGACAACCGCCTCTTCACCTCTAGATTTTGACCAATCAGCCTGCTCGTTTTTTGGACCGTAAAGGGACACATTGCTTTGGATTTTGCGATTTGGGCTATAAAACTAAAATGGATATGGTTGGGAAGCTTTTTTAAAAGTAGAATATAAAGATTCACATAACTATCACTTCAAATTGCGTGGTTTTTGTTTAATTTCGTGACAAATAACGGTCCGCCATTTTGTAGAACCAAATTTTTGACTCCACAAATTGGCGGACCGTGTTCACCAGTCGTATTTCCAGTCGCAGCATGCAGGGCCCAATTTCATGGCTCTGCTTACCGTTAGCGAAAAATCCCCGCTTACTGTAGCAGAAAATTCTGTGCTTACGGCAAGCGTATTTCACGCATTACATTAGCGGTGAATTTTGTCTCCCGAGCATGCGTACATCCCGTAACTAAGGATTCTGTGCTTACAGGGTTAGCGCAGAATTTTTCCGCTAGCGCTGTTAGCGCAAAATGTTGATTGTAAGCGCGGAAAGCTGTGGTTAGCAGAGCCATGAAATTGGGCCCTGATCTCTATACATGTACACTGGACTGGCTGCGAAGCACCGCGATTGATGATTGAAGCCACCGCGCGGCCATCTTGCTATATTCAAAACATTGGCCGTTTTCCAAGCTTTTGGCTTCAGCCCATTGCTAAACTGCATTCATGCATGCAGTTTGCGAATGGGCTGAAGTTGGAGACGGAGTTGAATTTGTAGCTTGAAAAGCGGCCATTGTTTTGAATATAGGAAGATGGCCGTGCGGTGGCTTCAAGCATTTTCTTCCTCCATGCTTCAAGTCACGCGTACGCATAGGCAATCACTGCTGCGCTGGCATGCAATAAACCAGTGATCTTGAGCAACCAGTGGTTTTTATACCCAGACATAGGGCGCGGGCAGATTGTCGACCGTAAGCGATGACATTAACCGTTGGTTTTTAAGTTTTCCGGGGGGGGGGGGGGGGGGAGGGTTCAAATAAATATAAAACCCTGAGACTGAAATAAAAAATCATTGAGCATTACAAAGATGTGGAGTAAACTGTAAAAAAAATAACAAAATAGATGTAAAGCACAGTGGTTATTAAGCGAGCTACGTACGGTACCGAGGCAAAGTAATTATAATTCTTACACCGCTATACATGTACATGTACTTTGTTTCCCTTCTCGTTCATAATAATCTCGAATATGCGTTTGGATATCATCTGCAGTTTTACACCACGACGGGATGCCTAAACTTTCCTGTTGGATCTTGAGAAACGTGTACATGTATGTACACTGTGAACAAGTCGCCTGATTTGATGCGGGATCATATAATACAATGTATATAGAGTACCGAAGTCTGACTTCAGTTGGCACGACAACTGGCTCCAAACAGATGGAGATTTCGACTGTTCCTTTTTTTAACAGCCAGTCATGCAAACACATTGACACAAAATAGAAGTATTCTTGCTCCAAACATTGGATTGACGTCATCACTTCGGTACTCTATTGCAGGCGTTCTTCAAAAGCTCTTTTCACACGAGAGCCTCTCAACCCGGGTTGAGTTTTTTATTTTTCAACCCTGCGACGTTTCACACTTGATTCGTTCAACCCGGAGATAAGCATAAACAATTCACACTTGTGCGCACTGTGCCTAACCCTTTGTACCTCACAACAGGAAAGATTCTTGTGACTCTCAACCCGGGACGAACCCAACCCTGATTTTTTCACACTACCGTTTTGAACTTAGGGTGAGAGTTTCAACCAGGGTTGAAAAATCTTGACGCCGATTCGGAGCAGGGTCGAGTTTAACCTGGGGCGAAATCAATCTTGGGGTTCATGCGGGGTTGAAAATTATCAAGTGTGAAGCGTCGCATATTTTTAACCCAGCGTCAACCCTGAGATTTGTTGGTTAAAAGGGTTAAATGCTGGTGCCAGACAGGTCCAGTGTGCTGTACACTCTAGTCTTATTCAATAGAGGAATCCCACAACGACGAGTTTAGTGCCGATCTGCGCACTTCCGCGTTTGAAAACGAGGATCTCAATGTCACAGTCAACAACTTTATGCTGATCGTGCGCCTGCGCTTCTTTTTATGGCCTGATTAATTCATGCATGAATGAATGTGTTGAAAAGCGTTGTTTTGTTTGCCACTGACATTCTCGCTTTCAACCTGGAAGTGCGTAGAAGGGGCTAATGTAAAATTCCTCTATAGCCTTTTCTTCATCTACGGTGACCCACGTCCCATACAACGTCCCTTTCATTGACCCTGTGACAGAGATCTTCTGTTTTACTCAGTCGGGTGCGGTGGAGCCCTTTTGAAAGTGGGGAGAGGGAGTGAGCGAAAAGAAACGCAGGCGCCGGCCGGCTGCTGCCCTCTACGCTTTTTTTCAGGGGGAGGGGAAATAGACGAGTTCGATAATTCAAAGGTCAGCTGTACCAATTCCGCCTCGTCGTATAGGCATTTTACACTGTTTTGGTACAGCTGACCTGTGACCTTTTACCCACATTGCATTGCAAAATTCAATTATGGAACTCGCTTATTCACCCATGTGGAAAATTTTTTGTTGGGGAATAACCCCTGTTCTGCCTCCTATATTAACTGAGGGAAACATGAGTTTCCCTGCGGTACAAGCTTAGTAGATGGGGAAAATACAGACTTTTAAAAATTAAACAAGGTAAGCAAAACATACTGCATATAGTACGCATATACAATGTGTTAATTGTTTTGAGCTTCGATATTCCAATCCGTTCTATTTCTCCATAGATGTCTCCATGTTTTCGTCAAGAGCATCGTCAAAATATTTTTCGACTTTTTTCCTGCAATTGGCGCCATTAAGCATTTGTGGTTTTTCTAGGTGTTGTCTTGAGCTATTGGCAACCGACAGCCGTGCATAGACGACATCATCTATTTTTTGAGTACAAGCGGTACAAAAATAGATTAGACGACAGTTCCTCAGACCTCTAATTTTGCAGTGTCACCGGTCCGAACGGTGGTCTGCTCAAGGATCTCCTGCGACGCAACATCATCCCTGTCCCAGTCAGCAACCACGTCCTCATGTAGACTACTTCACGAAGGCTCAGACTCGTCCCTTCTTGCATTCTTCTGTGGCCTGTAACAGTAACCATAATTATTTAGCAGGGTAGAAATTACACCAATATAAAAACAAGGTGGTTCTCGAACCACGCGTCTCGCCTGCTTAAACGTTAATCATGTTCTCTGCACATTTTGACACCTGAATCGGCACAATAGCACAATGACCAATTTTACAAATCCAGCCTCTTTTACAACTTGACCTGACATGACCTTTGACCCGACCATCATATAAAGGTTACAATAATGCATGCATGACCCAAGTTTGATTCCAATCGGACTTCCAGTTTTCAAATGAGAAAAGTTGGACAATTCCAGCCTATTTTAGAACCTGACAGCAAATGACCTTTGACCTCAGTACTTGACCTTTGACACAATCATATAAAGGTTGCACTATTGAATGCATGACCCAAGTTTGATTGCAATTGGACTTCAACTTTGCGTATAAGACCAATTTGTTGAAACTTTAACCAACATGACACATACGGACTCTGACAGACTACGTACAGAAATAGTGATTGCATAGTCTCTTTCTGAACTTCTCTTTCTGAACTTCGTTCAGGCGAGACAATAACAAAAATAATCAAGTGAAAGAAAATTTAAGGCAATAAAGAATTACACTGTACATGTATTCTCAGACTTACCTCCACTTCCTGTACAGCTTCGTTGACTGCTGGTGTGGTGTGAATTTCAGTCACCATGAAATACTGGTTCATCAGTAGTGCTGCACAATCCTAAGTGAAGATAATTAGGAGACTGACCAGTCACGTGAGAGGGTTTAACCAATAATAGGGAAGATAAAGCCCAAATCTCATGGGAGTCGAATATTCATATGAAACCGGTACCAACGCCACCAAGGACTTCCACTGCAACATGTCAGGTTAATCCCGTCTGCTCCAGAAATCCTCGTCTTTAATCTGGATGTATAACTCTTGATGTAGGCGGTCTCCTTGAATGCTTCGTCGAGCGCTTGACGGGTACCCTGAAGTGGGTACCGAAAGGACAGGGAGGGCTCTTCTCGTTGCCCTTGCAGGGTTAATATACGGGTTATACAGGACTAAAGCCCTGTCCGCACTGGACTTTTTTTGGTGAAGCTTACCGAGACGATGGGTACTTTTCCCATTTTAAGTCCAGTGCGGACAGCCTGGGACTTTTTCCTCTCAGTTACTTTTCCCCCCCGAGTCCAGCGGTTACTTCTACTGGGCAACTGCTGCCCAGGAAAACTGACCTGGTAACTTTTCCCGAGACGATAAGTCCAGTGCGGACAGTGCGAGTCTGTAAAAGCGGCTCAGGAAAGCGTACATCCGGCCAGAGTGTGAGGTCATGCTACACAGGGACACCACACATGCGCTTTGCATTGTTTCACCGCAGTGCGGCGCATTTGTGGCAAGTTTCCAAATTCCAGTGCGTTGTTCCTCTTGCTGGAAATGGCGGCTCGCTTCTTCCCTACGGTTGTTGAAAAGACATAGGCCTAGCTAGCGCCTACGTGTACACATCGGTCGGAAGAATGAAAAGGCGCACGCGCTTTGGGTCAATCGGGTCAATGTAGAAAGGTCACGCAAAGCGCCCTCATGAGTTGTTATACAGCTCGGTTACTTCTACCACAGTCTCGGTAAAATGTTCCCGTGTCAAAAGTCCAAGTGCGGACAGTTGTCACATTTGACCATTTTACCATCGTCTCGGTAAAACCTTCCAAAAAAAAGTCCAGTGCGGACACGGCTTAAGGGGCATATATAAATACCTGTGTGTATTAGACCCAACCAACTTCTGTGGCATCAGGCTATCCCACTGCTGCAGCACAGTGCCTAGTCAGGCTTCCTCTTGTCCACAAAGGATGGCAGACCAGCGACGTCTGGGTCCCGCAAGCTGTAGAAAAAAATAGAGATGGACCACATGAGAATCATTCCCCATTATTCTGATCAAAGTAAACTTGTTATATTTGATTACATCCAGTGGAATTCATAAGCTACTTGGTGTAAAAAATCCTTGACACTTTTTTAATTTTATTTTTTTTAAGGCTGCAAGGGAAATTTAGGGGAATACATTTGTGGTGGAACTTTCAAAAATGTAACTCGTCAGGAACTGTTTGTCTACATATCTACAGATTTTAATTTTTATAGTTTTATGTTTGTGTATTTTTATAACGTTTTAACTTCATTGTCTGTAATAGCTGTTTTCAATTCAGCCTTCGGGCTGCTATGACAGTTTTAATAAACCAGTAATAATAATAATAATAATAATAATAATAATATCTCCCCCCCCCCCTTCATAAAAAGGAATCAGATGACGCGTCGGGGTGTAAAGGCGCCTTAAAGGAAACATGCAATAAATATATTCAATTTAAGTTCTTCATGCATACTACCATGTGTCACAAATATGCAAACTTGATATAAATAAGGGGATAAAAGTGTGATGACCCGGTCTTTACCACGTCAATAATAACCGAGGAGGGGCGTGACTGCTGTTAATGGACCGAGCCAAAGGTTCGTGAAGGCGCTGTGCGCCTGTCTGTCTCGCACAAGATGCAGCGTTTTATACAAGTGCATTAGCGTCGTCTTACATTATGAAGTTCAGTACATCTTGTGCGCACACCTACTACGCTCTCCCTGTTGCGTATCGGCTGAGAACAGCTGGTTATGACGTGCCGTGTTTAAACAACTTCCAGCCGTGTTCAAACAACCGTTTAAACACACCAACGTGACAGGCTCTCGACCAATAGGGATAGTTGAACTCGCTGAGGCATTTATGAATGCTTGTTTTCACTGGAAGTGAAAAGGTGTTTTTCTTTTTATTCTCAGGAAATCATTCCATCAGTTAATGCAAGAAGCGCTACTTTTTGTTTTGCCATACAGGGAGCTCTTCGTCAAAAGAATATAACAGTACACAATCTGTCCTTCGAAGAAATATTGAGGACACTGATGGAATACTAAACAGGATGTTTAACACGAACAAACCCACATAGAAAATGTAGAGAAGTTTGATATTTGTGCACACAGCTACTGAGACAATGCTGATGCTCCGCCTTTGATGACACCATGCATTGGCTCATGAATATGGAAATTTTCATTGGCATAAAACCAACATTTTAGTACTCCCTAGAATTACTAGAGATGTTGAAATTTATTATAAGATTGAAAGGAAGCTGTCGTACATTGTATAAAAAACGGTATATTCAGATAATTCATAATAAGCTATGAAGAATCTAATTGCATGCATGGTTCCTTTAAGATCATGGAAGCTGGATTTAATACCTCGTGTAATAAACCTTTTCGACATTCTCAATGCATTGTGGGTTTAAAGGCCAAACAAACCATGTAATTTATACACAAACCTATGGCACTGTGAACCAGTCCAAATATTAATTGATTTCATGCTAAATATCTGTCATGAGTTGAGCGATACCCTTTTTACATATCTTTGCTTGGAACATAAGGAAAATAATAACCAGAAAAATCTATTTTAAATGGCAATAAAAATAAAGGAAATAATTGGGGAATCCCTCTCAGGGTACCAGTTACTGATGAATGCAAATTTCTGGAATAAGAGCAGCTTTAATGATGTCACATTATTAGCCAATCAGAAGAGGATTTTTGCAAGCATAACAATGAACATGTGACCAACACGACCAATCACGTCCGTTCTAATGTGCTTGCTCTTCTAATGCCAGTTTAGGGTGATGCAGTTCCCATGATGCTTTGAGAATGTCAAAAAGGTTTATTTGACCCAGCGTTTGCACGGGCAGGTGCTTTTTTGTTTAGAATAGAAAAAAAGAGTAATGTCCTGGTGCCAATTTCATGGAGCTGCTAAGCACAAAAAATTGCTTAGCATGAAAAGTCTTCCTCGATAAAAACAGGATTACCAACCAAATTTCCATGTGCCGTCTATTGCTTTTGACTGGTATTCAGCTATTTGCTTAGCATGAAAAATCTTCCTTGATAAAAACAGGATTACCAACCAAATTTCCATGTGCCGTCTATTGCTTTTGACTGGTATTCAGCTGTTTGCTTAGCATGAAAATCACATGGCCTTTTGGCTGGTAACCTGTTTTTACTAAGCAAGACTTTTGTGCTTAGCAGCTCCGTGAAATTTGCCCCTGATGTACCAATACATTTTTCATAACCGTTTTTCTGTCATGGTGTTGCAACAGTTAAATACACTACTTTTATCCTTTATTCCAAACTTTTATGAACGACGAGTTACACTTTTTTTGAGATGTCTTGAAAAAGTGGGAATTTTTGTTTTAATTTGCTAACGTGAACGAGCAACAACTACCGAAGAATTGCAGGAAACAAAGACAAATATTAAATTTTCATTTTATTTCATGAAAAAAAATCTGGCAACCAGTGATAACATTTCGAGTTTTTATGAATATGTTCAATGGAAAGTAGCTGATTAACATATCCATATGCTGTGCACCCTCGAATACTCATAATGTGTGGTTCACATGTCACATCAGGGGTGGGATTGACGGAAATGAAAAATCCACAAAATCTGCAGTGTTTGGGGGTCGCCGAGGACCCCAACAACATAGGGTCTTTGGTTTGTATTTGCCTAAAGGCACCCCTTAAAATACCCGTTTTTATTGGTTTATATCCACTTTTACAGGTAAAAACACCTTTAGGGTAATATCTTGAGAACTCAATTTCAAAAGAGATTCTTTAAAAATTCTGAAATCAGTAAAAATCCTGTAAAAATTCCTAAAATCAGGAACAAATCCTGACAAAATCTCACCCCAGCTTATGCTACGTTGGTTACATGTGCTTGGTGATACCATTGAAAGTTTAGGCCGTCTTTAAATTTCAATAAATTTTCCGAAGATCTGAATATTTTTTTCGAAGACTATATGTACAATACATGTCTTTATTAAAATTGCTAACATATACGTGTAATTATCTTGAGACATATGATCAGTTTTAATGCAGATCAGTTCAACATTGTAACTCTACAAACAAAAATTATTTCTAAGTTTGAATTTTTGTAGCGATTCAGATGACAGCATTGTAAAAATGTCATTTTATCAGGCTTTCATCAACATAAATTTTTTAACTTTTTAAACCACGTGTGCTAATTCAACCAATTTACAAAATGTTTACTTGAAGCAATTATTTTTTTTTCATTTTTTTTTATCTGTAGGAAAATAAATAGAAATATTGCTTCAGTTGCCTTCTCAGTTTTCACTTTTTCTTTTTAAATATTTGCCATTTACGTGTCCATTGGGGGGATTGAATTATTGGACCATCAACATTTTATCACTTTAAATCATTCTGTAGGTGTCTGACATTTGTAATTCGTTTCAGGTACTTTTTGATGGTTTTTATTAATGTTTTGACACTTTGCCTTTGACCAGTAAAAAAAAAAAAAAAAAAATCATTTTAAAACGAGGCACGGTAGTCGATACCACTCAAATAAGATTAAGGCAATCGCTGTGATAAAATAAATTCTAAAACTTTCATTTCTTTTTTACCCACAGCTGTACATGGAACAGGTTGGAAGTCTGGTATATCTTTGTATTCAAAGTTTACTGTCATTTTGACATGAGACATACACAACAGCTTACCAGCTAAGGTTCCAAATGCAGTGAGTTCATCAGCTGAGAGTTCATCAGCTGACAGCAGGGGGCTCTCATTTGTTCAGACGCGTCATGAAATTATAAATACACTGTACTCTAAATTGCATAGGGTGCAGGTTGAGATTGTCCTTGCACAAGGCCATCCCTAATCCTGGAAGACCGCAGTCCGCCGTTTAGTATTAAAAGTAGTGTACACGATTGGTAATCCTCCAATTGTTTTTTTTACTGAATGATTACGAAATACCTTACTAGACTAATAGCAATCTCAATCCTGTGAAATGATGGCACCTGGTTGTGCTGTCGTTTTCAAGAAAAGTTGAAATTTATATCGTTTTCCAATGATTGTTCCATGTAACACTTAAAGAATACTGCCCTCTATTGACCGAATGTATTTAGTCCGCATTGCATCTAAAATGGGTTAATAATGCGAAATCGGGCACAAGGTTGCAATTATAGTACAAGTGTGTGTCGCGTAGTGTACTGAAGCAACGGGTTGTCACCAGTCGGCTCGCGTAGTTATTTGACCAATTGAAAACGATCCCGTTTACAAAAATTGGGCTATTTTACAAAAGGGCGCTATAACAAATCCAGTTAACTGCCGTACGACGATTGAAAGCGAAAGCAATTTTTCTCGTTTTTTCCGCCATCCAAGAACGCAAAACTAGATTTAGACCGTAATACTTTTCTGTAGTAATCTGTTCGGTGTTTATCAGAAACAACGTGGTAGCCATTTCACACCGACGCAATAAACACAGACCATTTTCTTGATAATGCAGTGTCATGGAGCGACTGACACACCAAGGGTTATTGTTTGTATTTATTTTAAGTTATTTTATACTTAGTAAAACCTGGTGGTGTCCCCACTTTCAAATACTCACCCCATACAGCAACGCCAGAAGACCTTTCCCTCCAGATGAGTCATACATACATTATGGCACTTATTTGCTTCCATCATAAACTTGAAACTTCTAATTTTTGTTTAATGATCGTGATTTCTCACAACAAAGGACAATATTACATTGCAGTGAAATGAATTTTGTAGTTTATTTTAAGGTTGCAGTATGTGATACACATTGTACATGTTTAGTGAAGTTATCACTCACACTTAATATGCCAACACCTCACTATACCACATGGGTCATTATTATAAATTTGGGGTCCAAAAGTGTGACATTTGTTGGTGTCCCTGTTACACCTTACAGGTGTAATTTCCCATCAAGTATCATTAAAATTGACATCTCACAATTTTTGTTACTTATTTTGCAGGTACTTTACAAAAATCACTCTTGGAGATATATGTAGAAGGCATTAAAAAGATAGTCCAGTAAGAATTGACATGAAAAATGCCCAACCCTGACATTTTAGTTAACAACCAAATTTTTACTCAGAAACCTTTATATGGTTGCCATGAACACACACAAGAAATTCAACCAATTTTTCCTTGGGGGGGGGGGGGGGGGGGGTTATGTGATTTTTAAGCTCTTAAAAATGCCGGTTTCTGTACGCGATCGTGCTATTACCCGATTACTGATGCCCAAGTTGGTACAATGATTAGCCAATACAGGCTCATCATAAGTTGGTCAGATTTCAATATGGGCAATAGCGTATGTGACATAAAACCCATGTAGCTAGTTGTTACTTTTATTTTACTCGATCACAGACTCAGTTATTGCCATATTTTAATCGAACTGATGTTATAAACTGGATTGATATTATTTTGCAGCCAGATAAAATAACTTTCCAAAAAAAAAATGTCATTAGTTGATATCTGATTTTAAGGGGTTATGCTATTTTTTTTTGGGGGGGGGGGGGGGGGAGTTTACATTTCTGTAAAAATAGGTTATCCTCAACACTTTTACGGCTAATTCCATAAAGTTTACCCCGATTTGTTGCTGCTGTGGAAGCAATCTAGTTTTAACAATAAAAAAAACGTACTTCTTTCTCCCGAATTTCTAAGGGGGATTGGGGTACGATGGAGGAGCACACTGGTGGAGGGGGAAACGCCTCAATTAGGGGGTGGACAATGCCCTCAAACTCATTAGGCCACTCCAAAATTGTATTCGGAAGAGTAATTAAAATGAATCTTTCAGTATCTATTAGGGTCATCTCTTCCCGAAAATCTTGAAGAGTTTTGAGGGCCAAAGTCATTGATGATAATGACAATGATTATACAATGACGATGATGACAACGACGTCCTTAAAATACTTTTTTTCTTGATAATTTTGGTCATAATATTCATTAAGTTTTTGCCTTTGCTATTTTGTATCATTTTAAGGTGAAATTTTGCGAGGACCCTTTCCCAATTTTTCAAAGGGTATGATTTCGCTTAGGTGTCGGATATACATGCCTTTCAATATATATTGTGCATCCTTTTTGTTTTTCAATTAATTAACATATTTCCCCAAGGCTGATTTTGGTTGAATTTTTATGGGAGGTAGCTAGAGTCCCAAAATATACATTGCCACTAAAATTTGCCCGTTAACAAAAATGTCAGGGTCTTCGTCAATTCTTACTGGACTAAGAGGATTATTTTTAGATGTGACGTAATTTGTACGATTCTCTAGAATTTCTAGTAATCTCTGGAATGAATGAACTCCTTTATATACGGGCTAGCTTGGGAATAAAATCAGGACTTGATTTTCGAAGGTGGACTTTAGACGGACGGAGAATTTCGTTGGGATTTCAGTTATCGACCCGTTTTTATTCGGACCTGTGACCTGTATATGACTCGTCTGCGTAGGAGCGTCTGGAGACAGAGCCGAGTTTTATTTCTGGAAAAGAGACATTTTTCTGTGAACCGTCGTCGGTTCATTATTTGGGGTCTCATATCCCCATATTTTCGCGACGGGAGCCAGTTTGTGTCCCCCCCCCCCCCCCCCCACTGTTTTCGGCTGTTTTGGAGGTGAATTCGCCCCGTGTTCCGGCCAGCTCGCCAAAGAACTGTATTCGCTTGCATTATTGGAGTCGTCCTCGTCCGTTGCTGAGTGCCCAAGCTGTCCAAGTCCTCGCCCATTGCAGAGCTGCCCAAGTCGTCTAAGCCCTTACCTATATAAGTCCTCGCCCGTAAGATCTTCTAAGTTATCTATTGTATAAGATCTTTTCTTAATTCTACACTTGTTAAACCCTATTGATTCTGGAATCTTCTCATTATAAAATCACATTGTTTCTTTGTTCTTTACATCAGTGTGATCTTGTTTGATTTCTTTGTTGCATCTGAGAAAATTCAGGCTTTTTCTGGTAATTTATATTTACGGATAGTCTGGAGATTTTCAGACCGTAGCAATGTGTCTATTTGATTTTTTTTTTTTTTTTTGCTTTTTATAATTACTCTGCATTTCTTTATATTGTCAATGTGTGCATACTAGGACACTGTCCTGTTTTTTTTTTTTTGGTTTTTGGGGACTCGTTGAAAAGAAAACGAAGTTCGCGCTTCTCTTTCTAACTGCGCGTTTATTAAAATTACATATTTTTTTATTTTCCATATTTCAATGATGAATCAAAATATTCAAAAAACTCTTTACATATAATTTGTCACTGTAATGCTCTATAAAAAAAAAAAAAAAAAAAAAAAAAAGTGGCTTCGCTTCCTACTGCAATTCAACAATGAAGTCATATTTTGACAGTAGATTAGACATGTTCAATTTGAGTGTCTTCGAAGTTGATCAAGTCGACCACACTCGCCAAAATAATTATAGCGATTAAAGAAGTACTTTCCCCCTCTGCTCTCCGACTTTCAGACTGCTTCAGTTTGGATGATTTCGGCCGTTATGGGTTGGTCCAGTTAGTTGTCCTTCATATTACCCAATGATGGAGACTTTAATCTTGAGCTCTTGAACTTCACTTTATTTTACTAGCCCATAAATGAACACATTACATTTTGAAGTCAATTTATCTTTAGTAAACATACAGCCGTTCATAAAATTAGAAAAACACTTAACAGACACAGGTGACATTTATCCGTCTATACAAATAAAAAAGTTTAACTTCGTTCATTTGACACCGATTTGGAATTTCACCAGAATACTTGTGGTTGCTTGAATGAACCAACCGTTGTCACTAGGCGTACGAGGAAATTCTCATTTCACCGATTTCTATACCTTTTCGCACGCCTGCAATTTCCATACACTTTAACACTACAAGATGTTTTTCCAGATGTTCAGGCTTCACATAGCAACGTATTCATGTTATTTCTAATTTTCTGGACAAATACTTATTTGATTCCTCACCATAATCTAAGCTTTTTGTTGTTGTACAACAGCAGCTCCCATTCCATGAAACCCCAAGCACAATTTTGATGTAATAATGCAGTCTAGAAAAATAAAGAATTCAATTTTATTTGGGGGGGAGATTTTATTTCTTTACACATTTCTAGTGATCGTCTTTACACACACAAGATGTGTAGGCAAAGACTAAAACGCTATCATAGTCTTCCGTTAAGGTCTCCTAAAATCAGGCATGCAACTTGGAATTTACCAAAAACGAGGAAAATCCAATCTTTACAAGACTTTGTAGTGTTTTTCAATTTCCAATGGCATTAAAGTGTAAAACGGGGAAATCAGCTGATCCGAGGAAAAGTTGCATGCCTGTAAAATTGTTCCCGAGTATGTACATTTTTCATACACGATCTTCATAACATGATACACGTACACGAAATTGTTTCCAGTATTCTTTGACCAAGCACAATTTTCCATAGCAGTATTCACTTTTCTCAATTGTTCATTCTTACCCCAATTGATTTTTGCCATTTTACATTGTACACATAAACCTTTTTACGAGCATGTTAGATATATTTACATTCACCCCAAAATGTCGTTTCTATTTTAAAGCACTAAAACGATATTTTTGCGGCAATCGTCTTGCCACATTTAGTCTTTATCACGTAACACTCTACAGGGATGTATCAACTCTTAAAATTGCCGAGTTTCAATACGTTCAACTAGGCAATAGCTCGATAACGAAGCCAGTCAAGTTATTGTGTATGGAACCAAAACTTTGAAGGTTTTTTTGAAGGATTTGAATCAAGAACTGTAACAAGGGACAAGAAATGACTGAAGAAAATAACAACTGACAGCATTTTATTGTCGACTGAATATAGACTCTTTTTTTTTCTTTTTTTGGGGGGGGGGGGAAGTTGCCTATATGATAACCTTGTACAAGTGTACATGTACAATGTATATGTTAACAGCCAATTATAACAACCGTGTTTGTGATCCTTGTTTTTCCGTGAGACCCATACAATGTACATTTTTCAAGTGACGTAAAACAAAAAAAGTCATTAAAAATGTTTTTCCCACTCAGACCTTGAGCATATCTAGTTTGACAAACCTATCAGAACCCATTTTAACAGATCCAGTGCAGAAGTGGAAAGATTACCAATTTCTAAACCAACTCGGTTCTTTTGAACAAGCAATGTGCAATGTGTTTATATCAGTTGAGTTATTCCGACTCCAGTCACCAATGGCTATACAACTGTATCTGTTTACAGCGGTTAACGTGATTACCGAACTAATTTGCATAATTTCTTTTGGTACAATTTAATTGAGAAAAAAAAAACACTTCCATGTTTTCTGACCGTGAAGCTTGTACAGGTATGGTCATTTCATGTGAACTTTATGACTTTTTGTTCACAATTGCATTAAACAATTGACTTGCGTAAATCAAAGCATTTCAGGCTTGCTTGGATTTCTTTAAATGCCAATGTTTGTTCTTAAAGGCATCAAAGGTTTTGAAGGAGATTACATGTTTTTGTGCTTTGTTATTATTTTTTTTTTTCTATTGGGGAATGAAGGTCTTGTGTTACCAAATTATTGTCGATTCAGATTGATACATCCCTTACAAAAGTTACTTGTATCACAAATTTATTTGGGTCCATCTATCTAGGAATCATACAGCAAAGTGTTAAAAAGACAATAGAGTTATCGGCGCACAAGTTTGATAGTATGTACATGTCTGTAGTTCGAAGCATCGGCGAAAACTTAGGTCAATACTTTAATCGTGCAAACAACCTCCCAGTGATAAATATGTGGCTTAAGAATGGATCGACTTTTGTTATTTCAATGAAAGTAAATCCACCTCATACTTGTTAAACTTGTGTAATAGGCTCCTATCAATTTTCATGTGCCGTTTGTGATACAACTCCCACTGTGTGCAGTCAAAAAAATACAAGTATATGTTATCAACATTATTCCCTTCAATGCCATTTTTATAGTGTTCCTGATTCCATGAAATTTAGAGCGTTTCTTTCTCCCCGACAATTAAATAACGGCAGGAATTCAATCATTAACATGATGTCCTGACCTCACCAATTAGAGCACTGTATTAGTTCATGAATATGCATAATGTAAAGATATGAAAGGTGGACGGGAGACAGCCATATATGTATACTTTTTTGGCAAGTGTTTCCACGGTTAAAAATAGTTTTTCTAGACTTACGATATATTTTAAATTGGTCAATTTTTCTGAACTACTTGTTTTTTCAAATGTTGCTGAACTGGACTATCACCTTTCAAAAAGAAACATGCAGCCATCTACCTCATGTTAATATCTGGCCAATGGAACTAAAAGCGACATTTTTCTAAACAGCATTTCACATGAAGCGCGGCAGTACAAAACTAAAAACGTATGTTCTACAACCATTAAAAAATACATTTTTACCGTTTCAAGGTACAAGAACTCTTTAAAACACTAAAAAACGGCCAGAATAAACAAGAAACAAATACTGGATTCCGAACAGTCAACATTTTTACCTGCTTTCAAACCTAGTTCATGTTCAACAATTGCTCTTCCCTTTTTCTCTTGGGCTAAATTTTCTCTGTACAGGACGACCCTGATTTTTTTTAGAAGCGCTCATAACCCCTGCTTGGGGGTGGGGCTCTTGAGGTCGAGGGCACCCCGCCACCATTGCGATCTAAGGGGCGGGATGCACGCTCAGAGGGGTATGCCCCACGACCCCCTGCAGAGGAGGGGGAGGCGTACGAGTCGCGGGCCCCAAAGAGGGATTTCTCGGTCGGACGGGCAGAGCGAGCATCACCATAGGAATCGCGGGAGGCATAGGGGTCATAGCGTGGGGCCGCACTTGGAGATCCTGTGTTTGGACAAAGAGAGTCATTCAATAATCAAATGCACTTCGAAAACATTTCCTTTTTCAGCATCAATGTTTTCTACCGGTGGGACTGTAGAATAGCCAGCAACATGTACCTGCAGTAAAACTGCAATTGAAAGTTAACCCCTTGCGTACGGAGGACGCCAAATGGCACAAAAAAAACAGTGGCACCAGGCCGGATGACGCCATTTGCCGCTATTTGTGCAGTTTCAATCCTTTGTTGGATTATTGTGTATATGTTACGCTTGACTGCACAAGCACATTGTGTCCATTTTGCTTGGCTACCAGAGCCGGCGAGACACCCCGGCGCCTCCTGTAAATAACCGTATTCAAGGGGTTCCCACTGTGAACGGGAATGAGATGTTTTGTGAAAAGAATTCCCATTCACATTTCTCACACAACTTTTCGCACCTGTGAATTCAAGTGGGAAATTATTTTCCCACGTTAAGAAAAGGTGTGAAAATGTTTTCCCATTTGTGTGAAAAGACGTGAAAATGTTTTCCCACTTTTGGAACTTCTTTTGCCACATTTTGTGAAATGAAAATAAATTCCCTGGGAAGAGGAAAAAGTGTGAAGAGAAATTATTTTCCCACGTTAAGAAAAGGTGTGAAAATGTTTTCCCATTTGTGTGAAAAGACGTGAAAATGTTTTCCCACTTTTGGAACTTCTTTTGCCACATTTTGTGAAATGAAAATAAATTCCCTGGGAAGAGGAAAAAGTGTGAAGAGAAATCACCATTTTGAGGTTATCTTTCAATTGCAATGTACTGTAATTGACAGCTGCAAACCGTTTACAACATTAATTAATCAACCTGCACTCTTCTTTAATATCACACTATATTTTCTGATTGGAATCCTGTAACACTGATACAACACTAACAATTTTTGGCGAATCGATTTTGTTTTTAATGAAAAAAAAAATGCTTGCATTGGGGAAATCCTACATGTAGAAGCGATTCCAAAAACCCAATAAACATAACCCAATTCTGCATTTTCACAAATGGTTGGTTCTCAATTCTTAACGGCTTTTGGGCAGAAAATGTATAATTCGTAATTTGTAATTTTTTTGTATTTATTTCATAAATTCATAACTAATTTTCGTTATTGCTGGCAGTGCAATCCAGATACATGTAGCAAGTTACGCAACTAATACATTTTTTTTTCATGATCTTAAAGCTTGTGTAATTTGGAAGTATGTATTTATATTTGCGATTAAGTAGTACAGTGCTCATTTGACTTGGTAAAACCCTAAAAAGAGAAATGTTTAATTTCCAAAACCGACAAACTTGCCACAAAATTCATGACTTTTGTGATTTTTTTCCCAGAATTAAATGAAATTACGTTTGTATTGCATCGACAAAAGACTAATATTGATGAACAATTTGAGTTGCGCAGTTCTCCACAGAAGTGAAAAATGTTCGTCTTTGCCATTTGCATGATTGTGTATTGAAAAGTTAACGCGACATTTTCTGAACAAAGGTAAATTGCACTCAATGTTTTCATATACAAATTTCAGAAGTTCATTTTTTTTTTCATTTAACATTTATTGACTTTGGCAGCGACTTGCAGGGTAAAGTTTTATGAGTCAGTTTTATAGTCAAGAGACTCAAACAAAATTTTATTTTACTTTTTCACTTTGTAACAAATTTATCACTTCTTAACATTAAAAAATAGTTTGAAATTTCAACATAGAAAACAAAATTAAGAAATTTCCTTTTTGTATTTTTTTTCTAACAAGTTACCGTGTAATCTTCATGCAGGCGAATAAATATTTACTTCCGTACTTTTTCTTTAAAAAAAGAAGAGTATTTCTATGTGATATTGCACATTTTTATGCGATTTGCATTTTTTCTATGCGACACGAACAATGGTTCAGGAATTTTCAACTCTACATTTTTCCATGGTGTTTTGAGTTGCTGTCTTTTTTTCCCAGTACTCGAGGATTGAAAAAAGACACGGACGAAATGAAAGAACATTTTGGGGGTCAACTTTCTCGATCCAGCCATACAAAGTCCTCCAAATTGAAAAAAAAAAAGCATCTAAAGCAGAAAGACGATTAACTTATTACAAACAGAAAAGACAGGACAGAAGTAGGACTTTAGAAAATAAAATCAGGAAAACATTCGAACTTTTGCAGGCTTTCGGGAGTAGTTTCCGTTGATACTCACCCATTGTCCACAGCATCACAAGCCTCAATTGGCATAATCTGTACTCACAAACCACCATGTGCTCCATCCTCAACTAAGCTCATGGAAGTAAAGTTGCAGTACTCCTGCACCCAAGCCCTTCATTGTGTGATTTTTATACGACAGTGTGTAACACACTTATAAAAAATATTCAATGAGATTTATTTTTTCGGAGTTGGAAAAAAAAGTAGGAAAACGTAGGAAAAAATTGCGATTTCTAGAACGGGGTAGGAAAAGTAGGAGCGAGGAAAAAAAATATGAAAAAAGCCTGCAGTACATTATCTTGCCTTGGATCCGGATGTAACAAAATTAATGCATGTAACACAAATCCACACATATTACACAGCTGCGTGTACTCATGAAGAGAATGGTAATTATTTTTAAAGACAGCGGCCATGTCAAATGGGAATTTTCGCTGAAAGTAAATGCAATACATTACCAGTGTATTCACGTTCCGGGGCCCTGGCCTGAGATCTGGAGTACGGATCAGCATATCCTGCCGAGCGACTGGGTGCAGCTTCTCCTGTTCAATACACAATCAATCAATCAATCAATCAATCAATCAATCGATCGATTGATCGATTAACCATCTTAAAACAGCTGGCGCCTTATGAGGCAGTCCTCTAATGTTCAGGCATGCAACTCTTCAATTTCCAAAAACGCGGAAAATATAATGCAAACGCCTAGCGCTAGCGTGAAGCTCTTACGATGTCGTGCAAACATGTACATGTAGGTATAGTGTCCGTATCCCGATGTATTGTATTGTATTCATTGACGCGAGAAGAAAAAGAAATGCGGAACCAGACTATCAGTCTATAGTCGATTGAGGGCGCTATAGCGACTACATGTAGTTCATATACCGGCAAGACTATACATGTACGAGACAGAATGTGTACGGAGTCTGTGTCCTGCACCTTTCTATGTAATGTATGTATACAAAATACGGAGCCAGACGATGTGCGCTAGCAATTTTGGACATGTTGGTGGACGATTCCGTGGTCGGCACGGTGGGAAACGAGATGAAGCGCGGATTTTTTTTCACGGTTGCATTTTTAAAAAATACGGAAATCCGCCGATCCGCGGAAAACTTGGATGCCTGAATGTTAAATGAGAAATCTTTGTTTATGAAGATGTAAAAACAGTAGAAGTCATATATTCTTGTTGGATTCTGGAAAACAAATTTTTGCCCTATCCCGACATAGTGTATGAAGCACTGCATGCTCAGTGCTTTCCGAGAGCCTGTGGTACTGTTCCTGAATAAGCCAGTTCAATGATCTCGCTGAAGTAGTCCAGGTCAAAGGTTATTCGGGATAAACTTGCCGACGTAATGTCAAGCGAGGTGACGCGAACGCTCATTCCGATTGAATTTAAGACCTGCCCGTTCTGCGAACACCTCGGCTTATTCTGATCCAAGCAGGATTGAAAGAGTTGCTGGGCTAGCCTAGATCAATTGCTTTATTTTGTTTCAGCAGGTTGCTGTTGGACTGGGAGCAATGTTCCAATGGTAAAAATGCCCACTTGTTTCCCACACTGACTTGACATTTTTTTCAGAGTTAATTTTTGACTTTTTGAATGGCACAATCCACAAGACTTACGTTCGTAATCCCTGCTGTAGGCTGCCTCGGCCCTCTCACTGCCATACTCCCGTGCGGGTGGGCGCTCATACCTCCTTGCAGGCAGGGCCCCACGCTCGTCCTCAAAGCGGCTTGCAGTGCGGGCCGGCGCAGGGGGATAGTCCCGCTGGGGTGCTGCTGCTGCTGCTGCTGCTGCTGCGTCTCGGCTGGTCGGTGCGCTGTAGTCGTAGGTTGGCCGAGAGGCTGCGACGGAGCTGTAGGTGTCTCTAGACGGTGGGGCGTACGGATCACGTGACTCCCGACTATCATAACTTAAAGTGAAAAACACAAGACAGTTAAGTTTTTTGCCAGAATAAAAAAAATAAAAACATTTGTTCAATTTTGAGACATTGAAGAAAAACAATTGCCCACGTCTGAATAATTTCTTCAAATTAACAAAAATACTTGCAACATCAAAATATTTTCGGTCCAACAGTAAGGCAGTTACCACGATGCGTAACTTTGTGTGTGTTTAATAGAGGCATAAAAGCAACCAGGAATAAAAGACCTTTAGAAAGGGCTGCAGATTCCCAAAACAGAGAAAGTGGAGTTTTAGTTACAATCTAAAAGGTTTTAGAGGGAAAACAAAATCCACTAGTTGAAGAGCAGTGTATCTCGTTCCTGTGAACGGGCAGGTTAGGTAGCAGGATTTAAGTTGTGGAATACCACTCAAATACGCAGGGTCGCGCATCCTCACAAATGCACCCACAGGGTTCATACACCCTTGTAAAAAAATTCCAGGACTTTTCCAGGGTTTTCCAGGTCAAGATTTTGATTTTTCCAGGACTTAATTCAGCTATGCCGACGCTGCGCGGGATCACTCACTCATTTGCGGTAAATTTCAATCGCAACTTATTAGACCGTTTTGTCTTATTTTGAAACTAATATTTATTTTACTACAATTTCCAGGAATTTCCAGGACTTCTTTTAAAAATTAAGCATTTTCTAGTACTTTCCAGGATGGGTACAAAATTCCAGCATTTTCCAGGTTTTCCAGGAGGCGTGTGAACCCTGCACCCATATGTGGGGTACCTCTATTGTAGACTTTACTTTCCTTCTTTTATTCTCCTTTGTCCCTTCTGAAATCTCAAAATGCATAGCGTTAACTTTGTGCGGTGCCTCGATTTCTAAAGACTCCCTCGTGAATGTCGTGGGGTACCATTTTCCCCATTGTTACCCTTTCTTCCCAGTACCCCGTAAGGAGACTAATGTAAGAAAACAAGAAAACACACACACACCAGTGTGCAAATACCAGCAATCGCGGACCTCCTATTGTCCCAATTTTGTTTTTACTTTAACTTTTCGGAAAGCCTCCCATATGTTTTGTACACTATTTTCAATCGTGGTCGTTCGGTCAATCGTGGACCCCTTGTCGTCGCCCTAACTCTTTTGTCCCTAGTCCACGATTGCCGGTATTTACACACGCAGGGGTCACACAGGGGCTGGAGCATACCTGTCCCGTTCAGGGTAGGCTCTGCGTGGTGTCTCCTCTCTGGCCGGTGGATAGGGCTCACGAGTGAAAGGTGCTGGTGCTGGATCATCGTAACCACTACGAGAAGGCCTTGCAGAGGCTGGTGCTACAAGCAACAGAACATGCAAATGCCGATTGTTTATCACTTGACAATACATTAGCAATTTTATCCCAAATAACCTTTGCCCCGGACTACTTCATCGAGATACCCAACTGGGTTATTATCTCGCAAATTGGTTCTTCAGTTATAATCAAGGGCCATGTCAGGCCAACCCTGTCAACTTTATCTGCCATGACCAGTTTCTTCCAAAAGTCCTTTCCGATGTGGCAAAAGGTTAGGACTGGCCCAAACAGTTTAAGAAGAGTTTCTAAATAGGGGGGTTACACCTTATAGCTTCTGCACACTAAATCCCGACGACTTACAAACCATAAAGACTTATTTAAAAGAGCCGCAAGACACACAGCAGTTAAGTGCCAATGAGGAGTTGCCAAAATTGGGATTTGTTTTACGTTCCAGTAGCGAGAGGATTAAACAAGGGGTGTACCTGCTCCATACTCCTCTTCCGGGTAGGCCCGGCGGCGAGGTTCGGCTGGTGGTTCCTCTGCATTATAGGCCGAACGAGGGGCGTGATCTGGCGGGAAACACAACAACAGTTTTACCCCAATCTCCAATCAAACAAAGCAGCACTTCAGAAGACGCAAATTGGTGATGCCAATGAATACACTATGTTCTGGCCCGACGTAGTGTTTAGCACTTATTGCTCAGTGCTTCCCAAGAGCCTGGGGACAATAATTATTTAGGCCGGACTTGGAGTCATGACCTCTTGATTATTACATGTACACGTAGTGCAGGCATCTTAAAAAAAACACTCAACCACTGACCTTGCCGACATCAAATTTGAATGCGATACGCACCGAGTACTTTGCCATCAGGGCCAGAATACGGATTTTAGATTGCCAACCAGGTCAGCTGTATGCTTTTAATGTAACATGTGAGTGTGTCAGAATACCGTCATTTGATCATGCTGTGTATGATTTGAATCGGCCAACCAGTGAAACAATCCAGCTGATATTAATAATAGACTATATTGCCCAATATCATCACAGTACAGAATGCCATCACAAAGTCCCGTTATAGGGTAGTGTACACGATTGGTAATCCTCCAAATTATTTTTTATTATTACGAAACACCTTACTAGACTAAGTTAATAGCAATCTCAATCATCCTGTGAAATGATACCATTTTTATCGTTTTCCAACAATCGTTGTGAAATTTTTTTTTTAATACTGCCATCTATGGACCAAATGCAGTTAGTCCGCATTGCGTCTAAAATGGGTTAACAATCCGAAAACGGGCGCAAGGTTGCAATTATAGTACAAGTGTGTGGCATAGTGTACTGAAGCGATGGGTTGTAACCAGTTAGCTCACGTAGTTATCTGACCAATTGAAAACGATCCCGTTTACAAAAATTTGGCTTATTTTACAAGAGGGCGCTATAACAAATCCAGCTAACTGCCGCCCGACGGTTGAAAACCAACGACGTTTTTCTCTCGTTTTTTTCCCACCATCCAAGAACACAACTATGAACAGGTCAGTGAAACGATATTTGCTATAAAATACTAACCCCCAAATCCGCACATTTCTAAAAAATTCCAGCAATGACCAATCATGTACACTACATTTAAGTCACACAGCGTTTGTGCAAGTGCAACTTGGGGCTACAATCAGAATGTATTATACAAGTCAAATGAGTTAGTGAATGAGCTGACACACCAATACCTAGTTTATGCTTCGTAAAAAAAAACATGAAGGGACAGACACGTACCATACTCGGGCATGCGAGCAAGGGGAGCGCTTCGACTTGGAAGTAAAGGGTCTATTCAAACAGAAGGTTGTCCAAAAACAAACAAAACAAAAAATCAGTGTTACCGTCCATCCTTAAAAAAATTTTTTTTTTAAACCTACACGTTGTAGACCCGTGCAGCACTTAGGAATCATGTCGCATTTCGGAATGCTGTGTGTTGATCAAGAACATGTGCTGGTTTTTATTTAATGGGAATGGTCTGGGGGACTGTCTGGGAAAACCTGGTTCTCAATGCACATGCTTGGTCTTTGAGATAAAACATGTTCAAGTTGGAAAAACATACGGGAACAGGTTGAGTGTGTATAAATTATATCTTTCCAACTGGACATGCAGCTTTAAGGCATTCACATTAACCTCTTCAATACGGACGACAGCCACAGCCACGGTTTGGAAAAGACCGCCTGGCTGGTTGTCTATATGCACATTCCTGCACGTACTCAATCCATTGTTTGCCATGTAACAGATTGTATATTTGGTGTTCAACAGGTGGTATAAGATACTTCATGCAAAGTTATACAGTAAATTGTTTACTGTTTGGACACAAACTTTCTACATGCGCTCTGTGCAAATTGTTATTTCAATCAATTGAGTCAACAAAACGGACTACAGACGAAAGCAGAAACGAACAACATTTTTTAGGAAGATATCTCGTTAGAAAAACGACTCCTTTACCTCTACGAGGCTCCGTTTCCCTCTCATAACCTCTGTCAAAGCCTCTGGGTCTGAAGTCACCCATTGCACTCGCTGGTGGTGCAGACAGAAGGGGCTCTGAGAAATCAGACACAAAAAATAATTATTATTATTATTATTAGTAGTAAAAAGAATCCAGCGGGATCCAATTCAAAACCATCCAATTTATGACCTGCTCTGCAAAAAAGGCACATAAGTCGCTGTATGCTTTTACGAGTTATGGGCCGTTCAATGTGAAGAGGGTAAAAAATTATTCGAACAAGTGATTTTGAAGGGAGGGAATTTTTTGCATCTTTGATACCTATATATATATATATTATTTCATAACCAAAATCTTTGATTTCAGTGAATAAAGTTGGAAAAAGAATGTGTTTTTGTCGAGTGCTTCCATCTATTGCTTTGCTTTTTGTTTTTCTTAATGGCTTGTTTCTCCTCAAGTCATTTCAAGAAATTCCTAAAAACAAACATGCAAGTTTCCAAATATCTCGTGATTGCAAAATGCTAGAGACCTCAAACATATACCATATGAAAGCTTATAAAATGGCCTTTCCAGCTATATATAAAATACTATTTTCAAATTTTGCGTTCCAAGGGGCCTTTTTTGCAGAGCGGGTCACATTTATTAATGGAAACCGCCGCTATTTTTGTTTCTTTTAACCCTAACGTTCATAAATCCACCCTTCCCCTGTTTTGGAAGATTTTGGCAGATTCAGGATACCTCCATATTGAAACCTGGGGGATTTTAATGGATTGAGGATTGTAAGCCTAGCGGTACTGCAGGATTTTGATGGATTCAGGATTCCTCCATATTGAGCAGTCACCAAAACCAACTTTTTGTGCATGACAAAATAGGTGGATTTTGGCGGATTCAGGATACTTTTTAGTAAAGTTACCCAAGGGGTTAGGGTTAATTGTTCAAGTTGAACAGATTTTAATTTGGATGATTTTTTTTTAAAGGAAAACTGAAAAAAAAATTAAGGGTCTTCTAATTATAATCAGAAAAATCGCATCTTCAATGTGTGTGATAGGGCTGTGCATCCGAACCTGTGCATCTGAGTACCCGACTGCTAATGCCAGGAACCGGTTCCAGATTATGGAATAGAGTACCCGTAACCAAATTAACATGGTTATTTCGTAATTTCTCACACAATGAAAAGAAGGTTTTTGAATGTCTTCTGCGGGGAATTTTCAAAATAATTTTTGTTATGGAAAATGAAATTCACTGTAAAGCTATAGACAAATCCCGAATTGACGAAAATAGGACTGATCTGCGCACTTCCAGGTTTGAAAGCGAGGATCCCAGGGCTAAGTAAACAACTTACTATGCTGAATGTGCGCTGCGCTGCCATTCATGGCGTGATTCATTCATCCATGAATGGATTTGTTGAATAGCACCGTGTTTGTTCAGCAGAGATCCTCGCTTACAACCCGGAAGTGGGCAGAAGAGGCTGATGTGAAATTCATCTATAGAGTTCAATGTACACACTTGCATCTTGCTGCATTGATGCAACATTGTGGTTAGGTAGTATCAACGTACAGACCTTTACAAACAATATGAACAGCAATTTCCGAGATTTAATTTAAACTGGTAACCGGCTACTTATGCTTTTTTTTCAAACAGGTACCTGATTCTCATACTACCCGTAAATGCACACCCCTATTGTGTGAAGTATTAATGATGCGTCTACCTTTCCCACTTCGGGGCGGACCGGCCCTCGGAACACCCGGCCCGCTCCTTTGGTAGTCATCCATGGAGGATGACGGGCTGTCCGCATGGTGCATCATGCTCCGGTCAGAGGGTGGTCCGCCGTGAGGTCCCCCACCCCGTGATGCGTATGGCCCTCCACGGGAAGGCGGCGCTCCTCTGCTTGACGGCCCACCATAGGGGCCACCTCTGCCTGGTGGTCCACCCCGCCCCGGGGGTCCACCTCGGCCAAGGGGTCCACCTCGGCCAGGGGGACCGCCCCCACGGCCAGGGGGTCCGGACAACAGGGGACGATCCATGTCAAACATGTCAAAGCCACGCCCACGGGAAGGTCCGCCTCTACCCCTAAAAACAAGAAGAGGCATGCGAGAGAATAATTACACCTTTTTTGGCCAACATTACACTGAGCCAACATTACACCGAGGCCCAAGACCCCAACACTGGGCTTGCTTCCCTTACAAATCCTCCTTACACAAAAATCTCAATCTTTCCCCTCTCTCCCTCATGGATCTAATTCAAAACTGGAAAAAATAATTTCCAACTGCTTCTTTTCTTTTGAATTTCCAGGTGCAGGTTCAAATGTTCTTTAACCCTAACCTCATCGAATACTACTCGAGTAAACTGTAGTATCCAGTACTTTTACTACACTGGCCTACGATTGAGTAGTATTTTGTATTCAAGTGTACTGTACCCCAAGTGAATGCCTAGGACGTTAGGGTTAAAGGGAGAGGCGAGTTGGTATAACCAGTAATAAAAGTTCCCCTGTATGGGGTGCATAGGTAAGGAAACTGGGATAATAGAGTAGTAGGCATCCACCTCCTTTATTCATAGCCCTTAACCGACAGCGGCTTTTAGCCTTGTACTTTTATTAAATTAAAACAAAAAACCTAAGTACTCGTTGCGAATTTAAAGGAAGTATGAGGAGTATTCATTTAAACAGATGTTTGCGTCAACCAACAACTCACCTGAAGCCACCCCTTCCTCTGTCCATGCCACGCCCTACCGGACCCCCTCTTCCTGCCAAAGTCTGCTGTTTCAGGCCTTTCAGGGCCATGTCCACTTTTATGAATTTCCCATCGAGTTCCTGAGGATGAAGGCATTGGAACGAGCTTAAATACAAATCTCTTTAAATATCAACTGTACTCACAAACAAAATTGAAAATGTAAAATGCTAATCTTAGCTTCCCCCTGAACCTGCCTGAATACCTCTGATCAGTTCAAAACTGCAGTTGCCAACATTTGAAAATAATAAGGTTTTAAACCCTTGAACCCCGGCTGACGTCAATGGACATGGTTTGAAAATTACCACCTGGCTGGTTGACGGCTATACCCTGCATTCTCTGCATTTTCAATGCATTGTTGGGTTCTTGTGTGTTACGCTTGGCTGCACAAGCCTCTCGTCCATTTCACTTGGCTGCACAAGCAGGCCTGGCATCTTGGGGCACCATTATAAAACCTGGACTCATGGGGTTAATACATGCGAGAAATATTTTAGCCAAACTACACTATTAACCCATTGAGTGCGGTTTTCATACTGAGGCGCCGGGGTACTATGTCGACTTTGCAGCCAAGCGAAACGGACACGATAATCCAACAATAGATTGAAAATGCAGAAAATGGCGTCTATAGACGTCATCCGTCCTGGTGACAATATCTTTTTGCGCCATTTGGCTAGTGCTGCAGCCGAACTGCTGAACCGGACTAAAAATGGCCGAACATGGCCTTCCGAACCGAACCGTCTGTTTGGAAGTTCGGCAAGCTTTACGTGCACATATTGTTAGCGCTTGGAATGCATGCGATGATAGGACAAAATTAGTGCACGGATGATTAAATTTACGTGTTGATAAGGCCCTTCTTTTCGGCCTAATGTTGTAGCAGGTTTGGACTGCCGTAAATTATATTAGCCCAGGTATCGCATGCAATGAAGACAGCCGATAGAATTTATAAAGCCTTTACAATAATCCAGGAAGGTAACAAAAACATGAGTTAAAAATCATAAAAGACCAAGTCGCGACCGCTTGCATGCATCCAGCCATGTTAGTTTGCAACCCTTCCCCCGCCAAAAAAAATGTAGTGTGCTCAAAAGTGAGCCCCGCCCAGCATGCAATGATTGGTTTACATGGCTACACAACATGAATATGCATTGCTCGTTTGGCGGGTGAGATCGCGTACGGCGTGAAGCCCTTTATGGCGTGGGGCCAGGGCCCCATTAGATTCCAGGTACTCTGTGGTGCAATCTGAGGCTCTCATGGACACCTTTTAGAACAAAAATATTTGCAAAATTGTACCCCCGAAAATGGTGGTAGGATTCTACATGTACATTCCTTCCAAAGTAACTCCTGCCTTGTGAATTATATGTTGCAGTACTTGATCCGTCAGTCCTCTGCTCGCAAAAAAATGTTGAGGAACAAAAATGTTCCAGAATAAAGTTACGTTTTGTCAAGAGTTTTGATTGAATTGAATTTGTACTTTTTACTCTATTTTCAAAAAATGGCTGTCCATTTTGCTACTCACGCAGACTGCGCTAACGTTCATGTACTCACACAATCAACATGCCCGTCGACTCAGCGCGCAGTGGCCACATCGCCGCCGTGCATTGACCCACAAACCTCTCGCACCGAGCCGGTCAATTCACACAGTTTTCCCGGAGTCGTGTACCTTGCACCATGAATGCTTGGTACATCCGCATTTCGTCGTATATAGTGATTTTGTCAGTAGTCTTTATAAAAATTTGACATTTTCATTGTGACTGAAAGCTTGAATTGTCATCTATTGGGTAGATTCGTTTTAGCGTTCAAAATGATCTTTAACCAGTTTGCGTCGGATGACGTGTATACACGCACTCAGCGAGGCAAGGGTCCAGCGGAAATATCTGTCAGCGACCGGCTCTCAGTGAGCGAGGCCAGGGTGTGCTACCCGCAGATAAAGGCCTTAACCCGTCTGGCACCCAGGCTCGTAAAAAATAATCCCGCCGTGAACTGGTTAAAATTTGAAGTTCAATCACGAGTTTAGGCATCGTTTTCGTCCGTGGCGATATCCAATAATGCTATGGTCTAGTTACGGACGTACGGACTCAGTATATGCTTGCACAATGCATAATTTTACAGCGTGGTGTGACGCGTGGTATGTATGTGGTAGTTGACTAAAATGTACATGTACAATGCAAGTAAAGCGTTGTGCGATGTATACGGATGCGATGTTTTCATTTCACGGTTGATTGACATGTGCGTGGCATTTTCACGGCACATTATTACTGTGTGCGCTTTTGGTGAAATAGAAAGACATGAGACAGGGAAAAATAGTGAGAAAAAAAGGTTTTTTTTTTATTTCACAACCCATTCAACTTCATTGTGTTAAAATATCTGATACCAAAAGTCAGCTTTCTGAAATATGTCGGAAAGCCTAAAATGTCGGAACTTAATTTGAAAGTCGGAAGAATCTCATCCCTGTGAGAGTTGTACATGTGGGAAAAAGAGTTATTTACTCGGGGGATCCGAGTAAATGTATCAGTGGGATGTTTTTTTCTGGAGCATTGGGCAGTCTTTCCCCTTGAACTTTGGAAGCCAAAAAACGAAGTTTACTTTTTCAGGGAAGATTAAATAAAATGTACATGCACATGTACAATGCGTTTTCTAAATGGAAATCTGAACATGTCTTTCTCTTTGTTTCCCCGCCATTTAATCTTTTCTCGCTAAAGTCCATTTTCCCAAGCATACTTAACTTCGGAAATTGAAACTCCAAGCCTTTGTGTTCCTTCCTCCGTGCTATAATATATCCCGGATCCTGGCTATCTCTGAATCCCTCGATAAAATCGTGACCAAACGCTGAATATGCATTTATGATAATTTGCGGCAGTAACTCCATTCAAACAATGAATATGCATTTCTGAAAATCAGATACAGTCAAGCATTGGCGCGGTGGTGGCCTGCGGCCTAATATTGATCTATTATTATCATCAATCTTGCGCCCTGCAGGTTTGGCAACGTGCCAATCAACTTGTTATGACTGGAGGGGAGGGCCAGGGAATTCCCGGAAGGACATTGTATGCATGCACTATCGATCGGCGCGATAGCGATTGGAAAGATTTTTTTCAATGTACATGTACTTCCGAACCCGAACCGAACCGATGTTCGGGAAAAAAATCCGAACCGAACCCGAACCGAACCTGGAGGATCAGTTGCAACACTACATTTGGCATCATTCGTACACAAGAGGTTAAACCAATAACCCTAACAGTCCTGAATCCTCCGATTTCAATACGATTTTTCACACAACCTAGGGAGTTAGGGTTAGCTAAACCTGGTGTTAGCCATGTGCTAGCCCACTGCACACGCGCTGTTGCCCCATGTGCGGTATATCCCCGTGCAGCGTGTACGCGCGGGTAGTTAGCATAAATATCCCCTGGCACGTGATGGTGAAATGACCAGACGGAATGCGGCTTCCGCTCATGAATAATGTATGAGGTATAGTAATTGTTTTACAGTTTGTTCATGGAATCAAACCACAATGGCAGTAAAGAAACTTGTTCCAGAGACCAATGATGAAGCGAATTGAAAAAAAAAATGCAAAATAGGCTCACGGTCTCGTTCAGGCGACTGACTGCATCCTTGGCGTCGCTAGCGTTTTCATAGGTGATGAATGCGAAGCCGCGAGACAGCCCAGTCTCCTTGTCCTTCATCAGTAATACTACATGGGAGGGAAAAAACAAGTTCTTTAAATGTGACCCACTCTGGAAAAAGGTATATTATGTCGCAAAATATGAAAAATGAGTTTTATGTACGTTTGGAAAGCCCGCAATGTAAGCTTTCATTTGGTACATGATAGAGCTCCAAAGCCCTTTCTATTCTGGAGATATCGCGTTTTTGCATATTAATTAGTTCTATGGAGTTCAAATTGCACAACAGAGAAAACAGGCTTTGAAATAGCTAGTTCTAATACAATGCAATGGAACAATGCACTCTAAAAAGGTTATTTTTTCACTTTATTCACTGAAATCAACATTGTTGTGCACCAAACTCGAAACTTTAGATATTTAAGATGTCATTAAAAACAAAAACAAAAAATGTATTTTGACAAAAAAAAAAATCACCCTCTCAACGTTGAAAGGGCTATTACACATAAATGCATAGCGCGACTTACATCACCTTTTTCTGGAGCGGGTCACAAATGTAGTATACATCATTTGCAAATATCAAAAAACAAAACTACTGAATTATTACAAACAGGGGTGAGATTGGCCAAAAATGAAAAATCCACAAGGACCCCAGATCAACGTATAGTTTGTATTTGCCTAAAGGCACCCCTTAAAATATCCGTTTTTATTGGTCTATATCCACTTTTACAGGGTAAAAGCACCTTTAGGACAACACCTCAGTGATTCCAGATTGCAAAAGAGATTCTGTAAAAATTCTGAAATCCCTACAAAAAACCCTGAAATCTGGAATAATCCTGGCAAATCTCACCCTTGTACAAAATACCGTACTCGACTAAGTAAATAGCAGTCTCAAGCAACCTGTGAAATCACGGCACCTGGTGTGCTGTCGTTTTCATGAAAAGCGGAATATCTATATAGTTTTCCAATGATTGGCAGCCGACAATCATAGGAAATAGTCTAGTTCCCCGACCTCATAATTCCCGAACGTCTATCAATTGCTCCGGTCTAAAGTATGGTCAGGGAACCAAGACTACTAGAACATAATTTTTTCTCTACGCAGACTTCGGTTTTCCCAGTATCTATGCACACAAAAACCTTAAACAGGTCAGTATTGCAGTATTTGCTAGCACCCTATAAAATACTAACCACAAATCCATTTATATCCGAAAATTACCTTTAAAACACACCTTGTCTTAATGTCGCAGAGTGGATACATGTAGCTGTTAACCCCAAAAGATTATTATTATTTTTTTTTTTGGGTTGTGCCTCCACTTCAGTTAGACCCCGTTCCCACTAGATCCACCAATTGCCGGATCTGATCCACCTTTTGCCAAATTGCCGGATCAGATCCCCCAATTGGTGGATCAGATCCTGCAATTGTGTAAGTGGGAACGCTAACCGTTATAAGGTGGATCAGGATCTGATCCACCTTTCTTGATCCATCTAAAGACCAGGATACAGATCCCCCAATTGGTGGATCAGATCCTGCAATTGGTGGATCACGATCAAGTGGGAACGCAAAAGGTGGATCTGATCCGGCAATTTTACCTGTCAACATCCGGCTGGTGCACGAGTGGCGCGAAAAGTTTGCGGTCTGATGAACGAAGGAATACGTTTAGGCGTGTAGCTCATGTGAACATTTCCCGCGTGCACGACATGCACAATAAACAACTACTGAACTACGGGCTGTATGTCACCACGCGTGCGCGATGCAAGCGTGCATGCATCCATTCAGCGTACATGTGTATTCCTTTCGTTCCGTACTGGAAAGTCGTCCGCTTCTAAACCTTTTTCATTCGTGTAATTTTACTTATTTATCCATCCATAAATAATTCCGTGTTAGTGTATAGCCTGCAGCGTGTCATAGAACAACAACCGTAGCAAAGTTTGAAGAAAATACGTTTTACGATCCGATTCGAGCTAGTACTTATAATATTACGTTAAAAAAGTAATCGCACATGTATTTGACCCGTCCCAGCATGCAATGCTGCCACAGAGCGCGCGCTCAGCAAGCAAGCGCATGCGTAATACCGAACTCAGTGACCTTTCGGACTCGACACTTCCGTTCAAAAAGGTGGATCAAGCATAAGTGGGAACGCGACTTGCGGTTTCGTTGCGGTTAGACAACGGTCCCACCAAAATGCCGGATCTTGATCCACCTTTCCCCAATTAGAGTGGGAACGCGGTCTTACAGATTTGTTATGAACTTACGTATGCAAATGAGGATACCTAGAGGATAATTACCTGTGCAAAATTTATTTCCAATTAACAAAAGAGTTTGCAAGTTTGTATGCATTATCTATCATGCTGTGAGGATACACAAGGTCAGTGAAGCAATCAGTCAATTTTAACCCACCCTCAGAAAAAATTGCATTGAGCAGAACGGTATTCCTAATTTCTAGAAATTGGATGTCAGAATATGCCCCAGAGTCATATTCCAATATTAACCTCGATTCTGTTTCTACTTACATGTACATGTGGGATATTCCATAAATTAGGGTGCCAACTTGTGACATTTTGACCCAAAACGGAAAAATTGATTGACAGGGGATTTATTAATAATTTTCAGTATAACTTAAAGATATTGACATTCCTCATTAATTGTAGCCAAAATCAAACATTATTTACTCCAGAAATGCCAAAATATCATGTCAAAACCCATTCACGGTTTCACGTGTAAAGGGGACACCAAATTAGTTTTCTGCTATTTTTGAGAGAATTCACGCTCAATGTGGTGTGTTTATTTTAAAATGTATTTTTTGTCTTACCCAGGATAAAACATCATGGTTTATTGTGAAAATAACTTGATTAGACTAAAAATAACAATTTGGTGCATGATTGAGTATTGGGGACACCATTTGGTGTCCCATTTACACGTGAAACCTAGTAAATGGCCCAAAATTAAAATTTCCAAGCATGCAATCTTTGTTATGATTTCACACTTATCAAGTGCGACATGTAATTAATGGTGATAGATTTGGATTTGCCAGTGAACCCAATTATCTTTTTATTTCTCAAAAACATTACACAAATTTCACGTGTAAAAGGGACACCAAAAAAGTGGGTCTTGTTTACACGTGAAACATTTGGGCTAACACACTGTCAATCTCGGTCAACTAGTTATTAAATCATTTAAATATGGTGCCATTCTTAAGCAGTATTAACATGCTTTAACATAATGAAGGGCAACTTTTCATACACATATGTGCACATGGTAGTATTTGAGAACCAAACAATGCATTTCAACAGCAGTTTTTAACATGTCGCAGCTTTGGTGTCCCTTTTACACGTGAAACCGTGAACTATTTAGGACACCATACTGTCAGGAAATTAGTCAGATGTTTCATCCTTTGCTACCAGATATGTAGGTACAAGTACTATAATTTGAGCAACTAAAATCATTTGTATAGAGAGACACTAAAAGTCATTGGCCCCACATTTATGGAATCACCCATGTACATGTACATGTATCTGTCTGGCATCGAAACAAGTGTAATACATAACAGCCATTTGCCCGTGCTTTCCCAAAGACATCCCTCTACAAAAGGACTTTTGAAAGTCACTCCCCACTTACTCTGGTCTATGGAACCCATTCTACCAAATACATCCTGAAGTTTCTTCTCATCTGTTTCAAAGGAAAGGTTTCCAAGGAAGATCTTGGTTGGGATATCATGCTCGGCAGCAGGCATCTTGATAGTAAGTTCTCAGCTGTGAAGAAAAGGACCAATGTTAGAGTTAGTCAATACACCTATCAAACAACATTTCAAGCTCCCCTTAACCCTAAAAACCCTTTGGCTGTCGGCAAAATATTGTTTCGGAATATTTTTGCCGAAGCACAATGCCTGCTAAATTTCCACCATCTCTGCTTTGTGCTTTGCTGGACATGTTTGTTTTTAAAATGCTGAACCTGAAAATGAAACAAACACAGGGCTCGAAATTACCATTGTAGTGCTTGCGCAACGCAAGTGAAAAATACCCAAACGCAAGTTATCCTCGACTCAAGCTTGCGTTTTGCGCAAGTTGGAAAAGTACCGTTTTTTCTACTGATTTTTTAAAAAATTTTGTATGATTTGATTAAAACAATAAGTTTAACAAACATGTTTTACTGTAGCTTTTCTGTCTGTCCCGGCCCAGCAGCTACTCATTATCATAGCGCTCGCACAATCCCTGCATGCAGATCGGAACGAAATCCGTGCAATGTTAATGTACATAGAACGGTGCAGACTGCACGTACAGTACATCATTGCCTCTTTATGCATGTCTTGCGTTGGGGACCAGACATGCTGCTGGGCGATGTGTAACCTCGCTCCCATTCCTACAAGTCAGTCGTTGAATGTAACTGAAACCGCCGGGTGCGAGCTTGCGTTGCGTGGAGCGGGGATTTTACACGTAAACGTTGTTGACATCGTTTCGCACTGATCGGCTTTTAAATGACGGAGAAGTGAGATATTTTGTGACATTTTTTTCTTGCATTTTGGGGTTTCTGATCATGAAACATTCACCACCGAAGCAGAAAAGTCTGCTCTCTTTCTTCAAAAGTAAGCGGCCGGCATCCGAAGCTTTGCCTTTATTTCATAGTCATACATACATTGAATTACAAAAATTAGTGCAAGTTAAATTTTGTTAGCGCAAGTTGTTTCAACTGCCAACTTGCGCAAAGCGCAAGTACATTTTTTTGGGAATTTCGAGCCCTGAAACAAAAAAAGGCTCAAGCGTTAGCAGGGTATCTGCTAGACCCGCAAACGTGGCGGTATACACCGCCACGCTCTGTTGCATTGCAAAAACACTATTGGTCGATAAAAGGCTCCGTGTCCATTGATAGGAAAGATGTGTTATCGTTTTCCTGTTTAGTACTTACACATGCTCTTTCACACTAAATTCTGCAAGCATAGCACCTGTCATTCCCCAGAAATTCGATGAAAAAAGTGGATTCCTATACAAACGTATGGCCTTTTTGGTTCGCGAGCGATGCCGGGATTGCCGGCAGATCTTCGCACAGTGTCCTGAATCCTTCGCGTAGCAATTGCGGTACTGTACTACGGCTGGAGAGAGGTTACCATCCAGCAGGGACCAGACTTTTTGTTGCGCACGGTGACGTCGGGGTCAATAGCTTCATGTGCACACGATTCCACAGGTTGACGACTCAATACTAGTCACTAGCTATTGCGAAATAAAACAGTCGTCAACCTGTGAAATCGTGTGCACATGTGCCGAATGAAGCGATCGACCCCAACGTCACCGTGCGCTACAAAAAGTCTGGTCCCTGCTAGATTGTAACGTCTCTCCAGCTGTAGTACAGTACCGCAATTTCTACGCGAAGGATTCGGGGCACCGTGCGAAGATCCGCCAGCAATCCTGGCATCGCTCGCCAACCAAAAAGGCTATACATGTACATTTTGTATAGGAATCCACCTTTGTTCATCAAATTTCTGGGGAATGACAGGTGCTGGTGCTTGCATAATTTGGTGTAAAAGAGCATGTGTGAGTACTGAACAGGAAAACGAAATCTTCCCGTCAATGGACATGGAGTCTTTTATCGACCAATAGAGTGTTTTTGCAATGCAACGTTTGCGGGTCTAGGTATCTGCACATTTAAGAAAGTCAAATTTAAGACTTTTTTAAAGACCTTTTTAATGCTACCATGAACAAAATATAAGACCAAATATAAGCGCATAAAGTTGGGAAACCAACTATAAGCTAATGAAGTTCCTTGAAACTATATTAATCGTAACCTTTACATGTAGCTTGTATGCAAAATAAAATGACACCAGATAACTATTTCAGTTTGCAGAATGTCAAATGTGTTTATTTAAGAGTGATGAAAACAAATACCCCAAAACATTCCTTCTTTCATATTTGCACTTTATGTTCCCACAAACTTTTTCCCAAGGTAAACTTCAGTCCAGGCCCTAGCCCACAGATGTTCACTGCGTATTCTCCTTGCATTTCTTGGAAAAATATTTTAATACACAAATAAATAAAAAGTAAAAATAAAAGAATAATATTTCTGCTTCCCTATTTTAATGGCCCGACCATAAAGTTATTATCAACAACTTATTAAAAAAAGTTTCAAGAAAACCCTTTTCTTAAACAACCTTTTTGTTCGTTTGCCTTCCTCATTCACTATTTTCAGAAGAAAAAAAATATTTCATCCCGATATCTGATTGTATGGATTGCATGCTCGATGGGGATTTTGATGCGCACGTACGGATCCGACTGTATACGGTCGTACGTGTATGTACGTCTCAGAATTTCCACGGCTCGGAATGCACCGGCCGTACGTGCGTGCACCGACGGTACGTGCATGCGTACAAATTTGCGTGCCCATGCCGCATGGTTTCTGTGACGTCACCAGCTCAGCCGAGCATGTGCGTGCTGAGCCAACCAATGAGCGCCGCTCTTGTTTCCCACCGCGCCATGCCCATCCGTGTTACAGTGCCAATGGGAAATTTTTCGATGTGCGAAATCCCGTGCAACCAACCAGTAACCATATACATGCCATCATCCGACGGCAGCAAAATGTATGGCGATAAATAATGAATAAATGAAAAAAACTCTCATCACTTTTCAAAATGTCTCCGATAGGAAACTAGTCTAGTCATACATAGGCCTAGCCCTATACTATGCCCCGCCGCACGAGTAGACTCACACTCTGGGCCATACTGCGCTGCCTGCAAAAAGTTTGCGATTTTTAAAATTTTTTTAATGGAAATCATTCGGCCCCAAACTCGGCATACAGGTTCACTTACCCAAGCATCTCAATATTTCGCCATAATTAGGACTTTTTCGTGGTTCTGTCTGGTGTAATTTGCCTTAAAATGTCCAACATGAACTGTTTACCCTTCTCAGCTACTGAGCTAGCCTAGCCGTGAAGACCAATTCAATAAGGCGGCATCATGGAGCAAGTTCGATCAAGGACCAATGGTTAACTAGTGGTTGGTTCGTGACGTACGTAGCGCATGAGCACTGAAGTTGAAGTGCGAACGACTCTAGTCAAACTATTGTCAGTTTAACGCGACCATGAGAAAATGGCAGTGGCTATTTTTTTACGTTTTTGGACGAGTTCATAGATGAAAGCAAGACCGACTATAATTTGCTCCGTATATCAAAAATGTCACAAGTGGTAACGTGTGCATTGTTTCAACATGTTAAAAGAAAGAAAAAGTAACAAAAAACGATCGTTCACTGCTGCTGAATATTTACGTTTTTTCTGCCATTTTTCTGATAACTGGTCCTCTCTGCACTATGCTATTAAAACGGCTATTGGTAACCAGCGATGCGACCAACCTCGGTAGGCTGGTCGCGAATTGTCGACTAGACTAGTCCAACCATCGTCGACTAGCGTGCGTTCGATCAGAGTTAGTCAAACTATGGTTAACTATAGTCCTTGATCGAACTTGCTCAAGTCTGCGCAGGCGCACACAGCTCATCACACCAAAAAACCCGACGGTTGTTTTATGAAATTGGATGTCCATGCACCAGTTAACGGTATTTCATGAAACAACCGTCGGGTTTTTTGGTGTGATGAGCGGGTCATGCTAATTAGCGTCAACAACTTATAAAAGCACTGTTAAGCTTAAACATGTTATTCACAATATTTAGTTGGCTCCTATGATTATATAAAAGTATCATTAGTATCTAAAAGTATCTTAAAATGTGTAATTTTTAAACGAAAAAGTACGACATTAACGGTGCTTTTTTTCCCAGCAGCCATCTTGTTTTTCTGGGGCATGGTGCAATCGCGCATGCGCAAAAGAGAAAACAAAGATGGCGGCGCCCATTTATCGTAATTTTATCGTAATAAAGGTAGGCAGATTCACGCGAACCGTCGTTGGCGGCGCTATTTGCGGAACTGATTTTCTGTCGCGCGCTAATGACCGGCCGAAAGTTCGTCGACTCCCGACCGTACTCGTGAAAAACGCATAGGCGGAGTAATTAATATTTCCTGGTTACGGTGATGAGGCTTCAAAGTTTTTCTGGTCGCCATTTTATTGATCAGGGATTTCTGCAGTCGATGAAAAAAAAATCAACGACAGAAGACATTTCCTTGTTTATATACGGCCAGCTGAATTTCGGTAAATTTGAGTGTAAAATTCTAACATAAGGGGTAATCTGTCGATGTTCTAGTGTCACTAATTGGATACACCACATTGTGTTCATCTTAGACAAAAACTGTATCGGATAAACGGTAACAACCGTCGGGAAATTTCCGGAAGGGAAATAAAAAATATAAAAAAATCGCCGGTATCGGCATTTTTACTTGAAGAATCAGGGTATCACGCAGGGGTGGAATTTGATATCCAATGCAATTTTATAAAACAGGACAAACCAAATTATTTTGTTGTTCGTTTTGTTGATTTGTGCAATAATGCATGCATTTATAATGCGAAAGACAATAGTCAGTTCAGAGGATGCATGATATTTACTGCGCCGTGTATACATCCGCCAGCCAGCTGCACATGGCCTGGGACTATTTGACGGAACGCGGGCCATGACGTATAGAGAATTTGTCAAGAAGTACAATGATTTGATTTACACATTGCGCGGGCACTGTAGAAGCAGCGGGCCAACGTGCAACTAAATTCTCACTACGTTCCGTAGATTGCGTTTCATAGATATGTTCTAGTCCGTGACGATCCAGTGTACTTTTGTGTGTGCGTGTGTGTGAACATGTACGTATATGTAGCACGAACTACGGTAAATTCAAGACTGAATGTAAAGTCTATTGGAAAACAGTTGTTTGCGTATTCGGTGAGTGCGAACACGCGCTGTAGTATTCTTGTTGATGCTTGGGATTCATGCTTAAAAGCTTATATTTTCGTTTTATTTAATCATTTATTGGCAAATAATAGTTGTGTTTTTTAATTGTAAATTATTTTTGTATTTCTAAACAAATTGATGAAAATAAAACGAGGCAATTGATACCATATGCAGAGAGCAAGTTTTCTTTATACATGTACAGGTATGTAGTTAATGCGTCCTACTTCCATGATGCGTCACAACTTTTTAGGCTGAAATTGTACACTAAAAATTACCAAAAATTTTAATCAACAAAACTCCGTAACTTTGCATAGGGTTACCCTATCATGACCAATGACCCCTCATTTTATTTCTAAATTGTTACTCTTTCCAGTGATATAACATTTAAAAGTATTGAAGCAACTTAAAATGTTCATGAATCTGCCTAAATTAAAGCATAGAGCAAGGAACAGAAGGAGTTACAACTGGCTGTACCCCCCATTAAGTTATCAGTTAAATCAATTAACACCCTCCCCGGCCCTGTAGAAAGCCTATGGGGCCACCCGCGGCTTACGTAAACAACGGCGACCGCAGCGAGACCTTTTTTCACCATGTGTGTTACCGCGTTTCGCTGCTCATCGCTGGTACACGTCGAATGCTTGTCATCATTGGAGTACCGCGCCGTCGAACAAACAGTGACAATGCATGCGTGTTAGGCCCTCTACATGCCGTGTACGGATTCAATATGGCTGCCAACGCAAAGAAGAGTTTCTGCTCTACAAGTCGAAGTTTCATCCGTCAAAATCGGTCCATCGGTTGGTGAGTTACGCAAGATTTTTACCGTACGTTACGGAAGCGATATCAAAAGAACCATTTGTACAGATTTCGTTAAAAATCACTTTTCCGAAGGCTATAGGCAACTAAATATACGCGAATGGTGTTCGTAAAGACTGTCGAAAAGTGGGGATGTTAATTTTGATGCGGGCCACAACGAGACACAAACTCAAAAAATCGCTCGAAAAATGACAAACCTAGAATTATAATCGGCATTTTGAAAACCTCAAATATGAGTATATTTCTCTTTTAACGAAAAGCAATTGCCTTGAGTGTATTTTTTAATCGAAAAGTAGAAGAAATAGGCTGGTTTTAACTGGAAAATATTTATCAAATGGCCATTTCTTCCAGTTAAATCCAACATGAAAGTGTTGGGATGACGGTAAACAGGAAACAGTCGTCAAGATGTAATACTTTTGTGCACGTTGTATAGGACGCTTATTTGACGGCTGTTTCATGTTTAGAAGAATGAGTTGTAAATTTGTGATTCACATTAGGCCAAGGCCCACCATATTTTGAGTGGCATTTTTCATGTTATTAAAATGTTTCGTAAAAGTACTAGGCCTAACTAAAATAGTTAATATCCTTTGGAATATACTGTAAGATAAATGAACTCTTTTTGTTCACTTTTGTTTCCCCTACTGTGCGAACATACATGGGCCTACATGGGCAATTTAAATCATTTGTGAAAGTCCAAAGTTATGGTGTTATTTTACCAGCATTAGGCCCCTACAACTTTTTTAAAACCTTATATTAGGTGAAGGTAAAAATACATGTTTAGCGTCCCCGCCTGCTTCTTTTTGGGGTGCTGCCTGGATTTAAAAACTTTTTACTAGTGGAAATGTCAAATAATCCCCCAAAAATCTCAACCAATCCGTCGGAAAATAAAATACAAGCTTTAAAACTATTAAAACCACTGTAAACATGTTTTTTTGTATCTTTGAAGAGTTAGGAAACCTACGGTACGGTTGTCAGAAATTTAAAAACAAATGGTGGCCATCTTGAGAATAAAAAGTAAAAAGAAAGCCTTCCTCCCTTTTTCAAGAAACCCGGATGCTAAACTTGCCTTTTTTTACTTGGCCTAAATGTTGAACTTCAAGGTAAAAAGTCGGACAGCTATGATGTTTTTGTCAGTCAATTATGGTGATGGTTGGGGGCTAAGAGTGGAGATTTTTTTAAATTCTTAATTCTAAAATACATATAATTATGAATTTATACCTGGTGAGTAATTTTCGTATTTGTTCTTTGTCTTGCTTTTTATTACAGATTGGTGCACTCCGCATGAAGACTATGTGGAGGGGAGGAGCTGCCGGGATAGACCGATAGACATGCACTTACAAGTCTTTTCGGCATGCTTTTTCACCTTTCTTGGATACTGGTCTAATCGATGATTTCCTTAAATCCAAGTAAACCTTCAAAAATGATTTGCACCCAAGTTTAACGTAAAATTTAATTATGATTTCTAGAAATGTCTTGGATACTTCACCACTCATTTTACTTTTAGTTAGAGCACACCAGTACGTTTGTACTCTGTAATTTGCTGAAATTGGATCCATTAATGTTGTATTGATGTTGAGTTGGGACATTCTGTGGAGATTTGAAGTTGTTAAAAAAAACCTCTACTGACATATTCCATGGCCCGAAAGAACAGATACACATCATCAGAAACTGTAAATAATCTTCCTCGGTTTTGTGCATCTATCCACTCCTTGGTGCAAGTTAAGAAAGTCCTACTGGAGGTTATACATTGAACAGACCAACACTCCAAAAATTTATGATACATTTTCGCTGTGTTATTTATTTGTTTTTTGTACTTTTTCAGCAATGCATAGGGTATATTCCCACATACAAAACGCAACACCTGCTCTTCTTCCTTTTCCATTTCTGGGTTCGAGGACTCGTCTGTTTGTTCTAAATCGGTATCGTTTTTTTTCTTTATCAAGTGACCCAAAACCGACTGAATTAAGTATTGATAAGTTAACTTTATGAAATGAGTTGACCTATATGAAATGTGAAGTGAATGAAGTAGTTTCTCCCAAGCAGCACATGAACTGTTCCGATACACATGGACATTTCGCCACATTCCTTCATAGGCCTCGGGTTTTAAGCATTTGCCTTCACTTGATGTAAGAACAAGCCACAAGCCCAGAACAGTGGATTTACAGAATTCTAAAAAGGCTTCTTCGTGGAGAATATGTCAGGAGTTGTATTATTAGAGCAATGATGCCTCGCTTCCACAGTTGAAAATGGGGTGTCCTTTCATGTCGTGCAGGCTTAATGTGAAGAAATTGGTAGCACTTCTCAGGGCATCATCCTCCGTGAAGCGAGCCTTCGGTCTCTTGGGTGCTAGATGAATAAAATATTTGTGTAAAAATTAAGTGATGCATACTTATGAGATCTAGGGCCAATTTCACGGAGCTGTTAAGCACAAACAAATTACTAAGCACAAAAATGCCTTGCTTAGCAGGTTACCAGCGCAAACTTCACGTGATTTTCATGCTAAGCAAACAACAGCTGAATACCAGTCACTGGCAAAAACCACATGAAAGGTTGGCTGGTAATCCTGTTTCTGGTAAGGTAGAATTTTCATGCTAAGCAAATCTGTGAAATTGGCCCTGTCTGACTGCAAAATTGTAAAGCGAGCCTTCGGTCTATTGGGTGCTAGATGAATAAAATATTTGTAAATATTAGGTGATGCATACTTTAAGATCTGTTTGACTGCAAAATTGTAAAGGTATTGAAAAAGTATTGTTAAATTATTTCCAGCTGAGTAATAAATAATTCAATTGTCACTTCAAACATAGTATGGTATATATTGCTGTTTGCACTCATTTGTTTAAAATTCATATTATGTCCCCATACATTTCTTGTCATGCAGTCCAATTACAGTGTTGTTGTAACAATTTCAATGAAAGAACCCCCCCCCCCCCCCAAAGTAAACATAAGCTAGTACATGAAGCTAGTACATGAACCTAGTACCTGTTGCTCTTGGCTTCCCCTTCCCCTTCACACTTTTAGTACTGGCAGTAGTTGCGTCTGGTCCAGCACTCTGGTCTGGTGTTCTTGCTTTAGCTCCAGCTGAAAAATTAAACAAATTCTTAAAAAAGCATGATCATAATTATGAATACATGTAATATATCATCATAAAGAAGTACAGTTTGTAATTAATAAGTTAAATTTCTCATCAGGAACCACTTGACAAAAAGTGGGAAAATTCATGTACAGTCATTTTGTACAGCACCACTATGACTAGAGGGGGGAAATCCACCGAGTCTGAGGGGTGTGGTTTATTTGAGAAAAAAATATAATTCTTAACACAAGATTGTTTCCTGTAAAATGGAATGTTTCCTTAAAAAAGTAAAATCTCGTTTTACTTGTTGCGTTAGTGTTTCCTTTCATGAATTATAAAGCGAATACAAATAAAACCCGTTTAAAAATAGTACCGTCCTAAACATGGCTGCCGGTCATCTTACCGCCCCGACGAAAAAGGGCAAATTATTTGCATTCCAAATCCGTCATCATCGTTTAGTGAGAAAAAAAAACACACCGAATGTTTCAAATAACAAAATCAATGGGGGCCTATGGCATTATTCTGTGCATCTGCATTCAAATGAAACCAACTGGCAACGTATTGTAAGGCCATTATTTTCGTTTTAAAATAAATTCTCAAGTCTGGTTTTAACATGCCTCACATTTTGTCATTCTACGATGCAAACAAAATCGTTAATATAGCCACTAAGCCAGACTGAAATTCTTACCTTCATCAGATCCTGCTTCTGGTCCTGTGGAGAGGCATTTAGGGCAATACCAGTCCCTAGCCCTAGAATGACGCTATGATTAGGGCTCGCGCACACGGTAGTTGCACCAGGTGATCACTTTGTGTACAAAATGAACGCCCGACGTTAACAGCATCGCCCAATGATTTTTAGTTTTAAAAAGTCGGATTTTTCATTCCTCATTTAAAAGTTAAAATTTGAAAATATTCCTCGTAATTTGGAAACTGATAGTTGAATCATGTAATAAACTTACATATTTCCCATTTTTATTGGGATTGACGTTGAAATTGCACTGGTTTTTGCTGTTTGAAAAGTCTCATTTTATCTCCGAGTAGTCCGACAAACGTGGCGCGCACATGTTACATTCACGGCCGGGCCGTACTCGGCCCCATGCGCGTGCGGAGGCATGACACGGCAGTCCTGTGTTCAAGATCGATGGCAAGAATCTTCTCCCCTGGTGACTTTGTTTAACTCGGTCTCGACGGTAGTATCGCATTGCAGACGTCAAGAAACCATACATAACTCGGAAGCTAATAAAAAAGTGCATTCAACCATCCTCGTTCCATGATTATCGGTCCATGCGTTGCAAAGTTACGACTTTTTTCCTTTTTTCCAATACTTTTTCTTTACAAAATATATTGAAAATAATAATGGAACCTTCACAATTTTAATTAGTAATATCAAGGCCTGAATTCCTTTTTTTTTTAACTGTCAAAATATAATTTCTTTTTAAAGTTATAGACACATTTGTGTCGTTATGGATTTTCATCATGGCGTCTTTTCATGCCTGACGCGTGTGTCAACAGATCGATAGTCAAGCGTGATTGTTCACCAGCTGATCGTTAATGTAGACATAAAAATACTACTGTTCATGTGAAAATGGTCTCACAAGTTAATGAATCAGGTTAAAAGGTGATGTATTCAGATTTTTTAGGGTGTTTTTGCTGAAATAAACTGCCGTTTTTTGGGGCTCGGCACAATTTTGTGTGCCTTATGACTTATGTCAACTGCCGGACTGGCTCGTTGACGTTCGAAAAAAAATCGAGTTCATGCGGTTGTCCCAGTTACGAAATACAGCCAAATCCCTTTCAAATCAAGATCATACCTGATGTATTTTGTTTATTGTTGATGAAATTACCCATAATTTTCCTGTTAAATTTAACAAGAGCTTCTACCCCATTGTGGGAATTTAATTTTCTACCCTGTAGTCAAAAATGGATCATACCCACTCCCACACCCATATAGCTTTATGGACTATTCTATTTGTATTACATGGGGGCGTTTTGTTTGAGTGTTTTTAGTTTGGACTTAGTCATTTGTCAACCTTGCCGTTGGTCATTTTTGGTGTAAAATTACATTTTTGACATCCATTTTTTTGCACATTATGATTTTTAACAACTCAAAACCAACTGGAACCAATAGTATTTCTGGAAAACAATGGGAAAAAACAAGTTAAAGGTTACTAAAGCGTTTATTTACACTTTGACAGATATTTAAATATGCCTTATTATTCAGTTTCAAAAAAATTTAACATTTCCGTACACATTTCCTATACAAAATAATGTCATTTTGAGCAACATATATTTGGCCATAACTTTGGATTGCACTGGTCAATTGGGGCCATTTTACCATCATTTGTTTTCTATTTTGGTAGGCTTTACAATGAAAACAATCTCTCAAACAAATAAAACCTTTACAAAAAAAGTTCACTAGCCCTACTATGATATAGCGTCATAGCGCCCAAGTATGCAAAACAGGCCTATGCTAGAAACCGAAGATCAAAAATCACACTTTACCTGCATAAATATTCTTGGCATCATTTTATTCAAACAGTTCAACAGCCCATCTCCCTGTTGGGATAGCAATATTCCTCCAAGAATGTCAAGAACATGAGATATTTGCGGCGCAAAATCGTCTCCACGCGACGCTGACTTCACAAACACGAGGAGTAATACCCACATTTAGAACGTTTATCAACAGAGGGCGCAATTTCGGCCGTGCACGCCACAGACATAAATAACCCATATGTCTGTCGCGTGGTGGTGCACGCCGCGACTGTAAATTGCGCCCTCTGTTGATGAACGTTCTAAATGTGGGTATTACTCCTCGTGTTTGTGAAGTCAGCGTCGCGTGGATACGATTTTGCGCCGCAAATATCTCCTGTTCTTGACATTCTTGGAGGAATATTGCTATCCCAACAGGGAGATGGGCTGTTGAACTGTTTGAATAAAATGATGCCAAGAATATTTATGCAGGTAAAGTGTGATTTTTGATCTTCGGTTTCTAGCATAGGCCTGTTTTGCATACTTGGGCGCTAGGACGCTATATCATAGCGTCCTTCTAGGGCTATACCAGTCCCCTTCTGGGATTGTTTCTGACGTCAACCCAGCACACTCATAGTGCCACCACTCGACGGCACAGTTTTCACGATCGCACCCAATCATTTCTGTGGTCATCGCAAACGCAATACTGACGACTGTCTTCGTTGTCGGATTCAGAAGAACATATTTCACCTTTGTCGTGAATATCTTCATCGGAGAAATCGCTAAAATCGCTAAAATCATAATCATCGAAACCGCTGAAAACAAAATCGTCTTTCCCATAAGCCGCCATTTTTGTTGGTATGGACGCTACTTCGCGCAGTGCATTGTGGGTATGTTTCAATTACGTCACAGCGAAGGACGCCGGCCAGCAGCGGGTGCTTGTTTATTCTACTAATTTACTGCGGTCGCGAGTCCAGCTGTTTTACGACCGCGCTAACTCACACGGAACCTTTGAAGTTGGGCGAGTTGTAACTCCTTCTGTTCCTTGCTCTATGATTGAAGCAACTTAAAATTTTCATGAATCTGCCTAAATTAAAGAAAGGGTCCAAGTTACTCGGACTAGGCTATGGCCTAAATAAATGGGCCTCAAAAGTAACCGGAAGTCATCCAAATAATTGAGTCGTCCAATTTGCTGCTAAATATCCACTTCCATCGGGGTTAACATTTAGTCTCTTTCAAGTCCTGCCTCAAAATAAAGAAAGCCCGAAAATCACGTGGTGTCGGAAATGGACGTCTACAAATACACACGTGTACCAATCTTTTGTGCTCAATCGAATCATGTAGTTGTACATGTAGTTAGGCCTACCAATTTTATTCGACAATTTCGAGGAAAGTTTTTCAATCATTCGCCATCGTGAAACACCTCCGAGCCATTCAAACTTTAATCTATAGGAAACTCTTATAAGGAAAATCCATTTTTTTTTATTATATACCGTAAAATATCTTACAAGAAATCATTGATAAATCTTACACACTTACCACTTTATGTTCAGAGAAGAAAAAGCAATCTAGCATGCATGCAAAGCAAACCAAAAGTAACGCATGCGCAGCATGCACCACGCGCGAAGGATAAAGCGCCGAGAAATGTAGACTGGTTCCCGGTCCCTCCCACGTATGTTTTCGCCACATAAAGTACCGTGCGCCGCTTGGTTCTAATTTGACGCATGCGCACTGGGCCACTACGAAGGTTTGCGTTCGATATTTTTCGAAGCAGAGGGCGCTCGCGGATAATATTTTGATGATCTGCTAAAAATCAAATGTCGTTTTTTTGCAAGATAGAAGTAAGCAAAATTAATGCAATTTAACATGTGTACACAATTACTGCATAAATAAAAACGAGCTTTGATTGCCCAAAATCTTAAGTTTTGTTGAAAAAAGAGGACATTTAAGGATAAGAACGCTTACAATATTTACAACAAAATCGTAGACATTTCTCTGAATTCAATAACATTTTAATAATATTTCTCCAGTTTTCCTAAACAAAGGAAATAATGGGGTTTTGTAGAATAAGCTTTCTAAAAATCATTGTGGTAGCTTCGTATGGTGATAACAAGGATTTTTCTAAAAGGAAGGATTTTATTATCGGGAGTAATTTTGCATTATTACGACCCATTGCATGCACGAAGGGCGCCACCATCGCAGCATGATTTTACCGAGACTTCAGCGTACACATTCCTGACTAATTTTAACTGATCTGATGATGCGTCAATTTGATAATATTCTGGCAATTACAAACCTTACTTTTCAGGCCAACTTTCACCAACAGTCCGTCGCCATAAGAACGCACCCGCCCACCTAGTCTCGGTTCCAAGACGTCCTTAGCGGTGCGACGTACAGCGCGCACGGCCGGCCGACAGCGCCCTCTCGCTACATACACACAAGCCAAGGCCAAATCGCTAAGACCGTCTTGGGAATTTCGCAAGTTCTGCTCGCGAAATCGCGAGCAGAACTGTGTGGCATTTGCATGCGCGTGTGACGTAGCTGCATTGTCGCATGTAAATAGCCAACACTCACTAGTCAAGTTTCTGTACTCATGTCGGGTTTACGTGTACGTACGTATGAACGTGCAGCGCAGTACCAAGCCATTCGTTGTTTGTTGGAAAAAAATGTCTGACCGCGTGCACCAAGCGATCGATTTTACAGCAAAAAACTGGGCTTTGGAAAGCTAAAAAGTCATCAGATCAGTGCCATTCATCAATTTGTACGTGGCCATGATTTGTTTGTTAATTACCAACGGGATTTGGCAAGAGTGTAATTTTTCAAGCTGCTCCACTGGTCTTAGATTTCTTGAACGAAGCATGGAGGTGTTTCCTACCTCCATGAACGAAGTAACCGAATGCAAACAGGAGAAAGCGCTGATTATTGTCGTCGTGCCATTGAAAGCTCTGGCCGTTGATCAGTTACATCGTGCTGAATATCTGGGACTGAAATTGGCAGAGATAACTTCTGATATTCCAGATCACATTTTTGGAACAATCCGAAGATTTATCAATCCTGTTTGCCAGTCCAAGAATCACTCTGCTCAGAACGTTAACTGACCAGTAAGTAGTAAGTTATTACTTAAACATGAGTTTCCTCCAGTGCGCAAGCGCGATTATATTTCGCCAATTCCGGAGAGACTCACCCTGTAGATTGTTCCTTGTGATGCAATCTGATCCACCCTACGCAGCTAATGGAATCAACCTTATTAGTATGCAAAACTCTCAACGACTGCTACATATACCCAGTGATCTCTGGAATCGCCGTCTTTTGTTATACTTGTGTGCAGTCTGATCGTAACATCCCGTTTACTCTCTTTAACTAAAGTAATTAAGACTAAATTTAACGACATGCCTCTAGATTTGCCTTCGAAAGTCCGCAAGCGTTCTTCGGCTCCGGCTACGGTGTCTCGACCTCCGCCGGACAACGACGAGCAACTCCCCGTCGATATCCTGGCCTTGGCGGCGAAGGAAATTGGTAATGTTGGTGAAACTGAACCAGGACCTGGCAGATTTGGCCAACCCAGATCTTGGGTTGGACCGCCATCTGAGTGCCAAACTTCTGTCCACGTGCCGTCGAGGACTGAAAGTTTTTCGGGTAGAGGGGTGTCGTCCCCGAAGCCCTTCCTGGCCCACTCATCTGCTCCGTCAGAACGTTTTTTCCAAGCGGGGTCCGGCTCCGGCTCGACTCCCGTGCCTTCGGCTCAGGTCGGCGGCGTGGCCCCCGGTGACAGTACCGGCGGGCTCTTTCAGTCTGGGGATCCATATTCCTCATGGGCCCAACAGCAGCGACCACTGTTCATGCAGCCGCCGCCTTCAATTCCGCCGTGGGGACAGAATTTTCCACCACAAACTGTTGCCCCGGGCTACGCTCCAGGATACGCTCCAGCTCCCGGCTATGCTCCAGCTCCCGGTTTGCCGTATTTCTGTAACCCTTGGGGTATGCCGACACAGTGGTTCCCGCCAGCCCAACAATCCCACACCGAACAGCCGTCGGCTTCACTGACCGCTACCGGACGACGTCATCGATCATCCGGGAATGTGAAACCTCAGCCCACTCCTCGCGATTTAACCGACGCCATTTTTGATGCATCGGAACGGTACACCGTGTCTGACCCGCCTAGCGCAACCAGTGACAGTGACGGCGAGAAATCCCAGGTTTTGGCAGCATCACCTTCCAATGTTGAGGTTTTTCGTAACCCTCATCGCAAGGACTTGGGTAATCCCATCTCGGAGAAGGTTCTGAAATGGTGGGCAGACCTCCGATCTCATCGTCTCTCGTCTGAGGATTTCAAGGAGGAGGTTAGTACCCACTCCGTTCCCGAGGAACAGGAGAAGTATTTTTCTGCCCCTGAATTACCTACCGGTATTAAAAAGGTTTTCCGTCAAGCCAATTCTAGTTCCGTTTCTGTTGATGAGAAGCTTCGCTTATTCCATGGTCATGTCCTCAAGGCGGCTCTCCCTTTCTTGCGACTTTTCGATGCCGTGGCTGACCCTGATTGTCCTGAGGAAATCTCCAAGGAGAATGTGTTACAGTTTTTGTCCTGCGGAATTATACTCCTCGGCTCAGCGAGCCAAAGCTTGGCCCTCTCTCGGCAGCATGCTTTCGATGACATTGTTGACAAGAAATTTGATGTCATCAAGAAGAATTCGCCATCCTTGAATGAGCTGTTTGGTGCGTCCGTTTTGAAGGACATCGAGGATACTGAGAAGGTGAACCGGTTGGCCGCGAAAGTGACCTACACCAAGCCTAGGCCCTCCAGTTCCAGGGGACGGCGTTATTCTCCATATCAGAATTTTGCCAGGACCGCCCGATGGAGACGCTTCTCTTCTTCAGGCGGAAGAGGTAGTTCTCATAGGGGTACCTTTCAGAGTTTCTCCAGGGGTGGCACCTCCTATGGAGGTGATAGAGCTAGATTTGCCAAATCCTCGCACTCTCAGAATACAAAAAACTAGCTCATATTGAGCCTGCGTCCGGTGTACATATTAATTATACAGTGTTTTCTCACCATATTTGTGCTCCAACCTTTTCTGCACCTCTTGCTGGTAGACTGAAGTTTTTCACTCAATTTTGGAGTTTGATCACCAATGATCCTTGGATCCTTAATGCCGTTTCCGGCTATCATATAGAATTTCTTTCTACTCCATTTCAAGTTCGTGTTCCTACGCCTCGAGCTCAGTCTAAGCGTCATGAATTTCTTTTTGATCAGGAGGTGCAAAAGATGTTGGACAAAGGGGCCATAACTGTTGAGCTTCCAGTTTCAGGACAATTTATTTCTACTCTTTTCATGGTCCCAAAAGTTTCGGGGGATCTTCGCCCGGTTATTAATTTGCGTCCTTTAAATCATTTTATTGCATATCACCATTTTAAGATGGAGAACATCTCGGCGGTCAAAGATCTTTTGTCCAAGGACGATTGGATGACTACCATTGACCTTAAGGATGCTTATTTTACGGTTCCTGTGTACTCCCTCCATCGTAAATATCTCCGTTTCTGTTGGAAAGGGGTTCTTTATCAGTTTTCCTGCCTTCCTTTTGGCCTTTGCAGTGCCCCTCGCACATTCACAAAGATTTTGAAACCCGTCGTGTCCTTCCTCAGGGAGCGAGGAATCCGTTGTGTCATTTACCTTGATGATTTTTTAGTTCTTGGTTCGTCGATGCAGGAGTGTTTAGGCAACACTCACGAGACAGTTGATCTTCTTCAGAAGTTGGGTTTTGTCATAAATCATAACAAATCTTCTCTTCGCCCATCACAGAACATCCAGTACCTGGGATTTGTCATCGATTCGCAATCAATGACCCTTTCCCTCAGTCAAGCGAAAATAGACAGAGTCATCCGCCACTGCCACGAGATATTGGCAGCAGAGTCCACGTCGGCACGCGAGGTTGCCAGTTTGCTGGGCAGGTTATCCTCGACGGTTCAAGCGGTGTTTCCAGCTCCGTTATTTTATCGTCACCTTCAGTTCGACAAGATTTTAGCCCTTCACAAGAGCGGCGATTACGAGTCCCTAGTTTCTCTTACCCCGGAGTCCAGAGAGGAGCTCCTTACTTGGACTCAATATCTACAGTCTTGGAACGGTCGCAGTATTCTTCGTCATTCCCCAGATCTCACAATGCAGACAGATGCCTCAATGATGGGTTGGGGAGCCTGTCTCGACAGTCAGAAAGTAGGGGGCCGATGGTCGATGATAGAACAGCTGAAGCACATCAATTTCCTGGAATTGTTGGCAGTCTTTTATGCTCTGCAGAGTCTTCTGAAAGATCGACACGATCTCCAGGTTCGTCTCCAGCTAGACAACTCCGTAGCAATCGCCTACATCAATCACATGGGCGGTACACACTCCGCGGACCTTGCACGTCTGGCCATCAAGATCTGGCTCTGGTGCCTCAAGCGAAGCATCTATCTGTCGGCGCAACACATTCCCGGATCACACAACGTCACTGCGGACCAATTGTCCAGGGTTTTCAATGATCGGGCAGAGTGGCAACTCGATCCCCGGATCTTTCACAGGGTCATGCTGAGGTTGCAGTTCTCCCCGCAGGTGGGTCTGTTTGCAACCAGATTGAACACCCAGTTAACCCATTTTGTCTCCTGGCAGCCCGACCCCCTGGCCTGGAGAGTAGACGCTCTCCTTCTCGACTGGAAGGGAATCCAGGGTTATGCTTTTCCTCCATTTTCTCTCCTCACGAGATGCTTATACAAGATTCGGGAGGAGGAGGCTACAGTGGTCCTGATTGCCCCGGTATGGAGGACTCAAGCATGGTACCCCAGGCTGTTGGAGCTTCTAATCGATTTTCCTGTTATCCTGCCCCGGACAGCGGACCTGCTTCGTCTTCCGCACGATCATCGCATCCATTGACGAATCAGCTAGACCTGGCCGCATGGATGTTATCCGGGAGAACTTGCAGTCAGAGGGACTTTCACTTGCAGTGTCCTCCACTATTCTATCCTCCTGGCGGGAAGGGACTCACAGGCAATTCAACTCCGCTTGGAAAAGTTGGAATAGCTGGTGTCTTCAAAGACAGGTGGATCCGGTTCATTCATCTATAGCTGATCTTTTAAATTTCCTGCAAGGTCTCTTCGACAAGGGTCTCCTTTATAGGACCATTAATGTTTACCGTTCGGCCATCTCTTCCGCTCATAGTTTTATGAATGGTGCTCCCATTGGTCAACACCATTTGGTTACACGTTTTTTCAAAGGTATTCTCACACTGCGACCTCCTCGCCCCAGATATATGGTTACCTGGGACGTCACAGCAGTCTTGGATTTCATCAAGTCCTTACCGGACAACAGACGTTTGTCACGAAAGCAGCTCACCTTAAAGCTGACTATGTTGTTGGCTTTGGTAACCGCTAGCCGTGTTTCGTCTTTGACAGCGATACATCTTCACCAGATGGTCAGGCAGGCGAACGGCGCTTATGTTTTCTGGCTTGTTCACCCTTCGAAGCGTGTTTCGGTCGCTAAACCGTTTCATAACTTAGAAGTTCATCCTTTCCCGGCTTGCAGGAATTTATGCCCTGTTCGTGCTCTTCAGGAGTATCTTGATCGAACTCAACATTACCGGGGTGAAGGTAGTTCACAATTCAGTCAACTACTTCTGTCTCATGCTAGGCCTTTTCACCCAGTAGTGCCTTCTACTGTTTCCAGGTGGCTACGAGACGTCATGTCTCTTTCAGGGATTGACACTTCCTCCTTTAAAGGTCATTCGACTAGAGGTGCGTCTACCTCAGCGGCAGCTCAGGCAGGTGTCTCCATGCCTGATATCCTAAAGGCGGCAGATTGGTCTTCGGCCACCACATTTGCCAAATTTTACAATAGGTCTTCCTCCTCTTCGGAGTTTGGCCGAGCAGTCCTGGCATCGTCATCGGCACAGATGCTTTGAAGTCTACAGGGTGAGTCTCTCCGGAATTGGCGAAATATAATTCCCCAATTAGATAAAGGTACTTACCTGCAATATAATTAGAATTATATGAGACAATGGAGGAGAGACTCACGCTCCCTCCCTATGTCTCTTTTCTTTGTTTTATTTTTTCTTTCTACAGGTCTTTGACCTTTACACCCTCCCGAGCGCCGATGACAAATACCTCCATGCGATACCGTACCGTCACACAGCGACAAGCTTCAAAAAGACGGCGATTCCAGAGATCACTGGGTATATGTAGCAGTCGTTGAGAGTTTTGCATACTAATAAGGTTGATTCCATTAGCTGCGTAGGGTGGATCAGATTGCATCACAAGGAACAATCTACAGGGTGAGTCTCTCCTCCATTGTCTCATATAATTCTAATTATATTGCAGGTAAGTACCTTTATCTAATTGGGGAATTATTCGTTTGACCCGCCCGTTAAATTATGCATAAGCAGGTCGCGCGCGCTCCCTTGCGAAATTCCCAAGACGTTCTTAGCGATTTGGCCTTGGCGTGTGTGTGTGTAGCTAGAGGGCGCTGCCGTGCGCGCTGTACGTCGCACCATGGCGCTAAGGACGTCTTGGAACCAAGACTTACCGCCCACCGTGACGACGTATATATCGTACTTACCGGACCAAACCTCACACGTACCCAGTACCAGTGGGGCGACTCACTGCGCTGCATGGGCTGAATATCCCCAGCCACGTATCTATACCATTGGACCTTAAGCATATTCAGGATTTGTGACCTTGACGTCCATGTTATACGTTGGAATTTCATGGAATATTTCAATCATAAATTTCTGCTGCACATAGTGTTAAAGGATTTTAAACTGAGTCCACAAAATTCCCTGCCCACAACAAGAAGGCATAATGTGAAAAGTATCCCCTCAAAGAAACCCTCAATCTTAAGTGCGCTCAATGCAACCGCTGCCCCAAGACAAATTACTTGCTGCAGCCCCTAATACATAATGCCCCAAAACAGAGCAAATAGCAACAATTAGATGAAACTGAAAATTCTGGAGATGGAGTACTTGCAATATCCAAAAATAAAAGAAATAATACCTAGAATATATTTAATTAAAGTTGTCCATGAAATGATTGAAATTCATTAAAATTCCTAAATTCTGGAAATAATTTGAGACTAAAGCTTTACTTTTTTATATTGACTGTTCCTACATGGGTATGGGAGGCACTCTGCATGGGTATGGGAGGCACTCTGAAAAAGATAATCATACGAGTGAACACAACTCAAGTGTATCTTTATTCTTTACATTTATTACCTAAGCAGCCAACAATTGAAGCAATTTATTGAAAGAATATATCAAAAACACCTCCCTCATTTTTTGTTAAAAAAAGGGACAATTTAAGATTTCCTCTAGTAAATACTTTATAACTTTGGAATGAAGTTTTTATTAAGACCAGTCATCAATTTCAATTTCATCAATCAACTACTGTAAATAGATGCTTACTCTCGGATAATCCTTAAATGTACCTCACTCACCCCCTCAGCTGATATGTTTGCCAGACTAAATTTGATTCCTTTTAATGAAAGAGTTCAGTCCAAAAAGGCTATCCTTGTTTTCAAAAGTTTTAACAAAATGACTCCTTTGTACATGACAAATCTGTTCACACCACTTACAGTGATTCGTGAAACACGACAATCGACCCAAATGGCACTGAAAGTTCCTTTCGCCAAAACGGAATGCTACGTGACAAGTTTCGCTGTGAATGGTGCCAGTATATGGAATAATCTGCCTGAACAAATGAGAACCATAAACTCCTTAAGTACATTTAAATTTGAGCTACGTAAAGCCATCTATCAGTGATATTTCTGCCATTTACGCTGATCTGCGGATTTATAAACTTGGTTGCCAAAATACTTTGGAGCCGGATTGGAGTTTCCCCTTGTTTTTCCACCGTAAAAGGTCTTTTTCGCTGGTTTTTCGCCCATCCCGTAAAACAGCAATAGGCTTCTGGAGAGTTGATAAGTTAACCGAAAATAGATCTATTTGTGTAAACATTATTGTATTTGTTTAAATATTTGTTGTTGTTGTTGTTGTTGTTTTTTTTTTTTGGGGGGGGGGGGGGGGGGGGGGTTCCCTCTGCCACATAATTGTGCTTCAGAATAATGGCGCTGCGCTTTCGGCCAAGCTGTATACCCCACGCCGTAAGGGCTTCGCGCTTCGCGCTCGCATTTTTCCGTTTTGGGTGTTCCCCCCGTCTAAAAAATTCCTCGATCTGCGCCTGATGTCGGAAGGTAGATTGGTTGGTAGGGAGACAGTTTATACCTCACGACAAGCACAGTAAGGTGCCGGGAATAGTCGGTCTTTGCCACATTAGAATGCGGAAGTTCAGATCCCAACAAAGATGATGGCCTTTTATTTTATTGTTTTCACTCAACTAACACACCCAACAAAGGCAATAGAAAGTTGCAACGGCAAACGTATTTTGTTATGCGCCAACAGACGGTATGAACGCACGTGCGGCGCATGTAATACAATGTAATTAAAATACCGATATCAGACTTCAACTGACATTCACTGGGAATCGGCGCGCACTCACAAACAAACGTAACGTTGCGTCCTGCAAACAAGTGTTTGGGAACTTTTGTTAGAGCCTGAGTTTTGCATCTCTGGCATTCCGGTTATAATGTCGTCAAGTATACATCATTTGTCAAGTGTAGACCAAATCACATTCTAATCATGCCTTACCGAAATGCATCTAGACATTATTTTGCAATAATTATTTTGTAAATAATTTATTCTTAATATAATGCATAGGCATTATTTGTGTTGCTAGGTGACCAGAGCTCCATTGTGCAAAGAGACGCTTACGCTTCAAAATGCATTGAATGAGAAGTTTGAGTTTTGAAGATCTTTTGTATTTTTTAATGTTTAAATGTGTTAATTATTGTCATTTATTGCAATTCAAGCCCTAGCAAGGGCTTTGCGCCTGCAACCCACCAGGGGGCCCTTAAGCGGTCCCTTGGGGCCCTTAAGCGGTCCCTTGGACCCCGTGCCGTGTCGCGCTCCACACAAGAATGGCCTTTCAAAAATCATCCCCCCCCCCACATGTAACAAGAAATCTCCGCGCATGGTCCAGTGCACCTGTTTTTCAATGCCTTCAATGGCCTTATTCAGAAATCAAATTCGTCTTAGATCAAATCGTTTAATGCTATTGTAAAACAAATTCGTCGGGTGATTTTAACGTGTGCTGCCTTATATAAAACGCTTGCATCGGTCTGTCGGCCCGTTTACATTTCGCCACTGGTCAAGCAAACAGGTCGTAATATAAATTTCGTCTGAAAACAAAATGCCCTAACGTTGTTTTAGGCCTATCCACTGATATATAAATGTTTGGATCAAAATGTATGTCTGGAAAAGTTAAACAAATTAGTGTTTACAAAGGAAAGTGAATTGAAGAAAACAAAGAAATAAAGAACAAAGAAAGAGATAAAGAAAGAAATAAATAAACAAGAAAGAATATTAAATATTATTACAAATATATATAATAACAATCGAACAAAAACGACTAACAGTAAAAGGAGCAAACCAACATGAAATAGGCCTATATATCCATTAGATTATTTAAATGGAAATTATGCGAATTTACTTGGGCAAAAACGAATTTATTCGACCGATTGACCACTGTATGCAGGTCGAGACGAAATTGAACAATATTTAAAGCGAAAATCAGCAACTAAGTATTAAATTACTTGACCAAAGTTTAATATGTTTGACCAAATACGAAATTGAAAATAACAAATGCACGAACCAGATTTTTGGGACGAATTTGAAGTTCACTAAATATGAATTTGAACGATAAATGTTTTTAAAAAGCTGGGAAAACCTATAGTTAGGTAAAACTTTACACAACAGTACTAGGTGTTGGGTTAGGTTTTTCATAAAAGTTTGATAAAATTTTACTTTCAATATTGGTACGAACATTTGCCTAATATCTCATTAAAAACAATTTGTAAAATTTTACCAAATTCGGAAGTTAAAAAATACGTCGTTTCTATGTAGAATGACTAGAATTGCACTATATTTTAGTTTTTTTTTTTTACTGTTTCACCATGTCAAAAGTTTACTAAATCTTCAGGTGTAATTTGGTATTTATTAATCAAAGGTTAAATAAGTTTATCCTAAGTGAAATACATCAACACATAAACAAGAACATTTAATGCAAAATATAACTGTAAATTAATTCTCAATCACTTATTACAATTTCCAAGTAATCATTGTCCAATCTTATTCAATATTTGTAGTTATAATATACTTCAGAAGTATTGTTTGTCCATAATTTAGTGTGTAAGTGACGTGTTCGGGTGCTTGCCGAAGTGTTAGTCGCTTGTTAGCAAAATCTGTTTATCGCCCGACCGTCAGTTGTTTTCGAGTTGTTCTTCCGCATTAAAGTTAAGTTTGTTGGCGTTATTAAATTTCCCTTTAGCATGTTTAGGCCAAATTACCTTCCTGTTGGATTTGAGTGTATTAAGGTCAATTTTTCATGTAATTCAGTAAACAAATTGTCTTATACTTAGTTCTATTTCATTGATGCTAAGTTCTTGCAGGCGATATGGCGATTTGTACGCACGTACGCGCGCGTATTATTTTGAACGCAATATGCGTCTTCCTAAAAATTCGTACCATAACAGTATACAAATAATGAATGTTTATGCGTGCGATGGTAAGAATGATTTGATGAGGTGACAGATGGAATGTTCCATTCCACTCGGCTTCGCCTCGTGGAATGGGACATTCCATCTGTCACCGAATGAAATTGTTCTTACTATTGCACGAATGTGAAACATTTATTATTTTTTTTATACAACGCCTGAATAAATCCAAAAGATTGCATGCATGGATTTCTTGGTGTACAACGTGCCGTTTACCTTCTCAGTCCCGCATAAAACCGCGACGAAAAGTGGTCCAGTTCCAAATAAGTTAAAGCTTTAATTGTTGTCCCTGCGTGTCTTGCAAATTCCTTTAATCGTTTGACTGCATGTTTCATTTGTCTCTTTGTTTTAGCAGCGTCAGCATCGCCTACGAGTTCCAATATTTCGTCGTCGGTTAGGAAAACAAACCGCGGTTCGGAAACACCGTCCGCCATTTTGTGTGAATGACAGCCTAGACTGGTTCCCGGTACCCGTATGCATATAATATACATTTGAAGTCCGAAGGACAACGGAGGGACCGGGAACCAGTCCAATGACAGCCGTGTTGTAGCGGCGGGGAAGTTCTATCAAACGCGTTACCGTTTGATAGAACCATGTGATAGAACGTTTTTTGGCGGTGCGGGTTCGTGTCGTGCGATGGGACGAATAATTCAATGCACGCGATCGACGATCCACCAATCGGATGGCTGGGATTTATTCAGGTGTTGTATAAAGGGTCGGTCACACTGGCCACGATAACGATTGTCACAAGTCAAGTGCTATTTTACGGCAAATGTATGTTCAATAAGTTTTTCCAACTACATGTTAATAAGTCTGACCAAATCACCTTATATGTATATTATATGCAAAACAAGGGTGGTCTGATATGGTTAACCCAGTGTGTGGTACGGGCACGGAGGTTTCTAAGGCTGATAATTAGCATGTCAATACTGGCTTACTGAGGTGTACACAGTTCATGGGGTGATGTGGAGGTTTTTTGGGGTGCGGTTGAGAGAGGCAGACAGGCCTGAGGTGCGATAGCACGTATAGAGCGATAGCTCCTAAATTTTGGTTGGCTGGATTTTGCCGAGTGCTTTGCTTAATTCTGGACTGGAGAACTAATTTGGCGATAGCCTTAATTTCAGCGGAAGCTGAGGAGACATTGGCTGGCATTTTGCCTGCGAGTTTTGTTCGGTTTAAACATCTGCAGTGCCAGAGAAATTGTTCCCCGACGGTGTTTCAGACCATAGGAGCCAGTACAGACTGTAAGTTTGTTTAAATTTGTTGTTTTATTTAATTACTTCATTTTAGCTACATGGATTATTGAATGTGCCAATTTTGTTGTATTCTAGCTTGTGCATATTATTTGAATGATATCAGCATTGCAAATCCTTTTTAGGACACGCCCCTTTGGGCGGGTAGACGGCGTTTTATGATAATGTTGATTTATGTTGCACGGGTAAGCTCAGCCCAAAAATTCTAGGATAGGTTCTTATGACTGTATTCAATATTTTCAGGGCTCCTTACCGTGGAGTTAAATCCACGCCGATACGTGTATTTGGAATTTGCCTATCGGCTGGGCATCACCTGTCAATGGCATCGCCTCACCACTTGGTCTGGACGACAGCCGTATGCGGTCTGCCCCTTGCTCACACGGACGGTCACTAGCGTCACCCACCACAGTTTTATAGTGCATGGATGCGTCGCTAATTGGAGACTCGCCGGAAAGCGGACTGTTCGCCCACGTGAGCTATGGAGTAACATTTTTAAGACCTAATTTTACGTAAAACCGGAGAGTTTTGTTATAAAAGTATATCTATATCATCTGTCCATTCTTAAAACGAAATAGTGCTTGGCACATTCAAGTAATCTTGTCGTTCGTAGGTGCCATTTTCAACTTAGGTTGAAAAGGACTGGCTAATTTCAAGGTTCTTTGGACTCGAAAGAATCTAGTCTTGTTGATTGTTAAGGGGCATTTTGTATAATTTGTAAATAAAGATTTGATAACTATACATTTTGTTTCCCTTTATGATTATATCTGAGCGTCCTTAATGACTAGACCGGGGACACATTGCGTGTGAGAGGGTAGGGGGACCCGGGTTTGTGACAACGATAACGAAAACGAAAACGATGCGAATAAACGCTCCCTATTGGTGGATGGAACGCGCGCGTATTACACACGCGACAATCCCACCAATCAATGCCGTTTTCGTTATCGTATTCGTTATCGTGGCCAGTGTGACCGGCACTTAATACGCACTATCGCCGTGTTTAGACGACACTTTGTAGAGCTTTTGGGCATGATTTTGGCCAGTGATTGCCCCTTAAAGTGTATATGGGTAAGACAATATTATGATGTTTGTTGTATTATATGTAACGAATAATATCGCTTATTTGATTACTTGTATAATTCAATTTCGGGTCTGTTTGTATGACTTTCCAAGACCACATATGAAATATTTAGTCAGTACACGTAAACAGTGTGTTATGCATTATGTAACGCTCATGTGAGCTTACCCTAGACGTGTATACGTATTCTATTATTGTTTAGGCCGATCCAGTCGCACCAGCCAAATCAGCGACCAGGGCTTGAATATACTGATGGAGTGTTTATAAGCTGGTCTAAGGCGTAAACGGTAGGATATTGCTCTGTTGTACATGTAATATAATTTCGTATTTCCTTACACCAAGTCTCTAGGGAATTTCTGCTCTAAAATTCACTGTGGAATAGAATTCCCACCCTTTTCTGGGTTACGGTTCTTTAATTATTATTTTATGTAAGCACACAATGCTAGGTGCATACGTCTAAGTTATGTAGTTTCGAGTTCATTTTATTTAAAGGAAAGGGACACGCAATCAAACTGTCATTTGCAAGGATTGTAATTTCTTTTCTTTAATCTATCTCTTTCCAGTTTTCACGGTGATTTGAGATCAACAATAAACCTCATCTCAAACATTAGTCAGAATCGTTGCGTCATCAGCATCAAATTCTAATTGTAGACCAGCCCCTCGAGCGCTATAGTGCGCTATAGTTACGGCATGACATTTCTGATCTCTTCTTGAGGTTTTGGTGGCTCTGAAAGAGCCGTTTCATACATGTGTTTAGGCCTCAAAAGGAAGAGTGTCAGTTGTCAAATTCTGCAGGAAACCAAGGAAGAGTTAATGCGGGCGGAGAGAAAGTGAAGACAGGGTGGGAAAAGGATTAAAGAATGAGAATTTTGGAAGTCAACTTTTTGGGCAAATGTACGAAAACAAATTTAAAAGCCCCCGCTTCTAATTCTGCAAACAATCCTGGATCCGCCCCTGAACTTCTTGTGCGTGTGTCTTGGTTAGACCGACCGCTATTTACCTTTTACGGTTTGAAGATATTGTGTTATTTGGACTTCACCAAGACAAAATTAATTTGTTTTAAATTCTCCCCCTTCCCTTTCCCAATGGCATCCCTCCTCCCCTCCATCTCTCTCCCTTTCCAACAATATCTACACCAGAACAATCTTGCATTTTCCCGGGCCGCGAATTTGTTTTTTCCAAACGACATCCATGGATTGTTGAGCGCCCTCTACAATACTATAGTCAGGCCGAAAATTCAGCTCCAATATTCCTGGTGAGCACTGCTTTAACTTTTTTCATCCTTTGTACTTGTCATCAGTGCTACGCAGTTCTGCTTCATTTCCCATATATTATAGGTACCGGTATATAGTGCAATGAATTCTCGTCGTCGTCATCCCAACATTCCGATGGCTCAGTCGATACGGTGCAAGACTCAGAGAGTGGAGATTGTGGGTTCGAAACCCGACTTTTAAAGTCCATTTTTTCCCCTACTAATTTCCAGCTTTGCATGATTTTTTTAAAAAGGAAATAGAAGTCCGAAATTTCATAGCCACCCCATTCGGATGTCGTTTGGGAAACAAATTCGCCACCAGGCCGTACACGTTGTGATCGTGCCGTAAACGCTGCCACTAAAGCCTCTTTTTCGTCTTGCCCCTTGATATTTGCATATCCAAAACTTGCATCCTAATAGTGTATCGTATGTGATGTGTTATGTAGTATAGAAAGAAAGCATATGCTTCCGTTAAGTGGACACAAGGTATCAAATATGGTACAGAATTTGCGTAAACTATTGTCGGCTTTAAGGCAAGCCCCCTCAAAATACTGTACTATGCCAGTTCAGGTGGGGTCCGGTTCCATTCGTCTATGGAGTTTTTTGGTTTTTTAAAGTTAACTCACCAATTAATTTTTAGGAGTTAGATTTTGGCTGTGGGACATATGAGATTTTGGCGATGGGACATTTGAAGCCTAAATTTATTTTCAACCTGTTACTGAGGTATCAACCAATCAGAATAAGGTGAAGTACTTTCCCATCCAAGATCTACTTTAATTTTAAATTTGAGAACAAAAGTTGACCCTGTATGGACAATGTTTAATAATTAAACCAGCGGAATTGGATCCAAAAGAATTTCACGAGTTGCTCGACTTGTCTGTGCGCGTTTCACAAGAAACGTTTCATTTATTCCATTCTCTCACCGTAACAATAGTTGTTTGATCATTACATCTAACATGCCGGCTTTAGATCAAAGTAAATCAGTTTAAAATCACAACAGGTACATCGTAATGCGTTAGAAAAGCAAGATTGGCTTCAATACGAATAATTAACTTTAACAGAAACCATTGCTACTTCAGTTGGCGAAAAAATTAAGTCTCGGAGGACTTGTGAGTAACTTTTTCATTTCCGTTTTGCTTGTCGGTTAGTCTGGATCCCAGACCAAAATATTCTGCTAATTTTGATGAATATTTAACAATTGTTGACTGTTGTGATGTGGGGTATGACGTTTTTAATACCCGAGCCAGCCAGAGTTTGAGAAATGCCAATAGACTTACCGGTGTCATATTAATATCCGACTCCATGAATATCCGACTCCTCTTCCCTTTTATTGGATAAACCCTCTCACGTGACCGGCCCGCCACTCTCCTATTAATCGATTCATCGATCACTTAATGTAGTGTACACGATTGGTAATCCTCCAATTTTTGTTTACTGAATAATTACGAAATACCTTAGGCTTACTAGACTAAGTTAATAGTAGTCTCAATCACCCTGTGAAATGATAACACCAGCTGTGCTGTCGTTGTCAAGAAAAGTGGAAATTTATATCGTTTTCCAACTATTGCCGGCCGGAAATCGTTGGGAAAACTGCCATCTATAACAAATGTAGCCTTTAGTAAAGGCGCCCGTGGCTACCTGGACGAGTGGCAAGCCCCGGACATGCTGGCATCATAGAGCAAGTTCGGGTGCTGCTGACCTAGTCCTTTTTGTCAATTTGCTATTTAAAAATCGCATGCGTGGTCTGTCCTTCATTCGAACGCATCTAGTCGATCGACTACGTCAAATCTAGTTAGTGTGCAGCAACAACAAACTGCAAAGAATTATAATGTCGTCTGATAGTTGTTAACGCGAACGAAGCAAATGTTTGCATGTCATTTCTATTTTCTATTATAAATTTCTATTATTTTCTCTACTTAACTTTGGTGCAATAAATAATTCATTATCTTATTGCAAAGAGTTATTATAATTGGACAAAAACAAATTATCGTAAACGTTTGCAAAACTAGCCCAGTTTACCGATCCTCCATCTTGAAACCGTGACGTAACTCGCGAGTGACTAGAGAAACCATGGTCCGGAGCTAGGTTGATCCAGTTGCACTAGCTAGTCATCAAACCGCGCAGCGTTCGGGTGACATCTAGATCGACTATGGTTAAAGGGACACATTGCCTTCAAATGTCATGAAATTTTGCAGTTTAGAAATGTTCCTTATCTTTTATAAGAGTTGTTCATGCACAAAAACACGTATAATGTGTTGTAATTAGCGAGTAGTGATTACAAAACAAAAAATTGGCCGCTTACCCCTGACATCTGACCTGCGAAACATAGACTTATTTCCAGTACTAAATACCACCGTCTAAATAATGCGCAAAATACGCTGTAAGAGTCTTTAGGCTGGCACCGCAGCCAGTGGCCTTGTGAACCTATCAGATGATCGCCAGGTACAATTCTCTACCTCGCGACACATATCGCCAGTGCTGCGCGCCGTGCCACAGTACATCAAAATGGATCAACAGAACGTACTTTAACCAGATGCGACTGGAAATACGACTGGTGAACATGGTCCGCCATTTTGTGGAGTCAAAAATTTGGTTCTACAAAATGGCGGACCGTTATTTGTCACGAAATTAAACAAAAACCACGCAATTTGAAGGGATAGTTATGTGAATCTTTATATTCTACTTTTAAAAAAGCTTCCCAACCATATCCATTTCAGTTTTATAGCCCAAATCGCAAAATCCAAAGCAATGTGTCCCTTTAAGTCTAGTCACTCTAGTCGCCCAACCGAACTTGCTCATAATACCCATTTAAAAGACTAGATGGGCAGCGCGTACAGACGCGCATTCTGCCATGGGCAGCGCCGTTTTTTAGCGCCTGGGGCGACGCACATTATGACGATACGTTTTTCAACATTAAAAATTGTTTCAAACTGCGCTGCTGCAGTTTGTCACAGCAATAAAAGACGACTGGGAAGCCATTATTTTTTTACTGTATTAATTTTATAATCTGTTTGACGCAATGTGTGAATAAATGTTTTCAATAAACTCAATTCGATTAATTATTTTTACTAAGTGACGTTCTCACTCTCGGTGCGCGTCGCCCCACGCACTACAGTGCGTAGAGCGTCCATGAGAGAACGGGGAAATTTGTGAACACTCAATGGCGCGTCTGTCCGCGCTGCCATCTATATCTATGGCTGGCATATCCGGGGCGCGTCACGCGTCCAGGTAGCCACGCGCGCCTTGACTAAAGGCTATCATTCGCGCAAATCGTTTATTTGCTTTTCTTTTCAGTTGCTACGATACTTTAGTCGTAGGCCCTTACATGCAAAAAACAAATGACAATTTTTTTTAAATTGGCATTGAGCCCCCGTTAGGGTTGGGATGAGGTTAAAGGTTACCGGTATGACACTGCCAACAATGACTTTCTTCAAAGGACAATTGTGTTGCAATGCAATCATGCGTAAAAAGAGTCGGGTATATTCATGGGAGTTGGATGTTCATAATGACAACGGCACGGCTGTTCAAGTTTGGACGTGATGAATTTCGGGAAACTTTGTAACCACATTATACCACTAACTTTGTTATTACTGGTAAAGCATTTATTGGTGGGGGATTTATCAACACGCCTTGCACTCAGTTCACGTCAGACATCACTCATGATCACTGTAATCCCAACCTTGTAATGATGAAATTTTAAAGAAAGATGTTGCTGAAACCGCATTAATCGCCACTAATACACGCCGTCCACTTCCTGTGGCGATGCCTTTGGTCAGCTCGAGCTAGGACCGACGAGGGCCATTTCTGGAGAATGGGGAGATACATATATAGCAAGTCGTTTATATTATTTTATTTTCCAAGAATTCACTAGTGGGAGAGGTTAGGAGAAGTTGTAAGAGGTTGGGTGTGGTTCCTAGGAAGCATCGTGAAGTTGCAACAATCTACAACGTTTCCCGGCGTAAACCACTGGCACTTTTTGGACAAATTTATCCAAGGCACTCCTTTACAGTCATCATTCCACCATAGGCTTAGTCAAAAAGCTAAAAGATATTCTCTTTCATATGATCAGGACATGGATTAGTCAACATGAGGTTTGAGTGTCTGGCGTACAGCCTCACTCACCGTCTTTATCAGCGGTTACATTAAATTTCTTTCGAAATTGGTAATAGATACTGTAAAAAAAATTGGCCAGAAAATAAATTAAATTCTATTCTTCTACTTAACTTTCAGTTTTTACCCAATGATTGCCACAAAATTAATTCATAAATGTTCATCTTTGTAAGAGTACACCGAGTTTCACTAGTCCGTATGTGTTTTAGATTTTCGGAAGTGAGAGGTCAATTTTTGGCACGATATTTCTCTTTCGCATCAGGCGATTTATTAGTTTCCATAAATTTATATGCTAGTAATAATTTTACAAAGGCCTTTTTGGGGTGGTGATTTTCTTAAGGATTCAATTGCGCGCCACCTATGTGTGTGTTTGTTTTTGCATTAAATAGGGGACCTTTAACAATAGAGGACAATAGGGTCCTCGGTTGAGAAAGGTCCACGTTTGAAAATCGTGTACAAAACCAATGAGGGCCCTTTCCAAAAAGTTATGAACAATAGGAGGACAATAGGAGGTCCCCGATTGCAGGCGTTTACACACTTGTGTACAGGTTCTGTATATACTTCCGAGGACACGAGGAGAAAGGAAATACAAAGAAACCTTTCAGTCCTCGCACGTCAAGTCTTTTGTTGAAATCGGTCCTCGCACGTAGAAGTACGTGCTTAGTCTATGGGGTTGGGTTATATTAAAAATACAATAGGAAACACAAAGCATTTTCCTCGGAAGTATTGGGAAAGTACGACTGAGTTTGTATAGCTATTCAAACCGTGGACCTTTAACAAAGAGGACAATAGGGTCCACGATTGAGTCAAGGTCCACGATTGAAAATCGTGTATAAAACATAGGAGTCCTTCCGAAAAAGTTGAAGTATAAACAAAAGAGGAACAATGGGAGGTCCACGATTGCCGGTGCTTACACACTTGCGTGTGTGTGTAAATGTGGAGAGATATACCGTACCCTGTGGAGACATGAAAACAAAAGAGACAAAGGGACTTAATAGGTCTCCACTTGGCAATTCTATGGTTTAGGTTGTCTCCACAAGGAATTTTGTGTACAAAGTCTATGGGGTTTGCTTAAGTACAGGGACAAATGGGAGAACAATGCCATGTCTCCACAGGGATGCAAAAGCGCGAATGGATGTGTATGCTCTTTCCAAAATATGTATGTGCATTCCGCCCAGTTGTTGATCATCACCGCCCAACCTCACTCAATACTATTATTTATATAACTCGACACCGACGTTTTCTATACTGACTTTGCGTAAACACCTTATGCTCAATATTCCGCGATGTGATTTGGGTGATTGACCTATATCATTACACTAATTCCCGAATCCGTGACATCAGTTTGATTAAAATGGGATATATGTCTTCGATGTACTCACCCTGCATCTTAATGTGAGTTTGTGTCCTACCATTGGGGTGTCACGCGCAATGTGGGAATCTTGGCAAAGTCGGAATTTGCGACCCTGACGCCCGAGATCTAAATGCAGGATAATTCCTCAACATAGAGGGGGTAACGTCTACTGTTTCATGCAGAGACGAACTCACCTACCCCCTTTGCTCCTTCGCTATATAGGCAAGAGTTACGCCCCATCGGGATAGCAACGTGAACAGTGCTACAAACCATTTTATAAGATTCGTAAGCAACCCCTTTAAAATATCCTGAAACTTTCCTTGACTACTGTCTACAGTTTCTGAAATATTTCCGACCCTTTGCAACCCCAAGGGCTATATTAGCTTACCTGTGGGCGCCTGCAAATCTACGTCGTGGCCTAGAAAGGTTCACCCGAATTGGTCTGCCATCTAACTCCTGTCGAGAAAATATAGTGCTTTGTGTGTGTCATAAGTACATGCAGGCCCCTACCATCAGTGGCGTACCGAACGGGGGGGAGGGGGGGGGGGGGGGGGCTTGAGCCCAGCAATAGGTTGTCAATGGGTAAATTGATCAAAATACATGAAAAATGTATCTATTTCTTCTTTTTTTTGGGGGGGGGGGAGGAATAGCAATGTGTTTTTTTTAAAGGATGCGGCTTCAAAAAGGATTCGGGCGGGGACGACCAACTGGTTGTTTTTTTACTTGGCCTTATGGGAACGTTTCCTGAACCGGCATCGGTTGATTATCGCCATTTATAAACATTCGCCAATCATATTATTGAATATTACGTATACGTGACAGTCTAAATGTTGGACAAACACAACGAAACTTCTAAACCCATGTAAGCTATACTAGCAAAATGGTTCCAACTCGCGACTGACAAACAGTATCATTCTCGAGTCCCGATCCGAGTCCAAGTGAAAAGTGGACTCAAGTCTACAAGGGGTTCAAAACTCAAAAATCGACTTCAAATCTTGACTTGTCAGAGCCTTGGCCCAATTCAAGCGTACACTTGATTCTAGGTCTTGGAAGCATGCGCCTTGATTCGGCGAGTCCGCAGCGGCGTAGCCAGGGCTCTCTCTATTGGGGAGAGTGGGGTAAGGCGCTCACAGTATTATTCTTAATGCTATTGTTTTCTCCGTTTGCGAAATTTTCAGTGGGGAGGGGGCAATGGGGGAAACGATTTCTTAGGGAGGGGGATCCAAATGCATGCTGGAGAGTCCAGGATCTAGTCTTGGCTGGAACCAGGACTTAAGCAAGTCCAGACTTGTAGTTTTGGACTACGTAGATTACTTCTCCTTGTTTTGGCCAATATATAGAACGTGTAAGTTGACCTCGAGAACGTACGAGAGTTTACGAGAAACCGAACTTCCGGGCACCTCGAATAGGAGCTTCAACGTGTAAAGCGAGTAGTTTTCTTGAAATAATGTTTTTTGACGCTGTTCTTTTTAGATAAAAACTTTTAGCAAAATATTATTTTTCATTTCAATTTACAAAATTAATGTGAACGATGTATCAAATTAGGGAAAAGGAGAACGAAAAAGTCTAGTACATCATACGATACGTCATTCGCTATTGTTCTGGTGGTTCGCGCGCCAGTCTTAATAGCGTAGACCATCGTCGCATAAATTATGTTGTGTATGTATGTTCACTTTACGTCCGCAGCGCGCGCATGCAGTACAGGGGTTTTGGGGGCCGGGCTTTCTCTTTCCGACAATGAGCCAATCACGTTGCAACCTGACGCTCAGGTCAAACATTTGTTCATACTTTTCTTCAATCATTCATGTTTTCATATATTGCAAAATTAATTTTGAATCTATCATCCATATCTATGGCCGTTTCATGGTTCAGATCTTCGTTAAAACAAAGTATTATAGAAAACAAAATCAACCACACGTAAAAGTCCTATAGCCGGCGGCTCGGAGGTGCCCGGAAGTTCAATCGTGACCTTTATGCGCGAGACCTACACGGTCTATTGCCTCGGACTCGGACTAGGCTTTGACCACAACACTGCTGATATTCGTTTTTAATAGGGACCAGTGGCACACCTAGGGTTTGATTTTGTGCGCGGCTCACCATTTTGTTGTTCAAAATTTTGTTTCACTTCTTTTTTCAACAAAAAATGTTGCCCCAAAAATGTTTGCCGCGGAAAATACTTATATATATATACATGTATAGGCCTAAACATTAGAATGCTGTTGTTTTTCCCCAAAAAGGCTCAGGGGCGGATCCTGGTGGGGGGGGGGGGGGTGTTGGCAATTTCGTTTTTGTTTTGTTTTCTTTTGTTGCTTGTAAGGGCCTTCCTAGGCCTAATGGTCCTATTTTGCGTGTACGGGTAAGAACAAAAGAAAGAGGTTCATGGCGCCACCGACGTTGAGAAAGTGTGCCCCCCGCTGGGTAAAATTTTGTTCGCAGGCGAAACATTTTGGTAAGCACTTATCCAGAACCACCAAAATGACATCGTCCCACGCATCGCGCCTTGTGCCTATTCAATAAGGCCTTGTGCCTATTCAATAAGGCCTAGTGCATTTTCAGTAATACATGACGATGTCATTTTGGTAGTTCTGGATAAGTGCTTACCAAACATTTTGGGAGTCAACTTTTTGGGCAAATGTACGGGGAAAAATCAGAACCCCCCCCCCCACCCCCCCCCCCCCCCCCCCCCCCCCTGCAAACATTCCTGGATCCACCCCTGAGGCTTCAACCTGGAAATTATATTCCGGAGTTATCTTTACATGGACTTTGGTTAGTCTTCTTCAAAAATTTCCTTCTACAAAATATCCTCCTAACTGTTAGGGTTAATCTTCCCCAAATAATTCCTTCTAAAAATATCCTCCTCCCCGTGAGGGTTAGTCTTCTCCAAAAAAATTCCTTCATGATGGAATAGTTCAGCAGAACGCGTTGAGGATTGATCCACTATGAAATAGTCATATAATTTGCACGTCGTATAATTTTGGACGTTTGTGTATCCTATACACTCAATTTATACCCCACCTTGAACTTCAGATTAAACCAAATGTTTCATTTATTTTAATAATAATAATAATAATAATAATAATAATACAAAATGTTTTTAAAAATTAATAATAATAATAAAGATCATAATAAAAAAGGGGGTTTGCAAATGTTCTGGTCTAAGCCTTAACACTGCTTCTGTCACAGTAACTATCCTCTTGCCCAGCATGATGCATATAATGTCTAAATCTTTTATAGTTTAGTCAACATACTCATGACATGGCATCTCATAAATCGCCTTTCGTGAGGTATATCTAGAATGTGTAAACTGTAGGTTTACTGACTTATTTACTCCGATCTTAATGATAACAATTAACGATCATATATAACTTAATTTGCTGAACACTGCGTGAGGTGCAACTGTTTGTGGTAGGTTGGTCCTCACAACATGGGGTCAAGTTCCGCACAGGTTCAAGAAATTGAGCCACAGGTGCATGTACAAATACTGAGTCCAATATTTTTCTACTTACAGTTCCATCAAGCTCGCTTACAGCCCCATTGGCATCAGCGACATGTAGAAACGTCACAAATCCAAAGCCGCGACTGCGGCCAGTATCCCTGTCTATCACGACTTTACCTACGTGACAAAAGTAAGGCAAACTGTTCATAACCAACACAAACCATGGACAAACTTACTACGTCACCCATGCATGACCAAAACATTACTCCAAAGAATGGCGACAGCTTCCAAGTCCATATCCTCTCGATTTTGATCGAGAAAAATGTGCCAGCCTTACAATGCTCATTTTCGAATGCTTAATTTCAAAATTTGAACTGGAGACTCTTCATACGCATTATATAACATGCTAAAATGTTAAATACACATATTACGAAGTTCGAAGTTGGGACTAGTATTTTTGTAGTAATCACCTATTTCACCTGGCAAGTTTTAGTTCATGAACCAGTCCTTTTCTGTATTGCATGAAGATGCTTCACCATTTTATCCGTACTTCTGAATAAAATTAGAATTCAGACCCTCAATTTTGCTGGTGAAATGTTCAGAACCTCATTCTTGCACTCAGTGGAAAATATTATCACAACTTACATTCGACGACTGTCCCAAATTGGCTGAAGACATCCTTGAGATCGTCCGCAGCAATCGAAAAAGCCAAACCACCAACAAAGACGAGGCCCTCATCGTCAGCCCTTTTCCTTTCTAAGGTAGGAGAATAAAATAATATCGAGAAACCATACTAGTTTGTTGAGTGCTGAATCTGTTCCCACTTTTTTGGTATCCCACCAGAGCAGCGGTAATCATTACCTTCAGGAAACCTATATTTTTTTACGAGTTCCGTTGAAAACTGACTTTTGCAGATAACTTTACAGTACCCATGCAGGCTAAAGCAGTCCTTTTTCCTGAGATTAGCTCATGTTTATTCTAATTTTGAAACGTACTTTCAAAGAAAATGTGACTTTCCTACCTTTTTTTGCAGTCAGATACGTTGCCGTTTTACCCCATAATTTCCCTCATAAATCAAAACCCTGCCCTCTTTCCACAAAATTAAGCTTGCTCATATTCAAAATGATATCTTAGGGAACTATTTAAGGCCTTTTCACACAAGACAACATCTCGGGGGCGGCCCCGGGGCGACGCGGGGGTAAGAATGTGCGATGTTTCACACTAGCCATTTTCGCCCCGGGGCCACCCCCGAGATTGGTCTCGCCCCGGGGCGAACTCACCCCTGCTCCAGGCCAGGGGTGAGATTTTTCAAACCGGGGCGAGACCGATCTCAGGGGTGGCCCCGGGGCGAAATGGCTAGTGTGAAACGTCGCCCCGCATGCGGGGTTTCGTTTAACCCGGGTTGAGAAACAGGTGGTCTCGACCCGGGGTTGGCTGAGTTAGGTTTGCTCTGGGTGAACTCTGGGTGAAAACGCCGGGGCCGCCCCGGGGCCGCCCTGGGGCGAGTTCGCCCCGGGGTTCGGCGCTCTAGTGTGAAAAGGCCTTTAGTGTGAAACACTCATGCCCAACCCCGGGGCGAGCTCGCCCCGGGGTTGGCTAAGGTAGGTTTGCGCGAAACGAGTGTGAAACGACGCGGGGTTGGACTTGGGGGGTGAAAACGCCGGGGCCGCCCCGGGGCGAGTTCTCCCCGAGGTTCGGCGCTCTAGTGTGAAAAGGCCTTTTGTCTAGTGTGTTGCTGCCTGTATCATCGCAAAATATTGAGGTAAGTTCCGAAACAAAAACTGTCTCCTTCGTTCTCTTATATGGAACGGGGTCCTAAAGGTAAGGACTACCAGAGCAGCAATAAAGCGATGGCGGCAAGTACATTTTAAGCAAAAAAATAAAACAAGCACGAATTCGTGCAGGAGCCGCATCGTCCATGAATCAGTAAAGCATCGTAATGTTGTAGCGCCCTCTTCTGTTCAGCCGTGTCGCGAAAACGAATTTGGCACAAGAAGAAGAACGCCGCTAATTCGCTTATAGAGCCGCGTCTGCGATGCGACGCGGCTAAAAATAGTGAAATGGAATAAAATAGTCGGCCTTTTTTGGCACAGTTTTCTTTTAAATCATGGCACAGGCCGGTAAAATTTTCCGAGAGGGCCGCTATTGTATTCCTCGTATTAATTCAAAAGATGCAATAGATCGACCGGGAGGCATTCCTTTCTCCCCTTTGAATTTAGAAAAGCCAGGAGAGGGGGAGGCACCCTTGAAAAGGAAGCAGGCGAGGACGCTAAACACGTGTGTGTTTTTTTTCACTCTATGACAAATAAAAAAGTTTAACATGATACGGTATGGTACCGTACGCTTTTAGAATAGGAGGCGGCCATTAGGCTATGATTTCACAATGTTATCATATGAAAATCATATGAAAGTCCAATAACTTAAAAGTGGATTTTGTTCTCTTATAGGAACATGGTCCTTAACCAATCGCCCTTGATGTCAGCCATTTTTAATTCCCCGCTCCAATTAAATCTGTGGGTAATCAGACTTAACTACGCATGCGTATGACGTAATTCCACCAGTGCAGGGTCTGTGGTGGCTGACCTGAGTGAGCCCCGAACCGTGTCCGCATTGGACTTTTTTGGGGTAAAACCTACGGAGACTGTTACCCCTTGAGTACGGTTATCGTAGTGAGGCACCGGGGTGCCGGGGTGGCCTGTGCAGCTAAGCGAATCGGCTACAATGTGCTTGTGCAGTCAAGCGTAACATACACAAAAATCCAACAATGGATTGAAACTGCACAAATAGCGGCAAATGGCATCATCCGGCCTGGTGCCACTGTTTTTTGCGCCATTTGGCGTCATCCGTACGCAAGGGGTTAACCAAATTAGGTCCAATGCGGACAGCCGGTAAACTTGCCAAATGTTCAAGTGTCGATCGTCGGTTGTCGGTTTTACCCTCCGCAGCAGTAAGTTTTACAGGCCCAAGCGAGTATAGCGGAAGAATTACGTGGTAGGTTTTACGTCGCTGAAAAGTCCAGTGCGGATATAGCCACGGTAAAGTAAACCCTACATTTTGATCACGTGCCGTCTGCAGATCAATGCATGCCTCTACGATTTTGCGAGGTTACAGAACGCGCGCTTAGTCCCATTGTGTACTATAGCTGACTAGGACATAGGCTAGATCAACTTAAGGCATTTCCTCAGTGCTCTTAGTTAACACATTTTGGGGAACAAAACTCAAGGATCAAAGTACGTGTGGCTATACTGCGCAACCCTTTCAAACATTTTTACTGAATTTTCATCCACTTATATTTCACGTTGGTTCAAAATGGCATGTCCCACACGTTTCGCGATTGTATAGTAATCATAAGTATTATTTTCTTGTGAACTAACGTGATTTTGGTTGAAAAACTGATTTAGATGCACAAATTCAGAGCAGTTTCAGCCCATTTGTTTGCATTTTTAATGTTTCCTGTATGGTAGACCTGACACACCCCCCCCTTTTTTCCCGGCGGTGATTGTTTTCCCAAACGACATCCGAATAGGGTTAACGCTATGAGATTTCGGACTTTACTTCCCTTAAAAAAATCCTCCGGAGCCACGAATGAATTCGAACGTAATAAAATTTCGGACTTCATTTCTTTTAAAAATATCCCCCGAAGCTGGAAATTAGAAGAAAAAAATCTACCCCACAGTCTAACACCGTATCCACTAGGCCATCGGAATGCTCGGCAGACACAGTGTATCATTGCATTATATACCCAGCCCTATAACATATGCGTACGTATAATAAACGTTACATTTTCAAAGTGAACAAAGAAACTGGCAGGAGCGGGATTCGAACCTGCGACCTCCAGGTTACTCAAAGTTGATTGTTTGACGAAGTATATTAAAAGTATTATAGAGGACGCTCAACAATGCATCCATTCGGATGACGTTTGGGAAAAATAATTCGCCACCCAACCTGGCGCGCGCGGCACACATTCAGGCGAATATTTTTTAGGTACATTGTGAACACATTTTAGTCACAATGTGGACTCCATACACAGCTGCCGCATGGCCCTGTCGCACGGGCTTTACCCGTGGTTGGATATGTGACCACGGTAGTGCGCCTTAATTCCGCCCCTTCCCCCAGCCGGTTCGCCCCAGATGTCGGGATTGATAGTTTGTTTTCGTGCCCAAGGGTGCGGACCTGGTCCTTCTTTAAATTTAGGCCAAGTCAAAAAAAAAAACATGTTTAGCGTCCGGGTTTTAAGAAAAAGAATGGAGGAGGGGCTTTCTATTTTCTATTTCAAGATGGCTGCCATTCTTTTTAAAATTTCCGAAAAGCATATATGTTTTTCAACTGTTCAAAGACACATGATGAAAGTGACATGTTCGACAAGAGAATTCAACATGTTTACAGTGGTTTTAGTAAGCTTGTATTTTTTTTCCGATAGATCGGTTGACATTTTGGGGGTTTTTTTCACCTCATTTTCCACTGGTAAAAAAATTTCAAATTCAGGCGGCCCCCAAAAAGGAAGCGGGCGGGGACGCTATAAACGTTTCTTTTTTACTTCGCCTAGGCCTAAGTGTAAATAAAATAGGCTTATGCGTTTGGAGAGTACAGGGGAGTACTGCCCCAGGGTGGGGATTTTCGTCACTTCCGAAAACACAATCCCCATATTGGGATGGGGCAGCCCGGGAAAGACAATTGCATAAAAGGGGCAGGACAGCTATCCTGCTGGGCTTCAGTGTACAGTGTATACACTGTACAATGTATAAGCATGGTAATGTTGGAAAGCAGAGCGTCATTTCTGCTCGAGACCTTGACACTACAAAGCCGCATTTGTTATTGACTTTATGACAAGTGTGTGTGTGTGTGTGTGTTCTATTGTTTCTTTTATCCATTTGCCCTACCCTGAAATATTCTCTGAAGTGCGTTTTGAGGCCCATTGCAGGTAATTTTAGGGATGGTCTTCTTTTTTTTTGGGGGGGGGGGGGGGGGCGCGGATATCACCCAAAAGTTATCGGAGTGTTTTTCCCATATCTTTTTTGAAGTTGGCGTAAGTTACCGTTGGTGATATCGGATATTGGATTTACACAAAGTGGGCAGATTGCGTCTAAATTCCGCGAAAACCGTGACCAATAACTCTTTGGTTGTAGCTGTGCGAAATATCAAGTCGTTTTTGTCCATTGGTTAAAATCTGAAGCCGAATTAATTTCGAATGTGTCGGTCTATTTGTGAACAATAAAGCGGCCGAACAAATTTTATAATGCCAATTGGCTGATTCGAGATTTGGTTTTGCTTTGTTTATATTTGTATGTGGCGTTTTTTTGGTTGGTTTTCGGGGATCATGCCTGCACGGATTTTTGTTTTCTTTTTAACCTGTAATACTGACACCCTTGCCCAAACTAAACACCACAACAAATTTAAATGAAGCCATTCGGGTTTTCAACTTAAAATTTATTTAAATTTATTCCTAAATTCCTATAGGTCTAATCGTGAAACACAATCGACACAGGGTTTTCTGAGAAATGTTTGGTCTATAGTATTAATCTCGAGCTTGTCCAAAATACAAGGTTACGTGGTTTTGTTAACATTTCACGCCATCTGGTCACGTGGATAGAAAAGTAGTGTCCGGTAGATAAGCCTTCTTTATACGTGTGAACAAACTCTTCTTTGTTTATATATAATTTTTCAGAAAATGCAAACTGTGACCAGATCGATAAAGCTAGCCTATAAGCCGTTTTCTGGTTGAAACACCGAAAAAAGCACGGACGCAGCATGATCTTTACCAACTATGATTTAGACCTTTTACTGCTGCTGGGATAGCACAGCTCAAGCACATCAGAAGAACTAAGCATGTAAAAGCCCTCATCTGAATACAGATAAAATTCCAAATACAACATGAATAAATAATGTATACACCACGTATACTTCCAAAATTTCCCAGTGTTAAAATGAATACTCTGCAAAAAAAAAACCTTTAATTAATCGTTCTGTTGTGTTGTATACATCTGTTACGTATGGAGGACCAAAAGTGAACAACCCATTTTCTCAAAAATCTGCTAGAACAAAAACAGAAATAAGGTTGAAATGAAGTCCTCTTTCTGAATTAAAATGTTTCTGTTTATCAAAAATTCGGTTTTTCTATTTTCTTGTACACAGACGGTCGAAAAGTGTACAACCCAATTTTCCGAATTTCTTCTAGCAGAAAATCAGAATGAGCGTTTACGACCAAACCAAATTTCCGAATTTCTACTGGCAGAAAAATGGAATGAACGTTTGATACCAAACAAAATTGGAATCATTGGAATGTGTTTGCGTGTTCCGGAACTCCTGTATCGGAAGTAGGCTGTAGAATGGATCATAACTTCACGTATAGCTGCTGCTGTCTGAGCTGTTAAAGCAAAGTAATTACGAAAATGACCCAAACTGACCATTAGGTGACCATTGGCCAAATTACGTGTACACCCTACATGAAGCTTGGTCCAGACCAAGTTAGACACCAAGACGGGAGAAGAAGCATTCCGTAATTTTGAAGAAAATGACCCAAACTGACTATTAGGTGACCATCCAGAGATGTAACTGACCACGTTTGACATCAAGACTATTGGAGAAAAAGAATTTTTTAATTTTGAAGAAAATTACCCCTACTGACCATTAGGTGACCTACCGCAACAGCTCAGACAGCAGCAGCTATACGCAGCGGCGTAACCAGGGTTGAATTTGTAGGGGGGAACCTGGGGGTGCACCAATTTTTTTAAGGGGGCACCGAATGGCAACAGATGTATTGTTTGTGTGCAATTCGAAATTTCAAATGGGGGGGGGGGGGGCACCCGGGTGGCACGGACCTCCGCTGCCCCCCCCCCCCCCCCCCCCCCCGTGCCCTTCCGTAGTTACGCCACTGGCTATACGTGAAGTTATGATCCATTCTACAGCCTACTTCCGATACAGGGTTCCGGAACACGGAAACACATTCCAATGATTCAAATTTTGTTTGGTATCAAACGTTCATTCCATTTTTCTGCCAGTAGAAATTCGGAAATTTGGTTTGGCCGTGAACGCTCGTTCTGATTTTTTGCTTGTAGAAATTCAGAAATTTGGTTTGTACACTTTTCGACCGCCTGTGTACAAGAAAATTAAAAAAAATCAAAATTGTTGATGACAGAAAAATGAAAATTCAGAAAGAGGACTTCATTTCAACCTTAATTCTGTTTTAGCAGAATTTTGAGAAAATGGGTTGTCCACTTTTGGTCCTCCATAGTCACGGCCCATTATGTCCGCGCGCTTTTTCAGGCCCATTATGTCCGCCCCATAATGTCCGCAGGCCCGTTATGTCCGCCCCATTGTGTCCGCTTGGCCCATTATGTCCGCCCCATTATGTCCGCAGGCCCATTATGTCCGCCCCATTGTGTCCGCAGGCCTATTGTGTCCGCCCCATTGTGTCCGCAAAAAGCGTGCAGACATAATAGGCCATGCGGACATAATGGGCCCTAACATATGTCTCAAAAAATTATCGTGCGTCATGAATATCTACTGTATTGAGTAAAATTGGTAATAAATAATATGGGTAAATAAAACTTCATGAAATACAAAATGTACTCACGTTTACAGCAGATGGTTTAGAAAGTCGTTCGAATACGATCACGAGCGAGTTGGCAGCGTGGGAGTTCAGCAGCCTTTGCAAGAAGTGTTCATCACGGACAGTCAGATTTATAGCCCGATATAAATAGTTCAAGTTAAAAAGGAAAGGGTGCGCCAGATGCAGATTGCATGACGACTGCCCATGGCAGTGACCAAAATCAACATATAGCATTATACGGGATTGATTGTTTACCCCTTCAGGTCGATCATGTGCAACGAACTTGTACATGTATTATTACTGACGTACTGCAGGACACAAAAGAGGGTATCAGTGGCGGATCTACGGGGGGGGGGGGGGGGGTTTGGGGGTTTAAACCCCCCCCCCCCTTGGGCTGAGAAATTTTTTTAAAAATAACCAGTGTCGGGTGTCGAAAATTCGGCACGCTGGGGTGTGTAGGCCAATCACCTTAGTGAAAACCTAGATCCGCCCCTGGGTATGACAAAGGGACAATACCGGTACTGGATGGGTTAGTGTGTTTATAGGAACAATAGAAAGTCCTGACCAGGTTGGTGGGACGTGTATACTGTACATGCAGCAACGGGACAAGAGCGCGTGTTTGCTTGTCGCATTATTTTTTCCTACCATGCGTGACGGGACTCATGCTGGGAATTTGCCGGGATTTCAGAATGCCTCGATCTCCCATTTGTGTAGTTGAATAGAAGATTCCAGATTTTGTGTGTGCAATAAAACTGGTCTTGTTTGAGAGAACGAAATTGAACTAGAGGATGATGCATGCATGCTTCACAAATAAACCGCTTGTCCGTAATTCAGCAGACAATTACTATCACCATCACTGACCACTGCATGAACTTTCACTTTCGTCTTCAAATATGTCGGTACCGTATTCGACTCTGGACACGGTTTTAACTGACGTGACGAAGTGTCAGTTCTTTTATTTGTTTTGTTTATTTGCTTGAGCAATTTTAAATTATATAGGCCTATAATACCCACCCGCGTTTAGTTTAACCACTCTGTAATGTTGAGTTAGTTCCGGCCCATTAGCGAAAGTAACCAAGATGGCAAGCTTGAAGGGAAAGCCACCGTACAGACGACAAAATTGGATTTGTTTTTTCTCGTAGTAAGTATACGTTTAGCTGCGTCTTATTAGTTTCAAAATTCAAAAGTGTAGCCATCAACTCCTGTAAGATATGAACGGTTGAAGACCTAAATGTATACCATCACAATTATTGACTCAAAAGAGGATTATAGGGGGCAAACAGTGGCGTAAATCCGTGTCTTCATTTGATAAACTTTTAAATATTTCAAATCCGCATTTAAAACATACAATCACAAAACGGGGATAAAACAACACAATGAACAAATAAATACCAAATTCAATAAAAACAGGGTACGTTCGGACAAGGCTTAAGTTTGTAGTTAATCCCAAAATACTTAAATGTATAGTGTAGGCCTACACGATTGGTAATCCTCCAATTTTTGTTTTACTGAATTACTCAGTACGAAATACCTTACTAGACTGTAAGTTAATAGTAGTCTCAATCATCCTGTGAAATGATGGCACCAGGTGTGCTGTCGTTGTCAAGAAAAGTGGACTTTTATATCGTTTTCCAACGATTGTTTCTCGTAACAATCGTTTTCAACCGTCGGGCGGATGATAGCCTTTAGTCAAGGCGCGCGTGGGCAATCACTGCACAGGGCTGTTGATTATTCATGATTAATCTCAACAGCCCTGTGAAGTGATTGGCTTATGTCTGACCTTTGTTATGGGTCATATTGCTTCTTGAGATTCAAAATGCTTCAGTTTGGAACAGGGAAGTTTTCACTTTTTTTTTCTAAAACTGGGACAGATTCGACCGATCCTTTGCTTGGTGCACACAAAGTAAGGATGTAAAGTAAGCAACAAACAGATTTTTTTGGGTAAACTTTGTAGCAGTTTTTGTGTGCACAGTTTAAACACAGTGCATGAAAAGTGTGTTTTATATTCTTGCAGTATGTAGTAGCCTATATCAAAATTGGGCTTCTTTCTATGGGGCTCTGGTACATGGTAGGAGTCATAGTTAAGGAGCAACTAAACGCCAGTTTTCTTGTGACTTTTTTGACTTTTCCGACAGTTTAAATACTCTTTTAACTGATGGAGATTAGTTTGCAGACGAGAGGGATTTTTTTATTTAAAAAAAGAGTTGTTATTCTGAATCATTTATCCTGTTTCGCGAAAGCTCATTATGTATGTAAATGTTGTACGTGCCATGTGACGTACACGTGTAGAGTCGGTTGATACTACAGCCAAACACTAAGCATGTACGTACGTGGAGTTGATGCTGCTGGAAGAGTTTTGGTCGACATAACTCCTCCGTTTTCCCATCTATTTTGTCTAATTTTGATATTATTTCAGTGTGAGCATGGTTCTGAGATAATCATTATGCCTCGATCGTACGTGTGTAGTTGGGGGTTGCACGAGGAACAGCGACAAAAACCCTGACCTTACCTTCCTGCCATTCCCAGTGCTGAATGGAGTTCAAAGGCGACAGTGGGTCCGCTTTGTAGACAATACAAGATCTGATTTTCGGTTGTCGAAATGGTCGAAAAAATCACAACCTTTGTTTTTCTTGGGTTTACTTGAAGTTTCCAATCTTCACAGTAATCGACCACTGCATTATTAAGAGCTTTCTGCAGCTCTTGTTCCGATTCGGCCATGACTATTGTGTCATCTGCATATAACTGTGTACAATTTCAAAAATACTTCAATATCGTCATTACTCAATTCGTTACGGAACTTCGATGATAATGATTCCAGACCATTATATTTCCTGCTTATACAGTACTCAAAGTCATTTAAATAAATTGAAAACAAAAGGGGGGATAAATTCTCACCCTGTCTAACACCAATATTACAGCAGAAAAAATCTGACATTTTGTTTCCAAGCTTAACACAAGATTTGGCATTCTTATACATGTTATAAATCACTGCTATTATTTTCCCATTTATTTCACACGCAATTAACTTCGACCATAATGATGCTCGGTCAACCATGTCAATGCTTTACGGTAGTCAATAACAGCGCAATAAAGACGCTTTTTGTCATTTAAATACAAGTTAACAATGGCATGAAGTAAAATAATTTGGTCAATGGTGGAATACCCTTCACGGAAACCAGCCTGTTCATCCCCAAGAATGCCGGCACATTCTAAGTAAAGTGAAAGTCGAGCATTGATGACTGCCGTGAATAATTTACCTAAACAGCTCAACAGTGTGATCCCTCTATAATTATCAGCATCTTTAAGCGAACCATTATTCTTATACAGCGGTCTAATCAGACCAATACACCATTCTGTTGGGATGAAACCAGTATTTAATATTACATTAAACAGAGATACAATAAGTGTAATCATTGACTCAGGACAGTGTTTAAGAAATTCATTAATGATTAAATCAACACCAGCAGCCTTATTGTTTTTTAGTTTCCTTATTTGAACCAACATTTCATTTTTAATAGAACTCTTATTTATTTCTTCATTTACAGAGTGATCAATTTTCCTTAGGTCAATGTCATTAGATTTAACTTCCACATTTTCCGATTGGACCTGACTTAAATTTCTAAAATGCTCAAAGAATGTTTCCAAGGCAATATTTCCAAGTTCATCTTTACCCTGATTGTTTGCATCATTAATAATTTTCCAATACTCTCTAGGATTAGTGCTCTTAAGTGTCCTTATTTTATTATTAAGTTTTTTACTAAAGTCCTGTTTGGTTTTATTAATAAGCTTCTTGTATTTTTTACTAGTATATTTAAGTTTGGCTTGAGCTTCAGGTGAATGGATGTTTTTCAGTTTATTTTTAATTTTCAAATACTCAGATCTGACTTTTTAACTTTTATGGTAACTGAAATTGGGTTGTGTTTGTCTGACAAGAACACATCAAAATTACCAACAGCAAAATGTGTAATTTGAGGGAACAGCTCAGTAGAAACAATAACATAGTCAATCGTGCTTGAGCTACTGCAGGTAACACCGCCTATGTTTTTATCATTACCTATTCGTCCATTGACAATATGCATATCAAGATTTTTACAGAGGTTAATAAGATTATAACCGTTATTGTTTATGCAAGAATCAGAGTTACACCTAGTCGTTGATTGGTTTTAGTTTTTGTAGTGGTTTGTATATCTACAATTGGTAGGATAGGTGAGGAAAACGTCAAACAAGCAAAAACTGATGAGGTCACGGGAAACGAAGTCGCGTGCACTAACGAAACCGCTCCAGGTGCGCAACTTGCCGACTAGTCTCCGCTCAATTCGCTTTTGATCCGCCGGTCGGTCAAATGCCGAAAGTCACATAGACTGGCCGTCGAGACGCAAATTCTGGAGGGACCGGGAACTAGTCTACTCTAGGCTCAGCATATGCACGTGACGAGAGGAAGGGGTTCACATTACTCGTTTATCTGCACATGTTTTGTAACTGAACCTTATAACTTTGGATTTCCAAAGATATTCCGAATATTGTACAGCAAAGATAATGCTTGCATAAAGTATAGAGGATAAATTTAGTCAAATAAAAATAGGTACCGCTAAAAAATTAACAAAATGAACAGGCGTTTCAAAGGGGGTGTAAGCAATAAGGGGAAAAGCCAACCATCACATGACGATATCGCCATGTTTTTTTAGCTGGTAACACAGACTTTTGTAGTGACGACAACAAAGAGTGGCAAGATACCAGTTACATTGTGCAAGGCTAGGCATGCAACACCACCATTCGGTTTGTGTGCGCTCTTCGCGGAAGGAACCCATGTTCTGTGCTTCAACTTCAAGGGAACTAACTTTCAGGAAACTCGGAGTCAGGTTTTAGGTTTTACTAAAGACGTGCAGAAACATAACAAAATGAAGCTGCTTAGTACATTTATCCTTGTTGCTCTTTTTGTTGCGCTCGGTAAGTATATTTGGTGTTGAAAATGCATGTTATAAACTTATATAGCTAACCAACGATGAAAAGATTGTTGCATTTTGTAGGTATAACACCCTAATTTAAAAAAATTGTCTAAATGTATTACTATTAAGTTATACATCAAAATGAAGCTCTTGCTGAGAGAGGATCAGTGGTGTAATTTGTTTTTGAATATCTCCTTCGGTTTTTGCGTTATACTCCTTTATGGTCATAATTTATACAAATAAATAAAACCAAAATCATTCAGGCCTAGACTGCATGTTATCAAAAAAAAATAAAAAAAAATACATATTTTACACTTCACTGTTAAAATAATAACTATGCAAGTCTAGAGCGGATGAACACTGAGCAAATCTTGACTAAACTTTAATATTAATTCGAGACCGCGCGGTTGCATATGCCATTATATCACGCAAACAATTGACCATGATGACATGACCTCAGAAAACACGTTTAGGGGAAGTTAGCGATGTTTTTCACAGAAAATGTGTGTTGATATTGCTCAAAAACAGTCCAGACAATGTACTAATGTGTGAATCCAAGGCGGGGTCACTGGTTTTATGTCAGTTTGAACATATTTTACTTCAAATTCCCAACTTTTTGTGGATAAAAATGCCGAAAATTTCACGTTTTCTTACTCTTCAGATGAGTCTTCGTCCGTATTGAATAGCTCGACATCTCCATGTGATCTCGTTTCACACATTGACCTTTCAACTTTCATCAAAATCTCTAAGAAACTCGCGAAAAAAACGAGATTTCAACGAGACCTCCAAACGCGGTCAGAGGTCAAAAATCACCTGAAGTCGGCAATTTCTGCAAGTCGCACGCGAAAAATCGTCTTAAAAAACATGCACATTTTTCGATAACTGTTCTATCAATAATCTCACCAAAGATGTTAAATTGAAGAGTAAGTGTTACTCTACATTTCTGGGTAATTTTATGGGTAATTTTGGGACCGTTTGGGCGTTATCCGTTTCCCAAAAAATATTTTTTTACGTGGTGGCACATAGGCAAATGTCTTAACTGGCGTTTACGTGTTATAGCTACATTTTGTCTGATGATGTGTCCTGCACTTTTTGCATTTTTAAAGATTTTACAGAACTTCCTCCATGGGTTTACCATCATTGGAAAGCCTATCACCTAGGATTCCAACGGTGTAAAACTTATTTTCATAGCTTCTTCCGTTAAAAAAAATAATAAGTTGGGCCCTATGGCAATTTTAATGACTTTTTGAGGGGGTGCGGTATTTTCTGTCACCATTTTTCACTTTCATTAACAATTGTCTTAAAAGCAATTATGACTGCATCTTAAAAGAATTATGGAACACATTAAGTAGCCTATCGGCAGAAAGAGCATGAACTACCAAATACAGTGATTTTTAAATCCGCCTTATACCTATTTCATTAGTGTAGTTATGGGCTTTACAAGTTCCAACACATTTTTGGATTTGTTTCAACCAAATTTAGAACTTACTAATTACTGTATTAACCCTAACCCTGCCAGACGCAGCACAGTGCATCTGTGGTGACAGCTTCACTTTGCTGCACTCTGCACACAAGTAAATGTGACAAAGTATGCAATTTGATGCGTCTGGCGGGGTTTCTAGCCAAAATATCCTGGAGGGTTAGGGTTGGTTGAATACTCATAACTCTAGCTGAAACAATGTTACTTGATGTACATTGTATCACGCTTTACAGTCACTTCGCCCAAAAACCACATCGCCCTCAACCACATCGCCCTCAACCACTTCGCCCTCAACCACTTCGCCCTCAACCACTTCGCCCTCAACCACTTCGCCCAAACGCCACTTCGCCCAAACCCCACTTCGCCCAATTACCCCTTCGCCCAAACGCCACTTCGCCCAAAAACCACTTCGCCCAATTACTACTTCGCCCAATTACCACTTCGCCCAATTACCACTTCGCCCAATTACCACTTCGCCCAAAAACCACTTCGCCCATGCCCGATCCGTACTATGCCTTATTTTCATTTTATTAGTTCGTTACATACATCATAATCCCTCATATCAGTTAAGATGTTACATTATAAATGTTTGTAAAAAATTACATTATAAATTTCACGCAATTTTTATAAAAACCTCTTGGAAAAAATATCAATTTTAAAATCGTAATAATTTGAATGACCATGCTTGATGAAAATAATTGCCCATAAGGCATATTACTAATAAGAAAAGAAAAGCATGGTCACAAAAAGGATGTCACAAAACTCAATTTAAGAACGCAAATACAGTCTTGAATGCACCATAATTTGAATGACCAAATAAACGAAAACGGCAAATTGCCCGCCAGGAAAACCTATATTACAAACACGACTATATATGGCATTAATATTTACACGCATACAAGTACCCACACAAATAAATTAAATCTGCATAATATACAATAACTTAGGTTTTAACTTTTTCCAGTATTGTCGTGATTCCTGCTTTACCGTACGGGAAGGGCGAAAAAAACCCGCGAAAGTCATTTTGTACTTTCGAAAAACACGGATAGGCCCTATCCTTTTTTGGCTTAAAACTCTTCCAGGGCAGTGGCGGTGCATTTTTTTTCAAAAAGTCTCAGTAACATTCAGTTAGAACTGATAAATACACTGGTAAGTGTTTTTTGGGCGAAGTGTTTTTTGGGCGAAGTGGTTTATGGGCGAAGTGGTTTATGGGCGAAGTGGCTTTTGGGCGAAGTGGCGTTTGGGCGAAGTGGGGTTTGGGCGAAGTGGTTGAGGGCGAAGTGGTTGAGGGCGAAGTGGTTGAGGGCGAAGTGGTTGAGGGCGAAGTGGTTGAGGGCGATGTGGTTGAGGGCGATGTGGTTTTTGGGCGAAGTGACCGACAACCTGTATCACCAGGTGCCAGGTCCTAGCATACACATTACACAAAATTAAATACAACAAATGTAAAGAAGTAGGACTAAAATGTGAAACCTTTGGAGTCTAAACACACTTTTCCATCAAATTTGCACTCGCATTGTTTATGAACTTACTCACGCATTCAAAAGCACACGGCTTGCAATGGCAAAACACATTTTTCCCCCACCATCAATTTTGAACAATTTCAAAAATGTCCTTTGGAAATTCCACAGAATTCTGGTTGCATTAGATTTTGAAAGGTTCAAACTTTCCCAAAATCACTCTTACCAGCTTGCTCAACCCCTTTTTTGTCAAGTTTTCTCCAAAAAATGTTCGAGATTTGAAAAGAAAATTCACTTTTTTCTTTGTAATGTTTCAGTAAAAGTCAAATTTCTTAACTTAAAAATATCCACCAAAGTCATCAAGTTTGACACCATCAGAAAGCTTGTTTCATGCTACATCCAAATCCCACAAGAAAAAATTACCTAACCCCAAATCTTGGAAATACGAGAACACCGATCACGTGCAAAAAAACAAATGGCCACGCCCGTGAGAAAGTTACTCTCAGAAAAAAAAATTGGTGTTGAAATATCTGATACCATAATCAAGCCAGCTTTCTAAAAATGTCGGAAAGTCTAAAATGTCGGAACTTAATTTGAAAGTCACAAGAATCACATCCCTGTGAGAGTTGTACATGTGGGAAAAAGAGTTACATTTACTCGGACTCCTCAAGTAAATATGTATCAGTGGGATGTTTTTTTCAGGAGCACTGGGCAGTCTTTCCCCTTGACATTGGCAGTAAGAAATTATGAAGTTTACTTTTTCAGACAAGATTAAATAAAATGTACATTCACATGCGTTTTCTAAATGGAAATCTGAACATGTCTTTCTGTGTTCCCGCCATTTAATCTTTCCTCGCTATAGTCCATTTTCCCAAGCAGATTCAACTTAGGAAAATGAAAACTCCAAACCTAGCTAGCTAGCTAGCTATGCCTTTCCGGATCCCGGCAATCTCTGAATCACTTGATGAAATCGTGACCAAACGCTGAATATGCATTTATGATAATTAGCGACAGTCCATTCAAACACTGAATATGCATTTCTGAAAATCAGATAGTCAAGCATTTGCGCAGTGGCGGCCTGCGTGGTGTGGCCATTGTCATTATCTATCTTGCGCCCTGTGGGTTTGGCAACGTGCCAATCAACTCGTTATGACTGCAGTGGGGAGGGCCGGGGAATTCCTGGAAGGACCATTGTACGCATGTATTATTGGGGCGATCGCGATTTGAGAGATTTTTTTTTTAATGCACATATACTTCCGAACCGATGTTCGAAAAAAAAAATCCGAACCGAACCGAACCTGGTGGATCAGTTGCAGCACTACACAAAATATTGCCATTGACAGTGTGTAGTGCAGACAAGGAAATCACTGGCATGAAGACCCCAAAGTGCATTGGAGTACTTAAGTGATTTAACCCTAACCCCCACGAGGTATTTCGACACGAGTCGAACGTACATCTATGTGAAAACGCCTTCTGAGCACCCTGCCAAATGCAACAGAATGCAACACCTGTAGCTGAAATAAGAACCCTGCCAAATGCAACAGAATGCAACACCTGTAGCTGAAATAAGAACCCTGCCAAATGCAATGTTGCACTGTGCTGGAGGCTTATAAATATGTGCATCTTGTGCTTCCTGTTAGCCTGCTAATTAATGCAACAGAATGCATCAGACCAGGAGACATGCCTTGACTGCTAAATGCAACAACTTGCAACAACTTCTGACCATTGGTGCATTCTGTTGCATTTAGCAGGGTTAAGGTCAAGTTCATTTTTTTTGTGCATTTTTTCTTTGTAGAGAGAAAAGAAAAAAACCACCAGTAAAGCCACTAAAAAAGGAAGGGGGCCAAAACACTAAACATGTTTGTTTTATGCCAAAAGTTCATGAAGAGTTTCTCCTGCATTTCAAGGGTTGTTTGTTCGGAGGCCTTTGGTCCCATCATCGGCCTTATCAGACTGACAGACTACATGTACAACGATATCAGTGTGGTGGAGGGCAGATTTGAAGGCTGTGATATTCTGATCACCTGGTGGGCAAAATTGCCATGCAAACAGTTATATGATAGTCACTCATCAGGATCTGTGTAGCAATGATTACATGTAGCGCTTCTGTATGAGGAAACCTCAACTGAAGATAAAATGGTTGCTGATGACGACACAATTTAGTATCATTGCGGGTTAATTCAATAGCATTTGTAAAATGTACGTGTTCAATGTCAATGTATGTACAATGTACATGCACAGGAAGATCTACCAGAAGTCAAACTGAACTGCACGTACATGTAGTTGGACAGTTCAATGGACTGTCCTATTTTTTGTTTAACAACTGGCTCTTCACAATGAGCAGTTTTGCATGTACATGTATGTTTTCTGTGCAAATAGTCTCCATTGTTACTGAAGACAGGTGCAGTGTAGCATGGTTTGTTCGTATTCATCAACCCCTGCATTTAGTTTCAAATTTCTGTGACATTCCCAGAGCAGCCCAGTGGATCAGTACAAAATATTTGTACATGTATACATATACATGTATTGTACATGTAACTATCCCATACATGTTCTGTAAGTGCTGAAGATTGAGATTCACGTACAATGTACGTTGTACAGTAACCGTATTGTACATGTAGTAGTTCCCTCAGCATGCGCACATATTGCAATATATCTTACCACAAACATGACAAACTTTATTTTTCTAAAAGTTTGAATTCACTACATCATGTACATGTGATTTGCAGACCTCAACTGCAGACTAACCCTAAACCCACTTCAATGTTTTTCATACATGTGTGGCCCTGCTAAATCCATCAAAGTTGAAGCATCGGAGCATTTTGCAGGATTGAGGGCATACATGTACATGTAAGAGGAATTTTTACCTCTGGTGGAAAATGGAGGATCCAGGTCATCAAGTAGTAAGGGAGATGCCGATTCTGCGACAAAACCCGATTTTTCACCTTCTTCTCCAATTTTGCTGTGGGTACATACATCAAATTTTTTAAAAAACAAATAGTCTAAAAATCGCCCAAAAATCGCCCAAAATTTTGCTGGGTACCTATACACCAAAATTAGCACAAAATCAATAAAATAAACACTGTTTTCCATAGTCTACAGAGATACTAAAACACCCGGGCGCCCGGCGAAAAAGGCAAAAAAAATGATTTGTCATAAGCCAAAAAAAATATTATATCGCCATTATAAAAGATGGAAATTAAACCTTTGATTCAGGCACATCCACTTTTAGAGAAAATTCTTTCTGCATTTAAAACTACTCAATGTATAACGCACGATTGCGAAAGTTGCTTTTATACGAGAGATACGGGTCGCGAATATTATATTCACGTAGATTCAAAATCGTTATTAGAACTGGTCTACCTATGCTACGAGAGAGGTACGTTTCTTAATCTATTAAAGTGTTACGACGATGTAGTCGAAAGAGAAAGGATAAAAGAAAACGATAATTTATCTTTTTGTATTCACTGCGAAGATGTGAGTCTAGACATTACGGAAGATGACGATCTCATAGATTATCTTTATTATACCAACCAAGATGAGGAAGACAGAGATTTTCTTAATTATACTACGTTAGAACTCGAATACGACGATAGCTTTATTATCAACCTAAAAGATTTAGTCTCGATAGATTATCGCGAATGGCTAACTCTCGCGAATGGCTAGACGGCCAACTCTCGGAACCAAAAAAAAACCCTCACCTCTCTAGTAGAGAGGTGAGGGTTTTTTTGCGTTACTAACTACAACTACTCTTTGCAAGGAGCGCTAGGCCTGATCTCTAAACTCTCTTGAGCACTTGCGTAGCTAGGAGGTTTATTTATACTCACGTTAGAATCACGCTCATATTCTTTAGCTACGACTAATTTAAAGTTGTAAGTTTTGCGATAAGATCTTTTTTTTCTTTCGCTAGAAGCTCGACCACTTTCTTTTCAACCTCATCGTCTATTTCTTTTTGGTTTCTATCGGACTCTTCTCTCGCTTTAGTTTGTGTCCTAATAGCTTCTTTCATTCCATTAAACTTGTTTAATTCATCGTTAATCAAAGTAAATTCTTCGTGACTTACATCACCATCATCTACAGCCTGAGACACCAATTCATTTATCGTATTTAATTTTGTTTCTGCTACTACTCTAATCTCATCGTGTTTCTTAGCTTTACCTCTAAACTTTTTACTAAATCGTTTTAATACCAAACTTACACCCACGCATCCTATAGCTACTCCTTCTAACACCACGCCTACGGGTATACTAATGACACCAACAACGCTGACTATGCCTATTGTGCCGGATAAAGCACCTAAACATTCCATAACGGTCTCTGCGTTAGATAAACAGGTAATAATTTTATTATACTTTTTGTGCAACCGTTCTCTCTTATCTCGCTCGTTGGCTATCTCTTTTTGCACTCGTTCGATTTTATTTAACCTAAAGACTGAAGACTCGTTCGTTTCAACGGGCAATTTAGGGTAAACGGATTCTGCGGTCATTTTATAAAGTCGTTTATTATTTTAAATTTTTTGCACGTATACTAGTATCAAAGTACCGACACCTACCAATAACGCCCACACGTGATCCGCCAACCAACCGACCGATTTACTTAACAACGTGAACAACCAACTCGCGATAGTACCCAAAATACCGGGTAAAGCGGCTAATAACTTACCCCCGAGCTTTTTTAGCAAATTAGCCAAGTTTTTTAAATGATTACTTATCCAATCTTTCACGTTACCTCCAGGCTTGGGCATGGGAGCAACGGGTGTAGGCGGAACCGGCGTCGGAGTAGGAACTGCCGCTGCAGCGCCGCCAGCAAAAGCCAACACCAAAGATTCAACGATAAAACCTATAGCTAAAGAAAACGCGGTCAATATACTTACGACCGTCACACCCTGTTCTCGAAACAGAATTCTAATTTTTTCTCTTAGCGAGAAATCACCATATAATATTTTATCCATCGTTTCTGTGATTCTAGCGAATTGATCATTCATGTTTAGTTTAAGTTCGTGATTGAGATCTAATCTGATCTCTATTTCATTTTCAATATCGGCTTTTTCTTTCATTAAGTCTTGCCTATCATCATCGGATTTTGCTACTTTGAGGGCTGTTTTTAGCTCCTTGAGTTTATCGTATAGTTTACTCAGTTCGGCTAAATTTAATTCGGCATTACCTCTCATAGTTTGTAGTTTTTTGTCTAAAGCTTCAAGTTCTCTATAATTTAACCTCTCAGTTTGCGATTGATCATCTACTTCTATCGGTTTATCATCTACTTCTATCGGTTGATCGTGATTAATTATACTTTTTAAGCGATTGTGCAGTTCGTCAGCAATCTCAATTTGTCGTTTTGGAGTGGCGTTGTTAGCATCAGCTATATGGTCTTTTACTGCTTTTATTTTACTTTCTCTTTCTGATAATAAACCCAAATCTTCTCTAAAAAATTCTATAAAGCTTCTTGGATACGTATCGCCCGGATACTTCTCTTTAAAGTTTCTAATTAACGTATTATATTTTATAAATGTTGTAGGCCTAGTTTTGTGAGTCAACCTAACACCACCGAAGTAAATACCTTTTTCATTTTTAGTAAAAAATTCGTACCTAATGCGTCTTGGTCTAGTATAGCCTTCCTTACCCCAAAAATCATAAAAAGAATTAGTTAAATCTACATCATCCATCGTCGGCAGTTGTGGTGGTTCATCCTGTCTGTCTAATTCAAAATCATGGTCGGGGCCTATTCCTAAACCATCCGGTATGTTTAAATCATCGTCTTCAAAATCATCATCGGGGTTTATTACTAAAGCATCATCGGCATCTTGATCATCGACTTGTTCGCCTTCTGTACCGAGCTCGCCCATTTCTAACGCTTCTCCACCTTCAGCCATTTTATAAAGTCGCATATTTTATTTTTTTTGCACGTATACTAGTATCAAAGTACCAACACCCACCAATAACGTCCACACGTGGTCCGCCAACCAACCTACCGACTTGCTCAATAGATTTAACAACCAACTCGCGATAGCACCCAAAATACCAGGTAAAGCGGCTAATAACTTACCCCCTAGCTTTTTTAGTAAATTAGCCAAGTTTTTTAAATGATTACTTATCCAATCTTTCACGTTACCTCCGGTAGGCGGAGTAGGCGTCGGAGCAGGAATAACCGCCGCACCACCCCCACCAAAAGCCAACACCAAAGATTCAACGATAAAACCTATAGCTAAAGCAAACGCGGTTAATATACTTGCAACCGTCACACCCTCTTCTTGAAACAGAATTCTAATCTTTTCTCTTAGCGAGATATCACTATCTAGCATTTTATTAAACATTTCTTTGATTCTAACGAGTTGACTTTTGATTCCTCGTTCATTTTCGATCGCCGCTGTCAATCTAGCGGATCTTTCATCCTTTAGATCTTTTAATCGATTGTCTATTTCTCGTCTCTCTTCTTCGCTCGTTGCTTCAGTTCGTTCAGCTTCGGTTTGATTAATTTCATCATCTAGCCTTCCTAATCGAGCTAAATTTAATTTTAAATTACCTTTGAGAGTTTGTAACGCTTTGTTTACACCAGCAATTTCTCTCAAGTTGTTTACTCCCGTAATTTTTTTAATTACTATTTCTCGTTCATTTAATGCTTTTTCTAGTTTATCCGATACACTTTCTCGTTCATCTAATGCTGTTCTTCGTTTATCTATTACTCCCCTCGATCTATCTAATGTTTCTACTCGTTCATCTAATGTTTTCGCTAATTTATTTAATTCGTTTACTCGTTCATCTAACTCTTTTTTTTGTTTATCTAATCCTCTTTTGTAGTCACCTAATAATTTACTTGGTTCTTTTATTTCTCCTCGTGAATCTACTTCTATTAATATATCCTCTATTATTTCTTCTACGATTCTTCCAACTTCATCGGCCGTTTTTGGAAGTTCACTAGTCTCAATATTTTCGGGGTGTAGCTGGCTTATTTCTTGTTGTGCTCGCATAGATACTCTTGTATGACGTAATTGCGCCGTTCCAGTTTTTACCAAACCCAAATCTTCTTTTAAAAATAAAGCAAAGTTTCCGTTTGGGTACTTTTCTTTAAAGTTTCTTCTTAACGTGTCTATACGTACAAATTGGAAGAGATCGCGACTATAAGACAATCTAACACCGTCGAAGTAAATACCTTTTTTATCTTTAGTAAAAAGTTCGTACCTAATGAGTTTTGGTCTAACGAATCCGTCTTTTTCTATAGTATTATAAAAATCATTTGCTAAACGTTCTTTATACACATCACGATATTTATCTATAATACGACCAGCTCCATCTATCGTCTCAGGTGGTTGTGGCTCAGCCGGTCTGTCTAATTCAAAATCATAGTCGGGGTTGTCGTCGTCATTGGCATCTTCGGCATCTTGATCATCGACTTGTTCGCCTTCTGGACCGAGCTCGCCCATTTCGAAACCTTCTCCACCTTCAGCCATTTTATAAAGTCGTATATTTTATATTTTACGTAGTATTTACCACATTCTGAGGAATTATTCCTTGACTCACCAACCAAGTCTGAGTAGCTAGAGCGCTACCTACCGTAGCGGTGATTTTAACCGTATCTTCTACGTCTAGCTTTCCTAAATCGGCGGGCTTAATTTTCAAAAGTTTTTTACTCAACATAGTATAACCTACGGTCAACAAACTCAACACAGCGCCGTGATAAAGAGTATTTGCAACGTTCTTCGTATCCATTTTACTTGTACAAACATTTTATTTTTTTTTTATTTATTCCATTTCTAATAGTTCTTCGACTTTAGGGGTTACGCTCGCGGTCTGTACCACCTCTCGCTGGGGTTTACTCTTTTTAAACGCGAGATATCCTAACGATAAAACAACCAAACCAACTATCGCGTATCCCCAGCTCGGAATGTCTCTCATCGTTAGCGCTGGCGTTTGCTCTTCTTCTACCCTTTGCATTGTTTGTATTTGTTCTTTCATCTTTCTGTTTCTTTCGGCCAGTTTTTTACCTTGCTCTACTCTTTTAGGGTCTTTTGCTCTTTTTTTTGTGACTCGCGATAGAGCCGGCTGAGTCGGAGCCGGGGGAGACTCTTGGGGAGACTCTTGGGGAGGCTGAGCCGGCTCTTGGGCTACTTGATCCGTCGTTGTCGTTTCTAGGCTCATCTTTTATAATAATACTACTATTATTTGTTGTTATATTACTATTACTACTATCTACCTGTAAATGTTTAGTCGTGATCAACATAGCAACCAAAGGAGACAAATAAACCCCGTAATTGTAATGCACTTCGCAAAGTAAACTAGACAAGCTGCTAGAAATAACGGGATCTTTTTCTAGGTCGTTGATAAGGGCTTCTTCAGAATCTAAACAAAGTTTATAACCGAATGGTGAAGCCAGCGGCAAAGTCACGCCTAAAGCTTTTGCGTAAACGGTCAACACGCAACTCCCCAAACTGACTATCATTTCTTTACCGAGCTTGGCTTCGTATCTTTTATGTAGCTTTTCTTGTTTTTCAGCGGTCAAGCTCTCTATTTCATTGATAGAGTATTCTTTACCGAAATATTTTTTAGAATCACCACTCGCAACTACGCCCAAAAGTCTATTTTTAGGCGCAGTTGCTTCTGGGATCGTGGGTGCAGCAGCTACGGGTTCTTGAGATAACGTGCTTAGAGATTCTATCGACTTGATCATTTAAAATAGAACTATATTTTTTAATCTTATTTCTACAAGAAATATAATCGTAAGAAAATAAAGACAAGTTGATGGCTATTACTAGTTTTAATAATAGGTCTAGATATTCTATCATATTTTATATATGACTAGATAATCTATAGATCATCTATCAGTTATCTAATAGGTACCTATCAGTTATCTAATAGGTACCTATCAGTTATCTATAAATTATCTAATAGATGATCTATAGATCAACTATAGATCAACTGCCAACAGACTGGAGGATCAGTTTTTACCACTAATTTACTAAAAGGCACGTCTCTTAAAATCTGTTTAATTCTCGATCTTTCTTCTAAAGGAATCGCATCATTTTCATCGAGGCATGAATCGAAACTATTTTTATCTTTGCAATAGAACAATACGACAAATGCAGTTTGAGCTCTAAAATCTGTCATTACGCAATTATACTTTTGAGTCATTAACCAACAGTAGTGATTGTCGTGCCTACCGCTAAACGCCAATTTCGTTAAAACGCAAGTGTTTTTTCCGAACGCCGCCTTACGATATTTTATGTCTTGTTCCGAGCTACAATCGTCTATCAAAAATAGAACGTGCGATCCTTTAAATCGAGCTCTATAAAATGCTAAAGCTTCGTTGAGAGTCACCTTTTCTACCTCTAAATCGCATGGGTATATCTCGGGATCTAACCACAACCAACGTCTCTCGCGATAAGTCTTGTTGTTACTCAACGTAGGACAAATAACTACGATCTTTTCAAAGTGATCTTTATACTCAGTTTCTAATAGATCTAAAATATATTTGGTTTTACCCGAATTAGTCCTACCGCATACTATCGCGCAGTGTGGTGTTTTTGGAAACGTTTTATGCATTGCTTATTTATAGTAAAAACTATTTTAAGAGTAACTACCGCTAAATCGTCCATCTTCTAGCACCAACTGACCATCCATCACCAAGAAAACGTAACACGTTAGAGAACCAGCTGTCTCAGCCTCTCTTTCTAAATGGAGAGAAATACCTCCACCTACGTCTCCTATTTTCCTGCCAGAACCGTGACTTTTGTTGTCGTCGGTTACCCTCGTATCTAGCCAAAGACCGTAACTAGTGCTTAAATAGGAGCCTAGAGTCATATCGTGTAATTCCAAGTCTTTAGACACTCTGGCGCCAAATTCTGTATTAGAGTCGCCGAAAAACTTGGTAATCTCGTCCCAGTGTTGATAACGCTTCATGCCCTGACTATACAATTGATTCGGCTTACCCTCTATCGTAACGTCTACTTTTTCGATCTTTGGATTGTAGAAGACCCGAGGATCCTTTTCGCCCGATTCTTTAAATAAAAGAAGTATACCTTTGAGACTTCTAATGGCTTGATTGAGATTAATGTTCCAAGTAGTATCGGACTTGTTTAGCGTTAAAACCGTATATCTTTGAACTTTTTCGTATAGAAAATGAGTTTTACCTCGATATTTTTGTCTGATATTATCGGCCAATGTTTTATTGGTCACCGTTTCAAACTCGAGATCTAACCCCGAAATTTTATACTTTGCGTTGTTATCGGTAGATTTTACTACGCTATCGTGATCGTTAAATGTAAATTCGTAAGTTAGTCTATCTTTGAGCGTCGATGGACTAAAAGGCTGATGATCCGTAAGCATTTCAAAATCTAGAGGAATGTAATATCGGTTACCGTAAGCGTTGGCAATCGCTTTGTCTTTTCCACCATTCGCGCTAGCAACCCCATCGCTAGCGCCGATTCTGAGTTTCGTGATGTTGCTATCTTCGAGTCCTCGATACGCATCGTTCGCGCTGGCTGGTCGCCACATGTCTTTATACGCGTTATATACATCGGCATCCGTAAACGCTACGAAATCTTTACCTTCTAGTTTGATTCTTACGCCGCTAATTAAATTTCGCGCGACGTTATAATATAGAGTTCTTGCATCGTCTTCGCCAGTGCCTTCAGATTCTAAGTCTATATTAAAAGCTAATCGTACTGTACCCGGTACGACTACATCGTCTTGACTCAACATAGGAAATTCAACGATCAACAGACTGCCGGCCGATGCGGTACTAGGATTATGAGTAATAACCATCGATTGTCTCAATCCCTTCAACGCTCTAGGATTTTTTAAACTTCTGTGTGGATTCAGTTTGCTTCCATAAATTGCGTTCATTTTACTTAACGAAACAAAAAAATAAAAAGCTTTTTTTACTTAACGAAACAAACTTAAACTTTTAGACAAACTTATAAACTAAGTAACCTAAAACAGCAGTGCCTCCTAAGATAAATACAATTTCACCATCTTTTTGACCTTCGCTAGGTGCGTAAAAGTCCGACAATACAGGTTCGCGAGGTAATCTCAACTCTTCGTTGGTTACTTCGTTATATTCTCTCAACGCCTCATCTACATTTTTAAAATCTCTTTGAGCCCTGGCTTCTTTATGTAGTCGATCGTTTAGATAATCTAGATACTTGGTTCTTTGTTCTACCCACTCTTGTTTAGCTCGAGTTAATTGTTCTAAAGCGAGGTCGTGTCGTTTACGTTCTTCAGCCGACGACCCACCCATACTCGAAAATAGAAAGTTCGATCCGCTAAACGCTAAAGCGTTTACAATAGCTCCACCAATCATCATTAATGCACTCGCCATTTTTAATAAGTCGTTAAAATTTTTTCTGCTTTTAAAATAAAATGGAAACAAAACTAAGTAAAATATTTTACAGCCCTAAAGGATATTGGAAAGGTGCAGGCGCTATAAAAAAATTATCGTTAAAAGCTAACGTACCCGAGCCAGACGTTAGAAATTGGTTGAGAAAACAAGCCATGTGGCAAATATATTTACCACCCCCAAGTTTTATACCGAGACCTACGAGTCTCAATAAGGTTATAGGGAGGCCTAATGAACAACATCAAGCGGATCTGTTGTATCTACCTCACGATGTAGTTAGACGAAAAAGATATAAATACGCGTTGACGATCGTGGATGTGGCCACTCGATATAAAGAAGCTGAACCCTTGACGAATAAAACGAGTACTCAAGTTGTAGAGGCGATAAAAAAGATTTACAAAAGATCGCCCTTGTCTTGGCCTCTCACGATAAAAGTAGACCCCGGTACAGAATTTATGGCTGAATTTAATACTTTGATGCGGACTCGCAACGTCGCAGTACAGAAAGGCGAGGTTGGTAATCATAGAGCTCAAGGTATAGTAGAAAGATTTAATCGTACTTTAGCCGAAAGATTATTCGGTCATCAATACGCTCAAGAAATGTTAGAGCCTACCGAGCGTAGCCGAGAGTGGGTAAAAAGATTACCCGAGGTCGTAGCTGCGTTAAACGACGAAGAAACTAGATTGATATCGACTATGAAAGGCAAACCGTTAACTCCTCGAGCGGCTATGTCTCAGTTAGAAATAAAACAATTGAGTTCCTCGGGGCTCAAGAGTCCCGAAGTCGCGCTAAGCGTAAATGACGATATCGTTAGATATCTTTACGCTCCTGGAGAGCTCGAAAAAGACGTTAGAAGAAGAGCTACCGATCCTATTTGGAGCTTAGAAATGTATACGATTAGAAGGAGAACGACAAATCCCGGACAGCCCGCGTTATACTGGCTGAATAACGGTCCCAAGAGATCGTTCGTTAAGAAAGAATTAATGGTCGTTCCATCAGATACTGAGTTACCGCCTTCTTCAGCGACGTAGAATATCGTAAGCTAGATACCCAACTCCAGCAGCGGCCATTAAACCAACGACTAAAGCCGTTTTTTCTTGTTCGTGCGAGTCTGGCGGTGGCGTAGCTGCTCGCGTAGGGTGTATGATCTCAGGTAGCGGAGGTGTAGGGGTTGGTGACGGACCTGGCGACGTCGCCAGGTCGTCTAAATCGTCTAAATCGTCTAAATTCTGCTGGGTTACTACCTTACTCTCTTTTACGGGAGAGGGCGGGGTTGGTGGCGACGTCGCCAGGTCGTCTAAATCGTCTAAATCGTCTAAGTTCTGCTGGGTTACTGCACTACTCTCTTTTATGGGGGTTGGTGGCGTTACGACCGTAGGGAGTGCGACCGTAGGGAGTACGTCTGAGTTCAAGTTGATGTTTAATCCTATCGATGCGTCGGGTGTAGCTATCAGTATATTATTATTATAACCTCGGTGAATACCGACCAAAAGCTCCATATTTGATGGCATCAAGTACAATCCAGGGCCAATCACAAAGTTTAACGAGCTTCTAGCGTACTGTAAAGAATTTTGAAATCTGGTTATAGAAGATTCCAAGTCCGTATGGCTGTTGATGATGTCTTCTACTATATTTTCAAATTGTCTTTGCGAATCTAATCCGGTACCCGCAGTTAGTATACTAGTTTTTGTTTGGGCTTGCGCACCGAGTATGGCGTACACGTACGTTCTAATGCTTTCGTTTATTTTTTCTATACCAACGTCGGTAAACGAGCTCTTCTGGAGTATAAACTTTCTAAAACCGAGTCGTACAACGTCTACGGATTGTCTGATATACGCGATCGTTATTTTACTAAAATGTTTCGCATCGCCCGACTCTACAAATCCCATGTAGGTGGCGCCGGGGTTCATAGCTTCATAATCGTATTCCCACAATTTATTAGCCGTCACATAGTCACCCGTACTAGGGTCATATTCAGCCGAAACCTTGTAAAGCTTAATAGGGGTATAATTTTTACCGGGTACGGGTAAAGGTATATCTGGCGAGTACTTGTTTATTTTAAACAGGTAAGAATAAGCGGTACCTAATCCTCCAGAAGTTAAGTCTACGGTCTGTTTAAAACTCAAGTTTGGATCGACATTAAAATGTCGACAAATATCGCTATAAGCGCCTTTATCGATGCCATTGTTTAGATCGTCGAATGTATTGTCTTCTGGAACTGGGCATTTTAGAAAGTAAAGTATCTTTCTGATCGTGAAATATACGTGAAACTTGAATAAAGCCGATATTACGGGGTTTTTATGTAGCAACGATTCTAGTCCTACGCCGCAACCCGACGTCGCGCACCAAAATGCGAAGTTGAGTTGATTTTGATAAAACGTCATGGGGTCCGATGCGTAACGTTTGACCACTTCGTCGTGTTTTACGTCGGACATTTTATAAGCGCTAAATATATCCGTTAAATTAGAGATAAAAGAACTGTTATCGTTGGCGTTTACGATGATGTTAGGTTGACTCAAGTGCATGTTCAACGGGGTGCTCTCTGGGGCAAAATTCATTTTATTTTTAATAAACCAAATATTTTTTTGTTCTTTTAAAATGGAATCGCACGTTTTTGAAATGTTTGATAACGAACGAACGTTTAGACTGTCAAAACCTATAGATAACTCCAAGGGAGATTACAGTATAAGTTTAACCAGCGCGATAGTAACCGCGGGTTTCTACAACATGATTAGTAATAGCGAAATTAACTATTCTATACATCAAATCGATCCAAACACTGGTAAAAAAACGGGTAGTACGGGTGGTAAAATTGATATTCCTGCTGGATTTTACGATATAGATTGGATCGAAGGCCGACTAAGTAAATTAGTTTGGTTAGAAGTCTCCGTAGATAAACTTAATAAAAAAATATCTTTAAATGTAACGGAAGAAAATAACGATCTACGCTTTGATAAAAACATTAAACAATTGTTGGGGATAACGGCCAAAAAGTTAGTTTTTGGCGTAGATTATGTAGGGCATTATAATACAATGCCCGTCGATGCAATTTTTTTACATTGCGATCAGTTATCTACGTCTAATAATTTCTATAACGGAAAGAGCACGCACTTGCTAGACGTTATACCGATAACGAAAAGAGACGATACGCTCGTAGAGCGTGCAAGATTAACCGCTCGTAGACTCGTGGGTGATAAGATAAACCAACTTAGCTTTAGCATCAGAGACCGAGACGGCGATTTAATAAATAATCGAGGAAAAAAGATTAGTTTTAACTTGACGATAGGCTATTTTTGAAGATTTTTTAAAGAAGATTTGGGTTTATATAAAATGGAATCGCACGTTTTTAAAATGGATAGTAACGAACGTTCGTTCAGACTGTCAAAACCTATAGATAACTCCGAGGGAAATTACTGTATGAGTTTAAACAACGCGATATTTACCGTCGGTTTTGTTAATATAACTCAACGTATGACTATAGGATGGCAAATATATGGCGACACCGTCGCCACCCAAAACGGTGAAACGGTAATTCCGCCTGGAAATTATACTATCGATGAGTTAATAGATGAATTTAATAAATTAAGATTGATCAGAGTTTCCGTAGACAAGATTAATAAAAATATTATTTTTAATCTCGGTGTATTATTGGCAGATAAACATGTTATTATTACGTTCGATCTATATACTCGAAAAGTGTTGGGTCTACCCTCTAGTTGGTTCCCCGTTGTTGGTAGTGAACTTGTAGGCTATTATAATATAAATTACTTGAATACAATTTTTTTACATTGCGATCAGTTATCTACGTCTAATAATTTCTATAACGGAAAGAGCACGCACTTGTTAGACGTTATACCGATCGTATATATTGAGGCTGATTCGGATATAATAGCGACTGTCCAGAATAAAAGAAAAACTGTCATACCTCTAATTAGGAGTAAAATACCCGAACTGAGTTTTTCTTTCAGAGACTGCGATGGCGAGTTAATCGATAATAACCATAAGAAATTTATTTTTCGAGTAGATATTTATCGATCGTCTTGTTCTGGCTAAAACGATAACCGTAAGCCAGAGTATCTATACCGTTAGGTAAAATATATCTCTTCGTATCTAAAGGATTTAAAGATTGCTTGACTTGAGCCTCTGTGTATATCATGTGACGCTCAGTTCCAAAACGAATCATCTTGTTTGAATAGCATTCGTTCGATAAAACGCATCGCTTGTACTTTTCGTAAGATAGATCGTTGTTTATAACCACTCGGTTTACGCCTTTGGCCTTCTTTAGTACAACGTCTCCGTATAAAATCGAGTACATCTTCGATCTGATGCAAGTAGCTTCGCTTATGACTTTTCCTCCGCATTCGTCTTTAAATTTACCGATGACTTTCTTGTTTGTATCGTCGTATAAAAAGTGGTCTTTCTCGTAGTTGCTAAAATCGTACAAGTCGGACTGTTTTTCTAGATCCCGATAAACGTCTTTCGTATAGATAATCAAAAGCAGCGAGTCCGTGTCTGTATACATCAATCTTACTTTATCACAATACGTCTTTTTTAATTGGTTGTAATAAAAGTCGTACATTAGAGTCTTCGAGAGGTCTAAGATACTAACGCCGCAGTAAATCGGTTTATTTAAATACGTTTTCTTTTTGTACGATTCCACGAATGAGAGACCGCATTCTTTAAACGCCGTAGTAGACTTGTAACAAGGTTTAGAAATCATCTCTTTGTATTCTTTTACTTGATCGTTTCTCAGTAGCGCACCATCTATTCTATTTCTGACATTTTCCATCGTTTTTCCGAATACAGAATTATTCATTAATTTGAAAAAGTCTTTTTCGAAATCCGACTTTGCTTTCGTTCTGAGTTGCGTGTTTTTATCGATGTACGATTTCATCCAAGGTTTTTGTTTAAATTGTAACGCCCGATGTACTTTATTTAGTTTTAGGCCCAATGTCAAACACTGTTTCAAATTGACGTAGTGCAATACATATTTTTCTTTGCGATATAGCGTACCGGTTAATTTTTTTACCTTAACTCCATTTCCTATCTCACTCGCCAACTCTCGTTGATACTTCGATAACCATTCTTCAGGTATGGTTATATTATCTGCGGCTAAAGGATAATCGTTGTGTAGATCGTGTAGTTCGGCTGGATATTCCAGGTCAACTTCTAACATATATCCCGTTTTAGCCTTATCTTTTAACGCCATGATGCGATCGTGGGTAAATTGACTCGTACTGACCCATTTAAATCCTCCGTAAGGTATAGCTCGACTCATGGCCCATCCGTAGAGGTTGTTAGCGTCTAGATAGAGAATATACGAATCGGGTTTATCTCGATCGTGAGATTCTAGGTACTTATTGTTGGCCTTGGCATAGCGACATGAGCCGACGCTCGATATTCCTCCTCTTTTCGCTTTTTCAAAAAATAGATGTTTATCTATATCCGTCAAGAGCTCTAATTCTATTTTAGTGTGTCTCAGCAACGCGTCCCAACTTAACCCCGGTGCTGTGAAGTAGTTGGCTGGATCCAACTTGTAATTCGTTCTACACATTTGCCTAAAATTCTGGAATACGCCGGCTAGTAATAGAGTATCCGCGGTTACGTACAAGTCGTGGTATTCGCCCATGTTTTTTATATTAAATGTCCGCCATACTCGTTGCGCGCGCGAGTAGTCTTCGTCCGTTATATGTTTGTCTTTTAGAGCGCTATAAAAATGGTGTTTAGCCGGCAGACTAGTTTCGCTAAATCGTTCAAAGCTGTCCATGTACTCGTACGGATATACACCCTTTTGTAATAAGAGATCCGCGTTTTCTTCGCCATAACGTTTCAGGAGTAGCCTAAAGGCGTCTCTCGGGCAAGACGTTACCAATTTGTCGAGACCGCTAGACATAAAATGAAACGAGTCTATAAATCTATATTGACCGATCGAAAATGAAATGTATTTTTCTGAATTTTTGGGTATACACCAGATATCTCGTTGATACTTTGAAATGCCCTGCATGATCAAGTGCGCGTCATAATTTTCTAAGTTGTGAAAGACGACCGGTATTTTCGTTTCGTTGGGTTTTACTCGTAATTTAAGATTACAGTAAGCGTGCGCGGCTCCTCTGTACTTGCCGGTAGTGTGACAATGATCTCTTACTTTTCGAAATTTGTTAATTTTCTTTTGGCAAAACGTACATGTTTTCTCGACGTATCCCTTTTCGTTTTCGTACGAGTATTCTTCCAGTTCTTCTTTACTTTTAGGTTCTACGGGTTTACAGCACTGACAATTACACGAGTAATTTGGATAAATCGCTCTCTCGCAAATCCAGCACTCGTTAGAGTTTAGGTGAATTTTTTCTTCAGTAAGCGTATATATTATCGGTTTAATGCGAGCTAGTAATTCATTAATCTTAGGTTCGAGTTCTTGCAACGAGGTTATAAAATTGTCTATAGCGCGTTGACCTCTATAAGTCTTTCGCTTGATCCGCTTGCCATCGCATCTAACTACAACGTAAGAATAACCGCAGGCTCTGTGCGTTGCGATTTTACCCTCTGGTGCTTCTGTAGCTACACTCGCAGAGGGTACCAAGATAGATTCAAAATCCGCGTATATGACATAGGGTGCATCTTGTAAATTATTAAAGTTTTTAAACTTGAGAATGCTTTTGTCCAAGTATTTATTCGCATTTTCATGCGGCATTTTAACGGTAGATAAAGCAGAGTCTATTCCTTCGCAATCTTCTACGTGTCTGTCCAGCTTCTCTTTCGAACAAAAATGCGTTAAACATCTCAAGCAAAACAGTTTGCGATGCTGACTATTGGTAACGCAAGATAAGAATCTAGGTAAGTCATTTATCCAACAATAATGACCGTCATATAATAGCAAACTGATAGTTTCTACATCGTATGGTCTTTTAGATAAATATAGCGGATATATCAAGCCCCTTTTATCTTGCGGATAGGTTTTATTTTTGCAGTCTGCGTCGTATCCTAACACGTTTATACTTATATCGTTTTGTCTTTCTATTCTCGCTATCTGATTTATGGGTGTGGGGAAGTCTATGTTGGTGAAGTTTAATCCATCATCAGTTTTATAATTAGAAGCTCTGTTTTTTTGCCAAGTATACAGCGGGTTGGTTTCTATTTGGTTTTTAACTTTATCGGTATATATACCTAGGGCGGCTCTTAAACACCATCTTATACACTCTTGATCTTCGTTTTTGATGTTGACGGTTGCGTGTTTGTTAGTTATATACTCGGGTAGTTTTACGTAAGAAGCGCCTACCAGAGGGTTCACTCTGTTTATGTTTATGTAAAACGCGACTATTTTATCTATAGTCCAACCACTTCCTTCATTCGTATATTTATCTATCTGAGATAATATCGTTTCGTATTGTTTCCTGATAGCTACAGCTATCTCGCTCTTGTTTAAGACTCGATTTTGATAACTAAAATGAGTAGCGGTTGATTTTGTAGTCTCAACGCCCGATTTTTTTACATACTTTATTTTCATGGCGATCTGTAGTTTCATCGTTTTTATTTGTATTAATTCAGCGACGATTTTGTTTTTTATCATCGACGTATGGGTGTTGTAAAATTGCTCCGGATCGTCGGTAAACAGAATCGGAATCAGTTCCAAATTTCGATAACTGTTTTCAAATCTTCTAGTCTCTCGAAAGTCTGCTTCTCGAAAAGTATTTTTCTCCTTAAATCTTAGTATAGCATCGATGTAATCTTTTTTTATCGCTCGACCATTTCTACCCGTTGATACGACTCGTAAATTTTTATCGCTCGCGAGTCGCTCTAACGAAGCTTTAGATCGTATTCTAAAATTTTTAAATTTTTCTTCTTCTCTTTTTATAGCTAGAATATAATCTCGCCTGATATACGTATTACGGCGTCCTGTTGGTGTTCCTAAAGATAATTTATACTTATCGACATATCTTTTTAAAGATTTTTTGTTCCATCTATTGTACTCTCGAATCGTGGGTTGTGTTTCCATCTTTTATAATGGCAATATAATATTTTTTTTTAAATAAAAATTTATTTAATTTTTTTTGGCTTGCAACAAATCATTTTTTTTGCCTTTTTCGCCGGGCGCCCGGGTGTTTTAGTATCTCTGTAGACTATGGAAAACAGTGTTTATTTTATTGATTTTGTGCTAATTTTGGTGTATAGGTACCCAGCAAAATTTTGGGCGATTTTTGGGCGATTTTTAGACTATTTGTTTTTTAAAAAATTTGATGTATGTACCCACAGCAAAATTGGAGAAGAAGGTGAAAAATCGGGTTTTGTCGCAGAATCGGCATCTCCCTTACTACTCATCAGGCCCAATCTGATGCTGGAGGATTGAGGTTACTAGGGAGTTTAAGAAAAACCCGAGAGGATTTTGGAGGATTCATGCAGTGGTCTCCGTAAGAGGATTTTGGGGGATTCGGGTTAGTTGGAAGAGATACATGTATGTAGGGAGTTAGGGTTAAGGTATTGAGTTCATAGAGAATGCAGGTTGACTCTGCCAAACTTGGCTTGCTAGAAAGCCGATTTTCCGGACACCTACGTGTCGGGTAGGGCCACAATGTGTTACTGAGAGTATTTTTTTTTCCCTCAAGCTATTTTGCTTATCTCAGGAACGTCCTGTTCCTGTTAGCAACATGTAGGGAACACTGTGCGTTCCCAAACATATGCACACGATTTCCTGAAGAAGAGCTATCGCAATGGAACTGGAGATATTTTCTAACATTTACACTGTCAATGGGGAGATTTAAGGGGCAGGGAGGGGGGTGGGGTATGAAGTTTAAAAGTAGTGTACGTGATTGGTCATTGTTGCAATTTTCAGAAATGGGCGGATTTGGAGGTTAGTATTTTATAGGATATATTGTCCCACTGACCTGTTCAAAGTTTTGCGTTCTTGGATGGCGAAAAAAGAGAAAAACAACATTCGTTTTCAACCGTCGGGCGTCAGTTAACTGGATTTGTTATACTGCCCTCTTGTAAAATAGCCCAATTTTTGTAAACGGGATCATTTTCAATTGGTTAGATAACTACATGTACGCGAGCCGACTGGTTACAACCCGTCGCTTCAGTACACTACGCGACACACTTGTACTATAATTGCAACCTTGAGCCCGTTTTCGGATTGTTAACCCATTTTAGATGCAACGAGGACTAACTACATTCGGTCAATAGAGGGCAGTTTAAAAAAAATCTGTTATTTTGTTCAACGATTGTTACGTGGAACAGGCGTTGGAAAAATGATAAAAATTTCAACTTTTCTTGAAAACGACAGCACACCAGGTGCCATCATTTCACAGGATGATTGAGATTGCTATTAACTTGGTCTAGTAAGGTATTTCGTAATAATACAGTAAAAAATAAATTTGAGGATTACCAATCGTGTGCACAATCTTAAGTCCCCTTTTGGCAGAATTTTTGTTTTGAAATTTTACTGAGGGAAAATATGGGTATAAACTTTTTGAATTATTTTCTTTGAAAGCCCCATGCCCAACTTGGAGCAGCTCCTGTTTTTCATACTCTATTTTCTATTTTTCAAAAAGGCACAACTTACATAATTGTACATGTATGTATGTTTACAGTATGGGAATGCTTGTGATACACACATATGTAGTCTGTGGTCTGCATCGTTTGCTAACAATTCTGTAACAACTTGTGGACCGTTCACATTTCTCCTCTACTACATGTAATTACTTATCTTGCTGTCTCTGGTCAGGCTTTGCTGCGGGCCCGGTCACTGACATACCAGCAACCAAGAAAGTGACTACGCCTAATCCAACCACACCCAAACCGACCACACCCAAACCGACCACACCCAAACCGACCACACCCAAACCGACTACGGCCAAGCCGACTACAGTTGCGCCGACTATGGCCAAGCCGACTACGGCCAAGCCGACTACAGCTGCACCGACCACAGCTGCACCGACCACGGCCAAGCCAACCACGGCCAAGCCGACTACAGCTGCACCGACCACGGCCAAGCCAACCACAGCCAAGCCGACTACAGCTGCACCGCCCACGACCAATCCGACCACGGCCACACCTGCAGTCGCCCCAGCCCACTGGTCTGTAAAAGAAAATGGTAGCTTTTGCCTGCTGGCTGATTTCAACGTTACATTCACTGGCCAGTACGAGATCAAGGACAAAAAAATGGTGAGTACTAGTAAGTGTGTGTAGGGCCGGGGGCATCGCTAGAGGGGGCATGAGGATTGTGACCCCCCCCCCCCCCCCCGAAACACGAACTGACCGTTATTAAACCCCCCCTCTCTCGGTGCCAAAATGTAGCCAAACTACCCTACCTATCAAAAGCTATCGAGTGACAGGTTGAAACACACAAGCTGTTGGAGAGGAAGGGCTTAGTTTTTTTGGATAGGTTATGATAGTTATAACAGTAGGAGGGTTATGGCGAACATAATTTCCTACAAGTGAATTTTGAGAGACCGGTGCTGAAAATTTACTCTGGTCTTACATGTCTAGTGGATTACTTGTTACGGTATGGTGGATGTTTGTGTGAAACTCAAGCCGTGTAATACAGGTCGAGTTCAGTCAGTTGTTAAAGTTCAGTTTTTTTTGTCAACCAAAATTATTTTGAGACTTTTCAGTATTAAGTTGACAAAGTGAAAGGTGCGAAACTAAAAACTTCTTCCCTCCCTCCTCCCTACTCAGAAAATGTTCAGTTACTTCCTCCCGCAAAATGCCCAAGTGGACCAGTTGGAGAGTAATTGCGGAACCAGCAAGTCCACTGACGCGGCGGCCACCAATGCCGTCTTGTTCCTGACCATAGGCGATGGGACTTTCATGCAGGAGTTTCAAGCGGACACCAAGACCAAGACGTTCAAGCTGGTCAAGGCCATCGCCAATCTGACACAGACTGGAGCCCATTTTCCAGGCACTGTGAATCCCGGTAGGTATATCTTATAACTAAGGCAGGCCAATATTGCACACGCCAATATTTCATCTCACCGTGCAAAATCTTGACAAGAATCCTACATTTCCGATGAATATGTGATCAAAATGCTCACGCACCGTCAGGCAGGACGTGCGGGCCGGGCCGTCTGGCCACGCCACATGCACAGCGCGGCCATTGCACGTGTGATCCACATGAAATCGTCTGGTTACCGCTTGCAACGTCGATTCCATACGTGCACGCTTATATACGTACGCACGTACGTTCGCGCTTCATTTAGCATATTGGCACCGGGAACAAGGTTGCCAAATTTTGCGTTGCGGTTGGTCCGTCACTCTTGAATAAACGCATTTGACATTATGTCTGTAAACTGAAAGAGTTGTCCGGTGTCATTATATCAGCCATGCGAAGCACACTTCATCCGATTTCTTTCTTTACCTTAGTCGTCAGAACGACTAAGGTACTGTATTTTAGCGGTTTCTTCTTTCCAATGCTTCTTCTCCCAAACGCTTGGTTTGATTTCAACCAAACTTGGCCATATTGACAAATGACCCAAGCTTCATATGGGGTGTGGTCAGATCGGGGTCAAAAGTCACCTAGGGGTCATTTTATTGAAAACTACAAAATGCTGCTTCTCTAAAAGTCTTCATCCGATGACGGCCAAACTTGGTCATTTGCATCCCTGGACCGAGCCTCATATAGGGTGTACACGGAATTTGTCCAAAGGTCACCTAGTGGTCACTGGCGGTCATTTGGTTAAAATAAAAAAGCGGCTTGTTCTGCCACTTTCTAAAGCCGATTTTACCCATATTTGGTCGAAAGCTTCCCTGGCCCAAGCCCTATAATAGAGTCTTGGCAGATTTGGCTCAAAGGTCAGTCGGTGGTCAGCAGTGGTTATTTTCTGGCAAATGTGTAAAATACTCTTTTCTCAAGTTTGTTCCAACAAGACTTGGTCAGTTTGTTGCCAGTTCCAAATGTGTTTTTTTGCAGATTTAGGCCAAGGGTCACTCAGTGGTCAGCAGCGGTCATTTCCATAAAAATGCAGAAAATGTTTCTTTTCCTTAAATTTTGTTGATCGATGAATGCACAAAGATCAATTACACCGCTCTAGACAGCTCCGTGACGCCGTCTTTACACAAATTACAACTTAATGTGAAACATCAGCCAGTGGTCAGTAGTGGCCACTTTCATGAAAAACACAGAAAATGCTAAAGTGGTCAGACCGACGACTAAGGTTCGTGCTCTCCGAGCACAAATAATCTCCAGTTGGTCTTAAATTTCGTTCAGGGTAGCATTAAAAAAAAGTCATAAAAAGTCTAAAATTTGACTTTCTGAAATGTGCAGATACACTGTGGGAGGGAAACCCCACAACAATTACTTCTGCGGGAAAAACCTCGGGCTGTTTATCTTTGAATAATTTAGTATTCGATGATTTGAAACTGGGTTTGACCAAATATTTGAATATTTGATGCTCGCCGATCAAGTTTTTCCACACGTCAGCTGCAACTGTATGCTGCGCCGGTGTTTTACGTGCTGCGATTGAGATTATGGACCGCCCGATCGACATTTCTTTGCGTACACCTGTTGTATTATTTTCGGATAACAAAGTCCCAGCCTGGGTTATTGCAGCAGTAGTTTTTTTTACGGACAGGAACAATAAACCTATATTTGAATATTTGAATATTTGAATATTTGAAATATTCGGGACCACCCTAGAAAAACCCATGCAATCGGGTAGGGACTGAAAACCCAATCCACATGGTGCACCTGGATGGGAATCGAACCAGGGTCACCTGATGTGGAAGGCGAGGAAAGAACCACTAAACCAACCCAACTGCACTAAGTGGTGTGACAAGCCTTTGATTTGCTGGGGAAAGGTGGGCACAGGGAGTGTGGCAGTTTTGTTTTTGCGTTTTTTTTTGCTTTGGGGGGAGGGGGGGGGGGGCACTTCAGGGATAAAAATAGTTGGCTTAACTTTCTGTGTTTGCTGTCATCACTTGTGACGTTTGGCCCAGATCCCCAGGGCTGGTTGTCAGTGTTTGTCAATTGGCGAGTACTGAAATCATTTTTGAGATCTTATTTTTTTACTATCCCCTCGTCTGTTTCAGGCAAAATGTTCACGTACGGAGGCGATGTGTCTAAGCCTCCATTCGAAACCAAACTTGGCTACTACTACAAGTGCTCGGCCCTGGAGAAAGTGGAGTTCAAGGACAAGTTTTCACTGTTGTACACCGATCTGAGGATCCAGCCGTTTGATGTTGACAAGGTCTACGGAAAAAGTAAGAACACTAGTCATTCCAAGCCCATGACCTCCTTAGAGAAAGAATCCCCCCCCCCCCCAAGAGTACAAACTGAAGGGGAACAAAATTATGATTTTTCTGTTTGGCCTTCAGGTCGTTTTAAGCAATGCATAAACATTCTCATGCACTTCCTGGGACAGCGTTGGTGGTCACCATTTAATTTTGGACTTTTCAGACAATGGAAAAGAAAGTTTTTGAATGTCATTTGTGGTGAATTTTCAAAATGAAAACCAGGGTACATGGGGAAAAACAAAACGGATTAACCCTAACCCTGCTGAATCCATCAATATCAATACGAATTTCGTGGGGGGGGGGGGGGGGGGGGGGTTAGGGTTAATTAATGTTTGTGACGAAAATGCACTGTACACTATAAAGCTATAGAGCCCCAATGTGGGCCGACACACTTGTATCTTTCTGCATTGATGCACCGATTTGGAAGTATTAATTTGCGGACCTTTATGAACAAATTGAACAGCAATTTCCGAGATTAAATTTTTGGGATTGGTTTTCTTTAACCAGTTCCTGGGTACTGTGCTTTTTTTCAATTGGGTACCCGATTCTCGTACTACCCGTAAATGCACAGCCCGATGCAGGCTCTGCGGATTTCCGCGTTTTTAAAAAATCCGACCGTGAAAAAAATCTGCGCTTCAGCTTGTTTTCCACCGTGCCGACTGCGGAATCGTCCACCAACATGACCAATATTGCTAGCGCACATAGTCTGGCTTCGTATTTTGTATACATACCTTACATAGAAAGGTGCAGGACACAGACTCCGTACACATTCTGTCGCGTACATGTATAGTCTTGCCGTTGTATGAACTAGTCGCTATAGCGCCCTCAATCGACTGTAGACTGATTTTTTTTCTCGTGTCAATGAATACAATACAATACATCGGGATATGGACACTATACCTACATGTACATGTTTGCACGACGTCCTAAGAGCTTCACGCTTGCGCTACGCGCTCGCATTTTATTTTCCGCGTTTTTGGAAATTGAAGAGTTGCTTGCCTGCCAATGACGAAACACGTTGAGCCAGTACCAGACCATGGGAAGTGGTCTTGCCCAGTGGCTAACATTTACAGACAGCAGTGTGGCCCCCGGGTTTATGGTTTGTTGCTAAGAAACGCTTTTGTTTTTGATTTTTCAGTGAGCCAGTGCAAGGCAGACACGCCCAACATCATCCCCGCCGAGCCCCCCGTGGGTAACTGGACCATCTCCAACAAGGACGGCAAGTGCATGCTGATGTCGTTTGGTGCCGATTTCATCATCCCGTACACCATGGAGAACAAAAAGGTGGGGCCTGAGCCCCCAATAGACTGTTCCTTTAAGCTCCGCCCATTGAGGTATTGACCAATCACAGTCACACGTGCCAGATGTCTTATCACTTTTGTCGGACCATGGAAGTGACTGGGATTGGTCAGTACCCCAATGGTCGGTGCTTAATGCTTCAGTCTATTCATAGGATTGCTAAGCACGTAATTTTTTAGGGTATTTGGCGGTGGGCCCCTACATTCTGAGTAAAATTAACCGAACTTAATCAATGTTCCTTCATACATTAAGAAAATGTACGCATATCATTTTGAGAGTTAAAGGCAGTGTACATGATTGGTCATTGTTGCAATTTTTAGAAATGGGCGGATTTGGGGGTTAGTATTTTATAGGAAATATCGTTCCACTGACCTGTTCAAAGTTTTGCATTGTTTTCAACCGTCGGGCGGATGATAGCCTTTAGTCAAGGCGCGCCTGGCTATCTGGACGCGTGACGCGCCCCGAATGCCAGCATGTCGGGGGCGCGCCACTCGTCCGGGTAGCCACGCACACCTTGACTAAAGGCTACAGGGCAGTTTTCCAACGATCTCCAGCTGGAAATCGTTGGAAAACGATATAAATTTCCACTTTTCTTAACGACAGCACACCTGGTAATATAATTTCACAGGATGATTGAGATTACTATTAACTTACCTTCAAGTAAGGTATTTCGTAATAATTCAGTAAAAAATATTTTTTTTGAGGATTACCAATCGTGTACACTACCTTTAACAGTCGTAAGCTTTCTTTTAACCCTAACCCCTAGGCATTAATTTCGGGTGAAGACACGTGTACTACAAAATACTACTTAGTATTCTGTAGCACTGAGTCTCTCTGTCTTTGATGATTGAGTGTATCATGACAGCAGTGAAGGTAGTCATAACCACAAAGTACTACAATGTAATTAGTCGAGTTATTGTATTAACAAGTTTTTTACCAAAAAAATTGAAGTTAAAAATAATTCTAAAAATAAACATAAAATATCATACATGTAAAAAATAAATATACGATTGCACTTGACATGCAAAAAGGGATATACATTACAAATTCACTAACAACAATGACATGGAAATAAGTGGTGAGAGTAGGGTGGATGAATTCACAAGTTTAGTCAAGTTAAGTTAATGTGTACTTAATGCTTTGTTAGGTTAGAGTTAATTAACCTTTTTGACATTCTCAATGCATTGTGGGTATGGAGGCCAAACAAACCATGTAATTTATACACGAGCCCTATGGCACTGTGAACCAGCCCAAATATTAATTGATTTGATGCTAAATATCTGTCATGAGTTGAGAGATACTCTTTTCATATATCTTTGCATGGAACATAAGGAAAATAATAACCAGAAAAATCAATTTTAAATGGCAATAAAAATAAGGAAATAATTGGGGAATCCCTCTCAGGGTACCAGTTACTGACGAATGCAGCTGCTCTGGAATTATTAGGCTATCAGAAGAGGATCTTTGCAACCATGACAACCAACATGTGACCAATGCGACCAATCACATCCATTCTAATGTGCTTGCTCTTCTAATGCCAGTAGGGTGCACTACACTAATTCATGTCCGAATTTATGCGCCAGCTCATCAACATAAATGTATACCCACAACTTTTTTTGTGCAGACTTGATAAAATTACTGTTGAAAAATGGGTCCTATTTGCCTGAGAAAGTTGAGGGATGCCATTTTAAAAATGGCTGTTGATCGGCTTGGGAAAAAGGACTTTTTGGGAGGTGAGTTTGTTTTGTGTCAATAATTAAAAATGTAATTGGCTAACCCCCCCCAACATAGAAAAGAAATGGACAGACAAAAGATCAGACAATAAGTGGCATTTGTTTGTGTAGATCACATTGATGCTGGGGTACAGGTTATTGGGCCCCTGAACTTTGTTGATGCAATGGAGCTTGAATTAGTGTGGTGCACCCAGTAAGGGCGGATGCTGTACCCATGATGCTTTGAGAATGTCGAAAAGGTTTATTCACCCTAGTTGTTGGCAAATTGCCGACTTTTGAAGGCCATTGTCGGATGTATTGTCCGGAGTTTATTCGGAAAGCTACGGGTCAAGACCCGGACCTCAACTGACTTCCAGGGTAGCCAGCCATGCATGCACAAGATGAGCAATTGCTTTCAATATGGACATATAAACATGTTGGTTTAACATTGACAAGTCGAAATAAATTATGGCGGTTGAAAATGGATGTTTTCAACTTACCAGTGACTGCAGGGGAGAAACACCTCAATGGAGGTGTTTAGAGAAATTGTCGTTCACAAAACTCGACGTGTAGGTTCCTAGACGGCAGAAAGAGAAATGGTCCGTACATTTTGTTTTTGCTCTTCTAAGTTCCTGTTTTGCTCGGTAGGTTATGTTTAGATTACATTTAGATGACTGAACATTCTGTTCTCTCAAAACAGTTTGAATGTATATGCACAGGATTATTGAAAAACTGCCGCAACCCATGAAGACCCCTTCTTTTTCCCCTTTAGCAAGGCAAGGTTGGCTACTACCTGCCCAATAACACCCTGGACATCAGCGCTTCCAGCTGCGACTCCAAGTCGGCCACCTTCAAGGCGTCCTTCTCTCCCGAGAAAAAGAAGTCTATCAATGACTGGGCCATGACCATGACCTTTGACATGGGCAAGGACAAGAGCTACACTATGTCTAACTTCTCGCTGGAGTACATGCTCGACTCTACCTACTTCCCGGGTGTCAAGAAGGGAACAGGTACGGCCCAAGTCACCTATCCCTGTAGAACATGTAGAAGGCAGCTTGTTGAAATACTGTCCCATCATATTAACCCCTTTGAAGCCGGACATCGGCCGCAGTGTAAGGCAAGACAACATGGGCTGGGTGACATGAATAGCCGCATTCCTGCTCATACACAATCCATTCATTATTCAACTATATCGTTTTTGAATGGGAGTGGAATGAATAGATAGGGCTTTTTCAAACAAAGCTTTTATTTACACAAATGGGGGGGGGGCCTTAGCATGCAATGAACAGGGCCACTCTGTTCAGTGTGGTGCCTATTATTCGCATTTACGCTTGGCTGCACAGCTCTTTTAGTGTGAGCCTTCACCCCAGCATTCCATCAATAACAGACGACAGCAAGGGGTTAATAAGGGAATAAATATGTGCTGGGCCGGTTTTAAACGTACGTTTAAAACCGGCCCAGCACATATTTATTCCCATTCATAAAATACCTTTTTGTATAATTAAGCAAAAACCATTTTGTTACATTTTGTTTTACCTTGGTGTGTAAAAACACCCCTTCAGCTATTTAATGGTTCGTGCCACGCGCAAGTAGTGCTAAACATGTCCTTATATGGAAATTGACGCGCGCGCGACGCGCTCGCCAGGTGGTGCAGAATGCAGCAGTGCCGGTGTAGTGTGAAATTATGGACTGTAAATACGGACGCATCGGTAGTATTGCGCTTGCGTTATAAGAAGAGTGACTGGTCGCTCGAGCGTTCAACCAATAGAATGGGCCAGATTTTGTAGGACTCTACATTTCGTGTGACACCAAAAAAATATTTAAAACCGCGCCGTGTTTAAACAACTGTTTAAACACACCCACGTGACAGGCTCTTGACCAATAGGGATAGTGAAACTCGCTGAGGCATTTATGAATCATAATTTAAAGCTGAGCGTGCAAAATCAAGACAAAGAAAAACTAAGGCACAACCTTTCAGAGGTTTGTCTGAGCGGAGTGGTCGACTCGGAAATGGCTATAGAGTACCGAAGTCTGACGTCAGTTGCCGCGGCAATGGTTCCAAACACATGCAGTTTAGAATGTATTCTGGTTCCAAACATTGCATTGATTGACGTCATCACTTCGGTATTCTATATGTCTATAATAACTGGAACCTACCACATCAGTCCAATCATTTTTGTTCTTCTTCAGGGATGAAGTTGCTGCAGTTGTGGAATGGCTGCAGTTATTTCAACAGATTTCAAACGTGTTCTTTGCATTTTAGTGCAGGAGCATGTGGCATGGCTCTGGACATTACGAATTACTAGCAAAGACAAATTTTTTTCACTGGGAAGTAGGGATGTTGTCGTTGGCGATTTTTCTTGTCGCCATGTCGGCAAAATAGAACTCTAACGTCGACAAATTGTCGACAAAAGCAATATACAAGTCGGGTAAATAAATCGGGCATTGACTACACATAAAACGTTGTTTATATTACTGAAACGCGGACATGAAGTCCAATTTCTTACCTTTCTTCTTTACTGTAATAATTGTCAAATTCCTTGTCATTTCCGACGTTCATAGTTTAAGGTAAAGTAAATTTATTATTTAAAACAACAAACGTTGTTCTTCTGCAAGCCCCGATCCCGTTCTTGGCAATGTTTTAATTTGGAAATATCATGTCATGTGTCATGTATTAAGCAGTGTGACCAGAAATTCCCTAGGCTATTTATTAGGACAGCTCGCACAAAAATCGGTTTGGACACAAATTGCTTGTGATGTTTTTTTTAATTGTTTTTGTCGACAATGAGTCATTTGTATCGACATGTCGGGAAAATGTCATTGTCGCCAACATTGTCAACAAAAGGCCTGTCGACAACAGCCCTACTGGGAAGTCGGTTTTGGGATTTAAACATTTTTACTTCCCAATAACCTGTGCACAGGTCAGACATTTATCTTTATTTTCTCAAAACAAGCAGTCACGACTATCGTCTTTAAATGTAGTGTACAACATTTGCTTCTCACGCCGTGTTACGCAAACGTCCATTCTAACGCGTGCACGTTTTACGACCACCTTTTGCGTTCACACGCGCGCGTGAAGTCGCGCGGGTCATTCGGGATAAAATGTCATTGTGCACATGCGCAGTTGAAATACCGAACTGGCATATTTGATTTGTGACGTGCCACCACGAAACAGTTGGGAAGTAGCAAAAATTAAATGATTTAAATGACGGCGTTTTCTAAAAGTACATGTAATAAACTTGAATCTGCTATATTGTGAGTTGCTGTGCATAGCTCATTTGTGGGACCTGCGTTTAGCTTTTGAAGTTGTTAGTCCCAACCTCTTGTTTTGAGAAAATGAAGCTCAAAGTTTGATCCTGCGCACACTATAACCAGAGTTCAATTAAGAAATCGCCTCCAAGAAATCATTTGAGATTGAATTCTGCTTTAAGTCTGGGATGTGGTAGAACCGGGCTGTTAAAAATGTGAAAATCCCAAAGTTGACTTACTCGTAACTCCAAAAGCTATCATGCAACTATCTGCTCAATTCGTGCCGCCAGGTCACACATGAGTGCATGCTTCCTTTTAAAGACCCACCCCTACATTTCTTTTGGGTGCATTTTTGCTACAGAGAAGAAGATGACTGTATCCAGTGACAAGTCTCGATTCGGCGCATCTTCTGGGAGCTACTATATGTGCAACGCTGACCAGGAGTTTGGGGCCAGCAAGGTCAACGTCACCTTCACCAAGATGAAGATTCAGCCCTTCGCCCAGGCAGTCAAGGGCGGAGGTTTAGGAACCGGTAAGTCAAGGAGCCTCATGGGACAAACCATGAGGTAGGTCACGCTAAGCGAGCAAAAGTTGGAATGCTCCTGTTCATATTTGGAATGCCATTTTCGGGAGCACTTGTTCCTGTTGAGAAATGCCCTGTGTTCCTGAGAAAGTCATGCACACGCACAGACCACTGTTAGCAGGGTTGTTCTGTGATCCAAGCTGGTCCCAGTGGGGACAGCAGGTGTTCCCAGTTGGAACTGGCAATGTTCTCGTTGGAGCCTTCCAGGTGTTGAGACAGTACCGAAGCTTTGTTGGTCACGGGCTAATCTTGGGTCCACACTAGCGTTACACAATATTTACCACTCCAGGTAGATTTGAACAAATAATATTCCTGAAATTTTTCCAAATCTTCCCATGAAGGGGATTGTACTCATGGAAGGGGCTCCCACCCTGGGGAGGGGACATCCCACCCGGGGAAGAGACATCCCACCCGGGGAAGAGACATCCCACCCGGGGAAGAGGGGGGGGCTTTGCACCCTTGGAGGGTGGGGGGGGGGGCTTTGCACCCTTGGAGAGGGGGATTTGCACCCTTGGAGGGGGCTCGCACCCTTGGCGGGGTGTGGGGGGCCTTTTGCACCCTTGGAGAGGGGGGGCTTTGCACCCTTGGAGAGGGGGGGCTTTGCACCCTTGGAGAGGGGGGGCTTTGCACCCTTGGAGAGGGGGGGGCTTTGCACCCTTGGAGAGGGGGGCTTTGACCCTTGGAGAGGGGGGCTTTGCACCCTTGGAGAGGGGGGGCTTTGCACCCTTGGAGAGGGGGGGCTTTGCACCCTTGGAGAGGGGGGGCTTTGCACCCTTGGAGAGGGGGGGCTTTGCACCCTTGGAGAGGGGGGGCTTTGCACCCTTGGAGAGGGGGGCTTTGCACCCTTGGAGAGGGGGCTTTGCACCCTTGGAGAGGGGGGGCTTTGCACCCTTGGAGAGGGGGGGCTTTGCACCCTTGGAGAGGGGGGGCTTTGCACCCTTGGAGAGGGGGGGCTTTGCACCCTTGGAGAGGGGGGGCTTTGCACCCTTGGAGAGGGGGGGCTTTGCACCCTTGGAGAGGGGGGGCTTTGCACCCTTGGAGAGGGGGGGCTTTGCACCCTTGGAGAGGGGGGGGGCTTTGCACCCTTGGAGAGGGGGGGGCTTTGCACCCTTGGAGAGGGGGGGGCTTTGCACCCTTGGAGAGGGGGGGGGGCTTGCACCCTTGGCGGGGCTCATATCCACGAAGGGGACTCGCAGGTATAGAGGTATTACAGCCTTGGAGGATGCTCATGGCACCCTTGGAAGGGGCTCTTTTTTTTTTTGAGGGGGGACGCTGTAGCCCCAAATTCCCCAAGAAGATTGGCCTCTGCCACATGAGACTTCAACTATGGGCAAAGTTAACATGTACCCGACCTCAGCCCGGCTGCTGAAGAACAGAGACCAACTGCATGACACATTCTATGTATAATTTTCTCCCCTCCCCCCCTTCTTTTTTTTCTAACCAGCCTCTGACTGCTCTGCAGACTCAGTCAGCAACATCGTGCCGATCGCCGTGGGTTGCGCCCTGGCTGGCCTGGTCATTATTGTGCTCATTGCCTACCTGATTGGCCGGAGCCGCACCAACAGGTCTGGGTACCAGTCGGTCTGAGTGACGGTCACACGTCTTACCAAAAACACAGCAATGCTTTGTATGGAAAATACCGCTTTGCACCGGTGACTTTGTGTGACGGCGACGGGTAAGTGGCGTTTCTGCCACCTAGTACGGTTGCCGTGAAGAATTGCCGTTGGGCAGCTTTCTTGAGGTATTTTCCATACGGGGTGCATTTTCAACCCTAATCTCTGCTCAACTCTGTCCGAAGGATTGTCGATATGGAATGTTATGCAAATTTATGCAGATGTGAGCAGAGATTGGCAGTTACAGTGGGGCGTTTTAGTTAAACAGTAAGATTGATTTCTTTTTTTGGGGGGGTGCGTTTTTGTTTTTTTGTTTTTTTTCTTTGGTTTTCAATGGATCTTGATGCTGGCTCTATACTTCATTGCAAATTAATGTAGAAAGAAAATAGTGTGATTTTCATTGTACCCCACTAGGTTTAAAGTTTGTTTGAAAGCTAATTGCAAATATGACCTTAGAGATCTTGTAACGTATTTAACATCCAGCAATACACATGGATTTAAGGTTTTTGAATGAAGGCGTGGCAAATTTATTGCCATTTTATTTACCAAAGCACTTGAGTATAATACACATTTTACTAACGAAAATTAGAAATAGGAGGATCGGCGCCAGACGAAAATGGAATGTGCAAAAAAAAAAAGAATTGAGTTTGTTACATTTATGTTTGGATGTGATTTCTGTGTTTATTTACTTGTTTTAAGAAAATAATTATTAATCAGAATATTTTTCTAATGTTTGAAGGGAAGAAATTAAATTGCGTACAGTTTGATATTTGTAAATGTGAAATTTTCAACAAGAAATTGAAACCGTGTATTAGTGTATCCCTTTTACTTCTCCACTTTAGCTCTTTAGTTTCGTACATCAGTAAATTAAAGTCGGATGCCCAGTTTCAAGACCTTAATTTATAGTTTGTTCCTGCTACTTAAATGGTATAAATAGTTCGAAAATACCGTCTAGACATTCGGCAGGCATTCCAGGAAAAATTTGAAAGACGTGTGTACCTTGTGCGTACGTGTTAACTTTGATGACCCACGTGACCAGCTAACATGCTGTGCGGTTACTTGCTGCCGTGCCCGGGCGGCCCGCGAATTGTTTTTTCCCAAACGACATCCGATGGATGCATTGTTGAGTGCCCTCTATAATACTTTTAATATACGTACGCATATGTTATAGGGCTGGGTATATAATGCAATGAATTCGCGTTGTCTGTTGAGCATTCCAATGGCTTAGTGGATACGGTGTTAGACTGAGGTTGGAGATTGTGGGTTCGAGACCTCGATGTTACCAATTTCTAATTTTTTGTTTTCTAATTTCCAGCTTTGGAGGATTTTTTTTTAAAGGGAAATAAAGTCCGAAATTTCATTACGTTTGAATTCATTTTTTTTTTCTAATTCGTGGCTCCGGAGGATTTTTTTTTAAAAAGGCAAGTAAAGTCCGAAATCTCATAGCGTTAACCCCATTCGGATGTCGTTTGGGAAAAAAATAACCCGCCGAGTAAAATGTTATTGCCTGTTGCCCCTAAGCAAAACCACTACGTGCATCCCCATGGAGTGATCGTATAACGCATGTATCGCACGTGGCAGGTTAAAGCACGTGGGCGCATAGGGAACGTTTTGTTTATGCAACTTTGCACTGCCCCTCTGGACTTATCGTCTCGGGAAAAGTTACCTGGTCAGTTTTCCTGGGCAGCAGTTGCCCGGTAGAAGTAACCGCTGGACTCGGGAAAAGTAACTGAGAGGAAAACGTCCTAGGCTGTCCGCACTGGACCTAAAATGGGAAAAGTACCAATTGTCTCGGTAAGTTTTACCCAAAAAAGTCCAGTGCGGGCAGGGCTTTTGCCTTATTCGGGGCTAACTTGCATAAAAAATAAAGATCCGAGACCCTGGGGAATGTGCCTATTAATATCTCTAAACAGCAGAATTGGGTGCATGTAGGTATACTCAACATTTTCCAGGAAGCTGGGCCAACCATTTTTTTTCCCAGTCATGTACTACATGTACCACCCTACATGTAAATCAACCTTCGGACTAGAGATCGGGAATAAACTTTAAAATGACGGTCCATGTTTCAAACTGTTAATATTAAAATCTAATATTTGTCCAGGTGTATGAGTTTGGTTTGATTGAAAATCATATTGCAGCCAAAGGCTGAATTATATATTTTACAACTTAAAATGACATTAAAAAAAAACAACCAGAAAACAATATATAAATTGTAGTTAGTAAAATAAAGATATGTAGAAAAAAAGAACCATATTAACCCCCCCCCCTGTTATAACGAGAGCCCTTCCTCTCCAACAGCTTGTTTCAACCTGAAACTTGATAGGTAAGGTAGTTGGCTCCATTTTGGCACCAAGAGAGGGAGGGTTAAAACAGGGACAGTGTCGGGCTCGGAATTTATAGACGTCGGAGGAAATTGCTCTTATCGCCTCTGATTTTTGTGTTGGCGCCCCTTGGAATGTTTCGATAGACAAGTGCCCTACCAAGTAGAAATTGCCTTGCCCATTCAAGTCCCACAGCGACACAAAGAGAAACCTCAATTACATAGATCTGCAAAAATTCAGCCGAGTCGTCAAGCCGTCACGGCCCGTAACTCACAGTTTGGGAAAAGAAATTGGTAGAGTTGTTTATAGCGCTAATCAAATGATCTCTTCACTCTGCATATATGTGACCGGCTCTGCAAAAAGGGGTATTATGTCGCACTATGTGAAAACACACACAGGGCAGTTCTATGTGAAGCAGGCGAAAAAATATTCACGTAAGTGATTTTTTTAGTTTGTTGGCTTCTGTTATATCTATATTTTCAGAATTTATTCTCAGAAAAATTAATATTGATAAATAAGATGAAAAAATAAATGTTGATAAAAATTACTTCTATCTTATTTCTTTGCACTTTTTGTGTTTAAAGGCCTGTATCTCTAAACGCACTTCCGTTAAATTTGGAAAATATGAGTATACAAATGTAAAGATATCTCGAGAACACAAAATGCCACAGGGGTCAAACCTACACCAAATTAAAGCTTGGGACGTGACAAATTCAACTATGTATATAACTCATTTTTTTCATTTTGCGACTTAATAGCCTTTTTTGCAGAGCCGGTCACATATGTCAAGTCACCTTATTACTTGTGTTTTTAATGAGAATATGGGAAAAAAATATCTATATATATTTTCGAGATTTTTTGTTTAGTTTACGATTTGGTAGAATGATTGTTTACAATGTACATTTATGAGTTGAGAATCAAATTCTGATACCAGAGTTAATTGGGTCTTCTTGTGTAACTTCACTACAAAGTTTAAATGTTTCTCATTATAGAATTTTCTAAATGTGCTTGTTTTATGAGGAATCACAGTTGTGAATCAACCGGACTTTAAGAATACGTGTACATGTGCTTAATGGAAGTAACAGACTGTGTTGGTGTCATGTTTGATAATCGGCGCAAGACATGTCGGATATACCTCTGTGCCAATGCGGACTGCGCACTCCAGACAGAATCAACTGAGCGCTTATGTTTAATCTGGCAAAGATAACACTTTAATGCTGACCATGTTAGTGAATGTGTTTTGCATGTGTAATCAAAGGTCAATTTTTAATGTGGCCGAAAAGGGCTTCTTTTCCCTCTTCCGTCAACTTTGTAAATTTGTCATGAATTCCAAACATTTCACACCAGGTATTGACGGATGGTGATCCATCCAAGGATGTTTAAAATCTTTGTCTCCAGTTTCTTGCAGCTTAAGGAATTCACCTTTGAATCTTTAGCACTATCTAGCAAAAAAGTTTGCTGCAAAAAAAAAATTGAGTAGAAATTAGTGTTTACACAGCACACACACACGAATCCAAGCACGGGATTCATGCAGCCTACGCCACCGCATCTTGGCAATGACGGACTGTTGTAACTCTTCAAAGTAATCACTGCATTGTTACAGCTGATTTTTTTTTTTATTTGATGGAAGTCACCCAATACAAGGCTAAAAGCCACTCTAGGTAACCGGCTACAACAGAGGCGGTGAGGTTGGCCACATTTTAGGTTGCCAGCCCTGCCCCAACCGTAACGGTTTTCCTGGGTCCAGATCTGAATAGAAGGTAAATCTTCAACAGCTACTAAAGAGATGACCCCAATTTTCAGACCTGCAGACCCGGACAGTGTAACTTGCACCCTTTGGTGAGACCAATTCTCGCCTCCTTGGATGAATCTACTGCAGCTGTGACGGTGGGGTGCATTCAACTGTGTTTGGATATGTGTGTACCATGACTGGGAATATACCATGAGCGCATGAACCTACTCCAATATGGCTTTCACTTGTGGAACATTCTCATATGTTTCTACAGGTACAATTACAAATGTGACTACCATTATGCTCATTTTTTTCCAAATTTGATCATCTTTACTGGATACCTTAAGTAGTGAATTAACTATAGAAATTAGATGTTTAATCGGAAATGATATTTGTGATAGTTTAATAAAGTACGAGTACTCAGAATTTTTTTATACAGCTTGTATATAATCATAAAATCGGCTTTCATAAAGAGTTGGTTTTCCCCATCCCAAATCCCCCAATAATTTTGACCTGCCATCTTTAGACGGAAGTGAGGACTTGTCCCAAAATAATGTAGACATTATACTTTGCATATTCTATAGGGTTTGGAAATAAGTGCATGTTTTACCGGGTGTTTATCGAGGACTAGTGTTGCGTGGATTTCAGTCGCTGTGAAATACAGGCTCATTGTCTACATGAAGATATTCAGGAGCATGGTCGGTAATAGGGAAAAGGAGTCCAATTTTCATAGGAGTCTGATTTTCACATGACGCCAGGAAGGACAAAAATTATAATTGGCAAACTGCCCTCTGTTCGAAAGTGTGTACAAACAATGAAGGCTTACAACCAAAGAAGCCATCAGGACAATGGAAAGTCCTCATCTACACCATAGACCATTTTTTTTTCTTTTTACAAATACAGCCTTGTGGGGTACCCACACAGTGGGACCCCATAAGTTGGTCTTTGTGTACAGTTGGTTCACAAGATTAGGGTTAATGGAAGCACAGGGCAAGTACCCATGCAGATAGTCGACTCTCGTTAATACAAACGTAAAGCCTCGGTCCCAACTCTGCATTTATGTGTACAGTGAATGGGACTAGCACTCCTTAATACAAAATTCTGATATAACAAACCCTTTTGCTAGGTCCGGCTGAGTTTGTATTAACGAGAGTCGACTGTATAAGCAACGTACACGATCACACGCCATAGTTTCACTTTTAGAGTTAATGAACGTACTGTAAATTCCTTCCAGTGTGTGTCACCATGACAAAACGTCATCTTGTGTTTTACATAATTTGAATAAACTGAAGCACGAATTATAAATGCAGGTAATGACTTCAAAGTGTATTTGTAACCGGATCCGACAAAATGAGTCGAAGGATTAGTTTTTCCCCACTGGATATTGCTTTTAAAGCATTTTCCTGAGAAAGTTTGAATGGTTGTGGATTTTTTTTTCTTGCGTTAAATGTAAATTGGTTAAAATCAGTTGCAGGTTGTCGACCTTGTTCTTTCATTTCTTGCTTTAGAAAGTTAGTATAAAGAAGTCAAAATAATGCAAATTGTAATTTAAAGAGTGACTTGCATTCATTATGCTGATCTGAAAAAGTCGCCATCTTTTTAAAAGGTCAACTATGGTAAATAATGCACTACAATAGTTTCGGCTCCCCTCCCGCTGCCCCACCCCCAAGGTGGGGATTGTCATTTCGGAAGTGATCAAACATCCGACACAAAGGAAACAACAGCTTTTTATCGAGCTCGAAAGCATCTACCTCCCGATGCTATCCTTTATCTTCATAAGATGGCTATACGTTCCTCTCATGGAGTAATGTTCGCACATCTGGGCCGGTGCTTCTGCTTGTCACCTGTCTTTATTAGAGTACAGAAGCGCATTGTTAATTTGGTTGGAGAAGAGTTGGGCTCATCCTCACAATCACTCTCTCACCGGAGATCTGCTGCTCAGATATGCTTATTTTATTACAAACAAACTGTTATTACTTACATATTATACAATAATTATACAACTTGAGTTACTGAAATCAGATGATAAATACAATGAGCTCCCATTCAAATACAAAAGTAGCACACACATTAAATCTTACCTCGGTATGCATCTTTCTGAAATAAAAAATTTCAAATGTGGCCAGATTCGTCAAGCTCAAAGAGAATGACGGTCATTCGAAATGTGCTCTACGCTGACACAGACAGGGGCCCTTTTTCCGATTTTTTTGTTTGCATGATTCTGTCCAATTTACTGCACAATATTAACTTTCAACCTTTCTTTTGGCATCTGTGATAGAGGAAGATATTGTAAAAGATACATGCATCTCTGTAGTCTGCCAATAGTCAAATTCATATAGAATACAGCTGTGGTCTTAATACATATAGAAACTGTATGGAGGCCCTGAGACAATCCAGGTTGGTTTATACAATCTAAATTAAACAGACAAAACATGGACAGTGTTTATCTGTTAATAATTACAAAAACCGATTGGAGTCCAGAAATATGAAACCAAAACCTGCTTGATTATTAAACAGAACTAACATTATCAACACAGCAAATGCTATTAAACTAAGCACGACTATGAATTGTAACCGAGTAGTTGGTAAACAAACTTCCTGCTCGCCAACATAGGCAAACCTTGTGAATGTTTCGCTCTATATTCACTTTTACAGGTAAAAACACCTTTAGGACAACACCTCACGAATTCCAGATTGCAAAAGAGATTCTTAAAAAAAATTCTGAAATCCCGACAAAAAATCCTGACAAATCTCACCCCGAAACTTTCAGAATTTCTCTAAATAAAAAAAAAATACGAGCGACCCAAAACCTGGAATTTTCTGTGAGGGATTGATACCACAATAAAATTTCCAAAAAGAAAGTGATACAAGATTCAAACTTTTTCAGTCCGAAATGGAAATTATTGGCCTTAATTAATTATTTGAAGAACAAAAAGACAATTTCACGTTACATGTATGAACAACAGAAATACCTACTTCACTACTGAAAATGAAACATTACCTTTATGATCTAGCAACAAGGCTCAGATTATTTTTTTTCCATTTATATTTTGAATACATAAAACACTCTGTATTTTGATTGTGTGCTCTACACGTACAATTGTAGCATATATAGATTGTACAACCAAGCCTGGGAAAATGTTATGAAACAACGGTAGCTATGTATAGCCCCTTTTAAAAATTTCTAAACAGAAAGAAATGGATGAACATCTCCAGGAAGAGACAAAGTAAAACAATTTGAGTGAACTTGAACGTGTAAAGTTTTGACAGCACTAATTGTTTGCACATTTCCCACTAAGAAAGGCATGCCATGCAATTTATACATATATACATGTACTTCATATAAAAATAGATTCAAGTGTGGCATGACGATCGCCAGCAAAGCACGCAACAGGTACAACAATAACCGGCACGTGACTATGCATGACGCAATGAGTCATGCACGCACGGTGACTTATTTGTCCCCAAACTTGGTCTCTGTATACATGTACATGTACAGTCGAACCCTGATAATAAGAGCACTGTTAATACAACGTCCTGCTTATAACAAGGGAAACAAATAGGTCCTGAGTCTTTCTTTGTTTTCCATTACTGATAATACAAGGTACCTGTTATAACAAGGTAAATTGTAAAGTCCCAAGGACCTTGTTATAAAGGTGTTCGACTGTATACTCCTTTGCTAACGGCCAAGTGCATATCAGACTGTGCCATGTAATGCACAAGTCAAAGGTCAAACTCAACTGCATACAGTGACTTGATGATAGGAAACCGTGCATGGTATTATCTAATCACAGGAACCAAACTGAAAGATCAACATTTGTCAATGGTAGGCAATTAATTACATCTGGCAAATTGTGATAAATGTGCACGTGTATTGAGAGCATTGCGTCACTTGCAGTTTCTGTGTGGAAATGACAACACCTGCATTTTTATTGTTATGACACTGATAGGATTTACAGAAACTAGGTGACAAATTATCCTGAGAATTCCGTATTTTTGTTTTTTATTCAAGGGTACATGTAATAACCCTATACATGTAACACCCTTCAATGTTTTTCAACAATTTCCAACAAAACTGAAATGAGAAACCTGGTAAATACAACCAAATCCAACAGCAAATTTGGTTGGATTCTGCAGTGTACCACCTACACACACCAGCCTTGGCATTTTGCAGCTACCCTGCTGAATCCAACAAAAATACAACAGGTAATTTGTTTGTATGAGCCCTGCCAAATCCAACAAAATCAAACTGAAATTTTACTAGAAGTCTGCTTCCACCCTCAAAATCCAACAGGTATATTTAGCTTCCAGCCTGCTAAATATGACAAAATCCAACAGGTATATTTAGCTAAAGATGACAAAATCCAACATAAAGCAGGTCATAATTGACAACCTTCCCAAATAAAACATTTCCCCCAAATTTATAACCAAGAGCAGGACTCTCCAAATTCTTAGAGTGTTAATGTACATGTATAGGGCAATCTTTGGGCATAGCACATTAAAAAAAAAATATACTCTGGGAAGACCAAAGAGATTACAAACTTCATTCAAAAATGCAGTTTTTGTCTATAATTCCTAATTTTCACAGTCTTTCAAGCAGACCCAGGTGAAAAAGTAGGAGAATAGTAGGATCAACATTTTCCAAAAAAAAAATGGCAAAAGAACTTGACGTTGGCAAACAAAATCAGGAGAAATGTAGGACTTTTGCATGCCGTCATGATTAGTTTTTGTTGATGCTCACCCATGTTCTGTACTCATAATACTTGTGCTCCATCCTCAACTAAGCTCTTGGAAGTAAAGTTGCAGTACTAAAGTTGCAAGCCCTTCATTGTGCGATTTGCATATGACAGTGTGTAATGAGATTCAGTGAGATTTCATTTTTGGACTTGTAGGACAAAAAAGCCGGAAAAAATAGGAATTTCAAGAAAAAAGTAGGAAAAGTATTTTGTAAGAAATATCGTTCTACTGACCTGTTCAAAGTTTTGCGTTCTTGGAAAGTGAAAAAAAAAAAAACATGAGAAAAACGGCATTCGTTTTCAACCGTCGGGCGGTAAGCTCACTGGATTTATTATAGCGCCCTCTTGTAAAATAAGCCCAATTTTTGTAAATGGGACACATAACATGTACAGATGCCGAGCGGTACGTGCGGCAAACGGCCAACAATGCGTCGCTTCGGCACACTAAGCGTACGCCCGTTTTCGGATTGTTAACCCATTTTAAACACAATGTGGACTAACTACATTCGGTCAATAGAGGGCAGTATTTAAACAAATCCGTAATTTTTTCCAATGATTGTTTGGCAGAACAATCGTTGGAAAACGATTTAAATTTCCATTTTTCTTGAAAATCACAGCGCACCTGGTGCCATCATTTTACAGGATGATTGAGACTACTATTAACTTACAGTCTTGTAAGTTATTTCGTAATAATTCAGTAAAAAACAAATATTTGGAGGATTACCAATCGCGTACACTGCCTTTAACACGGTTTTATCTTTCTAAGTGAAGCAAATACTGCAGTGTTGTAGAAGCTTAAATTTCTCCTCGATAAGGTCGTGCTTGCTTGGCATTTGTGTATAGGACTCTTTTGATCAGGACAAACCATGGCGAAGTTAAACGAGCTTAATGTCTCCAGTGCAGTATTTACAGCAGTTTATGGTGAGGTTTTCATACTTGGTCTGTGGATGGAAGCGCTGAGCGACACTGGTCTTTGGTATAAGGGCCGTTCCCACCGCTACTGACGACGGTGCCGGCATTAATGATGATGACGTTGATGATGGTAGTTTGTGCAACTGCTCAAGTTTCAGCGCCGGTTGTCTGTTTAACAGAATCTGAAACCAAAGAAGAAACCCAGACAATTTTGAACCCAATTTCTAAGCTCTGTTCAATCTTCAAAAGATTTGTTTCCCTTTGAAAAAAAAAATCTTGCTTGACCCAGCCGCGGTCTGAAAACTGCCACATTTTCTGCATTTTCAATCCTTTGTTGGGTTATTGTGAGTATGTAAATACCGGCTATCGTGGACTGAGGACAAAAGAGTTAGGACGTAGACAAACGGTCTACGATTGACCGAACGTCCACGATTAAAATTCGTGTACAAAACATATGGGAGGCCTTCCGAAAAAGTTAAAGTACAAACAAAAGAGGGACAATAGGGAGTCTGTGATTGCCAGTATTTACACACTTGTATGTGTGGGTGAGTTTGTATAACTATTCAAACCGTGGACCTTTAACAACGAGGACAATAGGGTCCACGATTGAGTCAAGGTCCACCATTGAAAATCGTGTACAAAACATATGGAAGGCCTTCCGAAAAAGTTAGATAATAAACAAAAGAGGAACAATGCGAGGTCCGCGATTGCCGGTGTTTACACACTTGGATGCTCTTGTATTGTACTACAATCGAGGAGAGGAGAAAGAAAATACAAAAGAATCTTTCTTGTCCTCGAGAGTCAGTCTTTTGTTAAAATCGGTCCTCGAACGTAGAAGTACGTGCTTAGTCTATGGGGTTGGGTTATATTTAAAGGAACAATAGGAAACACAAAACATTGTCCTCAGTAGTATAGGAAAGAACGACTGGGTGGAGAGATATACCGTACGCTGTGGAGACATGAAAACAATAGAGACAAAGGGACTGAATAGGTCTCCACAGGGCAATTCTATGGGTTAGGTTGTCTCCACAAGGAATTTGGTGTGTGTGTGAGTTTGTATAGCTATTCAAACCGTGGGCCTTTAACAAAGAGGACAATAGGGTCCACGATTGAGTCAAGGTCCACGATTGAAAATTGTGTACAAAACATATGGGAGGCCTTCCGAAAAAGTTGAAGTATAAACAAAAGAGGGACAATGGGAGGTCCGCGATTGGGTGGAGAGATGTACCGTACCCTGTGGAGACATGAAAACAATAGAGACAAAGGGACTGAATAGGTCTCCACTAGGCAATTCTATGGGTTAGGTTGTCTCCACAAGGAATTTTGTGTACAAAGTCTATGGGAGTTTGCTCAAGTACAGGGACAAAGGGGAGAACAATGCCATGTCTCCACAGGGATGCAAACACGCGGATTGGTGTGTGTGTGAGTTTGTATAGCTATTCAAACCGTGGGCCTTTAACAAAGAGGACAATAGGGTCCACGATTGAGTCAAGGTCCACGATTGAAAATCGTGTACAAAACATATGGGAGGCCTTCCGAAAAAGTTAAAGTATGAACACTTGGGTGGAGAGATGTACCGTACCCTGTGGAGACATGAAAACAATAGAGACAAAGGGACTGAATAGGTCTCCACTAGGCAATTCTATGGTTTAGGTTGTCTCCACAAGGAATTTTGTGTACAAAGTCTATGGGGGTTTGTTTAAGTACAGGGACAAAGGGGAGAACAATGCCATGTCTCCACAGGGATGCAAAAACGTGGATGTGTGGGTGTGTGTGTTACGCTTGGCTGCACAAGCCTCTTGTGTCCGTTTCACTTGCCTGTGCAAGCCGGCATGGCATCCCGGACACAAGGGGTTAAGTTCGAAAAATTGGGCCAGCTATTTTTGTTCACTTTATCATGAAATGTTACCATTCAAGTTAATCCCTTGTGCCGGGGTGTTATAATGGGGCGCCGGTATGCCAGACAGGATTGTGCAGCCAAGCGTAATGACCACAATAACCCAAACAATGGATTGAATATGCAATTGCTTGGGCAAGGTAACAGAGGAAAAAGATTCTGGGGCTGTTCGCACTAGACATAAAATGGGAAAAATAACGATAGTCGGGTTAAGTTTTACCAAAAAAGTTGAATATCAATGTTTGGGGAGGTGAGTTGGTCTGAAAGTTGGGATAATTTCTCAGGAATCTGTTGAAGAATTATCCTTTAGTTAGATCAGGGCCCAGGAAAACGGTAAGAGTGATATAGGCTTGGCAGTTTGAAAAGTCACCAACGCTACCACCTCTGAATGTAACCCTTTATCTAGAATGGCTTTTAGTGTTCAATTAGAATTCAATTAACCCTCCTACTGTTATAACTATCATAACCTATCAAAAAACCTAAGCCCTTCCAACAGCTTGTGTGTTTCAACCTGAAACTCGATAGGTTTTGATAGGTAGGGTAGTTGGCGAGAGAGGGCGGGTTAAAAAAAGAAGGCTTTGTTGGTAAAAATAATCGCTAGACCCGGCAATGTAACCAAGAGGAGAGTCTCCGAGCCATTCGGACTTGAAATGGGAAAATAAAGTCATCTCACCGAGTTTACACAAAAATTTCCAAGGTGAACACACAGACATTCTTGTTTTTTTGTTTTTTTGTTTTTTTTGGTCCTTTATTTCTCGGACTTACATCTTTTGCCAGCATCTCGGCGGACGTCCACTCCACAAAGTCAAACCGTGAGTTGGTCTTGGGATGGGAGTGCCCCACGTCTCCGAGCAAGTGCTTGGATATCATGGACGCCACCTGCTCGTTGAGAAGCGCCAATGTTAGGACGTTGCTCGAGGTCTTAGCATCCTCCGACAGACTGTGCGTCCTCTGAAGGGCGTTGGAGAGGTAGTGGAGTAACCTGTGGGGGGAGGGGGATCGGAGGGGGAGGGGGAGGAATGGACTTTACATGTCTGTTTTGGCTGTAACTCAGGATAACATACAGGCTGAGTAGAAGATTTACAGCTTTAACCCCTTGCGTACGGTTGACACAAATACATGCAGATTGAAAATTGCCACCTGGCCGGTTGACGTCTATACACGCCAATTACTGCATTTTCAATCCATTATTGGGGTATTGTGTACGTTATGCTTGGCTGCACAAGCCTCTTGTTTCCGTTTTGCTTGGCTGCACAAGCCGGTATGGCGCCCCCATATGAAATCCGGGGTCAAGGGGTTAATGACTGACTTCACTGGCATATCAACCTAAAAAAGGATCTGTACATTTAACAATTGTTGACTGTTGTGATGTGGGATATGACGTTTTTAACACCCGAGGGACGCATGGCACCCAAGGTGAAGCCGAGGGTGCTATGCGTCCCCGACACGTGATCGTTCTCGGCCAATCAAAATACAGTATCCAAGACGGAGATCTAACAAGTATTTAGCAGTTTTATTGTACATGTACTTTGTCCGGCTTTCAGGCAGAGCCATTTGAAAAAGTAGAACAGTACGATCAAACATTTTATAAAAATCAGGATAAAAGTAGGACTTTTGTACACAGCATCACAACATTTGGCATGTTCTGTACTCACAACACTTGTGCTCCATCCTTAACTAAGCTCTTGGAAGTAAAGTTGCAGGACTCGCAGATAGGGTTTATATTGTGGTTGGGGTAACTCTATAATTTATTTTTTCTTTAGTCCACCCCACCCTCCAATTCTTGGACATATCCAAATGAGGTCTACGATAAGTAACTGTAAAAGTTCATTCTAATTAACCACAGTATTCTGTAGTTGTGATACATTATACATGATGTTCTGTGTTCTGTAAATGCATAATTTCTGTGTGCAAGGTTAAAAGCAATCAGAGGTGCTTACACTGTGTCGGAAGAACGTCAGATTGCGTGAGAATCTTAACTCAGATTTTTAAAACATAAATGTCAAAAAATGTTGCGAGGACATCAGCTGAAAAAGTTACAAAAGCTCCGAATAACGAACAAAATACGTGCAGATACTGCTCCCTTCCCCCAAGTCCTGAGTCTCCTACGCAGAGTTGTAGTCGAGTCCCTGCAAGTCCTTTCACAAGTCCAGTCAGAAGTCCTTTCATAAAGCCGGTCACAAGTAACTGGATAAACAATGGCAAAGGAATGCCTTTGTTAAAGCTGATTTGAATAGCTTGTGATTGGGATTAGGACTGGAGGGCTTGTGATGGACTTGCTGGGACTTGCAGGGACTTGTGATGGACTGGACGACATCCCTGCTTCTACGATTAAACTCTGTCACTGCCTGAAGAGTGCCAGGGTATACAAGTTTAGAACCCGCCCCGAACTGACCTTTGTGTGTGCATCATATGTGTCCTGATCTCGTCCCGTTCCTCGAGGACTTTTTTAAGGGCAAAGCATGCTTCCTGGAGAACCATGTCGAGACGGGTTCGTGAGGACACAGCTTCATCCACCTGCAGTCTGTCAGAGTGCCAAACGGGTTTTGATTATTAATCTCTGTGAGGCTACGAAGTGCTAATTAACTGGCATTAGCTCTAAGCAGGCCGGCCAATTTCATAGAGCTGCTTAAAGGTAGTGTACACGATTGGTAATCTTCAAAATTTCTTTTACTGAATTATTACAAAATACCTTACGAGACTAAGTTAATAGCAATCTCAATCATCCTGTGAAATGATGGCACCTGGTGTGCTGTCGTTTTCAAGAAAAGTTGAAATTTATATCGTTTTCTTCCAACGATTGTTCCGCGTAACAATCATTGGGGAAAAATAATGTTTGTTTTTAATACTGCCCTGTATTGACCGAATGTAGTTAGTACGCGATTCGTCTAAAATGGGTTAGCAATCCGAAAACAGTCACAAGGTTGCAATTATAGTACAAGTGTGTGTCGTGTAGTGTACCGAAGCGACGGGTTGTAACCAGTCAGCTCGCATAGTTATGTGACCAATTGAAAACGATCCTGTTTACAAAAATTGGGCTTATTTTACAAGAGGGCGCTATAACAACTCCAGTTAACTGCCGCCCGATGGTTGAAAATGAACGCCGTTTTTCTCTCGTTTTTTTGCCATCCAAGAATGCAAAACTCTGAACAGGTCATTGAAACGTTATTTCCTATAAAAAAAACTAACCCTCATATCGGCCCATTTCTGAAAATTGCAGCAATGACCAATCATGTAGACTACTTTTAAGCACAAAAAGCCTTGTTTAGTAAAATCAGGTTACCAGCCACAACTCAATGGGCGTATTCGAAACCCCGTTCTGGAGTGATTCGAGTACAGATGGCGACGCCCATGAACGATGCGATTAATGTCTTTACAATCTTCAGAGCTTTTATGTTGTTTGATTCTTCGAATGAAGAAAACGAATTAAAAACAGATGATCGGATGTTTCCCTTTGCTACAACTTCTCATAAAAGAAAAGAAAATAAAAATAAAAAAAAAAAAATAAAAAAAAAATTCAAGGACACGAGGATATTCGAATGTCCTGCGCTGTCAGCCATCTTTGTTCTTGTTTTTCATCCAGTCCCCAGATAGCGGGGAGTAAAAATCCTGCCTGCAACTTTGTTGTCAATAGGGCTGAGTCAAAAAAAATAATTAAATATTTAAATATTTGACCTTGCATCCGATCGACTATTCGAATATTCGGTTGCCTGGATGGCCGATTTTTAGGTAAACAAAGTACGTACAGAGGCAGTCTAATTAATGCACGAAACTGCTCATGATCATCATTATAACAGATTCTCACTTTTATGACTATCGCCAACACCAAGCAATGATTTAGTAAAGGTTTAGAACACGTGCAAAAATGCAGAAATCCTTTTTTTTCGCCCCGGTGAGAAAATGTTATTTTTCCGACAAAAAGTAGGAACAGGTACCTTCATCATTACGTGTTTGTAACACAGATAGATAGCCTGCTGTCATGCAATTATTTGGACAGGAACCAGTCACGAAGTCACAGATGCAATTTCATTTTTAAAAATTGAACTTTTTCCCTTTCTAATATTCCTTTGCATTTCACCTTCAAATATTCAAACTCGATCATAAATATACTTCAGTATTCAACTGCCAATGAATGCTATACATGTTTTGTGAACCTCTAAAGACTTACAAACCAATGACAATGCATATAGATACGTACCTGCTGCCTAAGAATTTACTCCGCCATACATCACACTGGATGTTCACCCTTTCCAACGTTTCCCTCTCCGCGGCTAGCGTTGCTATCGTATTCTCAAGGTCCTGGGCGAGCTGAGCACGCTCAGTCGACAGGTGTTCCAACTGGGACTGCAGGTCCGCGCCCATCGATGCAACTAGGAGTTTCTTCAGATCCTTGTTGACCTACAAACACGTCATGGAACAGGTATATGTACATGCATCACGTAAAATTGTCTAATTGGCCATCAAAGCCTCGACTATTTAACTTTGTGTTTATCACAACCCCTACCTGTGTAATGCCGATAGCATGCAAGTCGCTTGACTTCACAATCACCTATATTTTTAATTTTTTAATTTAATTACTTATTTCTGGTAATGAAACCAAGGATTCCTCAAAAGCGCATATTGCAATGTACATGTAGCTCACAAACCTGACGAAACCCGCGAATGGAAGACGAGGAAGTGTTCAGTTTTAGAGTTGGGAGGAAAAACCCAGTCAGGCAGGGACTGTAAACCCATTTACTTATCGCCAATTAAATTTTATGGGAGAATGTCTCTTTGGGAAGCTCACAACTTATTTAACCCTCCTCTCGATCTCTCGGTGCCAAACTGCCCTACCTATCAAAACCTATCGAGTTTCAGGTTGAAACACACAAGCTGTTGGAGAGGAAGGGCTTAGGTTTTTTGATAGGTTATGATAGTTATAACAGTAGGAGGGTTAATTGAATTCTAAATGAACACTAAAAGCCATTCTAGGTAAAGGGCTATATTCGGAGGTGGTAGGGTTTGTGACTTTATAAACTGCCAAGCCTATATCACCCTTACGGTTTTCCTGGGCCCAGATCTAACTAAAGGATAATTCTTCAACAGATTCCAGAACAAAATTATCCCAACTTTTAGACCAACTCACCTCTCAAAACATTGATATTTAACTTTTTGGGGTAAAACTCAACCCTACTATCGTTATTTTTCCCATTTTAAGTCCAGTGCGAACAGCCCCAGAATCAAAAAGCAAAACAAAAAGCAAAACAAAACAAGAATGTCTGTGTGTTCACCTTGGATATTATTTTGTAAACTCGGCGAGATGACTTTATTTTCCCATTTCAAGTCCAAATGACTCGGACACTCTCCTCTTGGTTACATTGCCGGGTCGAGCGATTACTTTTACCCGCAACAAACTTTTCCCAGTAAAAGCCTCTTTTTTTTTAACCCTCCCTCTCTCGGTGCCAAAATGGAGCCAACTACCCTACCTATCAAAACCTATCGAGTTTTAGGTTGAAACACACAAGCTGTTGGAGAGGAAGGACTTATTAGGCTCTTTTATAGGTTATGATAGTTATAATAGTAGGAGGGTTAATGCTGAGAAATTGGAAAATCTATTTTTAGGGTGATACGCCCCAAAACAGCTTTAAACATTTTGCAAGCCTTTTCTTATCCACCCACCTGATTTTGAACAACTGCCTCGGACACCATCTCCACCTTGTCATCCTTTAACCCCCTCACTTCGGCGTCCAACTTCGAGAGTCTCTCTCTCAACTTCCCGTTCTCCTTCTGCGCATCTTCCAACTTGCTACACACATCTTGTCGGCCGTTTCCGAAGACCAGAGGGTTCTTGAGCAGCGATGTGGCTTGCGGTCCCACATGTACATCCCGCTGTCGATTGCGCTCCACCAGGGCGACATCGGTGGAATTCCGATTTTTACTGTCGAAGAACAACGGCCGGGTGAGCCGGGGCGTGGCTGTTGGTATTCCGGAGGGCTCGCTGACGGAGCTGGGCACATGTTCCTTCCCGTCAGCTTCAGGTCTTGGAAAAGCAGGGGATGTGCCATCTGGTAATCCAAAAGCCATTAAAAAGGTCATATGACACTGTGAACAAGTAACAATGGATGTTCATTGTGCACCGTTTTTCTTTTGTTAGATGTTCATAGTGTGAAATGGATTTTTAAGTGCTTACACCATTGCCGTGGATATGTAAATCCAATTTACCATCACTTTCAAGTTTCAACCTTCTATTTTCTGGAGGTATTTTTACATGTATGCCCTTTTTAGAAATCTCTTTGGTTTTATGAAATGTAAATTTACAGGAAATATTTTACTGCAATACCCCAACCAAAAATTAACCCTCCTTGATAACAACTATCTAAATATGTGGCGCAACCTGTTATTTAACCGTACAGATGACGCCATAGGGTGCAAAAAAAAAACAGTGCCACCAGGCCGGATGACGCCACTGGCCGCTGTTTGTGCAGTTTCAATCCATTGTTGGATTATTGTGTATGTCATGCTTGACTGCACAAACACATTGTAGCGGTTCGATTTGGCTGCCAGAACCGCTGTAACACCCCGACGTCTCCTTTAAAATACCATGCTCAAGGGGTTAAAGATTTATGTCGGCAGAATCTGTAAAAATGAGGCAGAAATTAACATGTGTGTGAATACTTTGAGTGACCATACACTGTGCCAAGAACAACTAACACAAAAAACAAAATCTTTCTTTCCCTGCATTCAGGAAAGTTTCCCAACTATAATGCAAATTCTCAAATTTAAAGTTTTTGCTATTCTTGACCGATTTTGGTGGGGGTATTAAAGTAAAATCTCCCCCACAGAATCTCGCTAGCCCCCTATCACAAGATGGCCGTCTAGCATGTCAGACGAGGGTACTACTCCACTAGATGACAATGGAAATAAATGACAATGTGAAATAATTGTTTACGCCTAAACTTTCGTATTTAATTTGTTGATGCTTTGTTGACGCTTGTTGACGCTTGTTGACACTTGTTGACGCTTGTTGACGCTTTTTGACGCAATTTGACGCTTGTTCATTGTTGACGTTTAATAGCCCTAGAATGACGCTATGATATAGCGTCATAGCGCCCAAGTATGCAAAACAGTCCTATGCTAGAAACCGAAGATCAAAAATCACACTTTACCTGCATAAATATTCTTGGCATCATTTTATTCAAACAGTTCAACAGCCCATCTCCCTGTTCGGATAGCAATATTCCTCCAAGAATGTCAAGAACAGGAGATATTTGCGGCGCAAAATCGTCTCCACGCGACGCTGACTTCACAAACACGAGGAGTAATACCCACATTTAGAACGTTCATCAACAGAGGGCGCAATTTACAGTCGCCGCGCGCACCACGCGACAGACATGGGTTATTATGTCTGTGGCGTGCACGGCCGAAATTGCGCCCTCTGTTGATAAACGTTCTAAATGTGGGTATTACTCCTCGTGTTTGTGAAGTCAGCGTCGCGTGGAGACGATTTTGCGCCGCAAATATCTCCTGTTCTTGACATTCTTGGAGGAATATTTCCATCCGAACAGGGAGATGGGCTGTTGAACTGTTTGAATAAAATGATGCCAAGAATATTTATGCAGGTAAAGTGTGATTTTTGATCTTCGGTTTCTAGCATAGGACTGTTTTGCATACTTGGGCGCTAGGACGCTATATCATAGCGTCCTTCTAGGGCTATGTTGACGTTAAATAGCATGACCCTAAATTACATAGTTTGTTTGGCCTCCATCATCATGTCCTTCAAGTGCGTCCATACCCACTAAATTACCCCTAGAAGTTACAACTATATGGTTCTAGGGGTACATACCCACAATGCATTGCGAATGTCGTAAAGCCAAAAAATCGCCGACTGGACATTTTTACAATCGCCTAACGTTATTCCATATGAATGAACTGATGATTCTCACCTCTATTTATCGACTGTCCGAGTGTGAAGATCATCATATTGTCCGAATTCCCGTGGTCCATTTTTACTTTTTAAGAAACTTATTTATTACCTTCAAGCTTAGCACTTCGTCACGTCCGGCGACGTGTATGTGTTCGGCGCGGCCGTGACGTGGGCGCTGCCATTTTAAGAACTATCTGTAGTAGACTGCCCTCTGTCGTTCCTGAGCGATCGAACAACACGAAGTTGCTAGTCTTGGTTCAAGACGGAATTTTAGATTGATTCCATGATCTCTATGTATACAATAATGAAGATCATAAGGTGGCTTGTGCTTGTTTTACGTACACCGTACACGTACGTTGGCGCATATCGCGTGTGGAGTGGAAAGATGGCGGACGGTGCGGTGTCGTCAACTTGAACAGCAAATGATCTGTCCAGATTTGTATATTGAGATCAATGAGCAGTCAAATTTCACCATGTTCACAACGATGACGATGGACTGATCACAGAATTCCTTACAGTATTAATTAGGGCCTAGGGCCTAGGGCCTAGACAGCTAGATATTTGATTGTTTCTCATTCCGACAGTCAGTGCAGTTGAACTTGAACTTTGAAGTCATAATGACGTCAGAAAGCGATTCTGATGAGTTTTATGATGCCGAAGACGAGGAACTTGCGCAGGGTTTTAGCTCTAGCCCAGCTAGGTAAAATTTACATGTAAAAAGTATCACGCCAAACGGACCATATTTGTCTTTCTATTTATTTGACAAAAAGATGGTCGAGTTGTCTCAACGACAACGGTCAAGTTGTCTCAACGGTTGAGTTGTCTCGAGTCGAGTTGGCAAACGGTCGAGTTGTCCAAGCCCCCATTGCATTATAAAATTGACCAAGAGTTTGTAGTAGTACTAGTACTAGTATAGTAGGCCTATTGCAACAATACGTTCACCACTTTCACCGGTATAGCAAAACCCTGTCGTATGCAGGGTTTTGCTATACCGGTGTTGTGCCAAAAAGTGTCTGCTTGTGAAATAGTGTCCGCTGGACATGCGCAGTGGATGCTGGACACAATTTGGCATGTAATAGATGCAGAAAAAGGTGTTTTTTGGCAGGAACGGACAGCATCCCTTAGTAATCACAGGTAAAAAGGAAAGCGTTCAAAGAAATTGTAAAATTGAGATGAAAAATGCATGAAGTCTTGATGATTACAGCCTGAGCTGAGCTCAACAGTAATAGGATGCACGTTTAACGCGGACACTATTTGGCAAGCCTCCGTAAACAATGTGACATCATAGGTGCAAGACCAATCAGAAATCAATATGTTAATAAGCGGACACTCTTTCGCAGGGGACACTTTTTGGCACGACACCGGTAGTACGTACGGCCAGAGGCAGTTCGGCTAGTCTGACTGTATTTTACATTTGAGATTTTTTTTTAAAATGTTGACAGGAAGGCCCACAAGGAGGCGAAGAAGCTAACGGCAATCTCGGAGTTTGAGGAGGAGCTACATCGCCTGGCAACAGAGCGTCGTCTGGCCGAGGAACGGAGACAGCAGGAAGAGGAGGCCATACAGAGGAAGATAGAAGAGGTCAAGGCCAAGAAAAGAGAAGAAGAAGAAAGAGAAAGACATGTAATTAACATTTGTTGGTTGCTTGCAATTCTGTTTTAGGCTAGGATGTATTGTAGTGGGGTTATGAGTGAAGAGGGAATCTTCCATTGAAGAGGATGTTGATTGCAGAGAGAAATCTGTGTCATTGGTAGTTTTATGTAGAATAACCCTAACATCTTGGCATTCATTTGGGGTAAAGTAGTACTACAAAGTACTACCATGTACAGTTGGTTGCAAAACTATTTGAACACTTGGCGTATTTTAGGTACTTTAGTTGTTTGTGACGAAATGGCAATCAATATACCAATGTACATTCAAATCAAACCCTCTGGAATGAACTTCAGAAGACTTGGAACAGCATTCGTGTAGAAACTCTCAGGAAATATATAGACACTATATGCCCGACAGATGTGCCGCAGTGATTGCTGCCAAGGGTGGACACACCAATTATCAGAGTAAAGTTTGATAAAAAGAATGGTAGGACTGGCAGATATTACAGGTAATGTTGAGCTACAATGTACTACATGTATGCTCACAATTACCTTTTTCTATTTAATACAGGTGAAAAATGTAAACCAGGCATTGTAAGGCATTAAATATCAATTTCTTCAGATATGTCAAGTGTTTAAATAATTTTGCACACCACTGTACATGCATACTACAGTGTACTGCAGTAGTATTTTGTAGCTTAAGGTGAGGTTAGGCTTAAGGTATTATTACAATAAAACCATGAATTTTTTTTTTTTTAAGTTACTTTTGAGAGCTGTGTTTATAAGGTCCACTGGTGCCATTTGTCTAAAGTCAGTGCTGTGGGCAGGAAACAAATCTAACGTCATAAAAATGGTCTTTCTGTTTGTGTCCAGCACTAGGCACAAATTACAAATAAACAAAATAAACAAATTATTGTAATGTTAACTTACCATGCCGAAGTGGTCAGTGAAATTGATGTATGTTTTTTTTGTTTATATGTAAAGCGCATCTTGGAGGAGCAGAGGAAACGAGAGCAGCAAAGAGAGGAGGAGGAGAGACGGAAACAGGAGGAGGAAGAACGATTACTGGAACAGCAGGTCAGGGGTCACTTTGGACCACGCTTCACATTCCTGCAGTGCAAATTGGGTGTTTTCCAACTGTAACATTTTAAAACAATACGTTTGACTTACTTTGTATACGTATAGTATTCACTTTTAAGATGCCCGAGAATCGGAGGGTTTCAGTAGTAGACAATAAAAACCATTATGTTGTGCAATAGAAAAATTGTGTTACGAAGCGAAGTTGGTTCATAAGTTGTTTTATCTTGGAAATTCAGGTTTGAAACTTTTTAAAGTTTGAAATCTGCCCTGCATAACTCGACACTTTTTTGACTGCACTGAGGATATTTGGGGGATTTAGGAAATCATCAACTGGTCTTGCTCTGCAAAACTGACATCAGCATTCACAAATATTTTGGCATTGTGAACAGGAGGCCGAGCAGCGGAGAATTGAGGCCGAGAAGAGACGCAAACGCCTGGAGGGGATGCGCCTCCGTGAGGACAAAGCAGGGCACGGCACCAGACTCACATCCGCCAGCGATCAAGAGTCGGCCAAAGACACGCCGAGACCTTCCCAGGATGCACCCGAGACAGTCGCCCTATCGGAGAGAACATCCAGCCAGCAAACAGACGATAGCGTCCGGGAGCCGGGGCTGGCCAATCGGAACGTCCAGCCGGACGTCATAGCCAGCATCCGGGAGCGGCCGTCGGCCCTGCCTCTGCAAGGCGACATGGCCCCACCTGTGGCCCCACCCCGGAAGAAGAAGAAGCCAAAATTGTCCGACACCCCAACACTGGACATTAAAGAAGAAATAGTAAGTTACCAGGGTCAAATTATTTCTTGCCTCTGCTGACGTTTCATATCGATTTGCAAACGGGCATGGCAGCTTTTTTCTTTTGAGCTAATATAGTGGCGGATCAATTTTTTTGGGTGGGGGCTCGGGTCTGACAAATTTGTCAGAGTGGCTCTACTCATCGCACTTGGAGCCCCCCTTTCGTGTGAATGAAAGCTTTGTTTGAAAAAGCTCCATCTATTCATTACACTCCCATTCAAGAACAAGGTAGTTGAAACATGAATGGATTGAGTATGCGCAGGAATGCGCGTATAGACAACAACCAGCCAGGTGGTCTTTTTCGGACTGGCTATGGCCGTCGTTCGTATTCAAGATGTTAATAGAAGCTTTTAAATGATCTGTTTGAGTTGCTAGGACAAGGTGGGGTAATTAAGAGGACACACGGGTAATTAATTATATATTGTATTGTTTCCATTCCCTTGCAATTTCAGCAAGCAGAAACTCCAGCAAGTCAGGACGAGCAGACATCGATGGGACTCCCCCCAGACCCAGGGTCATCGGGGCGGCTGTTGAGCGGCCTGCTGACCCCCACTACAACCATCGAGTCACTGACCAAGGAGCTGGAACACTCGCTGGACCTTGCCAGTGCCACCAGCGATTCTGTTGTCTTACACATGGTAGGTTTTTTTAACCCTAAATTACACTTTGTCGAATGATTTTGCTATTTCTTAAAAAGAAATTACTCCTGCGTTGAGCAGTTCCAAATTTCAGCTTCAACAGTTTCCCAAGTCAGATATAGGAAAAACATACCATGCTGCAAGTCCCGTTAGTCGGAGTTTATCCACTGACCAAGAAATTCCATAATTCCATAATTATCCCTGGCCTATGACCTACATGTACGTGTCTGGCTCCGTGCCTGTGTACTAAGAGGCCTTCATACATGATCAACCATCCATTCCCTGGGCCCGCTCCAGGGCTGTAATGATTTGTAGCAAAATTATTTTTAGCAACTTCTAAAAAAATCTGGTTTTTTTTGTATTGGCATCCACAGGACACTCAAAGTATTAAGGGCGAGTCTCGTTCCGACGTCATGGAAGCCTTGAAGACCGTCCCGCCACCTAAGCCACCCAGGAGCCACAGCGGGTCTCCTCCCCAGGAGAGCAAAGGTAGCAAGGGAGGCACACCGGAGACGGACACCCTGGACCAGTATTATGCCCTGATGAAGGGACGGTCGGCAAAGGGGGATCTGCTCACAGACGAAGTGAGTTATTTTCTTCTATACAACACCTGAATAATTCCCAGCCATCCGATTGGTGGATCGTCGATCACGTGCATTGAATTATTCGTCCCATCGCACGACGCGAACCCGCACCGCCCAAAAAAACGTTCTATCACATGGTTCTATCAAACGGTATGCGTTTGATAGAACTTCCCCGCCGCCACAACACGGCTGTCATTGGACTGGTTCCCGGTCCCTCCATTGTCCTTCGGACTTCAAATGTATATTATATACATGTGGGGACCAGGATCTTGAGACAACAGGCACAGGCAAAAGTAGATCGGGCGGTCCATAATATCGATCGCCGCACGTAAAACACCACCGTGCTTTGCGTGCAACTTTTTACCGGCGCGACATGCAGTTGCAGCCGAGGCGTGAAAAACTTGATCGGCGAGTATCGAATATTTGAATATTCGGTCAAACACAGTTTTGAATAATCAAATTATTTGAAAATGAACATCCCTAATTGCCTGCCCAGGGTTCAGTAGATTGAGCATTTGTTTTCTGTGTGTTGTTCAACCCCAGGAAGTACTCTCTCAGGTCACGGTCAGGAACCTGGACACGGGGGACACTGTGCCCCTCCTTCTGGCAGAGGAGAGTTTACCGAAATGTGTCAACCCCCTGGCCCTGCATATAATGCGGATCACCTCCGAATATGTCAGGTACGCATATATCCAAACGAAGGTGCTTGTTTTAACCCAACTTAGAAGGGGGCAATATGTACTGGGGTCTGGGGATATTCTCTTCTGCTTCTCTATTTCATTGTATTTTATTTTAATTCTTTCTGGTAATGAAACCAAGGATTCCTCAAAAGCGCATATCGCACTGTAGCTCGAAAGCCTGAAGAAACCTGTAGGAAGACGACAAAGAAATCCACATTGTTCATGCTGTGCATTTGGCCAAGTGTACCCACTCAATCAAAACCCAACAGCTAATTAAGGGGGTGTTGGAGTTTGACGGGTTGTGTACTGTTATGGCAAGTGGGCTGTTGGAGTTTGACGGGTTGGGTATTGTTAACCAGCAACAGTCAAACATGGTGTTGGAATTTCACGGGTTGAGGAAGGTTTCTAGTAGAAATGCTTAGGGGAGTTAGGGTTAATGCCTTCTATCTCAAAGATTTATTATGTAAAGCGAAGTACCTGCCAAACAAGTAGAAAAATAGTATGAAGTGAATTTTAATGATACTTGATGGGAAATTATGCAGCTCAGGTGTAACAGGGACACCAAAACATGTCACACTTTTGGATCCCAAATTTATAGAATGACCCAACTGTAATGTATTTAGAGAGCATCTTCATATAAAGTCCGAAGTCCTCCGTGATACGGAAAACGGACGGAATTTCGCGGAAAATGAGGACAACACGGAATTCCATATTAACTGCCAAAAACAGTTTTCGTGATTTTCCGTAGTGTCGTCTTCATTTCTTCCTTACCAAATATGCACATCGTACCGGTACTGAAGCGATTGCTGGCCAAACACACGCACGTACGTACGTGCTGCGACATCACTGGTAACACGGCAGTACTGCAGGGATTCGTATTTCATTGGGAACCAGCTGAGTTCGTGTCGAAATGCAAATTGAAGTCTTGGTTCCAAGATGCCTTTCGCAGTGCGATTCAACATGCGACAAGCACGCTGCATGCAGCCTGTGGTATAAAGCCGGTTAATAGGAATGACCGCAAAGAACGTCTTAAAACCTAGACTACAACATCGCCCGCATTCACAACTGCTACACGACCTACTGGGCTCTAGCCGCGCGCGCAGTGGTCCCGGATTGGTGCACAGGCAAGACGTCCGTCATGAATTATGCATCGCAGAACAACATCGCATCCATTGTATCCATGGATATGTATGTACATTGTATGCACGATGTTCTGTATGCCCCGCGGCCAGCATGCATGCAGGCTGGGGTGTGCGTGCCGCGTGCGTGCGTTGACAGCTAGAGCGAAACTTCAACTTGTGTGTGATCGCGGTGTCCGTTTTCTTCGGATTTATTGGCGATATTATAGGGCGCTTTTAATAACTAAGTTGAAATGCACATCAACATGCAACCGAAAGCCTGAAGTGAAAGGTATGTTAAAAGAAACCCGAAGAAAACGGATTTTTAAATTTTAAGAAAAAGGAATTTTGATTTTAGAAAACGGGAAACTTGGGACTTTATCTTTATAATGGAGGTTACATCTGTTCTCATTCTGTGTAGTAATTCCAGCCTGAATAATGACCCAACTGTAATGTAAGAGAGCATCTTTATAATGGAAGTTACATCTGTTCTCATTCTGTGTAGTAATTCCAGCCTGAATAATGACCCAACTGTAATGTAATAGAGCATCTTTATAATGGAAGTTACATCTGTTCTCATTCTGTGTAGTAATTCCAGCCTGGATAATGACCCAACTGTAATGTAAGAGAGCATCTTTATAATGGAAGTTACATCTGTTCTCATTCTGTGTAGTAATTCCAGCCTGGATAAAGAAGGAGGAAGTGATGGAGAGAAGGCCAAGACAGCGGCGCAAGGAATCAAGAAATCCAAATCTAAGAGGTAAATCCTTCTCTTACCTCTCACTGTGAACATCTTAGCTCCTTGTTGAAGATGGAATTTGCATCGGGGATGATGAAAATTAGATTTTTGTTTTGCCCTGTATGTAGGGGTGAGATTTGGATTTTTCCTAATTTCGGGATCTTTTGTCGGCACATGTGCTTAATAAAGAAACAAAATTTTGTCTCACAGCCGTTTACTGGTATAAAGCTTTCAAGAGAGGGCGCTGTTCACCATATGACTAGCCTTTAGTCAAGGCGCGCGTGGCAATTCTGGTCGATCACATGCATGATTATATAAAAAGGAAAAAACGTTTCTTTAGCGATTGTTATTTTTTTGGGCTATAAAATGGTGTTTGTGGAATTGTTTTGCTTCTAACTGGTGTGGAGTTCTTGACTTTTTCTTTTAGCGTAAATAAGTTTGAATTATGACTAATTCACAGCGCCCTCTGTTGGTGAGGTCTATTTTGCAGTACCCGGTTGAAGCATGCCCATGCTCACTCTCGCTCAAATGTAAACCACACCCCGCATGCATGGAAACAACACAGTGACGCAATCCAGGAAAATGGGGCCGAGGTTACTGGTTGTAGCGGGCATCTTTGGTTTGGATTCTCGTTGTTGGCTGTGTACGTAACTTTAAACCCTCAACGTAGCCTTTCAAACATGCAGCATCGGACTACTGCTAATATTGCATCAGTTTCCCACTTCAGGGCAGGAGGATTTTGGAGGATTGAGGATGAATGGTATTTCAAGAAAAAAGAGGATTTCGGAGGATTGACGATAAATGGTGTTTCAAGAAAAAAAAGGATTTTGGAGGATTGAGAATGAATGGTGTTTCAAGCGAGGAGGATTTTGGAGGATTGAGGATGAATGGTGTTTGAAGCGGAGGATTTTTGAGGATTGAGGATGAATGCATTTTTTGGGGCACGGTAATCGGAGGATTTTGGAGGATTGAGGATGGTTCCTAGCAAAAAAGGGTCTTGGGGGTTAAGGTTAATGGTTGAGATGTGGACCGTGGACCGTTGTGTCCTCGTGGCTTAGTGTAGAAGACTCAAGATCTTGTAGATACTGTAGGTTGTGGGTTCCAGACCGGCTGGGGGTCATGCTGCTTGTGTCCTTGAGCAAGGCACTTTGTCACAAGTTGCTTCTCTCTACCCAGGAGTAAAATGGGTACCTGGGAGGGCAGTGATTGTTATGTGTTTGATTAGCCTGTGTGCGCTTAACTTGCAGCCGGGGCTGTATACTCCCCAGGGAGCTGAGGTTTCAAGAATGATTAATAGGCCTGATGACCAGGGGTAATAATGATATAGCGCCTTGATCACCATGGTCTTGGTGGATATGTGTGCTTTACAAATGTCCCCATTATTATTATTATCATCTCACATTATTTGTTATTGCTCAGTCAGGTGCAAATCACTTAAGCAGACAAAAAAACAAAAAAACTGCTTGCTGTACATCATGAACAAATGTGATGTGGTCTGGGAAAACCCTTCACATGTCGCTGAACCTGCATTGAAGATAATGGCACAATAGTCCCCTAGATTTTTTTGGACAATTTGAGTTTCTGCTACCAATTAAATTATTAATATCTAAATTATCATTCCTGAAAATATAAACTTAAAATTTGATCATTTTAAATGTAACAATTTGCAATCATCTTTCAGTCACTTTTTGTGCAAACTCAATGAGTTACGCAGAAGTTTAAAGCTTGATTTCTCAAAATGAAGTCAGCTGGGTTTCTTAAATTCCTGACAGCATAACTCAAGTTACACACATCCTAGAATCCTGAATAAAACCATTTTGAAAACAACATTAATGTTATGCATATAACACAGGAATGATAAATTTCACCAAGTGAAGGGTTTGCCCAGACCACGTCACAAATGGTACCTCACTCAAACATATTCTACAACAAAATCAGATGCATTTTTCTCAAAACTTATTTTGGGTTTTCTAAAGTGACTTTGTAAGGACATCAGGAAAAACAAAGTATATTTAATGTCTTCAAGAAAAGTTGTGATAACCGTCCTTTTTCTTTTTCTTATCCTGTCAGAATGAAGTTTAAGAAGATCTTGTCTAAGATCAAGACTGCAGCGGACGAAGCGTTTAGACATGAGGAGCAGGAATCCAGTGACGAGGAATCGCTGCCGGACTCGAGAATCGTGAAGGTCCGAATTCCGCAAAGTTCTCTCGCAAAATAAATTAAATCAAGCAGAAGAAGCCAACAGTGTGTGTGCTGACAAGACAGCATCACACGGACTTCATAAAACTTGTTTGTTTCGCTTGAAGTTTGGAGTTGTTTCATTTAGTAGCAAAAAAAGTAGTTCATGAACGGGAATACAAATTTCAGAATAGCACTTATAGTGGTTGTTCAGTGAATAATGAAATAAATTGTATTGGATGTGACAATTTTTGTGCCAAAGAGCAGAGTTGTTAATCGAGCCATGACAAGTCACATGACAAGTCACATGACAAGTCACATGACAAGTCACATGACAAGTCACATGACAAGTCACATGACAAGTCACATGACAAGTCACATGACAAGTCACATGACAAGTCACATGACAAGTCACATGACAAGTCACATGACAAGTCACATGACAAGTCACATGACAAGTCACATGACAAGTCTGGTCTCAAGCCATGTAACAAGCTATTCAAACACGCTACATCACAAAATCATTCCTCTGCTATTGTTTATCCCATGTAGCTTGTGAGCTGACTTGTGATTGACTTGTGATCTGCCTTTTGATCTGACTTGTGACCGACTCGATTACAACTCTGCCAAAAAGGATGTTCGTTATAGCCAAATCTTGGTATAGTGGTGGTCCTGTTTTTTTGTGGTTTTTGGGGTGTAATTTTATATATTTTTTTTGTTTTTGTTTTTGTTTTATGCAAGTTTGCCCCGAACAAGGCTAAAAACCACGTGAGGTACAGGGCTACCAAAAAAAAAAAAAGAATCAAAGACAGAGATGCAGAAGAAGTTCTACTCTCCTGGATTTCAGTGTGACCAAATCCGTTGTTATTTTTGGGCTAAATCTTTTCCCATCAGATAAAAGCATCCAGTAGCAACAAGGGTCCGTATGACTTTGACCAGCTGAGGCTGGCCCAAGACCTGGGCAGGGAGCATGCCGGGGCCGTCTGGACCATGAAATTCTCTACTTGTGGAAGATTGTTGGTAAGAAACAGTTGGTTTAACCCTGCGAGCTGCAAAGGTACCCACACGGGGGGGCACTTTTTTTATTTATTTTTTTTTTTATATGAAGCTTTCGTCCAATTCCATTGAAACTACTCGCTTTTCATGTAGGAGTTCAGTCGCGGTCAGCCGACCCTGGGAAAGTTGGCCCTCCAGCCCCCCCCCAAAAAAACCCATTGAGTTGTGCACAAATTTTTTTTTTTTTTTTCCCACCGCCTAGTTGACTTTGCCCTCACAACAATATCATCAATCATCCTACTGCTGGCCCAAAGGCACCAAAGACTGTACTGTGGGGGTGGGATGGGGGTGAGGGAGGGGTGGGTGGGGTGGGGGGGGGTGGGTGGTAGGGGATGCATTTTATACGCGAAATCGAAACTGCCCCCCGTGTGGGCACCTCCGAAGCTCGGTGTGATTTTTTTGGCTTTGCAGCTCGCAGGGTTAAAGGTAATATACAACATATGCTTTGGCTGTCATTTTCATTAACCCTAACATCCTAGGCATTCGGTCTAGTGAACTCTTGACCGAACTTGTCCGGTGGTCTAGTGATTTGTTTTCATGAACTGCATGAAATGCTATCACTAAAGTTCATTTTTTTTCTCTAAATCTGGTGAACTGAAAAAGTCCCATAATTTCCGGAATGGTCATTTTTAGTTTTGAGGCTGGGAGTTTGAATTAAAACAGCATTTCTAACCCCTCCCCCAACAAGGTCGGCAAAGGGGGAAAAATTGAAACAGCGCACTCATTCAAAACACTGTGTGTTCTTATTTTTACCATTGGTCTTGTGAAATACCTTCCGGTCTAGTAAAATTTGTGTGCTACTAGCCCAGCTGTCTAGTAGATTTTTACCTGAAATTCGACCCCTGCATTCATTTAGGGTGAAGTCCTGTGCACTACGAAATACTACTTAGTATTCTGTAGCACTGAGTCTCTCTGTCTTTGATGATTGAGTGTATCATGACAGCAGTCAAGATACTTGCAACTACAGAGAGTATTACTATGTAAAAGTTCAGACTTTTTATTCATGTAGTTTATTTACCGCACTTATTTCAATCACCCCTTTTCTGCAGGAACGAGTTAAACTGCACCCTCTATTTTGTGTGAGTCATGAAATAGCCCAAGTTGTGTGTGTGAGTGCACGGTCGGCTGATAATAATCGTGCACGAGTGACCTGTCTACTATAAGGTCAATTGTCAAGGTCATAATTGTGTATAATACAGTTTCCGTAAAACATACAAACATACAACAGTCATAGGATTGATACAGTGTCGGCATAAAATTGATCTTCATCAACACACCTCATCTGCTTCAAATACATTTGGGCGTGATCCCTGGCTACACGGCATTCTGGGTTTATGACTTCTGACTAGCGCCCACCAAACAAAGACACCGACAATTTGGGAGACTGCCAACATAGGGCAAGATAGCTCAGTTGGTAGAGCGCGGGTACGGTATTCCGGAGGTCGCAGGTTCGAATCCCGCTCCTGCCAGTTTTCTTTGTTCACTTTTGAAAATTTCAAAAAAATTTGTTGTGTTTCCTAGGCAACAGCAGGCCAGGACAGGATTTTGCGTGTCTGGGTTTTGCAGGATCATTACAAGTACTTTGATGACATGAGGCAGCGCTATAGCAACGAAGCAAGGGAGCAGGCGCAGGAAGGGAGCAATTCAGAAAAGGTACTTGTGCTAAGCAAGAATCAGCTGTGAACCAGTTACAAGCGATACACTTAAAGCCTGGTTTCCATATAGTCGTTATAATCGCTGACAGCGTCGCCGAAGAGTCCCCGATGCAACGCCGATAGATGGAAATGCTTCATCAGGGACTTTCCCAACATGGACGGCGACAGTCGGCAAAGATCAACCAAGTTCAACTTTGCCGACTGTCGCCGTCGCGTCGTGAGAGTAGGCCCATTCAAACACACGTACTGGCATGCCGTGCATTCAACGATGTCCCTCATCGCTTGAGTTCCACAAATTTGACCCATTTTATCCTTTGACCAAGAAATATGAGCATCAATGTAAGTAAAATAGCTGCCCGTAATTGAAATCTATCAAAATGAAATATCAGTTCAGCTTTCAGAAAAGTGTGAAGTACCAAAAAACGCCATTTCAGTGAGATATTTTCAAGCATTCGGACGCCATTTTGTTGAAAATTTTCAGCCGAATGACGTCAGAACCGTCTCTGCCCCGACGTCTGCAACTTGCCATCTTGCTTGCTGTCGGCGTTCATTGCGATTATATGGAAACCAGGCTTCACACAGCATTTTAACCGGTAACCTATTTTGGCTAAGCAAATCTTGTTTGTGCTTGGCTAGGGAACAGGCACTGGAGGGTAGCAATTCAGAAAATGGAGCTGTAAACCATTATGAAAAATTAGTGATTTTTATGAATGTACAATTTTTTTTTTTTGATTTAGTTTTTATGGGTATGACTCAACCTATTAAAAAGGCCAAAAGGCCGCTCAAGGTATCGGCTACAAAGGCAAGAAAAGTCGGGATAGAAGGTATCTATTCACATTTCTTTTCTAATTGTCAAAGATTAAAGGTGAAAGGGAAGCAGGTTACAGGTAAGGAGTTCCAAAGAGAGGCAGTACGAGGGGGAAAAAACCTTGAAGAGTATCTCACAGTACTAGAGCCTTTGGAACAACAGTGAAAGGACGTGATGAGACAGCCAGAGGTGTAGAGCCTGAAAGTTTGGACGGGGGAACTAATGAGGAAGGGCCACTGGAACACACACCCTCGAAATAATTCCAAAATATGAATTTAGTCTTGAAAGTTCCGAATTTCAAATCGTCCACTCAAAAACCCTGTATTGAGAACCAATTGTTTCTTGGAAAAGTAGTCAAGTTTATACCTTCCGGGTCTTCACAGAACCATACTTCTCTTTTTGAGTTTTGTTACTTGGTTATTTTGCATCATGAAACATTTGTAATAAAATCTAAAATGTGTCGAAAGTTTTTGAAAATGTTCAGAACGGTGTTTCCTGTTGATAAATTTGCTTCACATGTGTTGTGTGAACCTGCTTTTATGTAGTAAAACTGACTCGGGGAGATGCATCTTTTCCCCTCAAAGGATTCGTCTTCTGACCCAGAGAGGGAGCGTTCGGGGTCGGAGGATGCCGCCGAAGAGACGCAAGACCCTGGGAAGGAGACGGGAGTGCAGGCCGAGGGGCAAGACCGGCCAGATACCCCCCTCCGAGAGAGTGCTTTTGAGGACGAGATGGCCATCTTTGCTCGGGCGCCGTTCTTCGAGTACTCGGGCCACACAGCCGATGTGCTCGATGTTTCATGGTCCAAGGTAGGACTCTGCTGGAATACAATTTTAATAGTTGGTATTACTGTTAAGAAAATACCTCAGTATTCAATATTACCACGGTTCTGATTGATGAACAACGCTGTTGCACTTAGACCTACATACAGCCGTTACTTAACCCTTCTATACTAGTTATAACTATCACAGCCTATCAAAAAATCTACCGACCAACTCTCACAGCTTGTGTGTGTTTCAACTTGTCACTTGATAGGTTTTGATATATAGGGTAGTTGGCTCCATTTTGGCCTTGAGAGAGGTAGGGTTAATAACCCTTTAACCGTCAATCGTACCAATTTGTACGATATGAATATGCATTTGAGAACCTGCATAGATAACAAAACACTTTAGAAAATACTTTAATAGAGGGCGCCCTGATCATCTTTGAGACCACTGCATCTTTATTTATGTAAATAAAATGATCATTGCAGCCATTTTCGCACACTGATATGTCCGTAAAGCTTCAAGATTTTCACATTTTCCGAATCCAAGATACTTTTTTGATGTGATTTTGATGTGTTTTCTTGAGGTGATGGAGCCCCATGAAATTGATTGCATTTATGCATAAATGTTCCTTGGGCCCTTTAGAATTATTCCAGCTGTGTTCTGGATTTTTTTTTTACATGTTATAAGAGCCTAGACATCAACAAATTTGAAAAATAATCCTGGATTGATGCTTTGTAGGTCATGACCTTCTTTCAACCTCCTCATATTTTGATTATTTTTGCACCATATGAAAGAGGAGAACAAGAGCTTTCCAAAAATGTATACTTTTATTGGGTTATCTCAAAAGAATACGCCGCACTAAGCTGAAAAAGTAGTAAAACGTGTGTTACCTTTGACTGTTAACAGGGGTTGATTCATGATATACCTTGATCCTGCGCAGTAATGTCCAAGTGCAAACGATAATGGTTAACCATAGACCTTGATCAAACTGACTGCTTATTGTGCTTAGGGAGCACTGCCAAGCCCTAGGAATGGCCAGGCCTTCAGGCTTCTACAATCCCCTGGTTGTACACAATAAACTGCCCTCTAATGCTGGAGTCCAGCCAGCTCCTAGTTATATTGTTCACCCAGATTTGATCTCCAGCCCGTGAATGGAATAACAACAAAAGCAATCACTACAGATTAGTGTGGGAGGGGCCACAGGCCAGGCTTTATCGATTAGTAGATGCTCTATTGTTTAAGTGATTTGTGGCTCACAATAGCAAGACTAAAAGCCAGAAGGCCTGGGAGTGGCCAGGCTTTTCAATGGCTTGACCATGACATTTTTCAATTTCTAAAATTTCATTGATGCACTAATATTAAAACATCGCAGTATTGAAATGAGAACCGACTTTATTTGGTACTTATTGGTTCTAGTAGGTATTGACAAAAAAAATGAATACTCTAGGGGCGTGCATTTACGGGTAATAAAAAAAACCGGGTACCCGATTGAAAAAAAATACTCGTTAAAGAAACCTCCAATCATGGAAGTTGCAGTAATTTCTTTCTCTGAGATTAAAAAGTCTGATTTCAGACAAAGGTCTGAAAAATCTCATGCCTGTCCAGTAAACATGATCACTTCTCCGCCTTTGTGTGTGCCGGCACGTTCCATGCGCCAGCATATCACAAAAGGCGGTTGTCCGGACGCTTTATACAGTTGTATTTATTGTGGAATGAGGCATGCTATTAGCCTATGTGTCGTCGAAGCTAACCGTACCCAGACTACAAAAACTACAACCGGTAAATTCCCTTTGTCAACTTTCGTGAGTGTCATAAACATGAAATCTGTGCTGGTTTCTCATGTAGTCGGGTTTTAATTTAGAAAATTAGCGACAAAGAACATTCAAAACCTTTCCTTTTCCATTGTCTGGGAAGTTACAATGCGATAATGTAAAGTTGTATACTCGATTCCATAATCTGGAACCGGTTCGTGGCGGTCGGGTACCCGGTTCCGATGCACACCCGGAGAATACTCAGTCGTATAGAAAAAACCAACGTCCAGTCCAGTGAAAAAAACAAATTTTCTGTATCACAAGCTGTGTTCCCATTTGATTTTTTGTTATCAATCAACAACTATTTTCCTGTAGAATAACAGTATTAACTCTTTCAGTGCCCATGCTTTTTAGCATTTTGACCCTAAAGTGCCCAGCTTTTTGGGGGTTTTCAAAATTCTGTTAAAAAATAAATAAATAAGTTTCACCCACCAAACAAGCTGTATCTTGCTCTTTCACAAACTTCTTCAAGAGTAAAACGTGCACGTTTACAGGAGGCCGCAATCATTTCAATACGTCACCACAAGCAGACAACCGTAGCTAAACATAGAATACATCAAAACAGCTCAGAGACCGATGCGCCCTCTCGCAAGAACCCGAATAACTAAAAAAAAAAAAAACGTACATGTACCAAATGGGTAGAATACGATAGAGCAATAGCGCCCTCTTGCGATAATCCGAATAGTGTAGGTCGTACATGTACGATTGACGGCACTTTTGGAGTACAAAACATAGATCGTACATATACGATAATGGCACTTTCGGAGTACATCGAGTAGATCGTACATGTACGACCTTGGCACTGAAAGAGTTAAGTAAACTTGACATTGGTTAGGAAAGGGTTCATGAGCCACTTTTACTGAACTGATAAATTCACTACGGACAGTGCAAGTTGCTCAAGATTCACGTGAAAGCTAGCTGTAATTTCAGCCGGTCGCAGCATGCACTGGATTCCTGTTTGATAACTGCATTTGTATCCAGCAATCACAAGGCTGTTCTTCTTGTGTTTCCCAGAATTACTTCATCTTATCATCTTCCATGGATAAGACGGTGCGATTGTGGCACATCTCGCGCGGCGAGTGTCTCTGCTGTTTCCAGCACATCGACTTTGTCACGGCCATCGCTTTTCATCCAAGGGTGAGTTGAGAAAGTTAGTCCTACATGTACATGTAATAAAATTGTACCACAATTCTATGCTAACGGCACCTCCATCATTTCATAGAGACTGTAAGCATTAGAGTAAAACCTAACCCTCTAGACCTTTTTTGCTTGGAACCATCCTCAATCCTCCAAAATCCTCCGATTGCCCTGCCCCAAATAAATGCATTCATCCTCAATCCTCCAAAATCATCCTGTGCTTCAATTACTTTTCACTCTCAATCCTCAAAAATCCTCCTGTTTCTCAAAGACCATTCACCCTCAATCCTCTAAAATCCTATTTCTCAAACACCATTCATCCTCAATCCTCAAAAATCCTCCTGTGCTTCAATCACTTTTCACCCTCAATCCTCCAAAAGCCTCCAAAACTGCAAGGAGGATTTGGAGGATTGAGGTGGGTTAGGGTTAAAAGTAGTGTACACGATTGGTAATCCTCCGATTTTTTTTTTTACTGAATTATTACGAAATATCTTAATAGACTGTAAGTTAATAGTAGTCTCAATCATCCTGTGAAATTATGGCACCAGGTGTGCTGTCATCAAGAAAAGTGGAAATTTATATCATTTTCCAACGATTTCAGCTGGAAATCATTAGAAAAACTGCCCTGTAGCCTTTAGTCAAGGTGCGCGTGGCTACCTGGATGCGTGACGCGCCCCAAATGCCAGCATGTCTATCATCCGCCCGACGGTTGAAAACGAGTGCCATTTTTTCTCTCGTTTTTTTCGTCATCCAACAACGCAAAACTTTGAACAGGTCAGTGGAACGATATTTCCTGTAAAATACTAACCCCCAAATCCACCCATTCCTGAAAAATGCAACAATGACCAATCATGTACACTACCTTTAAATGTAGTATTCACTATTTGCTTTTGCTGTAATTTTCAGAAATAAATGGATTTGGGGGTTAGTATTTTATAGCGTGCTAGCAAATACTGTAACACTGACCTGTTTAAAGTTTTATGTGCATAGATGCTGGGAAAAGACAGAAAAAAAATGATGTTCTCGTAGTCTGGTTCCCTGACCATACCGTAATAGACAAAACGGAGCAGTTTATAAACGTCAGGGAATTATCAGGTCGGGGAACAAGACTATTTCCAACTAGTGTCGGCCGACAATCGTTGGAAAACGATATAAATGTCCACTCTTCCTGAAAACGGCAGCACACCAAGTGCCGTGATTTCACAGGATGCTTGAGACTGCTATTTACTAACAGTGTAGTACGCTATTTTGTAATAATTCAGTAGTTTTTTTTTTGATTTTTGCAAATGTTGTATACTACATTTAACCCTAACCCTGCTAAATGCAACAGAATGCACCAGTGATAAAAAGTTGTTGCATTTATAGCAGTCAAGGCATGTCTCCTGGTCTGATGCATTCTTTTGTATAATAGTATTATACATATAAATAAGCCTCCAGCAACAAGGCTGGTACAGATGAGTTCACTGCACAGTGCAACATTGCATTTGCCAGGGTTCTTATTTCAGCTGTGTTGCATTCTGTTGCATTTGACAGGGTGCTCAGAGAATACCTCGTGGGGGTTAGGGTTATGCAATGCTATGAAATTGGGCCCTTGTATACCAAGTCGCAATGAGTACTAGCCATTAACCCTCATTTTGATAGAGTGCAGTTGTTCTTTTCCTACAGGATGACCGGTACTTTCTCAGCGGTTCCCTAGATGGCAAGCTGCGGTTGTGGAACATCCCGGACAAGAAGGTCGCGCTGTGGAACGAGGTGGACGGACCCACAAAGCTGATCACGGCCGCCAACTTCATACAAAATGGCCGCTTCTCGGTAGTGGGTACGTACGACGGGAGGTGCATCTTCTACGATACAGAGGTAAATGTGAATAGGAGGCATCTGCTGTATCTGTAATCTAAGTTTGCTTTTTCCCTGAAATTTTGTCATCTATTATAAAAGCAGGGATGAGAATATTTAGTCAGCGGGAAAATCCAGATTGCAAAATGTATCGCAGTGTCTCTGGAGAAAAGGATCACTAACTCTATATCTTTGTGTATCCTTCAAAAATTAATTGGATGGAACTCTTTCATTTTAAATCCCTGATAACTGTTTTTATCGTTTTATCGTTTTTGTGTATTTTTCAGCACTTGAAATATTACAGCCAGATTCACGTGCGGTCGACCAGAGGGCGTAATGCTGTAGGAAGGAAGATCACAGCCATTGAGCCTCTTCCTGGTCAAGATAAGGTAGGCCATTCCATCCAGGTAATTTCCCTAATGTTCCTTTCCGCAACAAAATGTTGCCGGAAAGAAGAAATGTTTTGATGAAAAAAAAGAGGAAAAAAACATTAATTAAAGTTAACCTCGATCATGAATATGGCAGCCAAAGTCGCGGTTTGAAAAAGCCCACCTGGCCGATTTACGTCTATAGGCGCATTCCTGCACGTACTCAATCCATTCATGTTTCAACTATGTAGTTCTTGAACGGGAGTGTAATGAATAGATAGAGCTTTTTTAAACGAAGCTTTCATTCACACGAAAGGGGGTGTTCCAAGTGCAATAGATAGGACCACTCTATTCAGTGTGGTGCCTATTGTTTGCGTTTACGCTTGGCTGCACGGCCCGTTCTTGGCATACCAGCACCCCATCAATAACAGCCGGACTCAAGGGGTTAACCCTAACTCCCTAGGGTGTGTGGAAAATCATATTAAAATTGAAGGATTGAGGACTGTTAGGGTTTTAATGCAAGAACATTTTGGGATTTTTTTTAATGAGTAATAGGCCCTGTTTGATAGAGTTTCACGTTATTAGAGCGAACACGGGTGAAGGCAAAGGAAGCAAAGTATTGAAGCTTCATGTGCCTGGGTCAAGTCTTGTCATCAGAGTACGAACATCACGGCCTTCAGCCCTGTGTTGGCAAAAGGGGGTATCTCAAAAAGTCCAAATTTTGAGGTACACCCTTTTGCCGGCACAGGGCCCGCTCTGCACGCTGTGCTAGCTGCCCAGTTAAAGTCAAGCTTCTGTAGAAATGCAGTCAGCAAAACAATGCCATCCAATGTTTTATTTTCTGTTGGAATTTGGCAATACAGTGGAACGCCGCTATAACGAACATCGCGGGATCCACAGATTTTGTTCGGTATGGCGATCGTTCGGTATAGTCATTTTCAGCCGCCGGTCCGCTGTTTGCCCATTTTTTAACATGGCGTCTGTTCTTTTAAATAGCGCCCTCTTGCGTCGTATTTGAAGTGCGACCTCTCTGGATTGTAATTGAACATGTGCCGGCCATTGAATCATGTAATTACGTGTTCATATTTTCTAAGCTTACCGAATTCTAAAGCAACAGTTGACTTTTCTCTTCCATTTCTTGGGGAAATAATAGCCACCTGTCACTCTTCAACATAAAGCTGCGGCTGTTTGGGAATTACAAACAGCCCAAATACCCGGTACATTTTTTTTAATCCGTTGACTTTTTTTCAACTACAATGTTCGGTAAGTTTTGTACACAAAATGTGGGAGTCAAGAATGGTGTTCGGTATAGCCAATTATAGCGGTGTTCGGTATAGCGACGTTCCCCTCTAGTAAGAATACATCCTATGTATATTACGGGGAATAGATGAATTTCACATGCAGGAAAATAGCACCAATCTACAAACGTCCGGGTTTAAAAGTGAGGCTCAACGCTAAGTAAACAACCTATGTCACATTTATTCATGTGCAATTTATACATGATAAAATCTTTTAAATTTTTAAGTCGCTGATCGAGTCTTCAAAACAAACAATCTAATGCAGGTAAGTTTATTTTGAGAATCATTGTTCTGTGAAGTAGTTGAACATCATGTCGATTGAGAATGAAGTCGGATGATTTTTGTCGTGATGAACCGGTAGTGTACCGCTTAACCATGCTGACCATACGCTACACTGTAATTTGCAGTGATTTATGCATGCATGAATGGATTTGTTGAATAGCACTGTGTTTGTTTAGCACTGAGAGCCTCACTTTCAACCTGGACAAGCACAGATGAATCTAATGTCAAATTCGGTTAAAGTTCCAAATACATGTAGATTGCTGTTTGTTTCGCCAACATGCCCCAAGCACAAACTAGGTTCAATCTTACACTGGTGAAGTTTGTTCGACAGAGTAGGTGCGATGTACCCTAATTGAAATTTATGGCATCAATATTTTTTTTGTTTTCGTTTTCATTTTCGTTAAGATCCTTGTGACATCCAATGACTCCCGCCTCAGGCTGTATGACCTCCGTGACCTCTCCTTGGCCTGCAAGTACAAAGGTTGCACTAACATCAGTAGCCAGATCAGGGCATCTTTCAGGTAAAATACAGAAATGGCACTGTTCGCTTATGACGTTAAATTGTTTTTCTGAACGTTCGTGCGTAGTACATACCCCATGCACGTGAAGCTTTCAGACCATTACCTGACCATTACCTGACGTGACCTGACCTGACCTGACCTGACCTGACCTGACCTGACCTGACCTGACCTGACCTGACCTGACCTGTCCTAACATAACCTGCCCTGACCTGACCTGACAGTCCCTGACCTGACAGGCCTGGACCGGCCCTTCCCATGGAAGGAGGCTTCGAGCCCCTTCTTCACTTCGGAAAAAATTGCTAATAATACGAAAAATGAATGTTTATGAGTGCAATGGAAGGAATGTTTTCATGATTTTCAGTGTCAATGCGTAACACTGCAATCTCAAAGCAATAGCAAAGTTCATGCTCAACGATCGATATCAAGGCTCATGCAGTGGAGCGAAACGAATGGGGCTAAAATGCATGGTAAATGGAACCAAATTGCATGATGTACATGTGTGACGTAAATCATACAATGGAATATCTGTCAATGAAATTGGGTGAATGATTCAATGTCATGTGACTAAATTCCACCAATCAAATGACAAGGATCTATTTAGGCATTGTATAAAAGTTTATAGGCATCGTCCTCACCTAAAATATTGAGGGGCATATCCCCCCCACCCCCCCCCCCCTAAAAGGTAGAGTTAACGCTTCACGGTGAAGTTCATGTTTTGATAGCATCTAGGACAGACTACATAGCCTTTGCTATCTGACATGTCATGCCAGTTACGGTTCTATCACTGAAAATGAGGGACACCTGTATGATTTTTCCGTTAACACAAAAACACGATCATGGATTTGTATCGGAGCCTCAAGTGAAAAAAGTCCGAGTCAAGTCAAGTCATTTCATACAGTGGATCGAGTCAAATTGTCGAGCCGAAACGTTGAGTCGGCATCATCAATTGAATGTCTCTTTTTGTCGTCCAAAGCCATAACTACAGGTACATAATCTGCGGTTCCGAGGATCACTGCATCTACATCTGGAAGACCAACTACGACTTTGCCAAGTTCACCTCGGTGCGTAAAGACCGCAATGACTTCTGGGAGGCAATCAAAGGTAGTGACAGATATGTTACAGTCACCAAATTTTGTGTTCATAGATTATATAAATAACATTATTTCATGTATTAGTTTTTCCTATGCATTTTGATATCTTGATTAATCTTGGATTTGACTCGGGTCGGGATCCAGTAGCTGTTTGTTTGTGCTGGGGTCCGTTTTATTATCACATCTCGCGACAGCACGCCCTCTCGTGCCCTGTACCTATATGTTGAGTTGAGAATCCCGACTTGACGGATTTGCTAACACGTTTGTACACAAACGTGGTTGCGGCCAATGAACTTGCAGTATTGGAGAAATTAGCATATAATATGAATAAATCATAGAAACAATGACCTGTTATTTCATGGAGACCTATGTGCGCACGAATGTTACCTCAGAGGCGAAAATTCATTTCTAGATTGACGGTAAATCGTTGGTATACAAATAATGAATGTTTATAAGTGCGATGGTAAGAATAACTTCATGAGGTGACAGATTTAATGTTCCATTCCACGAGGCGAAGCCGAGTGGAATGGGACATTACATCTGTCACCGAATGAAATTATTCTTACCATTGCACTCATAAACATTCATTATTTGTTTTATACAACGCCTGAATAAATCTTCGACAGATTGCATGCGTGGATTTTTTTGTGTACGTGCCATTTACCTTCTCAGTCCCGCATAAAACCGCGACATAAAGTGGACCAGTTCCGAATCAGTTAAAGCTTTAATTGTTGTTCCTGCGTGTCTTGCAAATTCCACTAATCGTTTGAATGCATATTTCATTTGTCTCTTTGTGTTAGCAACGTCAGCATCGCCTATGAGTTCCAATATTTCGTCGTCTGTTAGGAGAACAAACCGCGGTTCGGAAACACCGTCCGCCATTTTGTGTGAATGACAGCCTAGACTGATTCCAAGTCCCCATATGTATATAATATACATTTGATGTCCGAAGGACAATGGAGGGATCGGAAACCAGTCTGTTGTAGCGCCACCAATAGCGACCGTAAAAATTAGGGAAGTTCTATCAAACGCATATACCGTTTGATAGAACCATATGATAGAACTTTGTTTGCGGTGCGGGTTCGCGTCGTGCGATGAGACGAATAATTCAATGCACGTGATCGATGATCCATCAATCAGATGGCGGGGATTTATTCAGGCGTTGTATAATCTATCATATCAAACAGAACCATTTTTCAACTTCCATGACTAAGCGTAACCGGGACTTGAGAAACCCGCCAGACTTGACACTATAAGCCAATACGTTTGCACTTCTCGAACGGAGCTCATCTGCCGAAAATGATTGCGGCCAATCAAATGGCAGTAGTAAAAAAATACATGCATAATCATGTTCTGAATATGCAAATATGAATAAATACATACTATGACGGGAGGGGGGGGGGGGGTGTTTCTCATTGGCGTATCTGGCAACTTACTGACATGTGTCTAGACTGACCGGAACGCCAACCTCATGAGGGCGCCCTATAAAGTTATGGCACTTAAAGCGCAGTCACTGCAGCATGATGCAGACGGCACATAGATTGAATAAAGTAAGTCCGAATTGAGTCAACTATAGATGAATATGGACATGTGGATGAAAACGTTGGCAGTTCCAATTGATTTCCATTGTGTGAGAGTCGTTTATGGGCCTGTAACTTATAAGTACCGCTGGCAGCTCCCGCAACTCATTCACACTTTTCCGTCCATTTCAGCTCACGGTGTCGCCGTGACCACGGCCGTTTTCTCGCCACAGCCGTCGCTAGTGGTCAAGCCGACCGACACCGACAAGCCGTCGTCATCGGCTGTATCCCCGGCGGTCAGCCGGCCGGAACCCCGGCAGAGTCCCAGCTCCAAGGCCAAGCGGGAGATTATCCAGGGCAAAGTTGAGAGCAAGGCGGAGAAGAAGAGCTCGCTGAAGCGCTTCCCGGACCAGGGCGAGCTCCTTGTGTCTGGGGATTTCAACGGGGCCATGAAGGTGTTCATCAAGAGACCAAAGCTTTGATCGGATTCGTGAAGATCAAGCCTCGAGTGGCGAAATGAGGTCGAATAACCTAGCAGCCGATTTCACGAAACCTCGGGCAACCGCGGAACTAGATTTATATGCCACTTTGTATGATACGTAGCCATAACTTGTGGAGTAAGTTGGTCCATAAAGGCAGAGAAGAGAAATTGCTGAGAATGAGTATTTGTGGAGCCATTTCTTGCTCGTTATTTTGTTGAAAATATAAAAAGAAATTTTCTAGATTATTTGTTGGGGTAAATAATACGAGAAGACGGCAGAGGATTACCAGCGAGGGAATTTTGAGAGCTGCTACACATGTTTTCAAATCAAACAAGTCGCTTTTTAATCTTGCCCGATGTGGTGATTTCGCAACTGTTCTATATCTTTTTTTTTAAATGTTATATGTGACCGGCTCTGCAAAAAAAAGGGGTATTATGTCGCAAAATTTGAAAAATGAGTTATATACATAGTTGAATTTGTCACATCCTAAGCTTTAATTTGGTGTAGGTTTGACCCCTGTGGCATTTTGTGTTCTCGAGATATCTTGACCTTTGTATACTCCTATTTTCCAAGTTAACGGAAGTGCGTTTGGAGATATAGGCCTTTAAACACAAAAAGTGCAAAGAAATAAGATAGAAGTAATTTTTATCAACATTAATTTTTTTGTCTGTATTCATGAATATTAATGTTTCTGAAAATAAATTATGAAAATACAGATATAACAGAAGCCAAAACAAAAATATCAGTTTTGTGAAGATTTTTTTCGCCCGCTTCACATAGAACGACATAATTTACCCTTTTTTGTAGAGCGAGTTACATAAACAGAAAGTGGAGAATCTTGATCTACATTTCATTAAACATGAAAGAGTACATGCACAGATATGGCAGTGTAAATCTTTGCTACGGTATTGTGCACCTGAAAGTATTAACCCTTTGAAGCCGGATGACATCTATACACGCAATCTCTGCATTTTCAATCCATTGTTGGATTGTGTATTTTTTGCTTGGCTGCACAGGCCGCCCCACGCCTCATTATAAGCAACCATACTCAAGGAGTTAATGAAAGATATGACCATCTTCAGTACAGATAGAATTTGCTCTGTAAAAAAAAAAGACAGAAAATCTATAAATTGTATTTTGAAGCATTTATAACATTGGTCTAATATCAGCTGGACATTCTGCTAATATTATGTACAAGTTCAAGCAACCATTAGTCTCTGGGTCTGTATGACTGAAAATTGGGATAATTTCTTCGGTATTTATACATTTTTCCTTTATAATCTGGACCCAGGAAAACTGTAAGGGTGGTAGGGTTGGCAACCTAAATTGTGGCTAACCCCACCACCTCTGTTGTAGCCCTTTATGTCAACTAGTGGATGGTTGCTGTATATTACCCAGTGGATGTACCCAACATCCAAGGCACAATGACCGAAGTCGATGTACATGTCACAGTTTATCACAAAAAAACGCTCCAATTAATAGACAGTGCAGCCATGTCATGTAGGCTGGTTCTAACATGGTCGACTAGATGAGGTTGACTAACCAAGGCTCTGGCATTTTCAGTCCAACAATCCAGGGGTAAGATTTGTCATGATTTTTTGTCTGATTTCAGAATTTTTTTAATAAAGAATTTCTTTTGCAATCTGGAATTCCTGAGGTGTTGTCGTAAAGGTGTTTTTACCTGTAAAAACGGATTTCTTTTAAGGGGCTACCTTTAGGCAAATACAAACTATATGTTGATCTGGGTTCCTCGTAGATTATATTTAGATTTCGTGGAATTTTCTTTTTTGGCCAATCTCACACTGCAGTTCTTGACAAACTTGTTCTTGATAAATTTGGAGTAGTGAAAGTGTGCAATGATTACCACGGTTACATCAAGATCATAGAAACCTCTTGCAGTCTGCAGCCACATACGATAAAGTGTGTGATGGGAAAGTTATGTACAAAGGCAGGAGTCATTCGAGTTGTGTGAAGGCTGAAAAATCCCCACAGTACATTATGTACATAATTTGAATATCGTCATTTTCAGAAGTGAGCAAGTGTGAACTTTTAAGATTAGGTACAATGTAAATTGTTCAGCGTTCAGCATTGAGCAAATTATTGCCATTTGAATCTTGCACAATGTATCTAACTTTATTGCTCTGTGTATTGCTGTAATCGACTTGCACAAATTCATGATTTTTATATTGGAGCTAGTGTACAGAGCTTTATAAATTTAAGTGAGCAATTACATTTGTACTCATATTCTAACAGATTCTGTAAATAAATCAACAAAATTAGCTTGCCTAAGGTTTCGAACTTAAGCAAGTTCTTTCTCAAAGGAAAGAAAAAGAAAGTAATATGTGGACATCCACATTCCAGTATCTTGGAAATTCAATAAAAAAGAAATTCTCCTCGAGATAAAAATTTGAGTTGACTCTGATGTAATGAAGTCAGTTGAATATCAACTATTTCTGTTAACCATTAGGACTTATACCTTTACATGTAACCATACCAGTGCGTTTAACTTATGGGTTATGAAACAAAAATAGAGAATTAAAAACCTATTTTGAATTGTGCTTCCAGTGTACACAAGCGGATAAATGTGTTCGAATTATAACCTTTTTCCCACATGTACGCCTATGTTCATTTTTATTATTCATGTTTGATTAAACTTTTTGAGGTGCTCCTACATGTAAGTTTAAATTTATCAGCGTCCTTGTTGATTCAGGTATTAAAACATACTGTTGTGCAAAATGTAGATAATTTGGGCAGAGATGAATAAAGTTAGAACTTGTAAATATACTTCCAATAATAAAATGACAATTTTGCACATTCTTGTTTTATTTAAAATCGGCAGCTATCTCGGCAAATACCAGGCACTAAAAACAAATGAAGTCAAAATTCTCATCATAGTGATTTATTTTAATATAAGGAGGGTTTGGGTAGATAAAATTTGTGAGCAAGGCAGCTTTGCTAGATCCTTTTTATGCTAGACTCAAAGACTTATCTCTTGATCAGTGTTTCGTCTACATAAAGTTAGACGTTTGGTCATCTATAATCCTCGATCGTGTTACTGTTAACAATCATCCTATCTATTACAAAAGCATAATTTTTGCAATTTCCAAGACATTGGCTACTTGCTGTAATCTTTGGGCGCGAGACCCCGAAAAATAAATCTTCATATTGAATTTCTAATTTGTCAGCATTAGGTAAGTTATAAGCTTTTCACTGAGACATTCCGTGATTGAAGATAAGTAATAACACAGTTAATAAATTATTAAATTTTGCGACAGGATTGTCGCACTCCTCTTCTCAGTGTTAATGAATAGGTGATCCCAAGCCAGATATCTCACAGTTGATTAGGACTGATCAACAAAGCTAGCTTTAAGAATAATTTCAGAAGACTGTCAAACGAGTACATAACATGAAGATGACCACAAACCCTTTGGCATGTCTATTCAAAGTGTTGCTTTGTATCTGATAACACACTAAAACACAAGTTTTGCAATCACTACCATTAACCCCAACCCTCCAGGGTATTTTGGCTAGAAACCCTGCCAGACGCATCAGATTGCATACTTTGTCACATTGACTTGTGTGCAGAGTGCAGCAAGGTCAAGCTGTCACCACAGATGCACTGTGCTGCATCTGGCAGGGTTAGGGTTTAAAGGAAAATTGAAGGAAACGTACATGTATACATTGCCTTCAAAAGTCTCTCCACCATGCACAATGAGCAAGCTCAGGCGCTGACTGGAGGTATGGGATCATTTGATATTGCAGCAAGACCTCCACGAATAGGCGTCTTTGTCTATGGTTTGACCACTGCAAACTAGAATCTTTGACAAGCGAATGGATTTTAACCCGAAGCTCCAGTTTTGACCTCATTATTCAGATATTCAAGCGGCCTGGCTTCCCATTCATCAGCTAGGTTTGAAGTAAGTAATGCGGCACAGCAAAGAAAAACAGCGGTACCGCAATGAATACCACATCTGGAAAATATGAAACAGTCCCTACCCCTCATCACAGTCAATCAGCAACTTATCTTGCTTGCGCCAGCGCAAGAATCCTCCACGCCTGAACAATTTACACTAATTTTTAGGGGCATGATACCACGAAAATGACAAGCCTACATGTAGAGAGTTGGGTCATTCTATAAATTAGGCGTCCAATTTATTTTGCAATTCAGGACACATTCTTTAATGCATTCTATCTCCAAGGGTGATTATGTAAAGCAATTTACCTGTCAAACAAGTACAAAATAGTGTGAAGTGAATTTTAATGATACCTGATGGCCGGGAAATTACACAGGTCAGGTGTAACATGGACACCCAAACATGTTGCACTTTTGGACCCCCTAATTTATAGAATGACCCAGTTATTTCTTCGAAAATGTTCCATCCCGATCCGAGGTGGTCACCAGCACCCGACAATACATGCTAGTCCATGGTACCCTGCTGTAGTTTGTCATATAATATGACAATACAATGGGCTACTGGTTACCAGCCAAGGAACTATGACCCCGCTGGTGTCAAGTGCACATATGAATTGTACACTCCGTGTATTCGAGCATAGGTGTAAGCCACTGTCCACTACATCGTAGACATGGTTTGGCCTTTAGTAAAGCTTAAAACCATTTTAACCACAATCAACACTCAAACTTGATCCAAGCTGATGACTTTTAAAATCATAAGGTTTTTGAATAATTTCTTTACAAGGTCATTTCATAAAATTATCCCAATGCAGACTACATCATTGATTAGATATTTAACAGGTCTATACACCCAGCAGCGTAGCCATGGGGGGAGGGGGGGGGGGGGGGCGCATGCACCCCATAAACAAATCGTCGCCTCCCCCATGCTAGTCACTCCCACTGTAAATTTCACAAACGCAGAAAATAATAGTATTTTTTAATAAAAAATACTGTGAGCCCCCCCCCCCAACCTTAACACCCAGCCCCTCCCCCTCCCCCCCCCCCCCCCAATCGCTCCCCTATGGAGAGAACCCTCGCTACACCCCTGGTAAGATCACGTCTCACTTCTTAACTCCATTCCACCCCTCTGGCGAATGTGGTGAAGTCCAGACTACTGATCCATTATAACAAGCAGAAAACACAGGCTTCTGACTGGTCCATTTATCCACAGGGAGCGATATCGCTGGTGACAGTGCTAAAATATCTACCCTTTGTTAGGTCAGGTCATCATCATCGAAAAGATCATCAAAATCTGTGTCAGGCAAACGCAAAGAAAAGAAATTCATATACATGTATGCACCTTCAATAGAAAATTTAAGCTTGCTCACTGTGAATTAACAAGTAACAATGGATTTAGTGCCAAGTAACAATGGATGTTCATTGTTAGTGCACCGTTTTTCTTTTGTTAGATGTTCATACATGTATGTATAGTGTCTGTGGTTTTATCACTGAAATGAAACTACGCAAGCTGCTTCATGTTTCTTTTAACATTCATTCAAATGACCTAGTCCGTTTCCCTTGTCAGTTTGTTTAATGATATTATCAGTTAAAAAGTCATATCATCATTGAGTGATCCCCACAATGCCACTTCCCAGGTTGTATCGTAAAATTGAGCGTGGATCCCTGGCTATACTAGCATTAACCCTAACCCTGCTAAATGCAACAGAATGCACCAATGGTAAAAGTAAAAAGTTGTTGCGTTTAGCAGTCAAAGCATGTCTCCTGGTCTGATGCATTCTGTTGTATTTAGTATTATACATGTATAAGCCTCCAGCAACAAGGCTGGTACAGATCAGTTCACTGCACAGTGCAACATTGCATTTGGCAGGGTGCTCAGAGAATACCTCGTGGGGGTTTTAAGGGGGTATGACTTCTGACTAGCATTCCCCCGGACAAAGATACTGACCGCCAACATAGGGCAAGTCAAGATAACTCAGTTGGTCAAGCACCGGCACGGTATTCCGGAGCTCGCAGGTTCAAATCCCGCTTCTGCCAGTTTTCTTTGTTCACATTGAAAATTCATTCAAATTACCTAGTCAGTTTCCCGATGTTGTAAAAGATTCTCAGACATCAAACTATGAAAATAGTATTTAGAAACAAAGGAACATTAGGAATTGGGTGGATGTACAAGTACAGGAATTTGATTGCCCAAAATTCGCTCGGAACGTACCGTTGAAGAAGTCACTGTGGACAGCTTTCTCATTTGCAGCCAGGTCCATGAGAAGGCCTGCCGTCCCTCCAACCTGTGTACAACAATGACGTATAATAAGGCTCATTCCATAAATTTGGGGTCCAAAAGTGTGACGTTTTTTGGTGTCCCTGTCACATAGTGACATGTATAAGATTTTGCAATTCCGGACACATTCTTCAATGCCTTCTATCTCCAAGAGTGATTATGTAAAGCAAAGTACCTGCCAAACAAGTGAAAAATAGTGTGAAGTCCATTTTAATGATACTTGATGGGAAATTACACAGGTCAGGTGTAACAGGTACACCCAAAAAAATGTCACCATTTATGGAATGACCCATGAACAAAATAGCAATTATCAGCATCAGACGCAGGGTTCAAATTTTGGGACGATGTCTGCTCGACCACAGAGGGAGTAGCTAAAAAGACATTTCGGAAAGATTTTACTTTAATACCCCCACCAAAATCAGTCAGGAACAGCAACATTTTGGACAATAACCAGCCCTCCTTGATAACGGTCTCACCACGTGGCACAACCCTTTAATTTTAAGATTTAATTCAGCAAAATATGCGAAAAATGAGGCAGAAATTCACATGTACATGTACATATATATGTATGTGAACTCTTTGAGTGACTGTACACTGTGCCAAGAACATCTAACACAGTAAAGCACAAACTTTCTTCCCCTATGTTGCATGAACAATTCCCAACAAAAGTCTCAAACCTAAAGGTTGTGCCATGTGTTTATGCAATTCTAAACACTACTACATGTAGATGGTTATTTGTCAGATTATTCTGTTCCTGGCCCCTTTTGATCATTTTTTTTTTTTAACCCTAACCTCACATAAAGCTACAAAATACTACTAGTAGTAAACTGTAGTATGCAGTATTACTACACCTCATAAATATTCATGAGCAAATTGGATCGCGTCATTGGCCGATTCCGCAGCGCGTCCGGGAAGTAAAAATCATACGCTGCCAGGTGACGTCATCCCGGTGAGTATCCAGCTTGCTGCTGTGTGGTATTTTTTCTGGTAGCACCAAAAATTCCCTCTGGAACCCGCCTTGTAAACATGTAGTCTATGGCATGTAATCTTTATGGAACCAGTCTGTTTGTAATCCTTGTAAATACTACAGTAAAGGCACATTAAAGAGTGTTGGCACCAGACTATTTCAACCCTGTTGCCATGACACACCGAACTACTCTGCAGCTGAGCTCAGAAACAACAATGGCGTCTACGAGTAACATGAGATTTCCGTCATTGACTGACGAAGAACTTGAAAATCTTGTGCTGAATAGAGATGCAAAATCTACAAAGGCCGTCATCGACAAGGCAGTGAGGTGTAGTAAAACAAATACAGCATGGTTTATTTCTGGAAAATAGTGGGAATTACTGGTCCCTCGGTGTAGGTCAGCTCGGGACCAGTAATATACAAATACAGCATGGTTTGAGGGGAAGTAGTGGGAATTACTGGTCCCGAGGTGTAGGTCAGCTTGACTACCTCCCGACGCGAAGCGGAGGGAGGTAGTCGAGCTGACCTACACCGAGTGACCAGTAATTCCCAGTATTTTCCAGAAATAAACCATGCTGTATTTGTTTTACTACACCTCATAAATATTTTACTACACCTCACAAGATTTTCAAGTTCTTCGTCAGTCAATGACGGAAATCTCAAGTTACTCGTAGACGCCATTGTTGTTTCTGAGCTCAGCTCCGTAAAGATTACATGCCATAGACTACATGTTTACGAGGCGGGTTCCAGAGGGAATTTTTGGTGCTACCAGAAAAAAATACCGCACGGCAGCAAGCTAGATACTCACCGGGATGACGTCACCTGGCAGCGTATCATTTTTACTTCCCGGACGCGCAGCGGAATCGGCCAATGATGTGCTCCAATTTGCTCATGAATATTTATGAGGTGTAGTAATTCCCACTACTTCCCCTCAAACCATGCTGTATTTGTATAGTACTACCGTTTGTTGCTGGGGTTGGAGGCAAAATGTCTGTTTTCATCTGAGGCGGAAACAGAGCATGAACTACTGGTTTTCAGAGATGATACAATTTGTTATCTTAGCTATCCAATTCATTGACACAAATATAATTTACCCAGTAACTGTATTAAATAGAAGTAGTACTCTGTAGTTGCAAGTATCTTGACTGCTGTCATGATACACTCAATCATCAAAGACAGAGAGACTCAGTGCTACAGAATACTAAGTAGTATTTCGTAGTACACAGGTCTTAACACCAAATGAATGCCTGGGATGTTAGGGTTAAAGTAAAATCTTTCCAAATGTCTGTAGTTTTGTTGAAGTAATTTTGTTTTGTGGTAGTTTGAATACTTTGAGGACTGCGAGAACAACTGGCATTGCTGTGCCAACTCACTCATGACATCCATGCTGGTGAGGTCAGTTCTGAAAGTTTGCTTCAAAGTAAATAAAAAATGAATGAAATGAATTTAAACTATTCCCCTTGGAAATCCCTGCTTGTTAACACCCCTCAAATAATGTGGGGAAAAACTTTCGATGAAAATTCAACCTAAAAACTTCTGTTTTGCGGCATGGCGTCTTGATTTGCGACTTCATTAAGTAGGTCAACAATTTGGTCTGGCACCCTATGCGGGAAATACGGCACGCAAAGCACAGCAAGGGTGTCGATTATTGTTTGGTAACAATATCTTTTCAACACAAAATTTATGCTATTAAGGCATAGTGGAATCAGACTATTTTGAACAAATGGCAGAACGTCGCCTGCCCTTGTTTTTCTTGTCCTGTGCTTTGCTTGTCCAATGGGGTGCTTTGCTTGTCCAATGGGGGTGCTTTGCTTGTCCAATGGGGGTGCTTTGCTTGTCCAATGGGGTGCTTTGCTTGTCCAATGGGGTGCTTTGCTTGTCCAATGGGGTGCTTTGCTTGTCCAATGGGGTGCTTTGCTTGTCCAATGGGGTGCTTTGCTTGTCCAATGGGGTGCTTTGCTTGTCCAATGGGGTGCTTTGCTTGTCCAATGGGGTGCTTTGCTTGTCCAATGGGGTGCTTTGCTTGTCCAATGGGGTGCTTTGCTTGTCCAATGGTTACCGTGTCTGACTCACGTGCGATGGTATCTGGGTTCGAACCCTGCCAGGGGATTATGGTGCTTTTCTACAATTGCCTCTCTCCACCCAGGAGTATAAATGGGTACCTGTGACAGTGTGAGGGTAGAGAACAGATTGCGCTGATATGGAACTGTTGCATAGAACTGATCTCATGGCCTGATGACCAGGGGTAATAATTGTGAAGCGCTTTGAGACATATTTGTATAAAGCGATATAGGTTGGTAGGCCCTAGGCCTAGGCCTAAATGTTCGAACTTAACACCCTCAGAGGGCTAAGTTTAAGACCAGCTTCTACTCAAATATGCCTCTTCATATCAAATCTTGCCTCGACTTTGACAAAATGCGCAGTGGCTATTGTTACGGCAGCCGTCCTTAGTTCCCCGACGTAATGGTATTCAATGTCACAATGTTTGCTGTTGAAACCAGACTATCAACCAAATGGTTCTCGGACTTTATTTCCATATTAAATCTACTTAAATAACAATAACCATTTGATTAGAAACCTAAAAGTTTAAAACTTAACCCTATAACCCTCCAGGGTATTTTGGCTAGAAACCCTGCCAGACACATCAGATTGCATACTTTGTCACATTGACTTGTGTGCAGAGTGCAGCAAGGTCAAGCTGTCACCACAGATGCACTTTGCTGGTCTCTGGCAGGGTTAGGGTTAAGAGATCTTTTCGAGAAAAAAAAAATCAATCAGACAGCACCGCATGGATTCTAGGTTGCGCCAGTATCACACCCGGAGGAATGACACTTATCAAAATTTATGCCTACGTCATCACTTTACTGCAGAGGTCACACAGTTTCACTGCTGTACTTATGCTGAATTATGCACTATTTGTGCATGCGTGCACGTATTGTATTACCCATTGATCTCAATGCCTGCACGGTACGAGTGCGCGGCCGGCGGCGGCATAGTAGAGCCTAAAAACGGTTCACTCCTGGTGGTGGCACGCATCCGGAGACCTCGAATAGGAAAATAAATGTGTACAATTTCTTGTATTTTAAATTTCTTTTTATTCATCGAGTGTTAAAGAAATTCACCCACTGAAATGGCCTTTACAAAATTGTTTCTACCATATCAAGTTGAAAATCAGCTAAATCGAAAGAGAAATATCGTGCTAAAAAATTACCTCAAACTTCCGGAAATCTCTAAAACAGTATCATTTTTCACGCGGTTCCCCGGCATATGTACGTACACGCACCCACACACATACCCATGTGCGTTTTCCTATACTTATGAGGACCATGAATGGAACCCTTCTTTTGTTCCCTTTGTTTGTACTTCTAACGTTTTCCGAACAGCTCCCATAAGGTTTGTACACAAAATTCTCCTGAGGACTCGGCCCAAGTCCTCGGTGTCATTGTTATCCCTAATCCCCCATTGTCCCAAGTCCTCTCTCGTATAGCCTAACCCAACATAGGGCAAGTCAAGATAACTCAGTTGGTCAAGCACCGGCACGGTATTCCGGAGCTCGCAGGTTCAAATCCCGCTTCTGCCAGTTTTCTTTGTTCACATTGAAAATTCATTCAAATTACCTAGTCAGTTTCCCGATGTTGTAAAAGATTCTCAGACATCAAACTATGAAAATAGTATTTAGAAACAAAGGAACATTAGGAATTGGGTGGATGTACAAGTACAGGAATTTGATTGCCCAAAATTCGCTCGGAACGTACCGTTGAAGAAGTCACTGTGGACAGCTTTCTCATTTGCAGCCAGGTCCATGAGAAGGCCTGCCGTCCCTCCAACCTGTGTACAACAATGACGTATAATAAGGCTCATTCCATAAATTTGGGGTCCAAAAGTGTGACGTTTTTTGGTGTCCCTGTCACATAGTGACATGTATAAGATTTTGCAATTCCGGACACATTCTTCAATGCCTTCTATCTCCAAGAGTGATTATGTAAAGCAAAGTACCTGCCAAACAAGTGAAAAATAGTGTGAAGTCCATTTTAATGATACTTGATGGGAAATTACACAGGTCAGGTGTAACAGGTACACCCAAAAAAATGTCACCATTTATGGAATGACCCATGAACAAAATAGCAATTATCAGCATCAGACGCAGGGTTCAAATTTTGGGACGATGTCTGCTCGACCACAGAGGGAGTAGCTAAAAAGACATTTCGGAAAGATTTTACTTTAATACCCCCACCAAAATCAGTCAGGAACAGCAACATTTTGGACAATAACCAGCCCTCCTTGATAACGGTCTCACCACGTGGCACAACCCTTTAATTTTAAGATTTAATTCAGCAAAATATGCGAAAAATGAGGCAGAAATTCACATGTACATGTACATATATATGTATGTGAACTCTTTGAGTGACTGTACACTGTGCCAAGAACATCTAACACAGTAAAGCACAAACTTTCTTCCCCTATGTTGCATGAACAATTCCCAACAAAAGTCTCAAACCTAAAGGTTGTGCCATGTGTTTATGCAATTCTAAACACTACTACATGTAGATGGTTATTTGTCAGATTATTCTGTTCCTGGCCCCTTTTGATCATTTTTTTTTTTTAACCCTAACCTCACATAAAGCTACAAAATACTACTAGTAGTAAACTGTAGTATGCAGTATTACTACACCTCATAAATATTCATGAGCAAATTGGATCGCGTCATTGGCCGATTCCGCAGCGCGTCCGGGAAGTAAAAATCATACGCTGCCAGGTGACGTCATCCCGGTGAGTATCCAGCTTGCTGCTGTGTGGTATTTTTTCTGGTAGCACCAAAAATTCCCTCTGGAACCCGCCTTGTAAACATGTAGTCTATGGCATGTAATCTTTATGGAACCAGTCTGTTTGTAATCCTTGTAAATACTACAGTAAAGGCACATTAAAGAGTGTTGGCACCAGACTATTTCAACCCTGTTGCCATGACACACCGAACTACTCTGCAGCTGAGCTCAGAAACAACAATGGCGTCTACGAGTAACATGAGATTTCCGTCATTGACTGACGAAGAACTTGAAAATCTTGTGCTGAATAGAGATGCAAAATCTACAAAGGCCGTCATCGACAAGGCAGTGAGGTGTAGTAAAACAAATACAGCATGGTTTATTTCTGGAAAATAGTGGGAATTACTGGTCCCTCGGTGTAGGTCAGCTCGGGACCAGTAATATACAAATACAGCATGGTTTGAGGGGAAGTAGTGGGAATTACTGGTCCCGAGGTGTAGGTCAGCTTGACTACCTCCCGACGCGAAGCGGAGGGAGGTAGTCGAGCTGACCTACACCGAGTGACCAGTAATTCCCAGTATTTTCCAGAAATAAACCATGCTGTATTTGTTTTACTACACCTCATAAATATTTTACTACACCTCACAAGATTTTCAAGTTCTTCGTCAGTCAATGACGGAAATCTCAAGTTACTCGTAGACGCCATTGTTGTTTCTGAGCTCAGCTCCGTAAAGATTACATGCCATAGACTACATGTTTACGAGGCGGGTTCCAGAGGGAATTTTTGGTGCTACCAGAAAAAAATACCGCACGGCAGCAAGCTAGATACTCACCGGGATGACGTCACCTGGCAGCGTATCATTTTTACTTCCCGGACGCGCAGCGGAATCGGCCAATGATGTGCTCCAATTTGCTCATGAATATTTATGAGGTGTAGTAATTCCCACTACTTCCCCTCAAACCATGCTGTATTTGTATAGTACTACCGTTTGTTGCTGGGGTTGGAGGCAAAATGTCTGTTTTCATCTGAGGCGGAAACAGAGCATGAACTACTGGTTTTCAGAGATGATACAATTTGTTATCTTAGCTATCCAATTCATTGACACAAATATAATTTACCCAGTAACTGTATTAAATAGAAGTAGTACTCTGTAGTTGCAAGTATCTTGACTGCTGTCATGATACACTCAATCATCAAAGACAGAGAGACTCAGTGCTACAGAATACTAAGTAGTATTTCGTAGTACACAGGTCTTAACACCAAATGAATGCCTGGGATGTTAGGGTTAAAGTAAAATCTTTCCAAATGTCTGTAGTTTTGTTGAAGTAATTTTGTTTTGTGGTAGTTTGAATACTTTGAGGACTGCGAGAACAACTGGCATTGCTGTGCCAACTCACTCATGACATCCATGCTGGTGAGGTCAGTTCTGAAAGTTTGCTTCAAAGTAAATAAAAAATGAATGAAATGAATTTAAACTATTCCCCTTGGAAATCCCTGCTTGTTAACACCCCTCAAATAATGTGGGGAAAAACTTTCGATGAAAATTCAACCTAAAAACTTCTGTTTTGCGGCATGGCGTCTTGATTTGCGACTTCATTAAGTAGGTCAACAATTTGGTCTGGCACCCTATGCGGGAAATACGGCACGCAAAGCACAGCAAGGGTGTCGATTATTGTTTGGTAACAATATCTTTTCAACACAAAATTTATGCTATTAAGGCATAGTGGAATCAGACTATTTTGAACAAATGGCAGAACGTCGCCTGCCCTTGTTTTTCTTGTCCTGTGCTTTGCTTGTCCAATGGGGTGCTTTGCTTGTCCAATGGGGGTGCTTTGCTTGTCCAATGGGGGTGCTTTGCTTGTCCAATGGGGTGCTTTGCTTGTCCAATGGGGTGCTTTGCTTGTCCAATGGGGTGCTTTGCTTGTCCAATGGGGTGCTTTGCTTGTCCAATGGGGTGCTTTGCTTGTCCAATGGGGTGCTTTGCTTGTCCAATGGGGTGCTTTGCTTGTCCAATGGGGTGCTTTGCTTGTCCAATGGGGTGCTTTGCTTGTCCAATGGGGTGCTTTGCTTGTCCAATGGTTACCGTGTCTGACTCACGTGCGATGGTATCTGGGTTCGAACCCTGCCAGGGGATTATGGTGCTTTTCTACAATTGCCTCTCTCCACCCAGGAGTATAAATGGGTACCTGTGACAGTGTGAGGGTAGAGAACAGATTGCGCTGATATGGAACTGTTGCATAGAACTGATCTCATGGCCTGATGACCAGGGGTAATAATTGTGAAGCGCTTTGAGACATATTTGTATAAAGCGATATAGGTTGGTAGGCCCTAGGCCTAGGCCTAAATGTTCGAACTTAACACCCTCAGAGGGCTAAGTTTAAGACCAGCTTCTACTCAAATATGCCTCTTCATATCAAATCTTGCCTCGACTTTGACAAAATGCGCAGTGGCTATTGTTACGGCAGCCGTCCTTAGTTCCCCGACGTAATGGTATTCAATGTCACAATGTTTGCTGTTGAAACCAGACTATCAACCAAATGGTTCTCGGACTTTATTTCCATATTAAATCTACTTAAATAACAATAACCATTTGATTAGAAACCTAAAAGTTTAAAACTTAACCCTATAACCCTCCAGGGTATTTTGGCTAGAAACCCTGCCAGACACATCAGATTGCATACTTTGTCACATTGACTTGTGTGCAGAGTGCAGCAAGGTCAAGCTGTCACCACAGATGCACTTTGCTGGTCTCTGGCAGGGTTAGGGTTAAGAGATCTTTTCGAGAAAAAAAAAATCAATCAGACAGCACCGCATGGATTCTAGGTTGCGCCAGTATCACACCCGGAGGAATGACACTTATCAAAATTTATGCCTACGTCATCACTTTACTGCAGAGGTCACACAGTTTCACTGCTGTACTTATGCTGAATTATGCACTATTTGTGCATGCGTGCACGTATTGTATTACCCATTGATCTCAATGCCTGCACGGTACGAGTGCGCGGCCGGCGGCGGCATAGTAGAGCCTAAAAACGGTTCACTCCTGGTGGTGGCACGCATCCGGAGACCTCGAATAGGAAAATAAATGTGTACAATTTCTTGTATTTTAAATTTCTTTTTATTCATCGAGTGTTAAAGAAATTCACCCACTGAAATGGCCTTTACAAAATTGTTTCTACCATATCAAGTTGAAAATCAGCTAAATCGAAAGAGAAATATCGTGCTAAAAAATTACCTCAAACTTCCGGAAATCTCTAAAACAGTATCATTTTTCACGCGGTTCCCCGGCATATGTACGTACACGCACCCACACACATACCCATGTGCGTTTTCCTATACTTATGAGGACCATGAATGGAACCCTTCTTTTGTTCCCTTTGTTTGTACTTCTAACGTTTTCCGAACAGCTCCCATAAGGTTTGTACACAAAATTCTCCTGAGGACTCGGCCCAAGTCCTCGGTGTCATTGTTATCCCTAATCCCCCATTGTCCCAAGTCCTCTCTCGTATAGCCTAACCCACTCACCCAAGTGTGTAAACACCGGCAATCGCAGACCTCCCATTGTCCCTCTTTTGTTTATTTTTACTTCAACTTTTTCGGAAGGTCTCCCATTGTGTTTTGTACACAATTTTCAAACGGGGACCTTTCTCAATCGGTGACCCTATTGTCCTCTTTGTTAAAGGTCCACGGTTTGAATAGCCATACAAACTCACACACACAGTCATGTTTTACTATACTCATAAGGACCATGAATGGAACCCTTCTTTTGTTCCCTTTGTTTGTACTTAAACATTTACCGAACATGTCCCATAAGGTTTGTACACGAAAATCTCCCGAGGTCTCAGGGTCATTGTTATCCCTAATCCCTCATTGTCCCAAGTCCTCTATCGTATAGCTTAACCTGCTCACACAATTGCTGCATATGCAACTCACTGCAGTACTGATTGAAAATAGAATATTAATGTGAATGTGAATATGAATTTTTGGAGTTTTTAAATTTTAATTATATTTTTAATAAAAAATATATTTTAAATTTTAATTCAATTTTGTATTAAAACTTTATTCTCTTGGTCGGCATGAGGTCACTGGGTCTTGTTTTTTGTATCTGATTGGTCAGTGGTGGCTGTTATCTGATTGCACCCTCTGGACTCAAAGGGAATGAATAGTGTTGTGGTCAATGGGGAAAAAACCAAATTATTTTCCTAACACTAACAGCTACACCTTTTCATTAAATATTTCCAAATTTCACTACTGGTTTAATGCAGTAAAAATATCTCCCACGTTATACCCCAATATAATTGTGTTCATTTTGTATTACTGTAAAAAAAATTGACAAAACACGTAATTTCCTGTACAAATTGAATGGAGGGCTTCCCCTTTGCCCGACGCCAAGTGCAATTGGTGGAACAGCCTCTGACCAAGAGAATAACTCAGATCAGTGGTCCCTAAGCAAATTGTGTACCCAAACTAGTGGGAACGGAAGTAAAATGAAACACTTTCTGCCTTGGCGAAGTTTTCTGCCTTATGACGTTGTTTATAAGAGCAATGGAAGTTTCGAGTTTGTAAACATACCTAAAAACATCAAAATAGTCATTGATCGGATCCATCTTCCCACACTCGTAAATATTCATGTTACAGTATGACCTCTGCAGTAAAATACTGACGTAGGCATAAAATAATGATAAGTGTCATTCCTCCGGGTGTGATACTGGCACTACCCATGGATTCAATCCAGGGTCCCCAGCTATCAAAACCAACGCCGTACCAATCAAGCTACTGAAGCGCTCTGGCAGGATAGACCATATCGCAAATACCACCTGGTCGAGACGTCACAATGGTCACAAGGGATTGTGGGAAGGATGCGATTTTGGTACGCATTTCTTTCCCACGTCCCTACTAGTAGTAGTAACCATTGTGACGTCTCATCCAGGCGGTATTTGCGATATTTAAGGTCTATGGGCATGTTGTAAATCTGAGTGATATACGTTCGCATTGTGTTCTTACCATGTCATAACAATAGCATTTGAAAGTCGCGTTACGGCTGCCGTAAAAATAGCCACTGCGGACAAAATAGTCCATTACTTTGCACAACTAAATCAACTCGACCGATGGTGGCGCTCTAGTAAAATGACACATCTGTGTAGCTGTCACGCCTGTCGCGTTTTATTTACCATGTTTACGAGAGCGTTTCTTAACACTCAGTTGTAGTTCTCCTCTTTTACGAGGAACTCGAGAATACCTACCTCATCAAGATCAACATACGGTCCAGACCCTTCGGGGAACATCTCATCAACAGCCACGGTGGGCTTCATTTTTTTTTTTAAATGGGAGAATGAGGAAGCAGTTCCTCACAAAATTCCCAACGAATTTTACGAATTCTCTAAAATGCTGATCTCGGTGCCTTGTACCCAGAAGACTCATAGACATACGCGTATTTATGCAACGTGATTTCTGGTACCTGCCCGCGCAGCCACGATCACCAGACTAAAATAACCAACAGTGCATGGCCGGCATGCGCCATCTGTCGATCTGTCGATCTGTGGTTGATGGCTGGTGGATTGACTGGTTCCCAGTCGCTCCATTATCGTTCTGACTTCTGTCAGATTTGCATTCAGTGTGTGGCAGTGGCGTGGCTAAGGGGGAGGGGGGGGGGGGGGGGGGGGGGGGGGAGGGGGGGGGGGGGGAGGGAGGGAGAGCACGCCCCCAATACAAAATCGTCGGCCCCCCCAGTCTCCCCCCACTGAAAAATTCGCAAACGCAGAAAATAATACTATTATAAAGAAAAACCATTGTGGGATCCCCCACTGTAACATCCACCCCCCCCCCCCCCCCCCCCCCAGTCCCCCGACAGCCCTGGCTACGCCGCTGGTGTGTGTGAGCTACAAAAGAGACAAGAAAATGACAGAAATCACAGGGGTAGAAGGTATCTATTCACATTTCAGTTGAAAGGAAAGGAATTGTGGAAAGGAAGCAGCTATAGGTTATACAGGTTCGAAAGGAGAGGCAGTACGATGGAAATACACTTGAGTGCCTCACGCTCAGTACTATATAGCTAGTATACTAGCCTTTCAAAAATACTGTGAACGGAGGATGTACACGTATATAATGAGCATGTGGTAACTGGCATCCAGGCGAGTAAAGTGCCCGCGCCTGAACCGCGTTTGGACAGAGGGAGGGCACTTAATTAGTAAAGGCCACAACACGTACATTCATATGAGGCTTAATGAGAGCCTTGCGCGGACATGAAAGAGATCCGTCCAGGAAAGATCATTACTGCAGGTCCTGACCAACATTAAACACTAGTACCGGCATGGGCGGAGATCCCGGGGGGATGGGGGGGGGGGGGGGATATATCCCCCACTTTTTGACCTGGGGGGGGGCATATGAATTTGTTGTGTTCACTTAAGCTCAAACCTCTGTGCGGGGCCCATTTCCGGGCGAAAATCCGCGTAAAATGACCCTTTTTTCGACGTTTCGAGTCATAGTTTGATAACCATGCGGTCTTTTTCACCGGGTTAAACGGTTCTATACGATTTAACTCTTTGTCGTTCTCGTGATATATATACATATATTTTATCTTGAAAAAAATCCACGTACTTTCGGCTTTGAAAATGTGAACTTTTCATCATTTTTCTGTGTAAACGCACCGATTGAGCGCCCTCGTGTCGACTCTTTTGACTGTAACTCCTTACTGGAGTATCGAATCGTACGGGGTTAAACGGAATCGAATAGCTTAGATCCTCCTCTTTCCTTACATGTAAAACCTGTTACGATTGGTTGAAAAAAACCTACGTACTTTTCACAAAGAAAAAAGTGGCCAATGACAACTTTCGATCGATAAGGCATTGTTCGAGACTTACATCGATCTACCATTGCTTACCACGCGTTACATGATCTTGGACTCTGCTCATCACCCGTTTTACAAGACAGATTTTCTTCGATTTTACTGTAACTAAGGCATTAAAAAACTATCCATTTGTGAATCAGTTATCTGGGATTAAAACTGTGTTCTTTTGAGGAGTTAATTTCATTTTGAAATAATGTAAAATTTATTGTTCATTCAAGGCAGCTACAGAAATTATGTGATGCAAAGAACGTGCACTTGTTTATTGGGCCGTACCATTTTGTATGTGGGGAGTATATATATGCATGTACACCCACATACGTATGTCTTTTCCAAAATATTTGAGATTATGTGTTGTTTAGAAAATTAAACAATTACTAAACTTAACTATATCTTTGTTTCCTACTTGCAGCTATAAACCAGTGCCTGTGTTTATGCATGTCCTCGTGCAAACATGTTTTGTTTTACCCATTTTGTGAATGGAGTGTGCCGGGCCACATTTCAGGGCCGAACGCACAGCTACACAGGGCCAGCGTTAATCCAATTTAATAACCCTAGACCTCCGTGGTATACTCTACGCGCGAGATTTAAACTGTGAAATTAAGTGAACAAAAGTGGGGTTAACAAATTCATATGGGGATGACCAATGTAATCATCCCCCCCACTTTTTAAGGGTAGGCGTACTAACTTGCGCAGAGTCCGTAACTTGCCAATACATGTATTTTTGTTTCGTTATATACACGTGATGACTTTCCATTGATCTCTTTAATATAACCCATCCCCATAGACTAATGCCTAATTCACATTTGGCCTGCGATGGGTCTACGGAGCCCGTATCCTGCCCGTATCCCCCTTTCCGTGCGGCCTCCGTGCGGCGCGGAGGCAGGAGGCGACCGTGAGATTATCGTACGGATTCACGGGCGCCGCGGCCTCTACGATTTTGTTTAGCGAGAAGTTATACAAATTAAAAAAAATCGTAAGCCCGTAGCCCGTAGACATGTCGTAGGTGGCATTGCACAATCCCCGCACGGGCCCGCGCGGAGGCCGCGCGCTGATCGTGCAGAAAACGCAAGATTTTAGGTGGACATTGGGGCCAAAAAAATCGTACGGAGATTGTAGGCTCTTGGGACAATCGCACGGCCCTCACACAGCTATCGCAATTAGGTTGCCGCTCGCTGCCCGTGCAGTACCCGTGAAATCGCACGGATATCGCACGGATATTGAGCAGTCATCCCGCGGCAACCCCACAGCGGCCGCACCATCTCCGCGCAGCCTCTGTACGGCTTTGCCCCGGCCTGCCCCCGAGGGCCCGTACGAGAAATCACACGATGCTCGTACACAATGTGAACACATACGCCTTAGCCCGTAGCCACCTACGATGCCTCAAAAATCGTACGGAAAATCGTACACCCATTTATCGCACGGCGCCCGGGGCAAATGTAAATTAGGCATAAGCACTAGTTTGCCTGTCCTCACTTTTTCCGTAACAAAGAAATAAATGTGAGGACAGTATTGTTCCCTTTGTTATACCCTTTTTTCTGTCCTCGCGTGTAATGCGATACCATGACACCTTGACAGGCCAGCACCACGCAGCCCAGCAAGTGCGAGTGTCGTTCGTTTACTTTCCCTGCATTGAGTTTAAACGCACTGTGGGCAAGAGCTCGGTATGTACAGGCGCGGATCCGGGGGGGGGGGGGGGGGGGGGGGGGGGTGGCCGCGGGGTCACGTGCCCCCCGGTAAATTAAGTCAAAAAAAAAGAGAAAAAAAAGAGGGAAAAAAGAGAGGGGGAGGTGAGAGAAAGGGAAGGGAGGAGGGCAACCTCCTTAAAAAAAATACCGCCGCCGATGATAAACACCTGCTGTGTCTACTTTTTGGCATAAAACTACTGAAAAATGCAATAAGAAAAAAAAAGGCTATCAATCATGCCATGGAACTTGAATCCCTCTTTTAAGAGAAAACCGGTGTATCTCCCGGATCCCTGGGATTTCAACTCTGTCCATCGATCCCCCCTCAATCGCGGTGCATCTCAACATTCCCTTGGGTAGTTTATTACAGGTTAAATGGCCCCAACCAGCAGGAAACAATGGATCACTTGACTGAATGACATACTAAATGTGCCTAAATCCTCTGCCGATGGTTTTAACACAGGGCAAGGAACAGTCTGAAATCAAGCCCTGTTTTTGAAAACTTCAACTGAACTGAATTAAAACCAAGAAAAATTCCGGATAAATTAAAAATGAAGGGGAAAAACTGCAAATTAGACGCCAAAAATGGGGGAGGGAGAAACTTAGATTTTTGTAGTGATGCATGACATGGCTAAAAGATTGCCAAAAAATAATGGCTAACATAATGATATATATATTCTCCATATACAATGTAATCTTAAAAACTTTAAAAAAAAAAGTCAGGTGAAAGTGGTCAGGAATCGCCTCAGATTGCACCACGGAGCATCCAGAATCCAACATTTTCTGGGGCCCTTAAGCGGGCCCCGGACCCCACGCCGTAAGGGCTTCGCGCTCGCATTTATCCGTTTTGGGTGTGCCCCCGTCTACATTTTTGTAGTCATGACATGGCTAAAATAATCACTAGAAAACAATGGCAAAAATCATGATATACATGTATATATTCTCCATAAAATCGTCACAACTTTTGTTTAAAAAAATCAGGTGAAAGTAGGGGGGGGGGCTCGAGGGGCTCAAAGTATTATACCATTATTTTCTCCGTTTTCGAAAATTACAGTGGTGGGGGCGACTGGGGGAGACGATTTGTTTATGGGGAGGGGTGCTTAAGCACTATAGGGTTAGGTTTAGAGTTGGGATTTGTGTGGTCACTATTGATATGAACTCAATGTTGCGGTTACTGCATTCGCAGAATATCGCTTTTACAAATATTCGATACTGGTCACTCACACGTGCATTATCAACTTTTAGTCATTTCCAAAGACAAAATATCATCAGAATTAACAAGTTTTATTCATCTTTTCATTCTTAATAATTTTGAGTTATGTAAAAGATGCTAATTCGCGTAACTCTGCGCTATTCGTCATCGATGATAAATTCCTGGCCTGCAGATGGTCGTCGCGGTTCTGCCCAAGTTTAATGATTCGAAAAACAATCTGTCTTGTGACTGAACAATGGGACGCTACTGTACATCAATAAACGGCAGACAGTCACAGACGTTAAATAATACTACCTTGTTTCCTAGACAGAATAGTTCGTTGTTTGCAATAAAAATAAAGAAATGCTGTTTGGTTTGGATAAACTATTTTGAAGTTGAAGTTGGATACTTCTATTGTCTTCTCTATTTATCCAAATGCCTACAATTGCATTACTGTTGGAAAATTGGAGGCAGTATTTGAAAAAGTCGGGTATTTCCCGATGGTCGATCGACCATCATTGGGAATTGATACAAAATCTCACAAATTCCGGTATCATGATTACGCTTGATGGTTGAGACTACTATTTACTTAATGTCAAGTAAGGTGTTGTTTTTTTATGTTTGCAAATGTTGTATACCTTTAATTAATGTAACTCGGTAGCTGCAACTGGCCTTTTTAATATGCAAAGTAAAGCAAAACGCAACCTTGGCCTGGGAGATGTAGTCCTGAATATCCATAAAGTTAAAACATACGGAGGTTAGTAGAGCAAGGAGATTGCCGCTGCGCGTAGCCCACGTGAGGACTCCGTTTATGTACATTGCGGCGGATTACATCGTTGTTCATTTTGGTGACAGGACACCTTACACGGTTTACACCATGGGCGGATATCCCGGGGGGGGGGGGGATGGGGGGGATATATCCCCCCCCCCCCCCCCACTTTTTGACCTGGGGGGATGACCACCCAGCTAACAATTTTACGTTGTGACAACGTTGCCACATGGTCACGTTTTCGTTGCGGCAACGTTAGGAAAATGACGTTGCCGCAACGGAAAAATGTCGACTCCCATACGCGTTGCCACAACGTTATCACGCAACGTTAAGAGGACGTTGCTGCAACGTAAAAGAAACGTTTACTGGTACTGGATTACAACCCTGACGGCACGTTAATACGACCTAATCGGCACCTAATAGCAACGTATATGCACGTTTCTACAACCTTATGGGGACGTGATTACAACTTGATTATCACGTTACAGCAACGTATTATGAGGAACGTTTCTACAACCATTTACAAACGTTATTGCAACCTTGTGGGCACATCTCTGCAACTTTGTTGGAACCTAAAAGCAACTTTATGGGACGTTAATGCAACTTTATTGGGGACGTCACTGCAACCTAATTTGCACGTCACTGCAACCTTTTGGGCACGTCGCTGCAACTTTGTTGGAACATAATAGCAACTTTATGGGACGCAATTGCAATTTTATTGGGCACGTCACTGCAACTTAATTGGCACGACACTGCAACTTTATGGCACACTATTGCAACTCTGTGGACACGTTCCTGTAACATAATAGGGATATTTGAAGTTAATTTCTGCAAACGATAACAAATCAAATACATGTACATGTAAACGGAATTAATGTCATTCTAATTTTATTACAAAGAATGTTGGAAATGATACAAACAAGTCAACTTTTCTTAAAAATGACAGCACGCAAGATGTCATGATTTCTCAGGATGCTTGAGACTATTATTCACTTACAATCAAGAAACATATTTCACAATAATTTGGGAGTTTTAATGTTGATATTTGCAAATGTATATTGCATTCAAGAAAATAAGTAAGTTCGTAATATGACCTGACCAAACTTGAAGGTCTAAAGTCCAGGTAATACCCCAGGCCGCAAGAGCAAAAACAAACGAATTAGATTTCGGAAATATTCGCTTCAATATTTACCGGAGTTATTTTCTCCCTTTTCGTAGCGCATGCGGGAATAATTTCCGTGACATTAACAATTTGCGTTCACTTTGGCTTTCTTGCAATAATATGAACTTGTCTTTAACTGAACGAATAATAGTGTGATGGAGTGTGTATAGTGTTGACAAAATATGTTACGGGTCTGGCCAAAGGCAATTGCGACGGGCCCCTTATCGGTTTTCAACATCTATGAAAGTCCCCCATCACACCATTATCCTCATAATAAATACCTTTTTGATAAAAAGATAAAAAGTCGACAAGTAAAAAAAAAGTTAAACCATTTCGTTCTTTCAAATCAAATTAATGTAAGTAACATACACAATGGTAAAAATTTACATTGAAGCAAAAATATACATTAGTCAGTTTGAACGTCGACAGGCTAGGGAGGTGAGTTTAAAATCTATATAAAAAGAAAATAAAAAAATAACAAATGACAACGTAAATGAAGTACATGTACACATTATTTTTTAAGCCGTCCTCTGCCACTGGCATTCTATATAAAACGTTTTTACATGATCGTTTTATCTTGCTACAGGGTTTATGAAACTTGTAGGGCCTACATGTAGGCCTAATAGAAGTACAGATTTTCTTTTTGTGAAGGTATATCGGTTTTCAGTAAATTGCGGAAATTAAAGTTAAAACAGACGCATTTTAAAATGGGATACCACAAAATGGCGTCTCCTAACTTTCATACATTTCAAAGGAGTGTATCTCTCAAACCACTCCAAAATTAGTGAATCTTTTATTAAAACCACTCGAAAAGAGTGAAATTTCAACTCTTTCGTGGAGCCATATAAGGGACTACTCTTTTTAGAGTTGTCCCTTATATGGCTTCTCGAAAAAGTGGAAATTTCACTCTCTTGGAGTGGTTTTCACTCTTTTGGAGTGGTTTGAGAAGGGATTCACTCTTTTGGAGAGTGAGTTTTGCACTCTTTTACATTAAGAGATTATTCAATGTGTTTTAAGAGTTAGGCTCTTTTCACAGACCGTTTAATAAGAAATTCCAAAACATCCAGAGAAGTGCAGGTTCATTCATCGGCAAGGTTGTAAACATGGCACGTCCCTCATTATGACGCGATTCTGACAAACAAATAACAGGAAAAAAAATGTATCAGATTATTATGCCTGACGGATAGTGCACTAATTCTCTAAACTATTCCAAAACCAAGCCCTTCTCAGAGGCTGACAAAAGCCAAAAATCGGTAAAAGGTTTTTTGTCGATAAAACAAAACATACCGGTACCAATTGAAAATTGTTAGGGGAAAATAAAAAAAATTGAGAGCATGGTCAAGCATCTTTATTGAAAACACGACTGGGAAAAGAACACTTAATCACTTCACTTATTCCAAAAACCGTGTGCCTTTTGCACTTTTTAAAAGTTATTTTTATCCTCTTAACAGGAATACAGATGTGATGGAAAAGTCAACTCTATATATGTACTTACGGAGAAAAACAAGAGATGATTCAAAAGCATCCCGCAAACGCCGTATGAAGAAGATAAGCAGTTCACAGCCTGTCACCCATTGCACTCAGATGAAGCATAACTGCAGTGTGGGGACAAATTACAAAACATTATGAGTAATTTTAAGATTAATATACCATGCAATAGAAAACGAAAACAACGGAACACGGTTTGTTGTTGTCCACATGGTCTTGAAGGAAACATTTTAAAAGCACTTTACAAAAGGCTGTTACAAAAAAGGTTAGGGCAGTTCTTCTTTCATCTCTTAGCAACGCTGACCTAGCCACGAACCTTACCCAATCACACACAGTTCTAATATTTAATGCGGTCACTACAGATCACACCAAACACTTGAGCTATAACCGGAACGTCAAATTTCCGTGTACATGTACTTAGACATTCCAGCGAAATCTAGAGGACCGTTACGCTGGAATGATTTGGTGTCTGAACTTTTGGCCAGGCCCTGTGACTCAATGGTACGCACGTAGCCATGACAACGACCTCGCTAATGTACAAACCATGTGGTGCAGGCTTTATTTGGGGGGAAATATCTTAACGGTTAACTGTATTATTTTGCAGTTAAATTTGCAGTGGGCCTACTTTCCTTTGAAAATAGAAATCAAATTACAACATACCGGCACGTATATACCCCAGCTAACTCTTTCATGTTGTTAAAGCTGGTGTGGTTTGACCATTGCTTAATTGGAATCAAAATGGTACTGGTAGGCTACACTACAAAGGTATAATTCTCGGTTTTTAAACACTGTCAGACATTTTCCATTTGCTAATAAATCATATAAGATTTTTCCTTGCACAGCTTTGTAAAACTAGCCAACAGTTTGTTTTTTAAACCCTAACAGTCCCAAATTCTCAAATTTTAATAGGATTTTACATGCACCTTAGGGGTTAATTAGCTATGTCATTAATGCCTGCGAATCTGCCAGCATATATCCGTATCATACTCAGTTTCCTTTGGGCATGTTGGGAAAAATACGACTTTTTCAACTAAACAAGACTTAGAACGTTAGGGCCTACATGAACCTAATTTGTATTGTTTCCTCTATAAATGCTGAAAATAACAAACTAGCCTATTACCCACCGTGATTTGTACTCTTCACAAATCTGAATCGACGGAACATTTTCAGTATCAACTAAAAACAAAGACTGTGTCCTTTCGTAAATTACGTTCGGAAAACTAGTTGCCAGTATACGTATACGTAAGAATACTGAAAAATCGTATCTCCGAAATTACACGAGAGAATGTCACTGATAATTTTAAGATTTATAGAAAATATACAATTCCTACCTTCTGAAGAAATGCTGCTCTGAAAAGCTATACTATTAGTACGTGTGGAGCCTGACTCAGCCGGGCATCAACTGGAGGGCGACCATTAATAGTGGCTGCTTGCTCCCGCTCGCTCGGTAACTGAGCACTGCGATTCAAATGATGCGGAATTCGGTGCCGCGCATGCGCCGTGGTATTAGTTTTCTCTGAGAACGGGCAAATTTATGTAAGTTGTACGCTCCATACAGTGCTGGAACACGATGCACGGATGCAGGTACAAGGATTGGCGGAAAAGATATGTCTAAGAATCGCAACATAACAGCAACTTTTTTAAAATACCATAGCACACTTTCACAACGTGATTTGCGAGTGAACAACAACGTTAAGATAAAACCTTCATACAACGTCATCACTACGTTGTGGAAACACCGAAATACAATGTTACCACAACGTCATTATATCAACATCAGAGCAATGTTGTGAAAATACTAACGCCGTAACAACGTGATTATTACAACTTAATGGCAACATTTATTAAATAACCTACACACGACTTAAGTACAAGGTTGGTTATTACAACCACACCGCAACGTAGTGAAAATATTTAACTACAACGTCATGGCAACGTGAAATTAACAGCATAAACACAACGTTATGAAAACACCGAGATACAACGTTACTGCAACGTCATGATTACAGCATTGTAGCAACTTTGTGAAAATACTTAACTGCAACATTATTACAACGCTATTATCACAACTTAATAACAACGTTTAGGAAACAACCTCCATACAACTTTATCACAACGTCATAATTACAACCATAGAGTAACGTCGTGAATATACTTAACTACAACGTCAAGACAACGTAATATTGACAATTTAATGACAACGTTATGAAAAACCTTTATACAACGTTAATGCAACGTGATATGATAACTTTTATACGACGTTGTCAAAATAACCAATATACAACATTTTTACAACCAATAAATGAACGGTCTAATGTTGTAGCAAAGTTGCTTTAACGTCCTCGTGAACGTTACCAAATGACAACCTTTTCACAACTTTGCAAAACGTTGTAGCAACGTTATGTGTTAGCTGGGCAATGTAATCATCCCCCCCACTTTTTAAGGGTAGGCGTACTAACTTACTTTCTTTTTGACTCAATTTACCGGGGGGAACGTGACCCCGCGGCCACCCCCCCCCCCCCCCCCGCGGCCACTCCCCCCGGATCTGCGCCTGTACATACCGAGCTCTTGCCCACAGTGCGTTTAAACTCAATGCCCCCGTCTTAATTTTTGTAGTCATGACATGGCTAAAATAATCACTAGAAAATAATGGCAAAAATCATGATATACATGTATATATTCTCCATAAAATCGTCACAACTTTTGTTTAAACAAATCAGGTGAAAGTAGCCAGGAATCGCCTCAGATTGCACCACTGGGGCATCCACACTCCAAACATTTCCGGGGCCCTTAAGCGGGCCCCGGACCCCACACCGTAAGGGCTTCGCGCTCGCATTTATCCGTTTTGGTTTGCCCCCGTCTAGACTTTTGTAGTCATGACATGGCTAAAATAATGGCTAGAAAATAATGCCTAAAATCATGATATCTATAGTTTCCATAAAATCGTCAAAACTTTTGTTTAAACAAAAGTCAGATGAAAGTGGCCAGGAATCGCCTCAGATTGCACCACAGAGCATCCAGAATCCTAAATTTTACGGGCCCCTTAACCGAGCCCCTTAACCGGGCCCCGGACCCCACGCCGTAAGTTCAGATCCCAACAAAGATGATGGCCTTTTATTTTATTGTTTTCACTCAACTAACACACCCAACAAAGGCAATAGAAAGTTGCAACGGCAAACGGATTTTGTTACGCGCCAATAGACGGTATGAACGCACGTGCGGCGCATGTAATACAATGTAATTAAAATACCGATAGCAGACTTCAACTGACATTCACTGGGAATCGGCGCGCACTCACACACAAACGTTTGTGCGTCCTGCAAATAAGTGTTTGGGAACTTTTGTTAGAGCCTGAGTTTTGCATCTCCGGCATTCCAGTTATAATGTCGTCAAGTATACATCATTGTCCACCATATGTTTTCATAGTTTTTGTCAAGTGTAGACCAAATCACATTCTAATCATACCTTACCGAAATGCATCAAGGCATTATTTTGCAATAATTATTTTGTAAATAATTTATTCTTAATATAATGCATAGGCATTATTTGTGTTGCTAGGTGACCAGAGCTCCATTGTGCAAAGAGACGCTTACGCTTCCAAATACATTGGATGAGAAATTTGAGTTTTGAAGATCTTTTGTATTTTGTAATGCTTGAAGGTGTTAATTATTGTCATTTATTGCAATTCAAGCGCAAGAAAAGGTTGAATTTTGACACAATTTTGCACCTAAAATTGTGTAAACCCCAGGGGCTCCAGGGGGCTTTACCTCAACCACTAGCAAGGGCTTTGCGCCTGCAACCCACCAGGGGGCCCTTATAAGCGGTCCCTTGGACCCCGTGCCGTGTCGCGCTCCACACAAGGATGGCCTTTCAAAAATCATCCCCCCCCCCCCCACATGTAACAAGAAATCTCCGCGCATGAGTACCGGTCAGACTGAGCCGCAGACTTTACATTTTTCTATTGTGTTTTCTTTGTTTGTCATCCGGAGAAACTTAAAGTTATTTTTGTTCACATCGCCCGCGGCTGCATGCTAATTCTGGAATAATCTTGATATATTACTTTTCTCACATTGAATAATTTGCTGCACAATCAGAGACTAGGTGTGAATGGGATCATAGTGAGTCGATCTTCCAAAAACAAAAGTCTAACTTGCACTTGCAATACCCCCCCCCCCCCCCCCCCCCCCCCGATTCCTGTGTTCCTGAGCTTTTTTTCAACAACAGACTGCATGGACATTTTACTTACTGAAACCCTGAAAAACCTATGAATTATAATCAATACATCGGTGATATGCATAAAGATATACGGAACCTAGGCTTGGGTTATTGCCATACTGTCCGTTCAACAACGGTGAGTGAAAGGATGCATTGTGTGTCATTGGCCTGATGGGCTATTGGCTACCGGTATATACCGTGCACGTGATGTTGACGTTGCAGGCGCTCGAAATACTAGTCTTGTTACGAGACGTTTCTGAGTGTGGCGATCACCTTTCTTCTTCGGGGACATCGAGTATTATTATTATTATTATTTATTCGGCTAAATTTCGACGAACAACAACTTTAAAGAAGTAAACTAGAAAAATACACAGTTAAGATAAAATAAATAAGGGGAAGGAGAGAGTGGTATAGGGGAGGGGATGGTTAGGGAGGAGGTTGGTGGTCGGGGGTGGCCAGAGGAGGAGAGATTGGTGGGAGGGGGATATACAAAAACAATCCCTTTAAAGCCGGCCAGGATAACAAAAGTGTCCCGTGAAACACTGTGGCCCAACAGCCTGTACATCCAAGCTTTAAAAGGATAGTTAAAGCAACTGGGCGATAGTTCTTTATGTCAGTGCGCTTGCCAGACTTAAAGGGCAAGTAAAACGCCGAGTAAAATTTTGACTTTTTGGACTTTTCTTTTAATTGATGGAGATTAGTTTGCAGACGAGAGTGATTTTAAAGAAAGGGTTGTTATTCTGAACCATTTATCCTGTTTCGCGAAAGCTCATTATGTATGTAAATGTATGTACGTGCCGTGACGTACACGTGTAGAGTCGGTTGATACTAGCCAAACACTATATCGCGTATATCTGTATATATATGCACGTACGTACGTGGAGTTGATCATGCTGGAAGATTTTTTGTCGACATAACTCCTCCGCATTTCCCGTTTATTTTGTCTAATTTTGATATTATTTCAGTATGAGCATGGTTCTGAGATAATCATTATATCTCGATCGTGTGTAGTTGGGGGTTGCACAAGGAACAGCGACAAAAATCCCGACCTAACCTTCCTGCGGTTCCCAGTGCTGAATGGCAGGGTTGGAATGCTCGGTATTTTTAGAGATGGAATGGCTCCAGCATAGGCGACAGTGGGTCCGCTTTGTAGACAATACAAAATCTGATTTTCGGCTGTCGAAATGTTCGAAAATTTGTGCAGAACATTTCGCCAAAGACTGTTTTGATGATAGTGTTAGTATGAAAATCCAGCTGGGTTTGAAGGCACAATTCCGTTTGAAGGCTGGAGCCATTCCATCTCTAAAAACACCGAGCATTCCAACCCTGTCCCGGACTCACGCGCCCAGACCACGACGACGTTCCCTGCGGTTGCCGGCTCGCGAGCAGCCGGAGCCCCGTCCTCCCTGCTGTCCACTCAACATGCCGGGAGGCAGCCGCGCACATCGAGAAAGCATGTACACGTACCGTAATCATATGAAGCACGATATGGGGGAAAAGGGACCCCCCCCCCTCTTTTGTGTTGGTCATTGTGTTCCCGGAATCTCAGGAATTCTATTCAGAAATCTAGGGGGATGTGTTAGATAACAATAATCTGGAGTGTGCTAGGGTATAGGGATAAAAGGGGAGTACCCTTTTCCCCCATATCGTGCCGGGTATCACCGTAATAGGCTATTTATGCGATTGAGTCTGATACCTTATAACAGAAATTGTGTGTATAGGTCTGAGAAGGTGTGGGTCCTTATGAGGGCTGCATAAGCAAAGTCGCCAGACTAGAGTATGGTATCAGCTCACACACAAATCGCCGCGCAGGTCCCAATAAACGCCGACTGCAAACAAAGGAAAGTATGACTCATAACTAACTTTTCAGCAAGAACAAGCCTACAACCCCTATTCAAAATGTGTCTCACAAAGATGTCCAACACTTTAAAATATGTTTACCGTGGTGTTACACCTGAGTCATGTGCAAAAAGCACTGCAAGTAATACTATAGCCTTATAGACAACAAAAATACGTACAGACTCTGCGTAAAACATCGTCGTATAATACAGTGACGTCATATGTTTCTACAAGTACACGTCATCACTCGCGTGATACGGCACGCAGTTGACCTTGGCCTTTTCTGAATCGAGTCAAAGTGGCTCAGAAGGAAAAGGCTCAAAAACAATTGTTTTTGTTTTTTTCAGACTCATGAAACTTGTTACAGTATTTGTTTTGGGAGGCATAAACTATCAGAAAAGTCCTTTAAATACAGCGGTGCCATTTAAGAAAGTTTCCAGACCTTGGGGAGAAATCCATTAGCAAGCGAGGAGTTCATCACACGGAGTAGTGGTGGGGCAATCGAGGACGCTGTTGCAGTGTTGCACGAACTACGGCTGGAGAGATTTTATCTGGGCCTGTGACTTGTGCGGAGCGAGAGAAAGCAAGGCTTTATTTATGGGCGGCCATCGGTGCAAAAAAAGACAACATCAAAAGATAAATACAAATTTGAAATTAAATCAATAGAAATTCAAAATTAAATTGAACGCCACAAATATAATTACAAATCACCAATTAGAATAAACGCCACAAATAGAAATAAAACTATAAATACAAGTAACATACTAAACTGAACGCCACAAATGTAAATACGTAAATTAAAAGAAAAATTCCCAAATTAAATGTCACAGAAAAAAATACCAATTTTCTAAATTGAAATATATATACCACACATCTACTACGCTCTTACAAATAAATAAGGCGTGCTATATACAAATCTCGCGCGAGATAAGTGTAGGCCAGCGCGAGATAAGTGTTGTGTTGCCAGAAATAAATCAAGCTCAGAAATATTACATCAAGCAAGCCCCCCCCCCCCCCCCCCCCCCCCCCCAAAAGAAAAAAAGAAAAAAAGAACTGGCTCTGAGAGGGCGTTTCACGATCGCGCGCTGCATTTTTGTGCTTCTATTTAGTTTGCAAACTTTGCATACATGTACGGTGCGGAACGACGGGTGCGCCTCTTGGAATTGAACGGGAAATGTCACCTTTCCTCTGAGACCAAGCACAAATTACTGATCCTCACCTCACCCCGATCTAAAAATCAAGACCTACTTTGAGGGCATTTTAAATCAACTAAAGTTGGTCAATGATTTTCTTAAGTTCACAGCTGTGAACATGCGCAATGAGTATTTTATTGGGCCCTTAACATTTTTAAGACGAAAATTCTTCATGGTAAAAATTGTATGGTAAAACAAATTGTACATGGCCAATTAAAAGTCACAAACGCCATCGTAGTAGCCATATACGAGAGCCCAACCCGTGACATTGCCTGTGCCTGGCTAACGGCATACAAAATAACGCCTCGTAGCGAGGCTAGTCACTGTGCCCCGTTGAAAAGAGCACGACTGAGGCGTGACCTTGTGCTTGACTGAATCGGGAAACCAGGCATGGCAGTCTTTGATTGGTAACCGCACTACATGCAGTGAAAGGAACTGCGGGTGTGGTAGCAGACGTACATGTACGTGTTTTGCGTAGGCTATTACAAGTTATGTCGAAATATTATGATATCGTGTATGCCTATGCACAACACACAACAGGAGTGTCATAGATCATTTACGTGACTCGAAATTGCTACGGTCTAGACGCATGCTGGGCCTCGTTCTTTTCTTGAAATCAGCCTGCACGTTTGGTTTTAATTTACAGTCAGCAACGTCTTGCCCGTGGCAGTACTGTGAGAAAATGGAGCAGGTGAACAGGCGTTGTTGTGTTGTTTTGCTGCTTGTTTTGGTGCCATTCTTCTCTTTTGGATTCGGTAAGATAGCCCATAGCCCAAGCTCTAGAGATTATACATGTACGTATAATGGGGTTTCGAGTGTGACGGTTTAAGTGTTTATATAGGGAAGGACTTCGTTGATCATCACGCGGGCTCGTTTACTGCACAACCGACAACTCTTTCTAAATTTAGCAACCAATTTGCATCCAGGAGGTGTCTAATTAGGTGGTTCAAAATGACGTCCCAAATTTATTACGGGTTGCATTATAAAACTACAAGTGATTTTTACCAACTAACCATAAAACCCTTTCGTTTGTGGTGTGCGTGCAAGAACACGTGTTGGTTCCATTGCACTGTGTGCATGTGCTGACGTGTCAGATTAAGAAAAATTAACAAGATTATATGTCGTGTTTTATGCATACTTTTGGCCAGCATTTACCTCACATATGAATTCTGACTGTCCTTTAAAATGGACTCCAGCATTCCTTCAGAAATATGCGACTTTGAAGTTTTTTTGGCACACAACCTTTCATAATAATTGAAGATTTTGACCTAGAAACCATAGCTCACGGCAGGCTCACCAGCTTCAGGGCAGTGTATGACATTATACAATGATTACAGCAAAAAAAAAATCAGTTTCATGTCCTCGATGAGAAACGATCACAAGGGACGTATTCGAAACCTCGTTATGAGCACGCGAACAGAGTTTCGAATGACGAGAACCAACATGCGAACAAACAGATGAACTTCAAGAACAAAGATGGCGGACCTAGGCCAGTTCGGAAACTTGCGTACATTTTTGTGGAATTGAATAAAATGAAAGCACTCATTCAGTCTAGAAGAAAATATAATTTTACGTGATTATAGCACTGGGATTGTCTTTGCAATTTTTTATTGCTGTTCCAGGATTTCAATTTTGTTCGTAAGACGGTGAATTTTCCTTTCATTTCATTCGGAGTATTAGGCCCCCCCCCCCCCAAACGTTCTGCTTCCGACTACATGCCTTTCAAAAATAGGGTAGGTAGGTCGGAATTTCAGCCTAAACTATTTCCATTTACGCTACGAAAGCTATACAAAAATGGCCACAGAAAGTGATAAAAACTTGCCTAATTAAGGTCAAACATATTTACGGTCGATGGAGAATTTAGGTTGTGCGCACCACTATGAACAACGCTAGCCACGACGGGAAACTGTGTGTGGCGGGCGATAAACCTCGTGTTGCGGCAGGAAATGTAGGGGAAACACGATGCGGTGTACGAGCGGTACAACCTCGAAATAAATTCATAAAGAAAAACACGGAAAATACATACACAGACAAGAGACTAAGAGAGATTAAGTTATGTTAATTAACGTGCAGAAATCTTCTTTCTCCATCGATGTTTACTTGGCATTATTTTTTACGATGTCAGATCCGACCTGGAACTGCATGCGCTATGTCGGTCGGCCATAATAGACTTCTTCGCAAATATAAATACCGCCTGGTTGAGACGTACGTCACAATGGTTAAAAGGGATTGTGGGAAGGAATGAGACTTCTATTTCCTTCCCACAATGCCTTTTTACCATTGTGACGTCTCATCAACCAGGCGGTATTTGCGAAGTTGTCTATGCATAGACTGGTTGCCGCATTTCCATCATGCCTTCTTTTGCACTTTTTTAGTGGGCATAGGCGGCGCGGCGGCAACCGGTACAGCATTGCTGCATTGAGCAATGAGCATTACGCACGTGTTTTCATCACCGCGATAGGGAATCGCGCAGGGGAAGGGAATTTGTAATCACATATAAGGGAACTTGGATTAAAAACAACGGAGGTTTCTGACGTAAATAGGTTGTTCAGAGGCGTTTTGTGAAGACAGAAAAGACAACAGAATATTTTTTTAAATTTATTTACATTTTTTTTTTTAACTTGCCGAGGGTCGCGGCCGTAAAATTAGGATAATTATCCAGGCCTTTGTTTTGACGCATATTGCAATGTGTTACAAAGGAAATATTAAAGAACCTAATAATAAAGTCAAAACAAGCTTTCCGACGTCAAACATTGAACGAACTAAATATAGACATTTTTTGTATACATTGTATTTTGCAAACAAAGCTATGGAGACACTACTGTGCCTTTGACGATATCATGCTTAGCTTATATACATGGACATTTTCATAGTGTAAAAACTAAAGTATCGAAACTGCTCCCTTGAAAGTGCTACAAATTGATGGAACTTCATATGAACATGGAAAGAAAGCTGATGTACTTGTGTTCAAGTCATAACTGTTACAATTATGTTAATTCCTTTCATACACAAGGGGCAGCCGCAACTACGCTAGCTGTTACACCCGTCAGCAACACCACAACCAAGCCAACCACTGCACCTACCAACACTACTACCAGGCCAACTGCAGCACCTACCAACACCACTACCAGACAAACTGCAGCACCTACCAACGCCAGCACCACAACACCCACCAACGCCAGCACCACAACACCCAATAAACCGACTACAGTCCCCGCGACCACGGTGCCTCCAGTGCCGCAACCTAAAGCCGGGAACTGGACAGTCAGGGGCGCCAACGGGACCATCTGCATGCAGATGTCATTTGCAGTTCAAATGAACATATCCTACAACACGACTGACAAGAAGGTAAAGCATTTTCAGTACAACAGAGGCAGATTCAAAAAGGTATGATGTATGCATAGAATCGGTAGAGCGGGTGACACATGTGCAGACAGCATTCAACACTCTGTGTGATTCAATATTTTACATGAAATAAACTCCCCCCCCCCCCCCCTTTGATCTGACTAATTTGTAGAAAGCTAAAGTGGTGATCAACATGGATCCCAAAACAGCGGAACTCACCAGCGACTGTACTAATTCGTCATCCAATCGCTCTCTGACCATCTACCCGTTCGGTACCGGCAAGGTCGAGAAAAAGTGGACCATCCTCCTGACCTTCAAGCGGCAGTCCGACAAGTACTCAATGATCAAAGTGGGTTCGTCTTGGGTGTACGACAGTCGCTTCCCTGACTCGGGAAAGAGCGGTAAGTTGGTTCGTCCTGGGTGTACTCGACTCTCGCTTCCCCTATTTTTAATCGGCCAATATCCCTGTTGCCTTTCCCATGCTGTTTAGTACTTATTGTCCGAATTGGAATCGACTTGGATTCGAGTAGATTCTCGGGGAAACCAGCAAATCGGCCATTGTGTACGATACCGGTACTCGCTTGTATACTACACGGAAAAGTTCGGTTAATCAGCCAATGTTCGTATTGTATTTCTGTTCTTCGGTGAACGACATTCTCTTCGTAGTCTTGGGAAAGTTCGATAAATCAACCAATATTCGTATTACACTTCCCACCAGGGGCGGATCCAGGAATCTTTGCAGGGGGGGGGGGTTCTGAAATTTGCCCAGAAAAGTGATTCCCAAAATGGGGGGGGGGGGGGGGGGGGGGGGGGGGGGGGCTGATACACTTTCTCACCGTTGGTGGCGCCATTTAACCTCTTTGTTTTGTTCTCACCCACGTGCGGGGGGGGGGGGGGGGGTGGTGGTTTCGGCCTCCAAACCCCCCCCCCCGGATCCGCGCCTGCCCACTGTCGAAGTGGTTTCGTCTTTGTACGACAGACGCTTACGACTCGGGAAAGTCGGGTCAACCAGCCAACCTTACTTAATTATCCGTATTGTTTAAAAGCACTGTGAAAGTTCGGTTTGTCAGCCAATATTCTTTTTCAAAGTGAACAAAGAAAACTGGCAGGGGCCGGGATTCGAATCTGCGACTTCTGAAATATCGTACCGCCGGTCTACCAACTGAGCTATCTTTCTCTTTGTTGGCGGTCTCCCAAATTTTCAGTGTCTTTGTTCGGCGGGCGCGTCAAAAGTCATAAACCCTTAATGCCGTGTAGCCAGGGATCACGCCCAATTTTACAATACAACCGAACAAAGATACAGACAATTTGGGAAACCGCCAACATAGGGCAAGATAGCTCAGTTGGAAGAGCGCCGGTACGGTATTCCGGAAATCGCAGGTTCGAATCCCGCACCTGCCAGTTTTCTTTGTTCACTTTGAAAATATATTCAAATTCATCAAGTCAGTTTCCCTTGTGGTTTGTTTGACAATATTCTTATTATATTTTCCATGCTTTTCAATAGGCCTACTCATTGACCGCAGTGGGTTCGCCAATAGCTGTACAGATTTATAAAAGGTGTGAAATGCTCTAAATCGTGAATCATGCGCAGTTGGAACTGGAGTGGCTTATGCAGCGGCTGCTGGCTTAAGTTGTTTTTACAGCGCTTTGGTCAATGAGCTATCCAGATTTTGTTTTGTTTACACGGAGATCAAGGGGATGCTACCTGAGATCCTGGTCACGTGATCGAGGAGATCAAAATTAAAGTAGACATCCCAGGTTACACAAAAGGAGTGAGGCTGAGAGATACTCTGAAAATGTATATTTTATTAATTTAAAGAAAAATAGGACCTATATACGCTCTGTGTATAGATGCATCAGCGATAATATAAAAAATCTCACACGCGAGTGTAGGAACCTAAAATAAAAAAAAAATAAAAAAATAACAATAAATTATAGTCTGCGATCCACCGGGGTACATCTCCGAAATCCCGGATTTCAATGTCAAACGAATGGACATGTGGCGACCCATATTTCTCAAGGAATGTTTTGGTTTTTTTTAATTAAAAAAACAAAAAAAACCAACGAATTGTCCAAAAGAGGTATTTATGGCACTGCATGTACAATCAGTAGACAATCCCGCCCAAAGTTTCTTTGGACTCAAGTTTTAATTAACCTTGAACGTTGCGTATTCCTTTCTATCTGTTGGCAGGACAATTCCAGAGCGAGTCGGTTGGACGAGACAACTTCTTGAAGCAGCAGGTAGCATTGGGGAATTACTACATATGCTCGGAGCCCCTCTCCGTTCAAACCGGACAGGCCACTGTCCGTCTATTTGACATGAAGCTTCAGCCGTTCGCTGAAGAGACCGGCGGCAAGTTTGGAGAAGGTACCGTGCCTTAATCGTACCGGATTTGTAATTTAGAATTTACGTCAGCATAACAAAAAGTTTATGACCTTTCCGGTGGTACCAAAAATTGTCTCGTACCTTATTCCAGTCGGAAAATATAACTTGAAAAAACTGCGCCATTGTGGGGTCAGTTTGAGAGAAAACGGCTTCGAAAAAAACAAACCAATTAACAAGCAGCAAAAATAATTTTACGCGGAAACGCTTCTTCGAAGTAAGTCATTTGTTCATTTGCACCTGGAGATTTGAATGAATCTAAAGCTATAAAAAAAAAAAAAATTCAAAAATCGATTGCCGAATGATTTTTGTATGTATAACTTCGGATAATTATTTTGTGGACAATGGTCTTGGGTAATATTCATCATTACGCTTCAGTGGGTGACTTTTTCTGTAAAACTTGACCCAATCCATATTTCGGCCCTCGGGGGGATTCGAACTTGGAGAGGGGAGATAATAATAATTAAATGTAGACATTTGTAAAGCGCACATATCCACCACATTGCTGAAGGCGCTACATAAACGCGAGTGTTGCACCAAACCACAGACTTACTTTCCTTTCGGTTTTCTTATCTTTCCCACTTAATGTTAAACAAATCTTTTTGGGGGTTACAAAAAGTTAACCGCACTTCAACTCATCAATTAACTATTGTTAACCTCCACCCGTGACGTCACCCTATTGTCCCAGCGCTCCATTATTTTGCACGAATGGAGCAACTTTGTTCACTTGTACAAGAGATTATTTGTTACGTAACTTTGAAAAGGAGCCATGCGGTATATAAGCCAAATTGTCAGTATCTTTGTTTGGGTGGGCGCTACCTGAACAAAGATACTGACAATTTGGGAGACCGCCAACATAGGGCAAGATAGCTCAGTTGGTAGAGCGCCGGTACGGTAACCCGGAGGTCGCAGGTTCGAATCCCGCTCCTGTCAGTTTCTTTGTTCACTTTGAAAATGTATTGAAATTTACCTGGTGTTATTGGCAAATTTTATTGCAAGGACTGATTATTGTGCCATTCATCCCTTAGCTTGTTCTGTGCTCCAATATTTTGTACGAATGGAGTGATGGAGGCGTTACCTTCCAAAAAGAATGGAGTGGTATCGCCTCCAACGCTCCATTTGTGCAAAATAGTGGAACGCTGGGACAATAGGGTGACGTCACGGGTGGAGGTTAAGTCAGCTAATGCCCTCGGTTACGCGCCATTCGTGTGAAATAAGGGCCTTCGGGCCATTATTTCACACGAATGGCGCGTACCTCGGGCATTATCCTTTACATAATCATGCAATAATTTTGCAACAGGTTGAGTCGGTGAAGGTGCTGGGTGTACTCATTTAGGCAGATTTAAAATGGGGAAAACACATTCAAGAAATAGTAAAAAAGGCGAATATCAGAATGCATATGTTACGACGGCTTATTCCTTTTAATTTACCTCGATGCGACCTTATTACAATATATACTGGGTATATTCGGCCACTCCTTTAGTATGCTGCACCTGTTTGGCATTCAGCCCTCACTCGTGCTCAGATAAACCAAATTGAGAGGGTTCAGAAGCGGGCGTTACGCTTAATTTTAGGATTTCAGTATAATCAATCATATGAAGTTGCCTTAAATGTTATCCAACTTGAAACACTCTGTGACAGAAGGAATAGACTTTGTCTTAAATTCGCTCAATCACTTGTTAAATCTTCTCAATTTTGTCATTGGTTACCTTTAAATAACGTAACATCTATGAGACTTAGAAATTCGAACCCATCTAAACAAATTTTGTGCAGAAAGAGCGGTATAAAACTAGTCCAATTCCCTCTCTCATCAGGCTCTTGAATAACGGATAACCTAATCAGTATTGTGGCACTGTTCACGAGATGTGGGTGCATGAGTGGGACCAAGCTTCCACTAATTTTTATCTGTGTATGTCTTTATAGTTTTAACAGCTTGATGCCGTTTAATGTATTTATTTCATATTTTAATGTGCTATTTCAGCCTTTTTGGCAGATTCCTAAATAACTCGCGCGCACTGACCGTTGTTGCCTTTCAGCTGAAGAGTGCAGCTCCGGCCTCAGTCTCAAGTACATCATCATCATCGCTGTCGGTGGGGGCCTCCTTCTGCTCGTTGTCCTCATCGCGGTCTGTTGTATCGTGCGAAAGGTGGTGAAAAAGAAGAAATACGGCAGTCTTCAGAACGAATAAACGCAGAGTGTCTATAACGGTGTATCTAGGCGTTCAGATTTTGATCGAATTTTTAAAGTTAGTTTTTGTTATTTTTGGAAAGCATTGAAAACATTCAGCACTTTTGAGGGGATTTTATTTTATTTAAAAGCAAAACGAAAAAAGGGAAAATGTCCATTGCCTGATTAAACTGGTTCTACGTCCCTGTATTATCGTTATCACTTCAAAATTAATATAGGGACTACTTATTTAGCACATACCAAGAGGAATTCCACTCGGCATATATGCAAATTATGATTTTTATATTGATATATCCATAGGCCTAATGCATTGCAGTTTGCCAAAAAATAGGCCAAAACACCCGGGCAAGCAAAGAAACTAAATGTCTGCGTGATTCATATTCATTGTTTTACGAGAAGAGAAACGGCATCCAACTCCATAAACCGGGAAATTATTAACAAAACAAAAGTGCTATCCATATCGTTTTTGGGGGTTGGAAACCAGTAATTTGACTAATTGATGGTTTCCCTGATTTAGTTTTATGTGCTGATTTGTTCGTGTATCTCACGGAACTGCCCACTTTTAGTTCAAAGGTCCAATTTCAAAGTTAAAGTTGTTTTTTTTGGTGGGGGGGGGGGGGGGGGAGTGACTGGGACACTGGTTTCATAATAGCCATGTACTCTATTACTCTATACACGTACGATGTTTTGTAAAATATACTCGCTGCATTCTTCGGCAATTCGTCTGTTTACATCAAAGATGTTTTGTCTACATGTTACACTTCACAAAATAGCATATCTACATAACAAACCATTTTCAGGTGTCAAAAAGGTACACTTTACATCCCAGTGACATGTCTTTTAACCATCTCACAATTATCAATGTTACGCACCAACACAATTAGGCCTAACGGACACACCTTTGTGTCAAAAACAAAACCAAATCGTCGTGAGACACTGCGGTCTTACAAACATTGAAAGAAAACTTTGTAAACGTTTCAAGTAGTATTCGGAGAGTTTCCGGTAGATTGTATTATAATGACGCCTTCCTCATACCAATCGCAAGTTACTTAAAAAGTGCATTTAATGAACATATTTTAATTAACCTAATTAACCTGCATGACACTGCTTTATGTTGGAGAAGCGTTAGATGCTGTTAGATTCTTTGTTGTGGTTGGCGACCGCAACAAGAGACATAGTTTTGATTCTACATGATTTGTTTTGATTTGGGTTCTTTTCTGTCTGTTTCTGTTCTTTTTTTAATGCATTTGTGTACTCCGTTTAATTGCAGTCTTTCTGACAAATTGTCTACGTGAATTTACAGTATTTATCCTTTATTATAATTGACTGATGTCCTAGCGTTATGCTAGGAGTTTCAAGCTTGGATTGTCTATTCTTGCGATTACTTGTGAAACGTACTTTTTGTTGAATTATGGCAAGCAATATTGGAAGAATATTTTAAGAATGTTTTCTATAAAATGTATAAAACACGTTCATATTTAACTGTTGATTTTCATTTTTGCCTTTTCAAAAATATAAGATCAAAATGTGGCTACTTTTCCGTAGAAATTAAAAGTCTTGGCTAAAAATCGATATCAGGCAATGTAGCCTCAAATTTGGCCCCAAATAAGACAAGCATGCAAAACGTGTTTTGTAGATTATATTATGTTTGTTTTAAAGCTTCAGTTTAATGATGGCGATTTCCACAGCAAAATGAGGCTCACCCCATTCCACCTTTTCCACGGATGCTTGAAAACTGTAGACTAGGCCTACATTTTGCCTGCTTTAGCCGTTGACGAAGTTTTTCCTTGTCTGAATAACCGAATGTTGTTTCGAGTCTGATAAAACACCCACTTTCCTATAGTCGGCCATCTTGCAAGAATATATGGTGAATTATGCTCGACACAACTAAGACTTTGAAGGACATGAAATTCATCGCTTATAGGCCTAGACTATATTAAGCGTGCCTTATAAGCTGTGAAAAAACTGGCCCAGCCACTGTGAGCAGAAACTGTTTTATTTGCTTTATTTATTGGGTGTACGGTTTAGCGCAAAAAGGGCAAAATTAAACATTTCATATTCTTGTTTACTTAATTACATGCATGTTTCCCTTTGTTAGATTTTGCGTATATACCACGTGGTCTCCAGTGTGTATTATACAACATAGATGCTGTGAGCATGACGGCACGGGTCTCAACGAGCGCTATTTTGAATGTGAGCAGACAATGCGCTATTAAATGGTACATCCGGGTATTTTACATTCTACTTAGTCTACTGGTTGGGTCTGAGTTTGTTTTTGCATTCAATAGAGGACAATAGAGTCCACGATTGAGAAAGGTCCCCGTTTGAAAATCGTGTACCAAACTGAGGGCCCTCGACAAAAAGTATGAAGTATAAACAGTAGGAGGTCCCGGATTGCAGGCGGTCACACACTTGATAGCGCGTGTGCCGCCCTCGAGCTTTTATAATACAACTCCTAACTCTGTGTTAATATCAGATAGGTGCTTACTCGCAGGGGAAGACCTTGATTTTTTTTAAAGGAAAGCCTGTCTATAGCTTTGAAATTCAGTGCATCTACTGTTATTGCGATGGCACTCTCGAGGCACTATGATGACGCTATAATACGTTGCAAATACTGCAGCCTGATGCAATTAGGTATAGCGTTCGACAGCCGCGGCTATTAAGGACGGGTTTCCTTTTTCTGTTTTGCCGCAGTCATAAACTGCTATTCAGGGCAATTTTTGGAGACATTTTTGTTAAACTTTGCATGAAATGACGGAACCTTATTTTATGAGCATGTCCTAACCGCATGGTTTTTAATTTTCACCACGGTTTTTCAAGTTTGCTAAAACGGGTAGACATTGAACGGGTAAATACCTCCTATTAATAAGCAAAAACGGTTTCCGAAATGTTACAAACCTGTACATAAATGAAACGTTTCTACGTTTTAACAACTACTCCGTGGCCAAGTGGATTAGCTGATTGCTCAAAGATTTCGGAGTTGGATGTTCGAGTCCGTCTTGTCTTCATATTTTTTTTTGCCATGGAAATTTCCTGTCAAAGTAAGTTTGTTTCCTGTCATCAAATACCAACTGTACTTGGCGTGATCGCTCAGGCAGATGGGACTGTCCAGGAGATCGAGAGCATCCTTGTACAGGTTCACGGCACGTTTGGCTGACTCGGCAGTCAAGGCTTAGGGTGCCGCGGTGTTCCTCCCTTTTATGGTGCTCGGCCATCTGGTTATATGGATAGGATAGGGATGGACAAGTGTTGCGCCGTTTCCCAGAACTGAAGAGTGCTATATGGAAGCCGGTAAAGGGATCTATCCCGATAAATAGCGGCTCCTGAATACTTGGCAGGCAACACGTAACTTTTTGTCATATTCTAATTTTTTTCTCTTTGTGAAGTAAGTCCGCAGATGGGGTGGGTGGAAAACAAATAAATCAGTTTGTGTGCCTTTTTTTTGTTCTGTTGATTTCTTTTTCTAGGTTCTGTACGTGTGTGGGTGTTGTTGGGTGCAAAGACGGAAATAGAACTGTAAAATAATAAGAATATGTCTATTCCCATAATGAAAAATTCATGTATTTGAGAGGAGATACGAGGTGCGATCAAAAAGTTTCGAGACTGCGCCTATAACAAGCAAAAACCGTACGTGATTTGAATCTGGCCGCCATCCCCTTAAAAGTTGTCCCCTTCGATACATCACTCCCAGCGCTCCTGCCACGCTTGGAACGCTCCCTGGAAATCTCGTTTATAAGCGCGTCAAGCACCATCTGCGATTCTCGCTTGATCTCCTCCACAGTGTCAAAACGGCGAGCCTTCAGCTTGAACTTCATTTTGGGGAACAGAAAGAAGTCGCAGGGAGCCAAATCCTGCGAGTAGGGGGGGTGGCGAGCGAGGAGTGTGTTGTTGCGGGCGCGTTGTCATGTTGGAGCACCCAATTGCCAGCGCACCACATCAGTTCAGGCCGCTTCTCCCTCAGACTCCTCAGAACGATGCAATAGAACTCAGCGTTGACAGTCTGACCCGGGGGGGGGGGGGGAATTCACGGTGCACAACCCCACAAATGTCAAAGAAAACGATGAGCATGCTCTTGGTTGCGCTCCTGACCTGCCGCGCCTAATTCTTCGGTCTTGGAGACTGCGGGCTCTTCCACTGCGAAGACTGCTGTTTGGTCTCTGGGTGGTATGGAGATCCTCGCAGACTTGGACACGATTGCCTGAACTGTTCCAAATGACACGTTGACGATGTCAGCAATGTCCAGGATGGTGATCTGACGATCCTGACGCACAATTCTTTCAATTTCTTGGACATTTTCGGGGGTTGTGCTGGTGGAGGGTGGCCCTGACCTCTCGTCGTCCTCCAGTGGCGTTCTGCTCCTCTTGAAACGCGAATGCCACTCAAAACACCTCGCCCGGCTCATTGCTTCATTGCCGTATAGGCTTTCTGAAGTATTTCAAGGGTCTCCGTTGCAGATTTCCCGAGTTTGACACAAAACAAGTTTCAGGTCCATGGTGAAATCGCAAATGCGCACGTACCAGTGGTCACAAAAATGCATGTAACACAGGTGCTGATGTTGATCAAGCGATGTAACTTGGAATACCTACTCACGAGAGTTATTGCTTACACCTGCTACATGCACATTACTGTGCTGCTCATTCGCAACAGGAACAGTCTCGGAACAGTCTCGGAACTTTGTGATCCGCACCTCGTATTAAAGGCTCAAATAAATACGCAAGGCAAATTAAAAGTGAAATTAAAATTAAGATACAATTAAAAATAAACTTAAAACTAAGACAAAATTGAAGATAAAAATGAAAACGAAAATGAAAATGAAAATAGAAATCAGAACGAAAATGAAAAACAAAACGAAAATGAAAAATAAAATAAAAATAAAAAATTTAATTAAAATAACAATTAAAATAAAAACTAAAATTAAAATGAAAATGGAAATAGATATGGAACTAAAATAAAAATAAAAATAAAACTAAAAATTCACATTCACATTATTCACATTCACATTCACATTCAATAAGGATTGAGTAAGGGTGAGGATTAAGGTTTGGGTTGGATGTGGGGGAGGTTCCTTTTTAACTAAAATAGCTTGTATTTTGTATACAGGATGACGTCGCCATGACGTCACACTTGCATGCACATGTTGAGTTCAGGGTTAATGTTTATGTAAGTTTCACTTTGATACGATGTTCCATTTGGAAGAAAAAGCTGCGGAGAATTAGGCCTATCGTCAAGAGAAAAGAAAATTGAGGCGATCGGACGAGTTCTTCAGTTTTACGTTGTTTAGTTGTGGTAAAGAAGAAATGTTCAAGTTCAGCATTTGTTTTGAACGTTGGATATGCATGATGACAGGAAAGTAACGCGCTGAAAATCAAAATCAAATTAACTTGCATGTTATGCATACATCTAAACATAACTTCCGCTTTGATTACGTCACGGCTGTTTGATGCTCAAGTTTGGAAAATCTAGTTTATACCATAACATTATTGAATGACGGAGTTAACGTGCAGACATCCATCTTTACCAAATTCTCCCAACATAACTTCCGGTTTGACAACGTCATCATTTTGAAACTTCACAAAATGATTTGTTCTTGACTAAAAATGTTTATCTTCCACTTTGGTAAAAGTATGGCAAATGAATTCTATATTTAGAACAACACTTTCTTCGATGATGTGCCACTAGAGGGCGCCCTTTTGTTTGATGACGTCATCAAGCCTTCTATTAGGTTTGGCGTAACATTTGAGCAAGTCAGTGAGTTGTATGAAAATATTTCCGTTTTCGAGTTGTATTCACTTATCGTTGCACTTCCGGTTACCCCGGAAGTAAAGGTCAAGCGAGCCCACCAGGGCACTTGCGTCTTTCGTAATGTTTGGCACTGAACTCTTGTTGTTCACTATTTCGTACACTAACCGCATGCATTATTTGAACAATGTTTGAACTTTGGACGAGACAAGCACAATTTATGTATCGAAATACTTTGTTCAGTTTACGGTCAGATAGAAAACCCATTCTACTTACATGCAAAACTACTTCTCTACGACAAAACAAAGCATATGAGACAATGTTGGATTAACTTTCGTGAAAGTACGTAGACATGCGCAAAGGCCTAGCCTGTATACGAATTATGTTGCTGGTAGGCTATGTACCTATAACCTTGCATGAACCAGGTATGACGTGGCTATGGAGGTTACTGTGGACGATAGGCCTGTTCTTTCAAGTACGCCCATGTAAGTTCTACTCTGTTGCGGTCAGTCTGCAATGTATTTTATTTTGGTAAATGTTTGTTTTAGACTGCCAGCCATAATTTATAGGGCGCCACCACATTGCCATTGTGCAATCTGGACATACAGCGCATGCGTCCATACTGATGAGGTGCTTTCAAGCTGTCTCTATCGATCACAACCATTCCATACATTGATGTACTCATACTGCCAGCAGCATATTTGATGCGTCTTCGGTGATGCCAGAGTATACTCTATATAGTGGCAGAATCCGGTACACCCGTCACTACGTGTATACTCGTACGTAGTCGGCAGTCAACGTGTTGTTGTTGCTTGTATATAGGCCTACGGCTACAGTTACAAACCAGAAAACTAGAAACCCTGCATGGGTCATATTTTGCATGTATACGAGTAAGATCAAAATCAGGATAAAACATAGGGCCTACAATTTTTAAGCTTAAAACAATGTGAATTTGTTGAATATATCATAAAGTTAGCGTATCCAAAACAAATGCCTGGAATAAACGATTTTCGACGGATTTGTTACTTCGTCAAAACGGTGACAATGAAATTGAAGATGTTGCAAATAATCTCTATAGAATTACTACCGTACGAAGGATCAGAAAGTTATACTACCATGGAAATAACATCCTACACGCATTCATATAATACAAGTACAATTTCATGGTCTCTTTATACTCTAGTACCCCCAACAGGTTTAACAGGTTTAACAGTAACGGATGGGTTGACAGACATTGACACGCACCCCTACGTAACTTCCACGCATGAACCACGGATCGGTGACTGGGAGATTTTCAACAAAGATGGCGACATTTGCATGCGGATGTCGTTTGCGGCCGAGTTCAACATCAGCTACAAGACAAATGAATCAGTAAGAATCTGTTAATTTAGTGCTTGCTTGTTTTACGTAGATCCGGCAGTGATCCCTTCGTTAGTTCACAAACCAACAGTGTTGGAGGTCTCGAGACCGGCCTCGGCCTCGAGGCCGGCCTCGAGGCCGATTTTTATGGCCTCGGTCTCGGCCTTGGCCTCGGAGTGCAAGGCCTCGGCCTCGGCCTCGGCCTCGGAGCCTTCCGGACTCGAAGATCTGGTCGAGGCCGGCTCGAGGCCGCCCACTTTGACAAATTTTCCCACCAATTCAGATGTGTTTTCTGTTTCAATTAATTTAAATTGTTTACCTCATGAAACTTCCGAGAAGCTGCCACAGTGAGTTCCGTGAAACGAAATAAAGTTTCAAGCAGATACGCACGAATTAATGAACTGGTATTTGCATTATTGCACCATGGAGCTATATATAGCTCCCCGATTGCACGTACTACGTACGTACATTATATGTATTATCTTCTTGTAGAACCAGTCTACTCCCGGTAATAGACTACGTGTAGTTCCTGGTCCAGCACTTCACTCGCCCCATGAACTGCCACTATTGTGTTACACGTACTCAGGTAGCATCTAATATTTTAGTTAGATAATGTAATATTTTTGTTAGATAATCTGTCTACTCCCGCTATAGACTGGTTCCTGGTCCACCACTCGGCCCTGAACGAGTGAACGTTAAAGCGATAATCATATTGGCCGGCAGTGAAGTTGAGGAAACCAACCTGTTATTCACGCGTGCTCGCGCAACGCGAAGCCTGTCACATGTCTACTAGTCTATGTACCCATAACTGCATGCCCTAATTGCAAAGACTGTCCTCTCTGTTCCAGCTAGTCTTGGTTCAAAGACGTTACTATTGTACTTTTGTACTTTCGCAGCTGCAATGCACAGGCATCGCGATCAGGTACAGTGTAGTTGCAATAGGCCGACAGCGCGATAAGATTTTGGATCTGTAGTAAAGTCTTGGATAAGTTGGCATTTCGGGGGCGCGACCAGACTGTGGACTGTGATAATGATGGACGGTTATGCAATAGACCGATCCAGTGAGCGTCGCCTGATGGTGTTCTGACCAATCACATTCGTGGTTTATGTCGACATGCGTGCACGCGCATGTGACGCGCGCAGCATGCAGCTGCAGATCAATGGTCATGATGCCTCGTCATGTCCTACGTATTTGCATGTAATGAATAATTTATGATAAGGCTCAAACTCGGTCACTGATTGGATCCCTCCGAAAAGCGAGGGAGAATCATCGAAAAGTAAAGAAAAAGTTAAGAATTGCCTGCCAACTTATCCAAGACCCTTGTGGCGATCCAAAATCGTGCACGTTTGACAAACACCGGCTGCGGATTCGGCTGCATTTTGTAAACTACGCATGCGTGAGGCCAGAACGCACGTACGAAGCCGGGATTTCGAGGACACAACGTTAGTGAATCTGGCGCGCGGGCGCTCCGAAATAACAACACAAGGGTCTTGGGCCCAAGACTATGTTCCAGCCAGCAGTGCTCCAGTGGAGCGCATTTTTAGCAGAGGAGGGATTATTATGAGGCCACACCGTGCAAAGCTATCCCAATAGATGCTGGAGACCCTTATGTTCTTGAAAGTTGAAATGCAATAAACATATCCTTTAAGGAACCTGCCATTGACGTGACTTGAAAATAAAGTAAAAAATCCAACAATGAATGTAGTGTACACGATTGGTAATCCTCTAATTTGTTTTTACTGAATTATTACGAAATAACTTACTAGCCTGTAAGTTAATAGTAGTCTCAATCATCGTGTGAAATGATAGCACCAGGTGTGCTGTCGTTGTCAAGAAAAGTGGGAATTTATATTGTTTTCAATCGTTGGAAAACTGCCCTGTAGGCTTTAGTCAAGGCGCGCGTGGCTACCCGGACGAGTGGCGCGCCCCGGACATGCTGGCATTCGGGGCGCGTCACGTGTCCAGGTAGCCGTCTTGTTGACTAAAGGCTATCATCCGCCCGACGGTTGAAAACGAGCGCCGTTTTTCTCTCGTTTTTCTCGCCATCCAACAACGCAAAACTTTGAACAGGTCAGTGGAACGATATTTCCTATAAAATACTAACCCCCAAATCCGCCCATTTCTGAAAATTGCAACAATGAACAATCATATACACACTGCCTTTAACCTTGATTGAGTGGATTATTAGTTTATTACGTGTTTAGTAACCGGCCTCGGCCTCGGCCTCGGCCTCGGACGTTGTGGCCTCGGCCTCGGCCTTGGCCTCGGACGTTGTGGCCTCGGCCTCGGTCTCGGCCTCGGAGGTTGTGGCCTCGGTCTTGGCCTCGGCCTCGGAGGTTGTGGCCTTGACTACAACACTGCAAACCAAATCCCGACCAAAGGATGATGCCAACCGGCAGTTAGATCACTGTCCGATCCGGATCCGTTAAAAACAGAGGCCCATATGCGGCTTCATCTACGTTGTGGTCCATTATTTTACGTTTCAGTTAGTGAGAAGAATGGTGAATTATTCTAATGTATTAAATTCCCCAAGAATAATCACACCGGTCTAGAAATTTCTTTGGTATTTTTTAACAGTTACGTAATTTCTTAAAATGTGCCTATTGGTCTTGTACGTTTCAGCTGCATCAGCGCATATGTACGATATATTAGCGGTTTCGGCACTCAGCCGAAACAGGCCTTGTTTTCATAAAGACCCCCCCCCCCCCTTTTTCTCCTTTTTCAGGCTCTCTCTAGCTCTCATAGGGTTTGTACATGTTTTTCTTCCACCAATACACTTTGGCACTTTGGTAAATCTGATCGACGTCAAACGTGGCACACACTTAGACCACCAGTCGAAGATGGTACTCGAAACGTTTCACGAAGACGTCATCAGGTGTCATGTGACATCACATTTCTAGTTTTTATTTGTTTTGTCACCATAGGCTCATTATGTCGTACGGTTTTTCCCAAACAGCTCGAGAAAACCCACCTTACTGATTTTTTTCTCGAGAATACTTATTTTGCAATGATGCGTGATGATTATTGTGTGTTCAATAAAGTCATCTGTTGGTGTTAGTTTTTGGCTACTAAAATACGCGATTTGCAATACAGTGCGCCACCAAGAGTTTGTAACGGAGAGGCAATTTCTCGCACTGTGCATTTGAAAAGGTCAGACGCGTCCGTCGAGACAGCTTGTGTCATTCTGCACGAGGCGACCAAAACTGGCACAACGATTCGCGTGAACTTAAGTGTAGTTTGGCTTCAGTCAGGCTTCAGTCAGGCTTCAGAATGCTTTTCAATGTTAATATCCTGAAATATCCGGAGAATATGCTTGGCTCAACGAGGTATACTTTTTGACCGTGCAGTTTGAGAACGACCTCCCCATAGTGCAGCCGCTTGGTTGCTCACTGTGTTGTCATGGTTGTGAATCGTTCTAGGCCCATTATTTACATTGATCTGTTTTCTTCATCCCAGGGATATGGCCATGTCGTCATTACGGTTGATCCAGGAAGAGCTACCGTTGCCAGTGCCTGTGGCAGCATAGAACGATCCTTCCAACTCTATCCATTCGGCGCAGCCAACGCGCTGTGGTTTATTCGAATGACCTTTGAGGTCAAGAGCAAATATTACTATCTAACGGAGGTTACCATTGGTTGGCAGTACGACAAAACCAGGTTTAAAGATGGCGACGTTCGTTTTGGTAAGTGCTTGCAGCAGGAACAATATTGGTGTAGACCTTATTTGTTCTTCAGGCCTACCAACATTGTTGAATGTCACTCTCTTTCTCATTTCTCACCGGATGTAATTATATATCCACAATGAATTGCGTAGAATTGGCAAAGGAAGCATTACAAATTGTTCAAGGTTTTCTCCTGTTGATAAAAGGAAAGGCAACTTGGGAGTTGGCAAAATCTGACAACTTTTTGGACGAGCCAGTCTTGGAAGGGCTAGCGTACACATGCTCAGAAGACATGCACACCACAACTGAATACACGTCACTGCGCCTTACAGATCTCAGGTTCCAGCCGTTTGCGGACGTATGTAAGGAAGACAGCACTACCTGCCCAGGTAAATGAAGGAGCAGACAGAAAAGAAAAAAACCAGCGGCTTATTGCCGTTTCTAAAATGTTTCGTTTACGCTGCTTTAGGCCTACACATTCCTTGTTATATTAGATTAGATTGACCGAACAAGTAACTAAGCTAAAGAAAAAACTTACGCATTTTTATTCGGGCTTTTGAAACCATGTAGGCCTAATACCCTGAAATTTCAAAATAAAACTAAAATTAATAAAAAAATATTAAATGAAAACATGCAAATTGTGCTATTGATACAGATATTGAATGCACGATCTCGGGTAAGAAGACTGCCATCGTCACGGCTGTGCTGTCGGGGATTGCAGTGGTCGCCGTTCTAATCGCGATTCTGGCCTATGCAATCAAGAGATCTAAGAAGAAGCTGCCACCGTACGACAACATCCAATAAAGTCGAGGAAACGCCTGACAGCACATTCTACGCAATGCGGCCAGACTTCTCAAGGGAAACCAGTACAAAGGCTCATCAGTTTACATCACAGATGATGTTACAAATAATACCAGAAATGCTCGTAAAGATCTCCGTGTGAACCATCTGCCAGACATCCGACGGAACGAGTGGGTACATCATGCCTTCATACCCTGGTCATTACCTCCCATGATCAAGTACAAGCCACACAACGGCCAATACAAGATCTTCCGGCACGGGGACGCAAGACCATGAGCGGTTGGAGCACTTCCTAACAAGCTGAGCAATTCTATTATTGTTTTACGGGCTCTAACTTAACTTAATTATAAATAATTCTTCACGTAATTCCTTTTAGAATTATTACCATAATGAAAAAACCGATTAACATTAAATGTTTCTACAATACTGTCCTGGAGAAGTTAGATTTTTGTATCCAAATTGCGCCTTTTCAGTATCCAAAAATACTTAATTGTATAACTTGCATATTGACCAATTCTCTGCTGTCCTTACGGCGATGTACATGCATTGTGTTGTTATCGACCTTGATGTTAATTAAGTATCACCTGAATAAGTCCTTATTCATTCTGGTACTGACAGAACGCCCACCATGAATACAATAGAACCAACACCTGTGAATGACTCTTCATCAGTTCTAATTGATGAAAGTGTCTTCAACCCTATTATTCTGAATTCAATTGATGAAGGTGATCTCTTTACTTCAACATGTGAATGTGAGTACTTAACTGATACAAACCTCGGATCTAAAGTGAGAACCCTCTTTCAAGAACCGTTCTCTATTTACCACACCAACATAAGGAGTATTAAAATCTTTTTTGACTTACTTAAACATTCATTAGACGAAATCGATCACACTTTTCACGTTATAGGCCTAACAGAAACGTGGCTCCGCGATGATCCCGATTCAATGCTTACCATCCCCGGTTATAATGTTGAATTTAAAAATAGACAGATTAAATCAGGCGGTGGGGTAATATACAAATAATGAATGTTTATGAGTGCGATGGTAAGAATAATTTCATGAGGTGACATATTGAATGTTCCATTCCACGAGGCGAAGCCGAGTGGAATGGGACATTCCATCTGTCACCGAATGAAATTATTCTTACCATTGCACGAATGTGAAACATTCATTATTTGTTATTACAACGCCTGAATAAATCCGACAGATTGCATGCATGGATTTCTTGGTGTACAACGTGCCGTTTACCTTCTCAGTCCCGCATAAAACCGCAACAAAAAGTGGTCCAGTTCCGAATCAGTTAAAGCTTTAATTGTTGTTCCTGCGTGTCTTGCATTTTCCTCTAATCGTTTGACTGCATATTTCATTTGTCTCTTTGTGTTAGCAGCGTCAGCATCGCCTACGAGTTTTAATATTTCGTCGTCTGTTAGGAAAACAAACCGCGGTACGGAAACACCGTCCGCCATTTTGTGTGAATGACAGCCTAGACTGGTTCCCGGTCCCCGTATGTATATACTATATATTTGAAGTCCGAAGGACAACGGAGGGACCGGAAACCAGTCCAATGACAGCCGTGTTGTAGCGGCGGGGAAGTTCTATCAAACGCGTTACCGTTTGATAGAACCATGTGATAGAACGTTTTTTGACGGTGCGGGTTCGCGTCGTACGATGGGACGAATAATTCAATGCACGTGATCGACAATCCACCAATCGGATGGCTGGGATTTATTCAGGTGTTGTATAATGCTTTATATCAATAATTCCCTAAATTAAAAAATAGGTCTGATATATCTCAGTCTTCCGAGTACTTTAAATCGATTTTTGTTGAAATTGAAAACAAATTTAGTAAAAATATTATAATAGGACTAATATATAGACCTCCGGGCTCATGTATATCAACATTTGCTGCGGATCTTGAAGGAATTGTTGAGAAATAACACTTGAGAATAAAACTTTTTATATATTTGGTGTCTTTAATATATATTTATTAAATTATGAAATTCTTAATCCTACCAACGAATGTCTAAACATGATGTACCCTAACTCATTTCGCCCAACAATTGACAAGCCAACAAGGATCACTCGTAACACAGCGACACTTATAGGTAACTTTTTTACGAACAATTTGGAAGACCATACAATAGGAATCATGTTAACGTGATTAAGTGACCATTGTCCTATTTTACTGTTAGGGCCACCCCTTATAAATTCAAATCACTCTAAAATAAACTACTGGAAAAAAAATACAACACACACAAATATTTTGGCGCTAAAACATGAACTAGAAAGGGTAGATTGGGACACAGTACTAAATGGAAATGATGTACAAGAAAATTATTCCCAGTTTATTTCCAAATTGAAAGCGCTGCATGACAAATGTGTTCCTTACAAAAGAGTGAACTCGTCACAAAGGGGACCCAAAAACCCATGGATATCTTCCGGACTACTAAAATTAATTAGAGTCAAAGATAAACTTTATAAAATACATAAATCAAAAAAACCACTGACGTAAATAGAACTAAGTATGATAAATATCGCAATAGATTAACAACCCTCATTAGATTAGCAAAATCTAACAACTACACCAGTTTGCTAGCCAGAGAACGGTCAAATATGGGTAATACGTGGAACATAATTAACCAACTACTTAACAAAAAATCGAGAAAAAAAATGCTTCTCCAAGCACATTTCGTGATGGTAATAATGCTGTTCTTAATTCTGGAGACATCGCTGAACGTTTTAATAATATTTTTACTAATATAGGGCCTGATTTAGCCTAAAAATTCCACAATCAGGAATTGACCCACTATATAAATCAAGATTTCCCGGACTCCCTATTTTTTCAACCAATTACTGATGATGAATTGCCAAACAAGAATAGTACAGGATATGATGAAATATGTGATCCAACATTCAAGAAAATTGCACCACATATTGTGAAACCTTTAGTAAAAAAATTTAATTTATCATTAACAACGGGAATAATTCCAAACGACCTCAAAATAGCGAAAGTTATTCCAATATTTAAAGGAAACATGCTTCTCAAATTGACCGGATCACATGCTATTTCATAAATACATTCATTTATATGTATTAAATGTGAATTAAAAGCCAAACTGGTTCAAGTGAAGTTTTAGTGTGATTATTTGCCGCTCAAAAATTGACCCCCCCCCCTTTTTGAAATTTGTTGAGACTCAAATTGAGGGCGCTGTTCGTGACGTAGACCGAGGCACCGAAATTCATGGATCGACTCGATAGTCTGGACCCGGCCCGTATACACACACTAGGTGTACGTCTACACGTGCAATTTCGTAAGTTCCAACAACAACTAACATCGAACTTACCCTGATTTTCTCCCTTTTAGCGAAGGCTCCTCGGGGAATGGGCCGTTTAACTGCTTTCGCCTATATCTTACTCACATCTGGGAACTTAGTTGGGATGGCAGTGGACTTGAGCATATTTTTAATGGTCATCCCAAAGGATTTGAAAATTCCAGTATCGAAACACGACGGCTCAAAGTGGTCGCTACATATAACGCTGAAAAGCTGCTGGGGCCGGAACACTTTGCTCTTGTCACCTTCACTTTCGCCGTCCAAATTCTCCGATATTTCGCATCAGTTGGAAATAAATGAAGGCTTACTCCATCCGTCGTTGTTTTGCTGCACCCAGCAGCCACACACCTTGTCGGCATGGCCGAAAAACCACTATATTTTGCTTAGATTTTGGACGAAGAATTTTCGCCGTACAATGTACACACAATGCATACCCGTGATGAATGGGTAATGTGCCTCGATCTACGTCACACACTTATGTTAATGAGGGTCCCACTCAGGGGGCGGAGTAGCTTGGACAAACATTTTCAAAAATTGTTTTCTCATATTTAATCTGGGAAATAATTGTCTCTGGACACAAAATATCATTGTCAAGATAATACTTTATTGTTTTAAGCAGGAATAATGCAATATAAATCCTAAATCATGTTTCCTTTAAAAGGGGCAATTCACAGACCCTTGGTAATTATAGACCCATTTCGTTGCTGCCCTGTTTCTCTAAAGTTCTTGAAAGACTTGTCGCTAATCGTCTGAATAAGTTCATTGATAAAAATCAAATCTTAATCCAGTCGCAATATGGATTTCGTGCTAATTACTCAACTCATGGCTCTGATAGATCTCGTCGACCAAATAACCTCATCCATGGACAAAGCGAACCGCACTATTGGAATCTTCTTAGATTTATCAAAAGCAGTTGACACAATTGATCATAATATATTACTAAATAAAATGAGAAAATATGGAGTACGGGGTACGGTACCGTGTTGGAATGGTTTAGAAATTACTTAAGTGATCGGAAGCAGTATGTGGTATGGCAAAATAGTGTGTCTTCTTTAAAACCGATTTCATGTGGTGTTCCTCAAGGGTCTATACTCGGGCCAATTCAGTTCCTCTTGTATATGAATGATTTACCTAAATCCTCAGATCTCACAAAATTCAATATATTTGCAGATGATACAAATATTTTCTATAGCAGTGGAGATCAAAATGATGCAGTACGTGTAATAAATAGGAAATTCAAATCTGTTTCTAAATGGATGGATTCCAATAGACTCTCAGCTAATTTAAGGAAGACGTGCTGTATGATATTCTCAAACATGGATGTAAATAGAAATCTCAACGTTGTATTTAATAATACCGTCATAAACCATGTTTGTCAAACCACCTTTCTAGGGGTATACTCATAGATAATAAGCTTACTTGGACAGGGATGTCGGTCTTCAGGCAATTGCCTGATTTCAGGCATTTACAAAATTTGAAATCCTGTACATTTTCAAAATTTGACTGTAAATCCATTCATCTTGGCTGTAATTTCCTGCCCTGAAGAGAAGTCTGACTGGCATCCCTGCTTGGAAAAGGCACTGCCAAAAAGTTCATATGTCAATTTCTCGTACCCTCGGTACACTGCGGAAGATTAATGATATATTACCAGCCAAAGCGCTATTTTCTATATATAATACATGTACGTTATCTTTACCACAACTACAATATAGGATTTTAGCATGGGGTAACAGCAACTCATCTAATTTAGATAAACTTTATGTTGTACAAAAGAAATCACTTAGAGTTATAAACCATTCGAATGCAAGGGCACACTCCCTATCGCTAAGTTATACAAATACCATCTTGGAGTCATTATGTTCAACGATAAGAACCTATTACCTACTTCACTTTCGGAACTATTCAGTAGAAATTCAGAAATCCACTAACACGATACAAGGAATTCAAGGAAATTGCATTTTTATAGAGTAAGGACATCTAAGTATTTATCCACAATTAAACATCAAGGACCCATCTTTTGGAATGGCCTCCCCTTCCCCCTTTTAGGTCAATTGGTAGTTTTAAAAAGCATCTTTAAAAATATCTCCTAAACAATACTATTTAAACTGGTGTTATTAGAAACATGTTTGTCTAAATATACCGGTACTGTTAGAAATGCTTCGCCTGAAATTAGAGGTATTGATAGCAACTAAATAATACTTATTCTCAATAATATTATGTAATAATTCATCATTAATTACATTTTATATGTATTATTTCAGTTAAAGTTTACGTTTGTTCTTTTTGGTGCTTTTTTTGATTTACTTTAACTGAAACTAATTGTTTAATCAAGGGGGCCTGGCCATGTGCAATCTAATAGGCTTTCTGCCAGCCTCCTCCATTCATCATTTAAATGTTGTATACACTCTGTTGTTTGAATGATTGTAAGAACTGTCAGAATGATGCATGGGAATAGATCATATCATATCATATCATATCAAGTCAACCCGGACTTAATCTTTCGACAAACTCCAGTTGACAAGAGATCGGTTGGGATTTGTTTACTTGTACGTGCCCATATATGTACGTCAATTGAAATTCCTGTTCATGTACCAAAAAGACAACTTTTCATTTGAGATTTTGAATGTATGCGGATGCTTTAATTGCAACTCACATTGAAGCTATTACCAAACAGAAATATGACAATTTTAAAAGATTTAAAAACAGCAAGGCTCGTGTGGTGATTGGAATATACCGGAGTAAATAAATATTTTTTGTCAAAAGAGGGCGCTCATCATTGAGACCGTAAACAAGCAAGTTGATGCGCATTATTTCGAGATCACAGTTGCGTTATGAGGCTCATTAATAATTTAGTGATTAGTTAATTCTGTAAATTAATGAGAAGGCTAATAGTTTGCAGTCCACGAGGTATTAATTAATACCTTTGATCAAATATTCGTTGTGTGTATTTGGTTAGACCGAGATTTACAATCTTAAATGAGGAAGTTAATCGTCTATTTTTTTTAGTGTATGTTCACTGTATACGTAAACCGGCATACAGTGCGCGCTCTTCTCAGTGCAGAATTCACTCAGCCTTGACAATTTCGATGACAGGACCGTCTCATAAAATGGGTTTCTGAGCTGCCAATAAAGACAAGGGATAGCCTGAGCTTTAGGGCCACTTACAATTGCATCAACTGGTGAGTGTGCTCGTTGTATCTAGGGGATTTTGGAGTACATATAATTATTGTAAACAACCGTCTTTTGGAGCACGACTGTGTACATTTTTGGTATAACTTTCTCTGTACACAGTACAGTGGGATCGTACGTACATGTACAATGTATGGTGGCCTCTTGGTGACAGTTTTAATTTTGTAAAATGTACAACTGTACGCAAGTGTGATTCAAATCATATAATTACTGTTTGTTTAAGAGATACCTTGAATGTATTTTTATATTGTTGATTTATGTCAATAGGTCTTTGTCTTGGAATGGAAATGAATAAACCTTTTCGACATTCCCAAAGCATCATGGGAACTGCATCAGCCCTAACTGGCATTAAAAGAGCAAGCACATTAGAACGGACGTGATTGGTCGCATTGGTCACATGTTCGTTGTCATCTTGCAAAAATCCTCTTCTGATTGGCTAAGAATGTGACAATATTAGCTTTTCTAATTCCAGAAATTTGCATTAATCAGTAACTGGTACCCTGAGAGGGATTCCCCAATTATTTCCTTTATTTTCATAGCACTTCTCCCGGCCCTATTCATACTGTAAAGAGATCAGATTATTTGGTCTTGTTTCAGTGTGAGGGGCTGGTTCTTCCACACTAAGCCCACACCTCGAGTGGCTCTTGGCCTTGTGGTGGGCGACTTGCATAAAAAACCTTAAGCATTGCTCTCTCTCTCCACATTAAAAAAGAAAACAAAACAATTAAAAAGCGCGCACGCCTTTCACACCTTACGTTGTCATTCCGGTAAACCTTTCGCATACCCTTAAACTTAAATTTCTTTTGTACCTTACACGTTCGAATTAATTTCAGCTAGAAGCTTATTTTTTTTCTCTCATTAATAACACATGAATTGAAAGGCTTAGTTGTTAAGTCTTTCATACCTTATCTTCCCATAGAAATAACTTTACGGCTCACCTGACCTCATTAAAAACAGCAACAAATGACATTAAGGACAATGTTGTTTCCAAGCTTAGGTTTTAATTTCTTCATAATGCAAAAGACTTTCAGGCACAGATGGTCACCTTTTTTACATTTTGTCATTTACATAATTTTCAGAACGCTTATACGGACACGTTTTGCATACCTTACGCTCCCATAACCTGTGTTTAGCTGTGTTTAGCAATTAAACACACTCTTGCTATCAGTTTGTAAACATTTCGTCAAACAATCCACAAGGGAAAGTGACTAGGTAAACTTGAATACATTTTCAAAGTGAACAAAGATAACTGGCAGGAACGGGATTCGAACCTGTGACCCCTGGAACACCGTATCGGCCCTCTACCAACTAAAGCTATCTTGCCCTATGTTGGCGGTCTTCTAAATTGTCAGTATCTTTGTTCGGGTCAGAAGTCATAAACCCAGAATGCCGTGTAACCAGGGATCACACCCAATTTAACGATACAACCTGGGAAGCGACATTGTGGGGATTACTAAATGAGGATACGACTTTTTAACTTATAATTCGTCAAACAATCCACAAGGGAAACTGACCAGGTAAACTTGAATGCATTTTCAAAGTGAACAAAGATAACTGGCAAACTGTAAACATGTTGTTCTGGCTCAGAAGGTTTTTGAATTCTGTGTTTTGTAAATGTAGTAAAGGTATTTGTCGTTCAAAACTTCTTAATTCTTACTTTTAAACGTATTGGGGCGAGCACATTCCTTTAACGGGCGAGCAGTGACTCATAGTTTAAAGAATCGATAATCGATCACCGTAAACCAGAACTTTTCCAATACGTTGCACCAAAACCCGAGCTACAAACCTGTATTGAACAGGGTGCACAGAATGCCGAGAATTCAGGATTCGCTATAATGGGACTTGCTGCAATTCTCGGCCCCTCACAATTTTTGTTCTTCAGTTTTGGGGCGGAGGTCCACGTTGTGGAGCGGCATGCTGTGTTATTTTGCCGAATTTTTATTTCGTCATGTGTTGAGCACGCCGTTCCTGCACGGATTTATCAATTTACTTGAACACTATTTGCCGACTTGCGTTCAAGCATCTGTTTGAGTACCTTTGTTACCCTTATATTCCGGGCGTGGGTTGTTTTGTTTACCTCCTGGCATTTTTTGAATTTGAGCCTTAACAATGTTAAGAAGCTAAACATTAAAGAAACACATTGCCTTCAAATGTCATGAAATTTTGCTGTTTGAAAATGTTCCTTATATCTTTTATAAGTGTTGTTCATGCAAAAAAAACGCTGATAATGTGTTGTAATTAGTGAGTAGTGATTATAAAACAAAAAATTGGCCTCTGACTCCTGACATCTGACCCGCGAAACATAGACTTATTTCCAGTAGTAAATACCAACGTATAAATAATGCGCAAAATACGCTGTAAGAGTCTTTAGGCTGGCGCCGCAGCCTGTGGCCTTGTAAACCTATCAGATGATCGCCAGGTACCATTCTCTACCTCGCGACACATATCGCCAGTGTGCTGCGCGCCCAGCCACAGTACATCAAAATGGATCAATAGAACGTACTTCAACCAGCTGCGACTGGAAATACGACTGGTGAACACGGTCCGCCATTTTGTGGAGTCAAAAATTTTATTCTACAAAATGGCGGACCGTTATTTGTCACGAAATTAAACAAAAACCACGCGATTTGAAGGGATAGTTATGTGAATCTTTATATTCTACTTTTAAAAAAGCTTCCCAACCTTATCCATTTTAGTTTTATAGCCCAAATCGCAAAATCCAAAGCAATGTGTCCCTTTAAGTGTTCAATTCCTAAACATCAATTTTCAATGGCTAACTTAACACTATCCGTCAATACGCTAAACGTGTTTAGTATGTAAACGTGTTTACAAACTGATGGTAAGAATGTGTTTAGAAAAGTGCTTAATTGCTAAACACTGTTTTTACAGTGTAGTTAACGTTTTTTAATGCATAACCATATTCTCATTCGTAGTAGATACAAGAAACTTCTGCTTCTATTAAAATATGTATTTGAATATGTGCAGGAGCACAGAAACGTCGCAGAAGATTTGACTCAATCAGTCTCACTCATGCCATTTTTTTCGAATATTTTTCGTCAATTAAAGGGTATAAGCATGTATCCATATTGTAGTTTATAGTTTTACCTTCAGTAAAAGAGGCGGATCCATCTTTTGAAAAAGTGGATGAATAAACAACAAAACTAGCCAAATTTAGCAATTACTCTCAAATTTTGTCACATGATAAATAAATACATAAGTAAATTAGTTTATTTAGCCCAATAAACATTTTACCCCAAAAAATTGGAAGAGGTAGGTAAAGATCTTTTTAGCCGGAATGGTTTGTGTTCATGTTACACATGTAGTCATTTCGCTATCCTTTTTAACCAAACCAAACCAAACCAAACCAAACCAAACCAAACCAAACCAAACCAAACCAAACCAAACCAAACCAAACCAAACCAAACCAAACCAAACCACCCCATCGTGCTTCCCCTTCCTAAATCAACTTTATTAAACCGGCCGGGAGTGGGGGAGGGGGGAGGGGGAAGGGTCAGATCGGTGTGGTGCACGGCACATCCCCCATTCTCCATAAAGTTTTGTTTCTGTTTTGTATTATTTTTTTAAGTATAAAGGCTATTGAAAGCACTGCCATCGTAAAAAGTCGGCCTTGCCCCCTCCCCCTTAAAAGATTTTGCGGGGCCGAAAAATTTACCGTTTTTATGAAAATTGTAAAGTTTGGTCCGGCAAAATTTGGATACCCACCCCAAACAAACAAAACCTGCCTGGTACCCTAATACAATAAGCAGAACGATTCAAAAGTATCAATAAAACAAAGTGGCTATACTAATCCCTTTATTCCCTTTAAAAATCTAAGAAAACTCAGTGGAGGCTCAGTGAAGTCTACAGCCCAACAGCGTGACGACTCTTCAACAGACGACTTCCCATTTTCGATTCTGATTGTACAAACAAAAAGGCAACAAGAATCATTAGGGTGTACATGCATACAAATGTTGTAGATTTCTGTTTAAGCTTGATTTTTGTTTTTTTAATATAAGGGTGATGGTCAGGGGCGGATCTAGGTTTTAACCAAGGGGGGGGGGGGTTTACCTGAGGTGATTGGCCTACACACCCCAGCGTGCCGAATTTTTGACACCAGACAATGGGATTTTTTTTTCTCAGCCCAAGGGGGGGGGGGGGGTTAAACCCCCCCCCCCCCCCCCGTAGATCCGCCACTGATGGTGTAACGCATGAAATGGATGTCCCTTTTTAGATGACAATAATTATCATCTGCGACACATAATGCCATCCATTTCAAAGATATTAAACAGGATGACGTACATGTACATGTTCACAGGACAGCTGTTTCAATTTACCGTAGGGATCAGCTACATCAACTGAAGGGAAATGACCGTAACGCCCCTTCACACGCATCTGGCCATTTGCATGGTTGAGTTGTTAGGCAAGCTACCGTTACTTGAATTCGTGAATTCATGCGCGAAGTTTAACTTTTAACGTAATAGCGTTATCAAACCCTGGGTTGCATTATTGTTGTTCGACATGGTGCAACAAAAATGATCAACATGTGTCCTACTTTCGGATTGCGCAGTACGTGATCAGTCTAGCTGAAACAACGTAGACAGATCCAGCACGGACAGGATTAGTTGACAGGGTTGGGTTGCCGAATGGTATCACTATACATGTATTCACTAATGCAAAATTGTCACCATCCACGGCAGTGTTAAAGATGCTGTGCCATGTTTGTTGTGCGTGGCAGCTCCAAAATAAGTTTTAAAATTGCACTAGATAGGCTATTCCAGAGTGTCGTAAATATGTATTTTTTGCTTAAGAAACTGGTTCTCTTTAAATGTCGTCAACAGGAAAAAACAACATCCATTTTCTGTAACGAGCACGGACAATACGCTCTACTCGTGACATAGGTAAGGTCTATGCACTTTTCCTGTGCTCTGTAACTTGTTAAATAACGGGTTTGACGTATGCTTACCATATTTTACATTAGTTGCAGTCCATATTCAGCTGTTGATTTACAGCAGACCCTGTGAAAATAATTAGGAAGGATCGAACTACATTATAGAGTCTGTGTAGATTGGAATATTAAATTTGTTTCTATATTCGCTACAGTGTATGCAAGTAAATATGTCCCTTATGACTGGATTTGTTGCAGATGATTGGAAGTTTGCTCGAACTACACCAATCTATAAAGGCAAAGGTTGTACAAAAAACTAAGGCTAATTATAGACGTATTTCAGTGGTATGTCATATAGCTAAAATTATCGAAAAAGAAGTTCAAATGCAACTTCTGGATTATCTTACTGATCATGAAATGATTAATGTTGATCAGTTTGCATTTAATAAAAATCACTCTACTCAATTTAGCTTGCATCGTGTTATTGATGACTTTTATGAAGCATTTTAATATTGAGCACGAGGTCATTGGCTCCTGTTTTCTTGATATATCTAAATGTTTTGATACTATTGATCATGATTAAACTGAGTAAGTATGGTGTGTCAGACAATAAACATAAATGGTTTACGAATTACATTTCAAAAAGGAAACAAGTAGTGAGCTGCCATGGTAAATTATCTAAACCTAATGAAGTTACTGTTGGGGTTCCACAAGGGAGTTTATTAGGTCCTATTTTATTCATTCTTTTCATTAATGACATTACACAAAGTGGTAATTTCAGTACTTGCAACATATTTGCTGATGACGTAGTTATATACGACAGGAAATAATGTCCACGATATTAACCAAATATTACAATCTAATATTAATGATATCTCTACATGGTATGATAATAAAAGACTTCGCATTAATCCGAATAAAACCAAAATCATGCTCTTAAAATCCCGTCATACTAATGATTTTGGTAAATTGAATATTTCTCTTGAAGGTACCCAACTTGAGCAAGTAAATAGTGTTCGATACTTGGGAGTAGAAGTTGATGAAAACCTGACTTAGGAATTAAATGTAAGGAATCTCTGTAAATCCATTGCCTACAAGGTGTACTCTCTAACTAGGCTTAGACATACAATTAATAGTCAATTACTTGACACACTTTACAAAACAACCATTCAACCATGCTTTGACTATCGTGTGGGGTAACTGTTCATTGACCAGTAGAAAGGCTCTTCTCAGACTGCAGAAAAGACCTGCCCGGGTTGTCTCTAATAATTGTGATTATGTTAGCTTTCATGGTGAAGACATTATTAAACAATTATCTTGGCAAACCTTGGAGGAAAGAAGGGATTATTACTTAGCTTGTGTATAAATGTGTTCACGGTATTGCTTCAATTCGACTTTGTAATGACAAAGAAATGTATTTCGATAGACATGGTTTTAACACTAGAAATGCTGATTCTTTAAATGTTGTCTTCCCTAGACCCAATGTTGAAAGTTTTAAGCAGTCGTATAAGTATGCAGGTGCAAATGTCTGGAATAACATTCCTTCATCAATTCAGATGTCTCCATCCTTTTATAACTTTAAATTTGTATATAAGAAATTTTATTTTAAGTGATTAAATATGATTTTTTTGTATTGTTACATTTGTTGATTAGCTTTATATTGTGTTTTTTTTCTTACTTTTTTTATCATTCCACAGGACATTGATGGAAAACAGCCTATGCTGATCATTTGATCCTGTTTAAAGATATTTAACAAGTAAATAAATAAATAAGTGTAAAGTTAATTAAAATCATACAAAAGCGTGCACTAGCGCGATATAATTTCATTTGATATTTCTGCATACTCCAAAATATTGGCTCCATGAAACAGCTATCAGTCGATTTATAGTTCATTATATTACACCGGGTTAAAAGTTTATCAATTTATATTCATGAGAGAATGGATGAGAGAATGGATGTGGATGTACATACATAGTGCCAGTAATCACATTTCGACACGTACTGGCCCAGTATGTGTCGAAATATGATTTTCATCGCGCCAAAAAGAGACCAATTGGTTGTGTTCGATTTCCTTCGCCCTGCTTACTCGCACTTGATAAAATTGTAAAGAATTGGAGGACAGTCTATTTTTAGGAAAAAGAATTAAAACTAATTGTTGCATGTAGCACTTGCTATTAAAACATGACCGATGAACTCCTTTTATTGTTGATTTGATTTACAATTTGAACGATGACAGTGATTATTTTCTTTCCGAGACCAGAGTTTGTATGCCAGCACGCGGAGGCCAGTATTTGTGGCAGTACGTATGAATTTAACCCCCTCAGAACACGGGCCCGTTGCTCACAGATTTACCTTGGTCGTCGCATCTGTCTACGATGATATTCTGACACGGAAACACCTCCACGATCAAATCGAAGAGCTGTCGGTCGTATTCGTACAGAGCAGCGCGGGTGCTGATGTCATTGTGAATGCCGTCAATGAATTCCCGATGCGTTTCGACGCCGAAGAACGACTGGACCCCTTCCGCGAAGTATTCTCTGAAATTCGAGCCAGCGTAGGTGTCCTCCCAAAGTCCCTGGGCTTTTGCGTCAGCCAGGGTGTCTTTGAGCCTCTGGTTGAAGGTTGGGTCGACTTGGTTGAGTGAGACGAGATGGATCGCGTGGGCAAACTCGTGCACTAATAGGTCTTCTTCCCACCACCTGTCATGCAACGGCTCCAAACAGAGAATGTTTTCCTCGCCGTCGGTAGAGATCGGCTTTCTTATGCTACCTCCTAAGCCCCTGGCACGGTCGTTCCACCAATCACTCAGGTAGCTGTGCTCCGGTATGTCGTTGGTCTTCTCGTACTCTCCGATCACACCAACCCGCCCGTACGAATCGTACATCTTGTCCCGTAGGTCCTTCCGGTCAGCCAGGAGGAAGCGCACCACGTAGCAGGCTCGGGTCAGCGCCTCGTCCGACGGCTCGTCTGAAGAGATGATGGGGATGCCGTAGGCGTGGGTGTACTTCTTGTAGAAGGCATCCAATGGGAACTCAGCACGTATGTCGTCAGGAAGAGCGATGACATTTTGGCAGTCCCAGATGCTCAAAGCAACGCCCCTTCCAGATTTCCTTTTTTCAAGCTGAGGGGATTCGTCTCGAGTCTGGTAAAACTCGTGATCGAAATCTATGTGGTTGACTGAATTTGGGAATCAATAATAATTTGTTTCAATCAAGGGATATCCATGTCATTATCGATACAGTTTTTAACGTAGTCTAGGTTTCGTAGTGAACTGTGGCGATAACATGCGATTTCCTGCACTGTTAAAACGCTGTTTACACTTTTTAAACAAGGTTGATTATGTGCCCTGCCTAAACAACCGATAAAGTTGTTTAAGCAGGGCACATGAACAAATTGGTTGTTTAACTTGTTTAAAAAACTTTTTAAACAGCGTTTTAACAGTGTATACCCCAAAGAAAAACCGCCCAAAAAGAAGCACAGACAGCGTGGAGGCCCTTGAACCTCCATTAAAAACCTCCGTCGGAGACGTTCTTGAATGATAATTTAACGATAACATGTAGGTCATCCATCTTGTGGCAACCAGAGAGGCGAAATACCCCATTTACCTGCTGATGAAAAATTACCCACATGGTACAGAAATCGTAAAGAGATGGCCATTTTACTGTATAGCTAAATCTCTAATCTAGACTTTTTTTCAATTTCGTGCGCAATCTCCAGCGGGATCCGGATGGGGAGCACAGGCCTCGTCTGTGCCCTCCGTAACACAAAATCTAACACAAACATCTACAAAATAATAACCATGAATCTCAAAAGGTTTTTACTTACAAAACAGATTGGCCTGCACTGCAGCTATCAAAACGAGGACACCGACTGCAGCGTTCATGGTTCCTGATGCCAAGAAAACTTTGACTCGCAGATAGCATCGATACAAAAACCTGTTTTTAACTGCCCTGTGCAGCCCAAACTCACTCTTATTATAGTCTCAAAGTGTCATGCTTCAATTCGCCAATAATCTCCTTCTCTTATGAAAAGGGATTTATTGTACGAAATTGATATGCATGGATATGGGTATGGAGTATCGCCATTCATAAAATGACCAAAACATTAGTCCTGCAGTGACCAACAAGACGCTAATCAATTTAAAGACGTTTGAGCCTAATCATGATTATTTTTGTTTGCATTCATTTTCGGTTTATATGACGTGCGAGTTCCGGTGAACCTTTCGCATACCTTAAACTTAAATTTCTCATTCATTTGGGAAGCTAATGAAGTTAAAGGCTTAAAACGTTCAACCTGTTCCATTATACATTTTTATCTGAACAAATAAATAAAATGCTTTTGGGCGGTCAGCGTTTCAATGCTACATGGTATTCTTATTCATTAGAAAAACAAAGGATTGTTAGGCTTAGTTTGTAAGCCTTTTGTACCTTACACGTTAGGATTAATTTAAGCTAGAAGCTTATTAAACAGTCAACCATTTTTTTCTCTCATTAATAACACATGAAATAAAAGGCTTAGTTGTTAAGTCTTTCATACCTTGCCCGGCAGAAGGGCATATAGAACGCATTGAAGCGTAATTACACTTTCCGGGAAAATTGACTTTAAGGTTTATGTGTTGGCATTTCTAAATTAAAACTCGCAAAAGGTATATTTTTTTGTCAGATAAAAATTATTGATATTTCCAATAATGCTGTGCATTTTTTAATAAAAATATTGCTTAATTTTAAAGTTATTTACATCTTTATGCTAATGCCCTTTTGCCGGGAAGTCATTCTGGCTTAAACGTGCGCTTAAGCGGCATGTGAAATGCTAATGCCCTTTTGCCGGGAACAAAATTTGCTCTAGCGCGCTTACGCCCCACTGAAGTGCAGAGGTGAACGCACTTTTAGCATGTATTGTTACATAGGTATTACACGCTAATGCCCTTTTGCCGGGAAAAAATAATGCAAAATCCCCTTATGTCCTTTTCATTTTGTTAATTACGTCAGAATGACGTAGCCCCTTGATACGAAATGTATATCAAAATGAAGATATTCCAATACTCTTTCGATTACCCCCAAAACCTGAATTTGACCTTTTGACCCATGTTTCGTCCTTATGCCCTTCTGCCGGGCACACGACGTTATCTTCCCATAGAAATAACTTTACGGCTCACCTGTTAAAAACAGCAGCAAATGACATTAAAGGGACACATTGCCTTCAAATGTCATGAAATTTTGCTGTTTAGAAATGTTCCTTATCTTTGATAAGAGTTGTTCATGCAAAAAAACACGTATAATGTGTTGTAATTAGTGAGTAGTGATTAAAAAACAAAAAATTGTGCGCTTACCCCTGACATCTGACCCGCGAAACATAGACTTATTTCCAGTACTAAATACCACCGTCTAAATAATGCGCAAAATACGCTGTAAGAGTCTTTAGGCTGGCACCGCAGCCAGCGGCCTTGTGAACCTATCAGATGATCGCCAGGTACAATTCTCTACCTCGCGACACATAATCGCCAGTGCTGCGCGCCGTGCCACAGTACATCAAAATGGATCAACATAACGTACTTCAACCAGATGCGACTGGAAATACGACTGGTGAACATTGTCCGCCATTTTGTGGAGTCAAAAATTTGGTTCTACAAAATGGCGGACCGTTATTTGTCACGAAATTCAACATAAACCACGCAATTTGAAGGGATAGTTATGTGAATCTTTATATTCTACTTTTAAAAGAGCTTCCCAACCATATCCATTTCAGTTTTATAGCCCAAATCGCAAAATCCAAAGCAATGTGTCCCTTTAAATGCATTAGCAATTTCGTCTGGTTCTGTTACATCATTTTCTCCGTTGCAGACAACCATCGGTTTAGAAGCCTTACTTTTAGAGGGGATAACCTGTTTTATATGTTTCCATACTCTAGCAGAGTCATTCTTGCTAGTTTTAATCACATTATGAAAGTATTCTTTTTTAGATTGTTTTATTATTATGTTGACTTTGTTACGCGTCTCTTTATAATCTTTCCAGATGGAATCTTGCTTTGTCCTAATTGCCAGTTTTTTCAGCTGGTCTCTATTGTGGATAAGAGACATTACTTCTTTAGTCATCCAAGGCGCTCTAGATTGTCGAATTCGTCTGGATTTATGAGGAGCGTGCCTGTCACAAGTCTCTAAGAAAAGGCTTTCAAATATTTCAAGAGCAGTATCAACATCATTTGTGTTATAGATATCACTCCAATTTTGAGATATTAAGTCTATTAGAAAGGCATTTTCATCCAGCTTAACGTATGATCGTGATGTTTTAGTGCGATGTTTAGAAGATTTAGTTTTATCTGTACCTAGGATTGCGTATATCAGTGAATGATCACTAAGTCCAATATGTATGACGCCACTTCACTTACGTAAAGATGGTCAATTAGGGTCGCCGAATTATTGGTTATTCTTGTCGGTTCAGTAATAATTTGAGTAAGATGGAAGTTATCACAAATTTCGTTTAATCGTTTAGTATAACACGAAGGGGTTTCACACTTTAGATCGCAATTGAAGTCTCCCAGAAAGACAATTTCCTTATTTTCAGTTTCAACATACTGTACGATACGTTCTAAGTCTTCAAAAATATCCATTCTAGAATTTGGGGGGCGATACCACAATAATACAACCATGGGCCTACTCTTGCTTGGTGCGATTTCAACAGCCAACAGTTCGAGTTTGTCAGTCATTATATCTTCCCTAACAAAATGGTTAATTTGTTTATTGATAAATATGGCAACTCCACCACCATTCCTATCACGGTCTTTCCTATATATTTGATAATTTTCAGTGTTCAGCTCGGTATTAGTGATAGATTCATCCAGCCTGGTTTCGCAAAAACCGAGTATATCAATAGAGCTAGTATGTAGCATGAGTTGGATTTCGTCATAGTTTTTTATCAAAGTTCTTACATTCATTTGAGCTATTTTCAAACCTTTCCTGTGAGTTAATGTTGCTGATAAATCATGGTTTGGGTACATTCCAGAGTAAGAGGTTACTGGCCTGCTACCTGAGTCAGGTGTCAAGTCCAATCTGGCACTTATTAGAGGCGTCATGTTGGTCTCATCATCCTCTGCTGGTACCGAAGCCACTCGATTTTTTGTGGAGGTAGAGGTTGACGGCTGTTTATTGATGTTTTGTTCCGATTTGTCCGCGTTGGGTGGGGAGTCCAAGACTGTCGCTGGTTGGGATTCCAGAGCTGTTGCCGGTTCCTGGTTTTCCACACTAGGCCCCGAAAACCCCGGTCTTGACTGTCGGTACTTCTGTTTCTAACGACGTCAGCATACAGCATGGGTGTAGAACGGCCAGATGAAAGGTGGGGACGAACAGGTCCCGTTATAGGTTTTCCGACTGATGTCTCCGAATAAAGGTGAAGCAGGATGTTTTTGGCGAATACACCGTGGCCATGCTTACTGAGATGCACTCCATCTGATGGGCACAAATGCCTATATGTAATATTACTATTATCAATGAATGCCCATCCCTGCTTGTCCGTGAATTCCTTGAGTAGTCGATTGGGTTTTGCTTGACTGGCCATGGTGGCCAGCCTTCCTATCCACCCTTGTAGATAGAAAGTTACAAGTAAAACCTTAAAATACACAAAATTACAACAATAAAAATGTACAGAATTCAACTAGTAGAGTCTATATACTATATTACAACACTGTTACAAATTAGGGACCATAACAAGGTCTGCAAACTACAAAAAACTTACACTTTTCGAGACCAGACCAGACCAGACCAGACCAGACCAGACCAACTAGCCCTCGGAAATCAATTTGAAATAGAAGGCGGGAGACCAAAATGTAGCGCCCCCATTTTCGGAAAGCAAGCAATCGCATTTCATTTTTCGATGTGCTTAGTATATTTTTGGTAAATTGTCTCTGTTTTGAGTCAAATTTTTGTCAAGAAAGGCCCAAAGAGTGTTATTAAATGGGCCACCATTTCAGGGGTGGTTTGGGGGAGGGATAAAAATAAATAGTTCAGTCAACTCTACTAAAATTGAAAAGAAAATGATCCTAGGGGTCTTAATCGTCAATTTGAAGTGAAAAACACGTTGCCACGATACTCCTGAGCGTCACCAGGCGGCGCTCTTTCTGTCTGATTTCGTGTTGGTTACTATGGGTGCACCACACTAAATAGGCCAAAAATGGCTGCGCCAAACTGATTATCATAAATTGTAAACCCACACCTTTTTTTGAATAATAAATTATGGGGGTCATGCAATTGATAGATTGTGTAATTATGATCAGCTTTCATAACCTGGGGGTTCTGTGCTTCAACTTTTGTGAAGACTTGATACATTTTGGCTTTTAAGATTGGTCCTATTTGACTTGGCAAGTGGAGGGATGCTGTATGAAAAATGGCAGCTAGCTGGTTTGGGAAAATCCACGTTTTTAGGGGTGGTACTCTTTGGGGACAATTAGCAAAAATTCCAAACGGCTACCCTGCCAAAAATTGAAAAAACATTGACAGATTAAGATTCAAACTATAATTTTCAGTAGTGTCACAAAAACTGAGGGACTCCTGGATAAGAATTTTTCACTGTGAAGTTTGCGGATTTTACACTAAGGTCAATGGGAGTTTATTTAGAGTGGTGCACCCCCTTTGAGCGCATATAGTGGATTGGAACCTGTAAGAAAACATGGCGGCGCCCATATGTAAACATGGCGGCGCGCAGTAAACATGGTGGCGCGCATGGCCATTCAGTTTCGCCAAGTGTACTCACCAATAACCAAAGGCATTTTTTAAATGATGAACTGGTTGATGAAAAGGATGGAAGTTATTGAATGGATGAATACAATCCAAAAGAGATTTTTTTTCAGAGTTTTGACTATTAGGAGGGCGTGCTTTTTATTTTGTATGATTCTCATATTTCTTTCGCCTTGAAGGAGGGTCGGTCGGTCGAAAAAGAAACAAATCTGGCGTAAAAACAATGTATTGACATCAACAAACGGGGCGGATCCACGGTTGTTTGTATGGGGTTTCTGAATGTTTTTCGTTCATTTGCCCAAAAAATTGACTCCCAAAATGTTTTGCCTGCGAACAAACTTTTAGAAGTGGGTAGGGGTGGGTTGGGGGGGGGGGGGGGGGGGGGGGGTTGGGAGCACACACTTTCTCAACGTTGGTGGCGTCATTTGGCCTCTTTGTTTTGTTCTTACCCGTGCACGCAAAATAAGACATTTACAGGTTTTGCTTTTCTGCTTTGAAACTTTAGGCGTAGGCCCTTACAAACAACAAAAATAAATAAATAAATAAATTTGCAGCGAGCGGCGGGGGGGGGGGGGGGGGGGGGGAGGATCCGCCCCTGACAAAATGTAAATCTTCTTTGGCAAGCGTAAAAGTACAAATTTTCCCAGGCCATTCATTCATCAATAAAGAAAACAACGAATGTTGGAGACTACATACATGTACTCACCCCTTGACAATGCTCCTCGGAATAAGGCACTATCAATTCAGCTTTTATTTATTTATTTATGTCTTATTTATCCTGGGTAGCCTGATCAGTGCAAATGCACTGTTCTCCCTCAGGGCCCAGTTTTGAATTGAGAGAAGATGCATAAGGAACAATTATTCTTGGGGAAAACCCACGCAATCAGGTAAGGACTGAAAACCCAATCCACATAGTGCACCCGGTGGGAATCGAACCAGGGTCACCAGAGGTGGAAGGCGAGGAAAGAACCACTACACCAACCTGACCGTCCGATAACATGTACATGTTATCGGAAAATTTGTACTCCGTGTCTCTTGTGTATCCTGGGAAATCTTTGAAAATGTGTGCTGATCTTTGTGTATTCAGGTACATGTCAAAGCCAATGACATAACATATGGAGGGGGACACTGCCATAGCCGACCCCTCCCCAAACGATATGTGTCCCCCGTCCCACCGGGATCGCCGCCCATCATGATCATTTTCGGCATTTTCGGTTTCTTCTCATTTTCAAAACCTACAGTTATAAAGCCACGTGGATGGGAAAAGACAAATTATAACAGTGGTGTGATTCTTAATGATGTTCATTCAACCATGTTCGGGTATTGTACTGCCGCCTTGTAGTTTCTTCTCTGTTTCAATAGGTTTAAAAAGTGCTTTTAGGCAGTAACAGCTCAGTGGCCGAGTGGTTAAGCGAGTCGTTCGTCGATGTCTAAGTCGAGGGTTCGAATCCAAGTCTTTCAGTATTATTATTTCGCCAGAAATGTGATTGTCATTATTTATAAGAGTATTCGTTTACCGTCTCCAAACACCAACTGTACAGTGGCTTGGTCGCCAAGCGCAGTGCAGCTGGGACCGCTCGTGAAGTCCAGGTAAGCATCTGCGTAAAGGTTCATGGCACGTTTGGCTGACTCAGCAGTCAAGGCGTAGGGTGCCGCCATGTCCCCCCCCTTTTTATGGTGCTGGACCTTCGGGTTATATGGATGAGTTGGGGAAGGAGGTGTGATGGACCGGAATCTGAACCCATAAGAGTCCTACATGGGAGCCGGGGCCTCGGTGAATCGCGGCACCTGAAAGCTTGGTCAACATCACATAATTTTGTTTTCTTTTTTAAAGGCGTAACACCAGAATGCATACCTTTTGATTAATAATTTCTAAAGGTGTACGGGAAAAAATCAAGGAATATTTTTTTCTGTCTCGTTCGGGCTTTTCTCTGTTTATTATTATGTTTAAGGACATTTGCAAACTTCGACTTCTTAGAATATGCACCCTTGTCTTTGCCCGCAATTACAAATTTCTATATGTTTCTTTTATTTTTGTTTATGCAGCATTCGGGATAACTATTTTCACATACACACACACCACCACCCCCACCACCCCCCACCACCCCCCAAAATTTCGGGGTACAGTTTTATGAAAATTGTAAAGTTTGGTCCGGAAAATTTGGATACCCACCTCAAACAAACAAAACCTGCCTGGTACCCTAATACAATAAGCAGAACGATTCAAAAGTATCATTAAAACAAAGTGGCTATACTAATCCCTTTATTCCCTTTAAAATCAAAGAAAACTCAGTGGAGGCTCAGTGAAGTCTACAGCCCAACAGCGTGACGACTCTTCAACAGACGACTTCCCATTTTCGATTCTGATTGTACAAACAAAAAGGCAACAAGAATCATTAGGGTGTACATGCATACAAATGTTGTAGATTTCTGTTTGAGCTTGAAGTTGTTTTTTTAATATAAGGGTGATGGTATAACGCATGAAATGGATATCCCTTTTTAGATGACAATAATTATCATGTGCGACACACAATGCCATCTAACATATCCATTTCAAAGGTATTAAACAGGATGACGTACATGTTCACTGGACAGCTGTTTCAATTTACCGTAGGGATCAGTATGGAGGTTCAAAAGTGGACAACTGCTTTTCTGCTGTTAAAATAGCAGAAAAGCAGATTGAACGTTTTGGTAAAATGCATTTTTCTACTTTTCTGCTTTTCTGCTACCAGAAAAGCAGAATTTACCTTTTCTCCTTCACTGGCGGTTTAAAAAGGGACACCTGCTTTTCTGCTTCAATGCGACCAGAAAAGCCGATCGAACATTTTGAGCAAATCTATTTTTCTACTTTTCTGCTTTCCGAGAGAGCAGATCGAACGTTGTAGCCATGGCGGTTCAAAAGTGGACATCTGCTTTTCTGCTAGTGGAAAAAGGGGGGCCAATGCCTTCCCCCCCATGTTCCGCCGCATATGCATAATTATAATAGGCATATTTCCATTATTTCCAGTTTTACCGTCTATAAATTTACAAAAACCAACAAAAAAACAAACAAACAATCCAGCGAGGTTCTTAGCCTGTGCCTAAAAAAATGGATCAAAACAGTCAGACATCAGTTTAATCAGTTTTGGACATTCCCAAGACACTTCTTGAAAAAAGCCGAATTCTCTAAATGTGTGTTGCACGTGTTTGTGTCAAGGGTCATGTTTATGGTTCACATGCACGGGGGCACACCTGCAGAGTTTCATTATTCAATCGAGGGCGATTTAATTTTTTTGCGTACAAAACCAATGACAAACAAAGTCGCCAGGAGAATAGCGGACTATCTTGGATGAATATTTTAAACGTATAGTTGTGCGAGGGGAAGGGGAGCGGGTTGGTGGTGAATCAATTATTAAATGGAAATCGAAGATGTTTCGACTTACATTTTGTGTGGGCTGAAAGTTAGGGTCCCATTATGCAAACAAAAACAGACACAAATCCAGTCTTCATATTTCAAAAGAGAAGTGGGCGTTTTCTTTTCAGAAATGTCATTGTCTATTCTATATTGGTTGTATCAGGAGCGGGTTGGAGCTGGAAACTGAGAAAATAGAAAATTACATCCTCCCCATCGGAAGGACACCCCTCCTCAATTTTCCAAACACTACTCTCATCAAAATTGAAGAAAAATATAAAAGGGTACGGTGTCACAATAGCGCACTACGTCGGCACTTCAAAGTCTTATCCCCACTGCTTGGCTCGCGCGTATTTGTATTCTTAGCTTTGATATTGTTAATAATTCCAGTCTTTGGATTGGACAGATAAACATCACACGGTGTGAGACGTATGTCGGAGGCGGAGTCACTTGGAACCGTCCATTTTTGGCGGGGTACTTGAGAGGCCGACAAGCATGAAAAGCGTTCAATCGGCTCAGTCTGCTGGCAGAAAAGCAGATGTCCACTTTTGAACCACCGTGACAAAAACGTTCAATCTGCTTTTCTGCAAGCAGAAAAGCAGATGTCCACTTTTGAACGGCCATGGCTACAACGTTCGATCTGCTCTCTCGGAAAGCAGAAAAGTAGAACAATAGATTTGCTGGAAATGTTCGATCGCCTTTTCTGGTCGCATTGAACCAGAAAAGCAGGTGTCCCTTTTTGAACCGCCAGTGTAGGGGAAAAAGTAAATTCTGCTTTTCTGCTAGCAGAAAAGCAGAAAAGTAGAAAAATGCATTTTGGCAAAACGTTCAATCTGCTTTTCTGCTATTTTAACAGCAGAAAAGCAGATGTCCACTTTTGAACCTCCATAGATCAGCTACATCAACTGAAGGGAAATGACCATAACGCCCCTTCACACGCATCTGGCCATTTGCATGGTTGAGTTGTTAGGCAAGCTACCGTTACTTGAATTCGTGAATTCATGCGCGAAGCTTAGCTTTTAACGCAATAGCTTTATCAAACCTTGGGTTGCATTATTGTTGTTCGACATGGTACAACAAAAAATGATCAACATGTGTCCTACTTTCGGATGGCGCAGTACGTGATCAGTCTAGCTGAAACAACGTAGACAGATCCAGCACGGACAGGATTAGTTGACAGGGTTGGGTTGCCGAATGGTATCACTATACATGTATTTACTAATGCAAAATTGTCACCATCCTACGGCAGTGTTAAAGATGCTGTGCCATGTTTTTTGTGCGTGGCAGCTCCAAAATAAGGTTTAACATTGCACTGGATAGGCTATTCCAGAGTGTCGTAAATATAAATCTTTTGCTTAAGAAACTGGTTCTCTTTAAATTTCGTCAACAGGAAAAAACAACATCCATTTCTGTAACGAGCACGGATAATACGCTCTACTCGTGAAATAGGTCTATGCACTTTGCCCGCGCTCATAACCTGTTAAATACCGGGTTTAACGTATGCTTACCATATTTTACATTAGTTGCAGTCCATATTCAGTTGTTGGTTTACAGCAGACCCTGTGAAAATAATTAGGAAGGATCGAACTACATTACAGTCTGTGTAGATTGGAATATTAAATTTGTTTCTATATTCGCTACATTGTATGCAAGTGTAAGTTAATTAAAATCATACAAAAGCGTGCATTAGCGCGATATAATTTATTTGATATTTCTGCATACTCAAAAATATTGGCTCCATGAAACAGCTATCAGTCGATTTATAGTTCATTATATTACACCGGGTTAAAAGTTTATCAATTTATATTCATGAGATAATGGATGAGAGAATGGATGTGGATGTACATACATAGTGCCAGTAATCATATTTCGACACATACTGGCCCAGTATGTGTCAAAATATGATTTTCATCGCGCCAAAAAGAGACCAATCGGTCGTGTTCGATTTCCTTCGCCCTGCTTACTCGCACTTGAGCTTCGAGTGATGGCAGACGACGACAACGACGACAACAACAACTTCCCGTACTAAGCTGGGGTAGATTTGTAAATCTACCTCAGGAAAATCCGCCTGGAAAATCATTTTTACGGACGAAATTCTATTTTTCGTGACGTAAGCGTCAAAATAGTTTCACACGACTGGTGTAGCACAGAGTAGGCCTGCCATCAAAAGCTTGGATATCTGAAATACAGGGTTTTCTGATCGACATTAATTCGGCATTAAAAGGAAAAAAGTGGAATATGTGGTTTGGTAGTCTAAAGTGATAATAAATTGTAAAGAATTGGAGGACAGTTTATTTTTAGGAAAAAGAATAAAACTAATTGTTGCATGTAGCACTTGCTATTAGAAAATGACCGATGAACTCCTTGTATTGTTGATTTGATTTACAATTTGATTTGAACGATGACAGTGATTATTTTCTTTCCGAGACCAGAGTTTGTATACCAACACGCCGAGGGCAGTATTTTTGGAAGTACGTATGAATTGAACCCCCTCAGAACACGGGCCCGTTGCTCATAGATTTACCTTGGTCGTCGCATCTGTCGACGATGATATTCTGACACGGAAACACCTCCACCATCAAATCGAAGAGCTGTCGGTCGTAGTCGTACAGAGCAGCGCGGGTGCTGATGTCATTGTGAATGCCGTCAATGAAGTCCCGATGCGTTTCGACGTCAAAGAACGACTGGACCCCTTCCGCGAAGTATTCTCTGAAATTCCTCGCAGCGTAGGTGTACTCCCAAAGTCCCTGGGCTTTTGCGTCAGCCAGGGTGTCTTTGAGCCTCTGGTTGAAGGTTGGGTCGACTTGGTCGAGTGAGACGCGATGGATCAAGTGGGCAAACTCGTGCACTAATATGTCTTCTTCCCACCACCTGTCTTGCCACGGCCCCAAGCAGAGAATGTTTTCCTCGCCGTCGGTAGAGATCGGCTTTCTTATGCTACCTCCTAAGCCCCTGGCACGGTCGTTCCACCAATCACTCAGGTAGCTTTGCTCCGGTATGTCGTTGGTCTTCTCGTACTCTCCGATCACACCAACCCGCCCGTACGAATCGTACATCTTGTCCCGTAGGTCCTTCCGGTCAGCCAGGAGAAAGCGCACCACGTAGCAGGCTCGGGTCAGCGCCTCGTCCGACGGCTCGTCTGAAGAGATGATGGGGATGCCGTAGGCGTGGGTGTACTTCTTGTAGAAGGCATCCAATGGGAACTCAGCACGTATGTCGTCAGGGAGAGCGATGACATTTTGGCAGTCCCAGGTGCTCAAAGCAACGCCCCTTCCAGATTTCCTTTTTTCCTCGTGATCGAAATCTATGTGGTTGACTGGATTTGGGAATCAATAATAATTTGTTTCAATCAAGGGATATCCATGTCATTATCGATACAGTTTTTAACGTCGTCTAGGTTTCGTATTGGGAACTGTGGCGATAACATGCGATTTCCTGCACTGTTAAAACGCTGTTTAAACTTTTTAAACAAGGTTGATTATGTGCCCTGCCTAAACAACCGATAAATAAAGATTAAAACATTTAATCTGGTTTATGAAAAGCGTGTCGATATTGCGATTGGAGCATGCAGTGAATAGGGAATGGTTCACAGGGCGTAAGGTCCGCCAGGTGCAAATTTGACTAACACTAGTTGTGCATAATTAGTGTCCTCCCGCTGTGGGTTAGGTAACCCACATAGCTGAATGCATTGCCTCTTTGTGTGGGTTTTCAGTCCTTGGCAATAACAATAAAGAACAGTTATGTAATCGTTCAAGAAATCTAGCTGGCGAAGTAGCCTACCATGGTAGGCCATATTTCTTTCTTGGCTGTCGTCAGTGACACACTCTAAATACTACTCAGCTTGGCTTCGAAGATTGCCTCCTTCAAGTTCGGTCGTAGCATTCTACAATAATCCTGGTAAGCTGTATATGTTCCTTGAACACCCTGGGGTATATTCCTAACTGTAATATCATCTATGCCATAACATGGACCCATTATTGTCTGCGAGTACGGGTCGCAATGTCTCGAGGGTGTCCATAGTGGGGCACTCGTTCGTTAGACGATTTCAAGAAGCGATTAAGCGACAAACACATCCTTCATTCGAACCGAACTTGGGTATCAGAAAGGTTCAAGTGCGATTTGTATGCAAAGGTGGTTGGCGTACCGATGATGTTCGGGCTGCCTTACCACGAATCGTAAAACAAAACCCACAAATAGTGGTCTTACAATGTGGCGGTAACGACCTCAATTCATCTCAAGATGCAAATGCTGTGGCAGCTAAACTGATTGACGCAGCCAAGCAAATGCTCCTTACGACCGATGCTAAGCTTGTATTTGTGTGCCAAATTTTGCATCGCAACCAAGGTCGTTATTTAACGACGGTTAAGGATGTGCACGATTTCAATGCTAAGGTTGATGTAGCTAACGTTTTCTTGAAGGAAAATTGCGGGTCAAATGGCATTAAATATTGGAGACATAGAGGCATGACAAATCCTAACTTTGCAGAGACTGGGGCTCTCTGTTATGCCCCGATGGGGTTCACTTGTCAAATAGAGGGCAGTACAAATATTACAAGTCTCTGCGAGGTGCAGTTATCTTTGGGATGAAGGAACACAGCTAATTAGTACACTTTCATACATATGTCAGTACAGTCGGGAATGACTATTTGAACAGCAAGCGGTTCAGCATACCTTTTTCTGGTACAGCAAGGGAATAGCCAAAAAAAAAAAAAAAAAAAAAAAAAAAAAAAACCTGTTCGGCCTTCTAAAAGGCTTCCAAAAGACAAATCGCTGTTTGTAAGAGAAGTGTTATTCGACACCGTAATACCCAAGGCTGACACCGGGGAGCCATTTCAGTGTTATACACGCGGTTCCAGGTTGCTGTTAGCGCACTGTTTTTGGCCATCTTTGTTTTGCTCTGTCAGTGAGCACCTTTTCAGACTTTGATTGTCTGTTATTTGAGTGTATTCAAGTTGCAATACAGCCCACGCCGCATGATTGTGGCCTGTTGTATTTCGCTTTTAGCTGTATGGCGAGTGCTACGGGTAGTGCGGTAGTACAGTGCTCGTAACCATCAGTTATTTGCGTTTGTTTTATTTTAGTGATGGAAATTTTACATCACTAGGGCGGTATGTCGGGTGTTCATATTTAATGTTTGGACAGCCCGATATCTGCAACATTGAATCTTTCAATTAGAGCTTATAGCTCCTTTGTTCGTGCAGTGTTACGCACGTTGGCCAATGTTACATATGTTTTCTGTCTTAATGCCCAAGTGGGTACCTTTACTGAAGTAATCGGTTGCAAATTGCAACGAACACACACAATTATAAAGAACAAAATATTAAAAAAAATAAAAAAAAATAAAATAAAAAAGCGGTCGGTCGCTGAGACCTCCTTTAACAGTAACCAGCCAAGGAGTCCGTAAAAAAAAAAAAAAAAAAAAAAAAGTTTGCTAAAGGTAAAGGAATCAAACTTGAGGCAATTTTAAGCTTGAACAGTGAACTGCTGGGGAGTTTGTTGTTGGTATTTCAGGATGCCTAGGAAGGCTGCTTCAAAACGTAAGCGGCCCAGCACGCCGCAAAGACGATCCCAAAGGCGACGAACAAGTGTTCCAGCAGAGGTTGAGACACAAGCTGGACCATCTGCTGACGGGTCGAGCGACGGACCAGCCGCCGCTCATCAGGCGTCTGCTCCTGAGGATGCCGGGTCGGCTCCAGACACCGAGCACACGACAGTCCTGAACATAGACATGTCTCACCTCCAAGACTCGGTGACAGCGACAGTGGTCAGCGCGATCTTGGACCATATCCGGGTGGCGGTGCAGACGGAGTTGGCACGGTTGTTTCCTGCAAACCAACAGTCCAGTCCTGTAAGGCCAGGGCCCGACGTGAGCACGGCAGGTGAAGCACAGATAGGCCGACCAGCAGCAGCGTCTACGTGGACTCCCCAGAACCAAGAAGGGGGTATAGTCAACGCAGGGCTTAGACAGGGAACAGACCCTGTGGCTTTTAGTACAACGGCTACAGGTCGTTCGCAGGGCAGGGAGGCGCCAAGCTTCGGACTGGGGCCGAATCTTTGCGCCTCCTTGCATGACAATGCAGCAACCTTGACAGGTGAGTCCTTGGGCATCGGGGGGTCTGTTCCATTTTCCTCACCGTTGCCGTTGGACTTTGCGGTTAGTAAGGAGACATGTTTTAAGATCTGGGCAAACGAATATGTTGCATTTAGTATATAGTTTACTTGACCCATCTCCAGTTTTTCAAAGTAAGCCCATAGTCCAAAAGGTTGCAAGTGGAAGTGATTCGCTCTGTCTAATGCCAGCAAATACAAAACTCCCTAAAACCATCAATGCATGGACCTCGGCATTTGCAATATTCTCTTCGGTATACGTAAAGAAATTTCCAAATGGTTGTGGCAAGCTCCTAAAGTACGGTGAGCTGGTTCGCCAAATTGCGCATGAAGGGGGTGACTTCAATGGTTACGATGTGTCGTTCCGGAAACTCAAACAGACCTTGCCATTGACATGGGATCACTTCCACTGCGAACTGTATCTCAGAGCTTTCAAGGGGGCTATGATGGGTTGTACTTCTAATCAAAATACGTCTACCCATAATTGGGGGTTTAGAAGAAACGTTCCGCGTTCTGGCATAAACCAGTTACGGGTTGGATTCTGCTTCCGTTTCTTGCGGGGACAACCTTGTGATGGGCTGTGTGGTTTCCAACACAAATGCACAAAATGCATGGGTAGCCACACACCAAGTCAATGTTGGCAACGACCCCAATCTAGATTTCGAGCCAGAGGAACATTTACCAGAACAGATAACCAAAGACCGAGTTTGGCGAGTTCAGCCAGAAGTCTCCCACTACACTCTAGACACGGTACAGGGAGGGGACAGGCTCCTGCAGCCCCAGGACAGACCAGTAACACCAGTAAATAAAGATGCTCTAGAAAGTAAGCTTAAAGGGTACGATGTAAACAAATGTAATTTCTTAATAGAAGGCTTTTCGGTAGGTTTCAGGTTGGGATTTATGGGCGCACAGGAAGCGCATTTGTCAAAAAACTTAAAATCGGCCTCAGCGTACCCGGAAGTGGTGAAAGATAAATTAGAGTTGGAATTGCGCAGCGGTAGGATTGCTGGGCCCTTTGAAAGCATTCCACTCAAGAACTTCCGTGTTAGCCCGATCGGACTAGTTCCAAAAAAGCAACCAGGCACATTTCGTATCATTCACCATTTATCTCACCCCGCTTATGGTTCAGTTAACGATGGCATACCTGATAGTCATGCAACAGTTCACTATGCAACTACGGATGACGCTATTAAGATAGTGAAGACACTTGGTTCTCGTTGTTTGTTATCGAAAGTAGATATCAAATCGGCATTTAAGATCATACCTGTGCACCCTGACGATCATCACCTGTTAGGTTTCACATGGGAAAATCAATTCTATTTTGACAAAACGTTACCCATGGGTTGTCGATCAAGTTGTGCCATATTTGAAGCATTTAGCACGGCAATCGAATGGATTGCTAAAAACGAACTGGCGCTCGGGGGAATGGTACATATACTAGATGACTTTTTGCTTATTTCCGAGTCTCGACTAAAAGGAAGGCGAGACCTGATCGGTTTTCAGTCAATATGTAATACCTTAGGTATTCCTCTTGCACCTGAGAAAACAGAAGGGCCAACCACGTGCCTTACATTTGCTGGGGTTGAAATAGACACGAGAAATGTCAGCCCGTCTACCGGCTGAACTTGCTAAGGCAGAACAAATCATATATAACGCCTTAAGAACAACGAAACTTACTTTACGAGAGTTGCAATCAATCGTTGGATTTCTCAACTTTGCATGTATGGTCGTAGTGCCCGGTCGAGCATTCTTAAGGTTTATTAACTTAACCATTGGTATTAAGAGCCCCAACTATTTAGTACGTTTGACTTTACAAGCAAAGGCAGACCTGCAGGCGTGGCTTTTGTTTTTGCAGCAATTTAATGGAAAGTCATTTTTTCTCTCGGACCAGTGGTTGCCAGATCACACTTTACATTTGTTCACGGACGCAGCGGGTTCCCTGGGTTATGGAGCTGTTTTTGGCAAACAATGGTTTTATGGAGTTTGGCCTGAGTTATGGTCCCAGGAAAACATCACCCTTAAAGAGTTTTACCCAATCGTCGCTGCGGTATACGTCTGGGGACATTGCTTGCGAAATAGAAAGATTTTGATCCATACAGATAATGAAGCTTTAGTAAGTATTATCAATTCCCATACATCCAAAGAGGTGAAAGTCATGGCGCTGGTGCGTAAACTGGTAGTTAAAATATGTTACTGAACATACAATTTAAATCGGTTCACGTGCCTGGTTGTGTCAATATATTAGCTGACAAACTTTCTGGTCAACAGGTTGCAGCTTTCAAAACATTAGCCCGTGGGCGAGTGTGCAGCCAGTATCACTTCCGGTGCAAATACAGCCTCGGAGTTGGTTCCCGGGCTGCTGAAATTACTGTCCAAATCAATGGCAGATTCTACTTCAAAGACGTATCAAAGAGCACAGACTATATTTATAAAGTTTCTTGGTAAATATGGCTTTACAAATAATTTACCGGTACCACCAATAGTCATGGCATTATTCGTAACATATTTGCATGAGGAAAATTACGCAGCTGCCACAATTCTAACGTTTGTGTCCGCCATTAATTTTATCCATCGATTGTATGACGTGCCAGCACCGGGTAATGCATTCTTGGTGCAAAAGGCTATAGCTGGTGTTAAAAAAGACAAGCCCACTGCAGACAAGAGACTTCCTATAACTGTTTCGATACTACATAGGATTACCAACGCGTTGGACCACACCGCAAAATCGGTGTACCAATACACCTTATATACAAGTATGTTTTTGTTGGCCTTTGCAGCCTTCTTACGGGTTGGAGAAATCACCGTATCGAATAACAACACCGACAATGTGCTCAAATTAGACAATGTACGGAAGTGTAAGGAGAGCGGTGGAATCGTGCTCAAGTTCAAAGATTTCAAACACTCAAAGGGTCGTTCGGTGTGCATACAGGTTGCTCACACAGGGGGAGTGTTTTGCCCAGTGGACGCGTTGGACAAGTATTTAGTCCAAAGAATGCCCTTCGTGTCTAGCTTTTTGTTCTGTTGGCCAAACGGGGAACCTGTTAAGAGAGTACAGTTTGCTCAAGTATTGAAGACGGTGATTCAATTTATAGGTTTAGACTCGCAGGTTTACACCAGCCATAGTTTCAGGATAGGGGCAGCTTGCCATGCCTTATCTCTTGGCTACTCTGATGCACAAATCCGAGAAATGGGGCGATGGCAGTCTGATGCATTCAAAACATACTTTCGGCTATAAAAGCAGGGGTACCGACAAGTGTGTATGGGCCATACTCTGATGACGTTTATTTTGGGTGCAATTTCGTTTGTTTCTTTTCCTTATTTTGTGGGGGAGCCGCCCAATGCAAGGCTTCTGCAATCGGGCGACTAATGGCGTTGTGCCCCCTCAAAATGGGAAAAGGCTGCCACAAGTACCGAATTATTCCTTTAAAGTTGCTTAATTGTAGAAGGGTGAAGTTCACCTTAGATTTAAACTGTTGAAGCTAGAAGTAATTGTCAGAATTTATTAAGCCAAAAGTCAAGTTGGTTGAGTTTAGTAACGGGAATATTTATGACGAAATTATAAAGCTGTTCAATTTTAACTATGCCAGGTCGACGGCTCTTACGAGTCAGCCGCAAGAAAATTGTAAGCGGCCTTGTGAAACTTAAATTTAAAGAAACTGAGTATCGACTTGAGCATAGTTTATTTAATACATTAAGTTAAAATATTAAATTGTATGATTATAATAAGATATATAATAAATGGACTCCTAAACCCACACAAACTATAGTACTCACGCAAGTTGGTTTTGTTGTCGAGACACGTAAATACATAAAGTTGTTTAAGCAGGGCACATGAACAAATTGGTTTAACTTGTTTACAAAACTTTTTAAACAGCGTTTTAACAGTGTATACCCCAAAGAAAAACCGCCCAAAAAGAAGCACAGACAGCGTGGAGGCCCTTGAACCTCCATTAAAAACCTCCGTCGGAGACGTTCTTGAATGATAATTTAACGATAACATGTAGGTCATCCATCTTGTGGCAACCAGAGAGGCGAAATACCCCATTTACCTGCTGATGAAAAATTACCCACACGGTACAGAAATCGTAAAGAGATGGCCATTTTACCGTATAGCTAAACCTCTAAACTAGACCTGTTTAGTGCGCAATCTCCAGCGAGGTTTGGGACGGGATCCGGACGGGGAGCACAGGCCTCGGCTGTGCCCTCCGTAACACAAAATGTAACACAAACATCTACAAAATAATAACCATGAATCTCAAAAGGTTTTTACTTACAAAACAGATTGGCCTGCACTGCAGCTATCAAAACAAGGACACCGACTGCAGCGTTCATGGTTCCTGATGCCAAGAAAAACTTTGACTCGCAGATAGCATCGATACAAAAACCTGTTTTTAACTGCCTTGTGCAGCCCAAACTCACTCTTATTATAGTCTCAAAGTGTCATGCTTCAATTCGCCAATAATCTCCTTCTCCTATGACAACGGATTTATTGTACGAAATTGATCTGCATGGATATGGATATGGAGTATCGCCATTCATAAAATGACCAAAACATCTATGCTGCAGTGACGCTAATCAATTTAAAGACGTTTGAGCCTATCGTGATTATTTTTGTTTGCATTCATTTTCGGTTTATATGACGTGCGAGTTCCGGTAAACCTTGCGCATACCTTAAACTTAAATTTCTCATTCATTTGGGAAGCTAATGACTTAAAGGCTTAAAACGTTCAACCTGTTCCATTATACATTTGTATCCGTAACGAGAAAACATTTAAAGGCTTTCGGGCGGTCAGCGTTTCAATGTTGCATGGCATTCTTATTCATTAGGCCTAGAGAAACACAGGATTGTAAGGCTTAGTTTGTAAGCCTTTTGTACCTTACGTTCGGATGAATTTCAGCGAGAAGCTTATTAAACGGTCAACCTATTTTTTCTCTCATTAATAACACATGAATTAAAAGGCTTAGTTGTTAAGTCTTTCATACTTTATCTTCCCAGAGAAATAACTTTACGGCTCACCTGACCTCATTACAAACAGCCGTATTTCAGCCTTTTTGGCAGATTCCTAAATAACTCGCACTGACCTTTGTTGCCTTTCAGCTGAAGAGTGCAGCTCCGGCCTCAGTCTCAAGTACATCATCATCATCGCTGTCGGTGGGGGCCTCCTTCTGCTCGTTGTCCTCATCGCGGTCTGTTGTATCGTGCGAAAGGTGGTGAAAAAGAAGAAATACGGCAGTCTTCAGAACGAATAAACGCAGAGTGTCTATAACGGTGTATCTAGGCGTTCAGATTTTGATCGAATTTTTAAAGTTACAGTTTTTGTTATTTTTGGAAAACATATTGAAAACATTCAGCACTTTTGAGGGGATTTTATTTTATTTAAAAGCAAAACGAAACAAGGGAAAATGTCCATTGCCTGATTAGACTGGTTCTACGTCCCTCTATTATCGTTATCACTTCAAAATTAATATAGGGACTACTTATTTAGCACATACCAAGAGGAATTCCACTCGGCTTATATGCAAATTATGATTTTTATATTGATATATCCATAGGCCTAATGCATTGCAGTTTGCCAAAAAATAGGCCAAAACACCCGGGCAAGCAAAGAAACTAAATGTCTGCGTGATTCATATTCATTGTTTTACGAGAATAAAAACGGCATCCAACTCCATAAACCGGGAAATTATTAACAAAACAAAAGTGCTATCCATATCGTTTTTGGGGGTTGGAAACCAGTAATTTGACTAATTGATGGTTTCCCTGATTTAGTTTTATGTGCTAATTTGTTCGTGTATCTCACGGAACTGCCCACTTTTAGTTCAAAGGTCCAATTTCAAAGTTAAAGTTGTTTTTTTGGTGGGGGGGGGGGGGGGGGGGGGGAGAGGAGGACTGGGACACTGGTTTCATAATAGCCATGTACTCTATTACTCTATACACGTACGATGTTTTGTAAAATATACTCGCTGCATTTTTCGGCAATTCGTCTGTTTACATCAAAGATGTTTTTTCTATATGTTACACTTCACAACATAGCATATCTACATAACAAACCATTTTCAGGTGTCAAAAAGGTACACTTTACATCCCAGTGACATGTCTTTTAACCATCTCACAATTATCAATGTTACGCACTAACACAAGTAGGCCTAACGGACACACCTTTGTGTCAAAAACAAAACCAAATCGTCGTGAGACACTGCGGTCTTACAAACATTGAAAGAAAACTTTGTAAACGTTTCAAGTAGTATTCGGAGAGTTTCCGGTAGATTGTATTATAATGACGCCTTCCTCATACCAATCGCAAGTTACTTAAAAAGTGCATTTAATGAACATTTTTTAATTAACCTAATTAACCTGCATGACACTGCTTTATGTTGGAGAAGCGTTAGATGCTGTTAGATTCTTTGTTGTGGTTGGTGACCGCAACAAGAGACATAGTTTTGATTCTACATGATTTGTTTTGATTTGGGTTTTTTTCTGTCTGTTTCTGTTTTTGTTTTAATGCATTTGTGTACTCCGTTTAATTGCAGTCTTTCTGACAAATTGTCTTCGTGAAGTTACAGTATTTATCCTTTATTATACTTGACTGTCCTAGCGTTATGCTAGTAGTTTCAAGCTTGGATTGTCTATTTTTGCGATTACTTGTGAAACGTACTTTTTGTTGAATTATGGCAATCAATATTAGAAGATTCTTTTAAGAATGTTTTCTATAAAATGTATAACGTGTTTTGTAGATAATATTATGTTTGTTGTAAAGCTTCAGTTTAATGATGGCGATTTCCACAGCAAAATGAGGCTGACCCCATTCTACCATTTCCACGGATGCTTGAAAACTGTTAAATTCCATCTAAAATCACATTTTTACACTAGAAAACACTAACAAAGTTTGCAGCATGATTTGTAACACCGAATGTGGAATGAAGGGTCGTTTAACGGGAAATCTGTGTTCGTTCAAACATTTAAAATTATCTTTCTGATATGGCGTTTTTTTAAGTTTATGCGCTTTTCGTGTTTAATGCTAATGTACAGGTCGATGAACATATATTTTGAGCACAGATGTAGCGTCATTTTAGACACAAATTTGGACTTGTAGACGAGGCCTACATTTTGCCTGCTTTAGCCGTCGACGAAGGTTTTTCCTTGTCTGAATAACCGAATGTTGTTTTGAGTCCGATAAAACACCCGCTTTCCTGTAGTCGGCCATCTTGCAAGAATATATGGTGAATTATGTTTGACACAACTTGGACTTTGAAGGACATGAAATTCATCGCTTATAGGCCTAGACTATATTAAGCGTGCCTTATAAGCTGTGGAAAACTGGCCCACCCACTACGTGAGCAGAAACTGTTTTGTTTGCTTTGTTTTGGCTGTTTTTTCTTACCTTTCAGGTATTATTGAGCGGTGATTAATGCAGGCCGACATCCTTTGAATAAACCAGCATGAACGTTCAAGATGAAAGAAAAATGTACTTGTTTTGAATCAATTAAAGGGTAAAATGCAGAATTCAGGCTTGCAATGGGGAGGCAGGTACCGCGAGGTACCCTGAAAAAGAAAACCGCCTTAGCAAGCGGTATATAGAAGCTTGATTTACCTCTTTAATTCTGCACTTCCTCTTAAAAGGCTTTGCATTTATGCATATCCCAGGCATGAATCTGGTGTATTTATTGGGTGCACGGTTTAGCGCAAAAAGGGCAAAATTAAACATTTCATTGTCTTGTTTTTATTGAGCGTGGTATATTGATGGTAAAATAAACGTCTTTTGTACTTGATTACATGCATGTTTCCCTTTGTTAGATTTTGCGTATGTACCACGTGGTCTCCAGTGTGTATTATAAAATCTAGATGCTGCGAGCATGACGGCACGGGTCTTAACGAGCGCTATTTTGAATGTGAGCAGACAATGCACTATTAAATGGTACATCCGGGTATTTTACATTCTACTTGGTCTACTGGTTGAGTCTGAGTTTGCTTTTGCATTCAATAGAGGACAATAGGGTCCCCGATTGAGAAAGGTCCCCGTTTGAAAATCGTGAACAAAACCAAAAAGTTAAAGTATAAACAATAGGACAGTAGGAGGTCCCGGATTGCAGGCGGTCACACTTGATAGCGCGCGCGCCGCCCTCGAGCTTTTATAATACAACTGTAACTCTGTGTTAATATCAGATAGGTGCTTCCTTGCAGGGGAAGACCTTGATTTTCTTTTAAGGAAAGGCTGTCTATAGCTTTGAAATTCAGTGCATCTGCTGTTATTGCGATGGCACTCTCGAGTTGCGAAAGCCAGAAACAAACTTTCTTTTCAAGGCACTATGATGACGCTATAATACGTTGCAAATACTGCAGCCTGATGCAATTGGGTATAGCTAGCGTTCGACAGCCGCGGCTATTAAGGACGGGTTTCCTTTTTCTGTTTTGCCGCAGTCATAAACTGCTATTCAGGGCAATTTTGGGAGACATTTTTGTTGAACTTTGCATGAAATGACGGAACCTTATTTTATGAGTATGTCCGAACCGCATGGTTTTTAATTTTCACCACGGTTTTTCAAGTTTGCTAAAACGGGTAGACATTGAACGGGTAAATACCTCCTATTAATAAGCAAAAACGGTTTCCGAAATGTTACAAACCTGTACATAAATGAAACGTTTCTACGTTTTAACAACTACTCCGTGGCCAAGTGGATTAGCTGATTGCTCAAAGATTTCGGAGTTGGATGTTCGAGTCCGTCTTGTCTTCATATTTTTTTTTGCCATGGAAATTTCCTGTCAAAGTAAGTTTGTTTCCTGTCATCAAATACCAACTGTACTTGGCGTGATCGCTTAGGCAGATGGGACTGTCCAGGAGATCGAGAGCATCCTTGTACAGGTTCACGGCACGTTTGGCTGACTCGGCAGTCGAGGCTTAGGGTGCCGCGGTGTTCCTCCCTTTTATGGTGCTCGGCCATCTGGTTATATGGATAGGATAGGGATGGACAAGTGTTGCGCCGTTTCCCAGAACTGAAGAGTGCTATATGGACGCCGGTAAAGGGATCCATCCCGATAAATAGCGGCTCCTGAATACTTGGCAGGCAACACGTAACTTTTTGTCATATTCTAAATTTTTTCTCTTTGTGAAGTAAGTCCGCAGATGGGGTGGGTGGAAAACAAAAAAATCAGTTTGTGTGCCTTTTTTTTGTTCTGTTGATTTCTTTTTCTAGGTTCTGTACGTGTGTGGGTGTTGTTGGGTGCAAAGACGGAAATAGAACTGTAAAATAATAAGAATATGTCTATTCCCATAATGAAAAATTCATGTATTTGAGAGGAGATACGAGGTGCGATCAAAAAGTTTCGAGACTGCGCCTATAACAAGCAAAAACCGTACGTGATTTGAATCTGGCCGCCATCCCCTTAAAAGTTGTCCCCTTCGATACACCACTCCCAGCGCTCCTGCCACGCTTGGAACGCTCCCTGGAAATCTCGTTTATAAGCGCGTCAAGCACCATCTGCGATTCTCGCTTGATCTCCTCCACAGTGTCAAAACGGCGAGCCTTCAGCTTGAACTTCATTTTGGGGAACAGAAAGAAGTCGCAGGGAGCCAAATCCTGCGAGTAGGGGGGTGGCGAGCAAGGAGTGTGTTGTTGCGGGCGCGTTGTCATGTTGGAGCACCCAATTGCCAGCGCACCACATCAGTTCAGGCCGCTTCTCCCTCAGACTCCTCAGAACGATGCAATAGAACTCAGCGTTGACAGTCTGACCCGGGGGGGGGGGGGGAATTCACGGTGCACAACCCCACAAATGTCAAAGAAAACGATGAGCATGCTCTTGGTTGCGCTCCTGACCTGACGCGCCTTCTTCGGTCTTGAAGACTGCGGGCTTTTCCACTGCGAAGACTGCTGTTTGGTCTCTGGGTGGTATGGAGATCCTCGCAGACTTGGACACGATTGCCTGAACTGTTCCAAATGACACGTTGACGATGTCAGCAATGTCCAGGATGGTGATCTGACGATCCTGACGCACAATTCTTTTAATTTCTTGGACATTTTCGGGGGTTGTGCTGGTCGTCCTCCAGTGGCGTTCTGCTCCTCTTGAAACGCGAATGCCACTCAAAACACCTCGCCCGGCTCATTGCTTCATTGCCGTATAGGCTTTCTGAAGTATTTCAAGGGTCTCCGTTGCAGATTTCCCGAGTTTGACACAAAACAAGTTTCAGGTCCATGGTGAAATCGCAAATGCGCACGTACCAGTGGTCACAAAAATGCATGTAACACAGGTGCTGATGTTGATCAAGCGATGTAACTTGGAATACCTACTCACGAGAGTTATTGCTTACACCTGCTACATGCACATTACTGTGCTGCGCTCCGTTCATTCGCAACAGGAACAGTCTCGGAACTTTGTGATCCGCACCTCGTATTAAAGACTCAAATAAATACGCAAGGCAAATTAAAAGTGAAATTAAAATTAAGATAAAATTAAAAATAAACTTTAATAAAACTAAGACAAAATTGAAGATAAAAATGAAAACGAAAATGAAAATGAAAATAGAAATCAGAACGAAAATGAAAAACAAAACGAAAATGAAAAATAAAATAAAAATAAAAAATTTAATTAAAATAACAATTAAAATAAAAAATAAAATTAAAATGAAAATGAAAATGGAAATAGATATGGAACTAAAATAAAACTAAAAATAAAACTAAAAATTCACATTCACATTATTCACATTCACATTCACATTCAATAAGGATTTAAGGGTGAGGATTAAGGTTGGGGTTGGATGTGGGGGAGGTTCCTTTTTAACTAAAATAGCTTGTATTTTGTATACAGGATGACGTCGCCATGACGTCACACTTGCATGCACATGTTGAGTTCAGGGTTAATGTTTCTGTAAGTTTCACTTTGATACGATGTTCCATTTGGAAGAAAAAGCTGCGGAGAATTAGGCCTATCGTCAAGAGAAAAGAAAATTGAGGCGATCGGACGAGTTCTTCAGTTTTACGTTGTTTAGTTCAGTTATGAATATAAATATATGATTGTGGTAAAGAAGAAATGTTCAAGTTCAGCATTTGTTTTGAACGTTGGATATGCATGATGACAGGAAAGTAACGCGCTGAAAATCAAAATCAAATTAACTTGCATGTTATGCATACATCTAAACATAACTGCCGCTTTGATTACGTCACGGCTGTTTGATGCTCAAGTTTGGAAAATCTAGTTTATACCATAACATTATTGAATGACGGAGTTAACGTGCAGACATCCATCTCGGGGATTGCAGTGGTCGCCGTTCTAATCGCGATTCTGGCCTATGCAATCAAGAGATCTAAGAAGAAGCTGCCACCGTACGACAACATCCAATAAAGTCGCGGAAACGCCTGACAGCACATTCTACGCAATGCGGCTAGACTTCTCAAGGGAAACCAGTACAAAGGCTCAACAGTTTACATCACAGATGATGTTACAAATAATACCAGAAATGCTCGTAAAGATCTCCGTGTGAACCATCTGCCAGACATCCAACGGAACGAGCGGGTACATCATGCCTTCATACCCTGGCCATTACCTCCCATGATCAAGTACAAGCTACACAACGGCCAATACAAGATCTTTCGGCACGGGGACGCAAAACCATGAGCGGTTGGAGCTAGCACTTCCTAACAAGCTGAGCAATTTTATTATTGTTTTACGTGCTCTAACTTAACTTAATTATAAATAATTCTTCACGTAATTCCTTTTAGAATTATTACCATATGAAGAAACCGATTAACATTAAATGTTTCTACAAAACAGTCCTGGGGGAGTTAGATTTTTGTATCGAAATTCTGCCTTTTCAGTATCCAAAAATACTTAATTGTATAATTGACCAATTCTCTGCTGTCCTTACGGCGATGTACATGCATTGTGTTGTTATCGACCTTGATGTTAATTAAGTATCACATAAAGAAGTCCTTATTCATTCTGGTACTGACAGAACGCCCACCATGAATACAATAGAACCAACACCTGTGAATGACTCTTCATCAGTTCCAATTGATGAAAGTGTCTTCAACCATATTATTCTGAATTCAATTGATGAAGGTGATCTCTTTACTTCAACATGTGAATGTGAGTACTTAACTGATACAAACCTCGGATCTAAAGTGAGAACCATCTTTCAAGAACCGTTCTCTATTTACCACACCAACATAAGGAGTATTAAAGAAAAACTTTGACTTAATACTTAAACATTCAGTAGACGAAATCGATCACACTTTTCACGTTATAGGCCTAACAGAAACGTGGCTCCGCGATGATCCCGATTCAATGCTTACCATCCCCGGTTATAATGTTGAATTTAAAAATAGACAGATTAAATCAGGCGGTGGGGTAATATACAAATAATGAATGTTTATGAGTGCAATGGTAAGAATAATTTCATGAGGTGATAGATTGAATGTTTCATTCCACGAGGCGAAGCCGAGTGGAATGGGACATTCCATCTGTCACCGAATCAAATTGTTTTTACTATTGCACGAATGTGAAACATTCATTATTTGTTTTATACAACGCCTGAATAAATCCGACAGATTGCATGCATGGGTTTGTTGGTGTACAACGTGCCGTTTACCTTCTCAGTCCCGCGTAAAACCGTGACAAAAAGTGGTCCAGTTCCGAATCAGTTAAAGCTTTAATTGTTGTTCCTGCGTGTCTTGCAAATTCCTCTAATCGTTTGACTCCATATTTCATTTGTCTCTTTGTGTTAGCAGCGTCAGCATCGCCTACGAGTTCCAATATTTCGTCGTCTGTTAGGAAAACAAACCGCGGTACGGAAACACCGTCCGCCATTTTGTGTGAATGACAGCCTAGACTGGTTCCCTGTCCCCGTATGTATATAATATATATTTGAAGTCCGAAGGACAACGGAGGGACCGGGAACCATTCCAATGACAGCTGTGTTGTAGCGGCGGGGAAGTTCTATCAAACGCGTTACCGTTTGATAGAACCATGTGATAGAACGTTTTTTGGCGGTGCGGGTTCGCGTCGTACGATGAGACGAATAATTCAATGCACGTGATCGACAATCCACCAATCGGATGGCTGGGATTTATTCAGGTGTTGTATAATGCTTTTTATACAACACCTGAATAAATCCCAGCCATCCGATTGGTGGTTCGTCGATCACGTGCATTGAATTATTCGACCCATCACACGACGCGAACCCGCACCGCCCAAAACGTTCTATCACATGGTTCTATCAAACGATGCGCGCACATTGATAGAACCAAAAGACTTCCCTAATTTCACGGTCACGAGGTGTGGCGCTACAACAGGGCTGGCATTCACACAACATGGCAGCCGAGTTTCCCGAACTGCCGCGGTTTGTTCTTCTAACAGACGACGAAATATTGGAACTCGTAGGCGATGCTGACGCTCCAAATACAAAGAGAAATATGCAGTGAAACGATTAGATGAATTTACAAGTCACGCAGGAACAACAATTGAAGCTTTAACTGATTCGGAACTCGACAATTTGTTGTCGCGGTTTTATGCGGCCTGAGAAGGTAAACGGCACGTTGTAACGTTACACAAAGAAATCCATGCATGCAATCTGTCGGATTTATTCAGGCGTTGTATAAAACAAATAATGAATGTTTCACATTCGTGCAATGGTAAGAATAATTTCATTCGGTGACATATGGCATGTCCCATTCCACTCGGCTTCGCCTCGTGGAATGGAACATGCCATCTGTCACCTCATGAAATTATTCTTACCATCGCACTCATAAACATTCATTATTTGTATAATATCAAGTCAACCCGGACTTAATCTTTCGACGAACTCCAGTTGACAAGAGATCGGTTGGGATTTGTTTACTTGTACGTGCCCATATATGTACGTCAATTGAAATTCCTGTTCATGTACCAAAAAGACAACTTTTCATTTGAGATTTTGAATGTATGCGGATGCTTTAATTGCAACTCACATTGAAGCTATTACCAAACAGAAATATGACAATTTTAAAAGATTTAAAAACAGCAAGGCTCGTGTGGTGATTGGAATATACCGGAGTAAATAAATATTTTTTGTCAAAAGAGGGCGCTCATCATTGAGACCGTAAACAAGCAAGTTGATGCGCATTATTTCGAGATCACAGTTGCGTTATGAGGCTCATTAATAATTTAGTGATTAGTTAATTCTGTAAATTAATGAGAAGGCTAATAGTTTGCAGTCCACGAGGTATTAATTAATACCTTTGATCAAATATTCGTTGTGTGTATTTGGTTAGACCGAGATTTACAATCTTAAATGAGGAAGTTAATCGTCTATTTTTTTAGTGTATGTTCACTGTATACGTAAACCGGCATACAGTGCGCGCTCTTCTCAGTGCAGAATTCACTCAGCCTTGACAATTTCGATGACAGGACCGTCTCATAAAATGGGTTTCTGAGCTGCCAATAAAGACAAGGGATAGCCTGAGCTTTAGGACCACTTACAATTGCATCAACTGGTGAGTGTGCTCGTTGTATCTAGGGGATTTTGGAGTACATATAATTATTGTAAACAACCGTCTTTTGGAGCACGACTGTGTACATTTTTGGTATAACTTTCTCTGTACACAGTACACATGTGGGATCGTACGTACATGTACAATGTATGGTGGCCTCTTGGTGACAGTTTAAATTTTGTAAAATGTACAACTGTACGCAAGTGTGATTCAAATCATATAATTACTGTTTGTTTAAGAGATACCTTGAATGTATTTTTATATTGTTGATTTATGTCAATAGGTCTTTGTCTTGGAATGGAAATGAATAAACCTTTTCGACATTCCCAAAGCATCATGGGAACTGCATCAGCCCTAACTGGCATTAAAAGAGCAAGCACATTAGAACGGACGTGATTGCAGGTCGCATTGGTCACATGTTCGTTGTCATGCTTGCAAAAATCCTCTTCTGATTGGCTAAGAATGTGACAATATTAGCTTTTCTAATTCCAGAAATTTGCATTAATCAGTAACTGGTACCCTGAGAGGGATTCCCCAATTATTTCCTTTATTTTCATTGCCATTTAAAATTTATTTCTCCGGTTATTATTTTTCTTATGTTCCATGCAAAGATATGTGAAAAGGGTATCGCTTAACTCGTGACAGATATTTAGCATAAAATCAATTAATATTTGGACTGGTTCACAGTGCCATAGGTTTGTGTATAAATTACATGGTTTGTTTGGCCTCCAAACCCACAATGCATTGAGAATGTCGAAACGGTTTATTGATTGACTCCAGGTGGAAAACCCCAGACCAGGCCTCATCGCCTAGCGTCTTTATTCCTACTTGGGGGCGCAAAATACTATAGGCCCTACTACACTCATTTTACTTCAAATGACAAACAAAATCTTTTAGATCATATTCGTATTGTTGGAAGACATGGTTATTATTTGTGTAAACCAGTTGACTTGGATATTCACTGTATGGTTCCTTTAAGAAAATTGTATTTGGAGACCTCCCGAAGTGTTTGGGCTTATTCAGTTTCAACAATCGAAATAGGCCCATATGAACGTGCAGAAAAGCACCGTTAGAACAGAATGGTCTTTCAATAGTTTCTCAACTCCGATGACGGATTGAGCGAAAACGTTCAGGCCTACAGGTTTATTTCTTGTACATGTATATAATAAATCCCACAAATTTGGAATACTGCCAATGACATTATCGTACCTATATCACAACATCATGGCTTTTTCAAAAAAAAATGAACTCTTCCCATTCATTGGAGAAACGATCTTTAAACCCATTGAAGCCGGATGACGTCTATACACGCCATTTTCTGCATTTTCAATCCATTTTTTGATTATTGTTTTCTTTACGCGTGGCTGCACAGGCCTCTTGTGTCCGTTTCGCTTGGCTGCGAAGCCGGCCCGGCACTTCGGTGTCACATTATAAATAACCGGGTTCAAGGGGTTTTAAGGTATAAACGATCGACGTTTTTGATGTCTTACGTTTTCTTTCATGACAAAAACCAAAGAATTCAAAAAATTAGAAGTTTAAGTGGAAGTGGCGTGACCTAGTGATTTGGAGCATTGAATTCGTGGTCTGCGGGTAATTCTGCAAGTTGTGGGTTCGAGCCCAGTCCTGGGCTATAGCACTTCTCCCGGCCCTATTCATACTGTGAAGAGATCAGATTATCTTGTCTTGTTTCAGTGTGAGGGGCTGGTTCTTCCACACTAAGCCCACACCTCGAGTGGCCCTTGGCCTTGTGGTGGGCGACTTGCATAAAAAACCTTAAGCATTGCTCTCTCTCTCCACATTAAAAAAACAACAAAAAAAACCAAAGAATTAAAAAGCGCGCACGCCTTTCACACCTTACGTTGTCATTCCGGTAAACCTTTCGCATACCCTTAAACTTAAATTTCTCATTCTTTTGGGAAGCTAATGACTCAAAGGCTTAAAACGTTCAACCTGTTCCATTATACGTTTTTATCTGAAACAAAACAAATTAAAATGCTTTTGGGCGTCAGCGTTTCAATGTTGCATGGCATTCTTATTCATTAGAAAAACAAAGGATTGTAAGGCTTAGTTTGTAAGCCTTTTGTACCTTACACGTTCGAATTAATTTCAGCTAGAAGCTTATTTTTTTCTCTCATTAATAACACATGAATTGAAAGGCTTATAGTTGTTAAGTCTTTCATACCTTATCTTCCCATAGAAATAACTTTACGGCTCACCTGACCTCATTAAAAACAGCAACAAATGACATTAAGGACAATGTTGTTTCCAAGCTTAGGTTTTAATTTCTTCATAATGCAAAAGACTTTCAGGCACAGATGGTCACCATTTTTACATTTTGTCATTTACATAATTTTCAGAACGCTTATACGGACAAGTTTTGCATACCTTACGCTCTCATAACCTGTGTTTAGCTGCATGTGTTTAGCAATTACACACAATCTTGCTATCAGTTTGTAAACATTTCGTCAAACAATCCACAAGGGAAAGTGACTAGGTAAACTTGAATACATTTTCAAAGTGAACAAAGATAACTGGCAGGAGCGGGATTCGAACCTGTGACCCCTGGAACACCGTATCGGCCCTCTACCAACTAAAGCTATCTTGCCCTACGTTGGCGGTCTTCTAAATTGTCAGTATCTTTGTTCGGGTCAGAAGTCATAAACCCAGAATGCCGTGTAACCAGGGATCACACCCAATTTAACGATACAACCTGGGAAGCGACATTGTGGGGATTACTAAATGAGGATACGACTTTTTAACTTATAATTCGTCAAACAATCCACAAGGGAAACTGACCAGGTAAACTTGAATGCATTTTCAAAGTGAACAAAGATAACTGGCAAACTGTAAACATGTTGTTCTGGCTCAGAAGGTTTTTGAATTCTGTGTTTTGTAAATGTAAAACCCAAGAATGTAGTAAAGGTATTTGTCGTTTAAAACTTCTTAATTCTTACTTTTAAACGTATTGGGACGAGCACATTCCTTTAACGGGCGAGCAGTCACTCATAGTTTAAAGAATCGATAATCGATCACCGTAACCCAGAACTTTTCCAATACGTTGCACCAAAACCCGAGCTACAAACCTGTATTGAACAGGGTGCACAGAATGCCGAGAATTCAGGATTCGCTATATAAATGGGACTTGCTGCAATTCTCGGCCCCTCACAATTTTTGTTCTTCAGTTTTGGGGCGGAGGTCCACGTTGTGGAGCGACATGCTGTGTTGTTTTGCCGAATTTTAATTTCGTCATGTGTTGAGCACGCCGTTCCTGCACGGATTTATCAATTTACTTGAACACTATTTGCCGACTTGCGTTCAAGCATCTGTTTGAGTACCTCTGTTATACCCTCATATTCCGGGCGTGGGTTGTTTTGTTTACCTCCTGGCGTTTTTTGAATTTGAGCCTTAACAATGTTAAGAAGCTAAACATTAAAGAAACACATTGCCTTCAAATGTCATGAAATGTTGCTGTTTGAAAATGTTCCTTATATCTTTTATAAGTGTTGTTCATGCAAAAAAAACGCTGATAATGTGTTGTAATTAGTGAGTAGTGATTATAAAACAAAAAATTGGCCTCTGACTCCTGACATCTGACCCGCGAAACATAGACTTATTTCCAGTAGTAAATACCAACGTCTAAATAATGCGCAAAATACGCTGTAAGAGTCTTTAGGCTGGCGCCGCAGCCTGTGGCCTTGTAAACCTATCAGATGATCGCCAGGTACCATTCTCTACCTCGCGACACATATCGCCAGTGTGCTGCGCGCCGTGCCACAGTACATCAAAATGGATCAATAGAACGTACTTCAACCGGCTGCGACTGGAAATACGACTGGTGAACACGGTCCGCCATTTTGTGGAGTCAAAAATTTGGTTCTACAAATGATGGCGGACCGTTATTTGTCACGAAATTAAACAAAAACCACGCGATTTGAAGGGATAGTTATGTGAATCTTTATATTCTACTTTTAAAACAGCTTCCCAACCTTATCCATATCAGTTTTATAGCCCAAATCGCAAAATCCAAAGCAATGTGTCCCTTTAAGTGTTCAATTCCTAAACATCAATTTTCAATGGCTAACTTAACACTATCCGTCAATACGCTAAACGTGTTTAGTATGTAAACGTGTTTACAAACTGATGGCAAGAATGTGTTTAGAAAAGTGCTTAATTGCTAAACACTGTTTTTACACTGTAGTTAACGTTTTTTAATGCATAACCATATTCTCATTCGTAGTAGATACAAGAAACTTCTGCTTCTATTAAAATATGTATTTGAATATGTGCAGGAGCACAGAAACGTCGCAGAAGATTTGACTCAATCAGTCTCACTCATGCCATTTTTTTCGAATATTTTTCGTCAATTAAAGGGTATAAGCATGTATCCATATTGTAGTTTATAGTTTTACCTTCAGTAAAAGAGGCGGATCCATCTTTTGAAAAAGTGGATGAATAAACAACAAAACTAGCCAAATTTAGCAATTACTCTCAAATTTTGTCACATGATAAATAAATACATAAGTAAATTAGTCTATTTAGCCCAATAAACATTTTACCCCCAAAAATTGGAAGAGGTAGTTAAAGATCTTTTTAGCCGGATTGTTTGTGTTCATGTTACACATGTAGTCATTTCGCTATCCTTTTTAACCAAACCAAACCAAACCAAACCAAACCAAACCAAACCAAACCAAACCAAACCAAACCAAACCAAACCAAACCAAACCAAACCAAACCAAACCAAACCAAACCAAACCAAACCAAACCAAACCAAACCAAACCAAACCAAACCAAACCAAACCAAACCAAACCAAACCAAACCAAACCAAACCAAACCAAACCAAACCAAACCAAACCAAACCAAACCAAACCAAACCAAACCAAACCAAACCAAACCAAACCAAACCAAACCAAACCAAACCAAACCAAACCAAACCAAACCAAACCAAACCACCCCGTCGTGCTTCCCCTTCCTAAATCAACTTTATTAAACCGGCCGGGAGTGGGGGAGGTGGGTGGGGGGTCAGATCGGTGTGGTGCACGGCACATCCCCCATTCTCCATAAAGTTTTTTTTTCTGTTTTGTATTTGTTTTGTATTTATTTTTTTTTAAGTGTAAAGGCTATTGAAAGCACTGCCATCGTAAAAAGTCGGCCTTTCCCCCTCCCCTCTTAAAAGATTTTGCGGGGCCGAAAAATTTACCGTTTTTATGAAAATTGTAAAGTTTGGTCCGGCAAAATTTGGATACCCACCCCAAACAAACAAAACCTGCCTGGTACCCTAATACAATAAGCAGAACGATTCAAAAGTATCAATAAAACAAAGTGGCTATACTAATCCCTTTATTCCCTTTAAAAATCTAAGAAAACTCAGTGGAGGCTCAGTGAAGTCTACAGCCCAACAGCGTGACGACTCTTCAACAGACGACTTCCCATTTTCGATTCTGATTGTACAAACAAAAAGGCAACAAGAATCATTAGGGTGTACAAAATGTAGATTTCTGTTTGAGCTTGATTTTTGTTTTTTTTAATATAAGGGTGATGGTGTAACGCATGAAATGGATGTCCCTTTTTAAATGACAATAATTATCATCTGCGACACATAATGCCATCCATTTCAAAGATATTAAACAGGATGACGTACATGTACATGTTCACAGGACAGCTGTTTCAATTTACCGTAGGGATCAGCTACATTAACTGAAGGGAAATGACCATAACGCCCCTTCACACGCATCTGGCCATTTGCATGGTTGAGTTGTTAGGCAAGCTACCGTTACTTGAATTCGTGAATTCATGCGCGAAGTGTAACTTTTAACGTAATAGCGTTATCAAACCCTGGGTTGCATTATTGTTGTTCGACATGGTGCAACAAAAATGATCAACATGTGTCCTACTTTCGGATTGCGCAGTACGTGATCAGTCTAGCTGAAACAACGTAGACAGATCCAGCACGGACAGGATTAGTTGACAGGGTTGGGTTGCCGAATGGTATCACTATACATGTATTCACTAATGCAAAATTGTCACCATCCTACGGCAGTGTTAAAGATGCTGTGCCATGTTTGTTGTGCGTGGCAGCTCCAAAATAAGTTTTAAAATTGCACTAGATAGGCTATTCCAGAGTGTCGTAAATATATATGTTTTGCTTAAGAAACTGGTTCTCTTTAAATTTCGTCAACAGGAAAAACAACATCTATTATAACGAGCACGGACAATACGCTCTACTCGTGAAATAGGTTAGGTCTATGCACTTTGCCCGCGCTCATAACCTGTTAAATAACGGGTTTAACGTAGGCTTACCATATTTTACATTAGTTGCAGTCCATATTCAGCTGTTGATTTACAGCAGACACTGTGAAAATAATCAGGAAGGATCGAACTACATTATAGAGTCTGTGTAGATTGGAATATTGAATTTGTTTCTATATTCGCTACAGTGTATGCAAGTATAAGTTAATTAAAATCATAAGCGTGCATTAGCGCAATATAATTGTATTTGATATTTCTGCATACTCCAAAATATTGGCTCCATGAAACAGCTATCAGTCGATTTATAGTTCATTATATTACACGGGGTTAAAAGTTTATCAATTTATATTCATGAGATAATGGATGAGAGAATGGATGTGGATGTACATACATAGTGCCAGTAATCATATTTCGACACATACTGGCCCAGTATGTGTCAAAATATGATTTTCATCGCTCCAAAAAGAGACCAATTGGTCGTGTTCGATTTCCTTCGCCCTGCTTACTCGCACTTGAGCTTCGAGTGATGGCAGACGACGACAACGACGACAACAACAACATCCCGTACTAAGCTGGGGTAGATTTCTTAATCTACCTCAGGAAAATCCGCCTGGAAAATCATTTTTACGGACGAAATTCTTTTGTTCGTGACGTAAGCGTCAAAATAATTTCTCACGACTGGTGTAGCACAGAGTAGGCCTGCCGTCGAAAGCTTGGATGTCTGAAATACAGGGTTTTCTGATCGACATTAATTCGGCATTAAAAGGAAAAAAGTGGAATGTGTGGTTTGGTAGTCTAAAGTGATAATAAATTGTAAAGAATTGGAGGACAGTTTATTTTTAGAAATGAAAAATATAACTAATTGTTGCATGTAGCACTTGCTATTAAAAATGACCGATGAACTCGTTTTATTGTTGATTTGATTTACAATTTGATTTGAACGATGACAGTGATTATTTTCTTTCCGAGACCAGAGTTTGTATGCCAACACGCCGAGGCCAGTATTTTTGGCAGTACGTAGTGAACCCCGTCAGAACACGGGCCCGTTGCTCATAAATTTACCTTGGTCGTCGCATCTGTCGACGATGATATTCTGACACGGAAATACCTCCACCATCAAATCGAAGAGCTGTCGGTCGTAGTCGTACAGAGCAGCGCGGGTGCTGATGTTATTGTGAACGTTGTCCCTGAAGTCCCGGTGCGTTTCGACGTCAAAGAACGACTGGACCCCTTCCGCGAAGTATTCTTTGGAATTCGTCGCAGCGTAGGTGTCCTCCCAAAGTCCCTGGGCTTTTGCGTCAGCCAGGGTGTCTTTGAGCCTCTGGTTGAAGGTTGGGTCGACTTTGTAGAGTGAGACGAGATGGATCGCGTGGGCAAACTCGTGCACTAATATGTCTTCTTCCCACCACCTGTCTTGCCACGGCCCCAAGCAGAGAAGGTTTTCCTCGCCGTCGGTAGAGATCGGATTACTTAGGAAACCTCCTAAGCCCCTGGCACGGTCGTTCCACCAATCACTCAGGTAGCTGTGCTCCGGTATGTCGTTGGTCTTCTCGTACTCTCCGATCACACCCACCCGCCCGTGCAAATCGTACATCTTGTCCCTTAGGTCCTTCCGGTCGGCCAGGAGGAAGCGCACCACGTAGCAGGCTCGGGTCAGCGCCTCGTCCGACGGCTCGTCTGAAGAGATGATGGGGATGCCGTAGGCGTGGGTGTACTTCTTGTAGAAGGCATCCAAAGGGAACACAGCACGTATATCGTCAGGGAGAGCGATGACATTTTGGCAGTCCCAGGTGCTCAAAGCAACGCCCCTTCTAGATTTCCTTTTTTCAAGCTGAGGGGATTCGTCTCGAGTCTGGTAAAACTCGTGATCGAAATCTATGTGGTTGACTGAATTTGGGAATCAATAATAATTTGTTTCAATCAAGGGATATCCATGTCATTATCGATACAGTTTTTAACGTAGTCTAGGTTTCGTAGTGAACTGTGGCGATAACATGCGATTTCCTGCACTGTTAAAACGCTGTTTACACTTTTTAAACAAGGTTGAGTATGTGCCCTGTCTAAACAACCGATAAAGTTGTTTAAGCAGGGCACATGAACAAATTGGTTGTTTAACTTGTTTAAAAAACTTTTAAACAGCGTTTTAACAGTGTATACCTCAAAGAAAAACCACCCAAAAACAAGCACAGACAGCGTGGAGGCCATTGAACCTCCATTAAATACCTCCGTCGGAGACGTTCTTGAATGATAATTCAACGATAACATGTAGGTCATCCATCTTGTGGCAACCAGAGAGCCGAAATACCCCATTTACCTGCTGATGAAAAATTACCCACATGGTACAGAAATCGCAAAGAGATGGCCATTTTACTGTATAGCTAAATCTCTAAACTAAACTTGTTTTCAATTTCGTGCGCAATCTCCAGCGAGGTTTGGGGCGGGATGCGGACGGGGAGCACAGGCCTCGTCTGTGCCCTCTGTAACACAAAATCTAACACAAACATCTACAAAATAATAACCATGAATCTCAAAAGGTTTTTACTTACAAAACAGATTGGCCTGCACTGCAGCTATCAAAACGAGGACACCGACTGCAGCGTTCATGGTTCCTGATGCCAAGAAAAACTTTGACTCGCAGATAGCATCGATACAAAAACCTGTTTTTAACTGCCCTGTGCAGCCCAAACTCACTCTTATTATAGTCTCAAAGTGTCATGCTTCAATTCGCCAATAATCTCCTTCTCCTATGAAAAGGGATTTATTGTACGAAATTGATATGCATGGATATGGGTATGGAGTATCGCCATTCATAAATGACCAAAACATTAGTGCTGCAGTGACCAACAAGACGCTAATCAATTTAAAGACGTTTGAGCCTAATCATGATTATTTTTGTTTGCATTTATTTTCGGTTTATATGACGTGCGAGTTCTGGTAAACCTTTCGGATACCCTTAAACTTAAATTTCTCATTCATTTGGGAAGCTAATGACTTAAAGGCTTAAAACGTTCAACCTGTTCCATTATACATTTTTATCTGAACAAAAATTAAAAGGCCTTTCGGCGGTCAGCGTTTCAATGCTGCATGGCATTCTTATTCATTAGAAAAACAAAGGATTGTAAGGCTTAGTTTGTAAGCCTTTTGTACCTTACACGTTCGGATTAATTTCAGCGAGAAGCTTATTAAACAGTCAACCATTTTTTTCTCTCATTAATAACACATGAAATATAAGGCTTAGTTGTTAAGTCTTTCATACCTTATCTTCCCATAGAAATAACTTTACGGCTCACCTGTTAAAAACAGCAGCAAATAACATTAAGGACAATGTTGTTTCCAAGCTTAGGTTTCAATTTATTTATAAGGCAAAAGACTTTCAGGCCCAGATGGTCACCTTTTACATTTTGTCATTCACATAATCTTCAGAACGCTTAGACGGACAAGTTTTGCATAGTACCTTACGCTCTCATTGATCGATACACTGTAAAACCTGTATTTCAATTATACACAATCTTGCTATCCGTTTGTAAACATGTTATAACTGATGCTGTGGTACTCGGCAAGCATTTATTCGCTTGAGACAGTCAAACCAAGTTTAACAATCGCATGTACAATTTACACGTTAACAAAGTCAATAATTACAAGATCAAGGTATCATACAGGTCAACAAATTCGTCCCAATGGACTTAGTCCCAATGGACTATATTGAATTATTGATTCTGGAATTCCTACACTAAAGAAGCGCAACCGCTTCTCACAAGCTGATACCTGGTATTATTATTTTGTTGTTTTTGTTGTTGCTATGCCTGATACATTAATTCACACAGGTCCTCGGGGGCTTTAGCTGTACTTGCAACCATCATGGTAACTATACCCAAGAACGAATCGAGGGCCAAGCTATGTGGCAGGGTGGCAGCAGCACAAACTGTGGCCAAAGCTTCCTTATCGCCCCACAACAATGCTTAGCCTATAATATCCATACATTATTAGACCCTATATGAATTCGTAACCACGTGGAGGAGGCATGTGTCCGCCGGAGGTGCCTCGAGTTCTGAGAAAATCATGAACGCTCCTCTTCCAACAATGGATCCAACGGATGAGGCTGTCCCCGACATTCTCGATCTCTGGGGGCACCCTGTATTCTGTGAAATCACAATAAAATCCACACCTGCTATTGAAACACATTCCAGTACCTACTATGCACTGTACCTTCTATGATGTACCTAGTATGTATTCATTCTTTAATGAACAACTCTTATAAAAGATAAGGAACATTTCCAAATTTCATGACATTTGAAGGCAATGTGTCCCTCTAAAGTATACACTGTGTCAATGTGTATACACAAATATCATTGAGACAAAGATAGTTGCATATCAAATAAGCTTCTTGGAAAATACAGAAGACACTTGCTTTGTAAATTATTTAGATTTACAAACATTGGAGATTTGTTTTCAGATCCGTTTAAACATTTCGCTTAAACGTTTAAATTTCACATCCATCAGGGTGCCTACATGTAAGTAACGTGATTACATTTTGTAACCCAGTTGCAGTGGGTGCTAATAGCTCTGTGGTCATTGTAACAAATGGGCTGGTTGGGCCCGACTGGGAAAGACCGAGCTGCCTCTTGCATCGGCAGGTTGCGGCCCTTCCCCACGACATGCATCGGGTTTGGTTGTATATGATTTGACCCTTATCGGTTTTGGCTTGCCCATGGGGGTCTGGCCTGTCTCAGGCACAAGCCACTTTCCCGTGTCCTGTTGTGCTGCACGTGCTGCCAGTGAGTGAACTTGCACCCCACTCGGTGCGTGACCCTTTGTAACTAAACTCAAAACGGATCCCGGGATGCTAGTCTGTTTTCCCACCCGAAGGTGTTGGGTTTGTAGGCGTTGCCTCTGAACATGGAGTCAACTTTGTCCCCCCAGTTATGGCATTATATTTGAGCTGACCGTTCCCTGTGACATCCAAAAGAACAGCTCCCCATTGCCTATACTCCGATATTCCCTTGCAACGAGATATAAACTATACAAATATTCTGGCTTTGCCTGTAAAGAGGATACTACCATGGAGGTAGGAAACATGCTACAGAAAAACTAAGCCGCACGTATCTACCTTGTATTGACCACATACTCCGCCTGGCATGGCAGCGGCTTGCCGCAGTACAATAATCTGACCGCACTAAACTAATGATAATTTATGAACACGACTTGGTCCTCGTCTGTGTACTGTTGTTGGTATGTATGCCTGCAGCCAGGCAGCGCGGGATGGGTACGGTAACAACTATAAACCGCACGACCGGCTTGGCCACTGGCACTGCCAACGGACAATCAATCTGAGTTTAGGCCTAGATAGTTTTGTTAGATAGCCTTATAAGTTGTCTATACTAACGTTGGACTTATTTGGTCTAGCCCCCCACGAATCACTGCAAATAAATATGCCATGGCAACCATTTCCCACTGAAAAGGAATCTGCTCACCGGGGTGTTTACGGCTGTGGCCGCTCCGCCGAGATGCGGGCCACCTGCTTGGAGTGGCTTGACCACGGTGTGTTCGCACTTTGGTTTGCCGAACCCGATGGAGCTGAAACCAACCCGCTGGTTTGCCGGTCCATTCCGGTAGGCTACAGGGGGAGCTAAAGATGAGCTTGCCCGCTGCAGCTGAGGATGCAAACTGCTGGACTGGTGGCAGGCTAGTCTTGGTTCAAGACGTTGTTACGTATAATACGCGATAACCGGCCGCCGCGAGAGAGCGTTATTAGCCACGAACTATTAATATTAGTATTAATAGCCACGAACCGCCAGTAACAACGTCTTGGGAATCTTGTAAAATCTCCCCCCGAAAAATGGGGGAAACTAGTGCGCATGCGTCAATTCTGTATGAAAATGAGGAACATTTTCTCTTCACGCACGCGTAGGGCCTACATACGAAAAAGAGTGCCATTAAGTTCGCGATCGAAGCTGCTTGCTCTGCATGCTTTGCATAAATTGCAGGCAGCCGGCCGGCCGGACGGCTGGCCGGCTATGCTCTAGCGGCTGCAGTGTTCACCGCTCGTGTTCGCATGCGACGTCTTGCAACTGTGACGATCGATGCGAGGGAGATACGACGGGTAAGGTGCTGGGCGGGACCGGGCAGGCAACCTGGGTGATGGTGTGTAATCTGCGGGAAATTACTTGTTACATGCAAGAAATACCTCTCCGTTATATTAAACCGTAGGGGCTCGGACAACTCGACCGTTGGCCGACTTGACTCGAGACAACTCGACCGTTGAGACAACTCGACCGTCTTTGAGTCAAATGGGAAGACAATAAGTCGTCCGTGGAGACAAGTCTTCCGTTGAGACAAGTCGTCCGTTGAATTGAAGTCGACTCGGAGGTAGGGGAATCGCTGCTGTCTCGGCGGGGATTCGCGTCCAGCCTCAAAGCAAACCTGGGCCTGAATTTTTGTCGAGTTTCACCAGTGGAGAAAACCCGCAGGAGATCTAGAGTGCGTCTCAGTATCTTTGTGAACTGTGTGACAATCGAATCACCAGAGTACGCCAATCTCCGTTTTCCCCGGCCGTAAAGACTAGGGCCTCGTGAGCTATTTGTTTTATTATTAACACGGCCTTTTATATTTTATATCTTAATCAAATCACCTAACAAGGTCTCCTCAGCACCATTATAATATATCAATTATCATATTCAGGCCCGTTAAGATTTTCTGTTTATTATATTTCCATCATTCCGGAACTTTTTAGTTCATTCCCCTCGGCCCTACCAAACAATCTAAATAGCACGGACCTGCTGTACCTTTATCTTCATATACTAACACTCGGGCGATAGTAGTCAGGGGGTTAGATCTATGCATAATGCATTTATTTATGTATTCATAACCGCACTGCAACATTAGGCTAAGCAGGTGCGTGCGCACAACACGGCTTCCACAAGATTCCCAAGACGTTGTTACTGGCGGTTCGTGGCTATATAGTTTGTCGTGATAACGCCCTCTCGCGGCGGCCGGTTATCGCGTATATACGTAACAATGTCTTGAACCAAGACTAATCCTTTAGGCGAGACGGGAGCTACAAAATCTTTGACCTTCTCAAGCGAAGTCTATACCGAAAGTGAGCGGCTGGCGTGCGTGCAGGAGAATCTCACAGGTGCAGTGCGCGCCAGAACTTGATACATGTGTAACCTCCTTTTGAGCGCGTACCGCTCGAAGTAGGCCAGACTTCAAAGCCGCCGCCTACCGCGCGCGCTCTAGACACGTAGACGGTCTGGAAACCCCGTTGTGACCCTTCACAAGTGGGCGGGCCTGCACTCACTCGAGAGCGCAAGCCGTGATGTAGTCATTTCGCTATCCATTTAAAATAAGCGAAAAAAAAAATATAAACAAAAACAAAACAAAAACAAAACAAGACTCATTTTGTAGAGCGGGTCACATTTGGTTCGCTTTTACAATGCATTGCTGTAACACAAAGACAGACAGTTGCAAGACTTGCATGCTCTAAAGTCAAAATCTTGAAACAATACATGTGAATTAGATTTTTATTGTATATAATCAATGAAATCTTAAAAAGCGTCCACAGGTATTCTTTATTAATGAAATAACTAGCTCTTCTCAACAAAATAGGTTAAGCTTTGGCCCTCTTTTTAGTCAACCTGTGTAAGAGCTGAAGGAAATTCAAAACATAATATTTAACAACAAATACTGAAAACACATTTGAATGACCCATCATACCCATGACCGTATATCGGGGGGGGGGGGTCGGTGTGGTGCACGGCACATCCGCCATTATCCAAAAGGTCCATCTTTTTCTCTGTTTTGTATTTGTTTTGTATTTTTGTGTCAGTGTAAAGGCTATTGAAAGCACTGCCATCGTAAAAAGTCGGCCTTGCCCCTCACCCCCTTACAACAAATTCGAAGTACAGTTTTTTTGAAAATTGTAAAGTTTGGTCCGGAAAATTTGGAAACCCACCCCAAACAAACAAAACCTGCCTGGTACCCTAATACAATAAGCAGAACGATTCAAAAGTATCAATAAAACAAAGTGGCTATACTAATCCCTTTATTCCCTTTAAAATCAAAGAAAACTCAGTGGAGGCCCAGTGAAGTCTACAGCCCAACAGCGTGACGACTCTTCAACAGACGACTTCCCATTTTCGATTCTGATTGTACAAACAAAAAGGCAACAAGAATCATTAGGGTGTACATGCAGGGGCGGATCCAGGACTTTTTGCAGGGGGGGTTTCTGAAATTTGCCCAGAAAAGTGACTCCCAAAATGTTCCGCCTGCAAAACAAAATTGACAAGCAAGGGGGGGGGGGGGGGGGGGGGGGGGGTAAATATACACTTTCTCACCGTTGGTGGCACCATTTGGGGTGGTTTCGACCCCCCCCCCCCCCCTCTGGATCCGCGCCTGACATGCATACAAATGTTGTGGATTTCTGTTTGAGCTTGATTTTCTTTTTAATATAAGGGTGACGGTATAACGCATGAAATGGATGTCCCTTTTTAGATGACAATAATTATCATCTGCGACACATAATGCCAACCATTTTAAAGATATTAAACAGGATGACGTACATGTACATGTTCACAGGACAGCTGTTTCAATTTACCGTAGGGATCAGCTACATCAACTGAAGGGAAATGACCATAACGCCCCTTCACACGCATCTGGCCATTTGCATGGTTGAGTTGTTAGGCATTCTACCGTTACTTGAATTCGTGAATTCATGCGCGAAGTTTAGCTTTTAACGTAATAGCCTTATCAAACCTTGGGTTGCATTATTGTTGTTCGACATGGTGCAACAAAAATGATCAACATGTGTGTTCTGCCCTCGGCAGCCCTTGTACATTGTTTAGCGCCCTCTAGCGTTTGTTCGTTTCAACCTTTGTACTATCCCAGCGTTTTTGATAATCTTTTGCACCAACGTTTTTACTCTCTAGAAAATCTCTAATTTTCGGCAGTTCCAGCAATCTTCACATCCCCTTGATGAGCACAATCTGTAAGCAGTCTATAACTTATTATGTTGTGTATAAGCCTTACTAGTTTGGTCATATTTGGGGGGTTTATAAGGTCTTTTCTTCCACGATAATATAAGTGTTATTGTCGTTAATACATTGTGTATACGGTCAAGCGTACATTCCGTATCATGTGATCGTTTCTTCTGGAGGTTTTGTTTTCATTTTAAGGCATGTCTATTTTGGAGAGATTCGTCTACATGTACTTCATTGCCTGTGGAATCTCTATTGTAATTGTATTGAGAGTTAGGGTGGTATTGTTCCCTATTTCCGTCTTAGATTTGGATTCTTGGGGTAGACTTGTCTTAGTCCTTGGGTTGTAATTTCCTTGTATTATTTGTTCCTATCACGGTTTTTCACAAATTAGACTTGGGATTTAGTCCATTATCTTTCTCCTCTTTATGTTAAAACTCAAAATGTGTTTTGTATTATTTATTTACAGTTTCACACCGCTTCCAATAAACGGCTAGTTGACTCAAACAGTTTATCTCTGGCTCCTTGGAAGAGTGTTTAAACCTCTGCATAGCTGTGCACGGAAACGCATCGCGAGGGCAGAAGAATGTGTCCTACTTTCGGATTGCGCAGTACGTGATCAGTCTAGCTAAAACAACGTAAACAGATCCAGCACGTACGGACAGGATAGTTGACAGGGTTGGGTTGCCGAATGGTATACAAAATGTACATATATTTACTAATGCAAAATTGTCACCATCCTACGGCAGTGTTAAAGATGCTGTGCCATGTTTTTTGTGCGTGGCAGCTCCAAAATAAGTTGTAAAATTGCACTGGATAGGCTATTCCAGAGTGTCGTAAATATATATTTTTTGCTTAAGAAACTGGTTCTCTTTAAATGTCGTCAACAGGAAAAAACAACATCCATTTTCTGTAACGAGCACGGACAATACGCTCTACTCGTGACATAGGTAAGGTCTATATGCACTTTTCCCGTGCTCTGTAACTTGTTAAATAACGGGTTTGACGTATGCTTACCATATTTTACATTAGTTGCAGTCCATATTCAGCTGTTGATTTACAGCAGACCCTGTGAAAATAATTAGGAAGGATCGAACTACATTATAGAGTCTGTGTAGATTGGAATATTAAATTTGTTTCTATATTCGCTACATACAGTGTATGCAAGTAAATATGTCCCTTATGACTGGATTTGTTGCAGATGATTGGAAGTTTGCTCGAACTACACCAATCTATAAAGGCAAAGGTTGTACAAAAAACTAAGGCTAATTATAGACCTATTTCAGTGGTATGTCATATAGCTAAAATTATCGAAAAAGAAGTTCAAATGCAACTTCTGGATTATCTTACTGATCATGAAATGATTAATGTTGATCAGTTTGCATTTAATAAAAATCACTCTACTCAATTTAGCTTGCATCGTGTTATTGATGACTTTTATGAAGCATTTATTGAGCACGAGGTCATTGGCTCCTGTTTTCTTGATATATCTAAATGTTTTGATACTATTGATCATGATTAAACTGAGTAAGTATGGTGTGTCAGACAATAAGCATAAATGGTTTACGAATTACATTTCAAAAAGGAAACAAGTAGTGAGCTGCCATGGTCAATTATCTAAACCTAATGAAGTTACTGTTGGGGTTCCACAAGGGAGTTTATTAGGTCCTATTTTATTCATTCTTTTCATTAATGACATTACACAAAGTGGTAATTTCAGTACTTGCAACATATTTGCTGATGACGTAGTTATATATACGACAGGAAATAATGTCCACGATATTAACCAAATATTACAATCTAATATTAATGATATCTCTACATGGTATGATAATAACAGACTTCGCATTAATCCGAATAAAACCAAAATCATGCTCTTAAAATCCCGTCATACTAATGATTTTGGTTAATTAAATATTTCTCTTGAAGGTACCCAACTTGAGCAAGTAAATAGTGTTCGATACTTGGGAGTAGAAGTTGATGAAAACCTGACTTGGGAATTAAATGTAAGGAATCTCTGTAAATCCATTGCCTACAAGGTGTACTCTCTAACTAGGCTTAGACATACAATTAATATTCAATTACTTGACACACTTTACAAAACAACCATTCAACCATGCTTTGACTATCGTGTGAGGTAACTGTTCATTGACCAGTATAGAAAGGCTCTTCTCAGACTGCAGAAAAGACCTGCCCGGGTTGTCTCTAATAATTGTGATTATGTTAGCTTTCATGGTGAAGACATTATTAAACAATTATCTTGGCAAACCTTGGAGGAAAGAAGGGATTATTACTTAGCTTGTGTATACATGTGTTCACGGGATTGCTTCAATTCGACTTTGTAATGACAAAGAAATGTATTTCGATAGACATGGTTTTAACACTAGAAATGCTGATTCTTTAAATGTTGTCTTCCCTAGACCCAATGTTGAAAGTTTTAAGCAGTCGTATAAGTATGCAGGTGCAAATGTCTGGAATAACATTCCTTCATCAATTCAGATGTCTCCATCCTTTTATAAATTTTTATATAAGAAATTTTATTTTAAGTGATTAAATAAGATTTTTTTGTATTGTTACATTTGTTGATTAGCTTTATATTGTGTTTTTTTTCTTACTTTTTTTTATCATTCCACAGGACATTGATGGAAAACAGCCTATGCTGAACATTTGATCCTGTTTAAAGATATTTAATAAGTAAATAAATAAATAAGTGTAAAGTTAATTAAAATCATACAAAAGCGTGCACTAGCGCGATATAATTTCATTTGATATTTCTGCATACTCCAAAATATTGGCTCCATGAAACAGCTATCAGTCGATTTATAGTTCATTATATTACACCGGGTTAAAAGTTTATCAATTTATATTCATGAGAGAATGGATGAGAGAATGGATGTGGATGTACATACATAGTGCCAGTAATCACATTTCGACACGTACTGGCCCAGTATGTGTCGAAATATGATTTTCATCGCGCCAAAAAGAGACCAATTGGTTGTGTTCGATTTCCTTCGCCCTGCTTACTCGCACTTAATAAAATTGTAAAGAATTGGAGGACAGTTTATTTTTAGGAAAAAGAATTAAAACTAATTGTTGCATGTAGCACTTGCTATTAAAACATGACCGATGAACTCCTTTTATTGTTGATTTGATTTACAATTTGAACGATGACAGTGATTATTTTCTTTCCGAGACCAGAGTTTGTATGCCAGCACGCGGAGGCCAGTATTTGTGGCAGTACGTATGAATTTAACCCCCTCAGAACACGGGCCCGTTGCTCACAGATTTACCTTGGTCGTCGCATCTGTCTACGATGATATTCTGACACGGAAACACCTCCACGATCAAATCGAAGAGCTGTCGGTCGTAGTCGTACAGAGCAGCGCGGGTGCTGATGTCATTGTGAATGCCGTCAATGAATTCCCGATGCGTTTCGACGCCGAAGAACGACTGGACCCCTTCCGCGAAGTATTCTCTGAAATTCGAGCCAGCGTAGGTGTACTCCCAAAGTCCCTGGGCTTTTGCGTCAGCCAGGGTGTCTTTGAGCCTCTGGTTGAAGGTTGGGTCGACTTGGTTGAGTGAGACGAGATGGATCGCGTGGGCAAACTCGTGCACTAATAGGTCTTCTTCCCACCACCTGTCATGCAACGGCTCCAAACAGAGAATGTTTTCCTCGCCGTCGGTAGAGATCGGCTTTCTTATGCTACCTCCTAAGCCCCTGGCACGGTCGTTCCACCAATCACTCAGGTAGCTGTGCTCCGGTATGTCGTTGGTCTTCTCGTACTCTCCGATCACACCAACCCGCCCGTACGAATCGTACATCTTGTCCCGTAGGTCCTTCCGGTCAGCCAGGAGGAAGCGCACCACGTAGCAGGCTCGGGTCAGCGCCTCGTCCGACGGCTCGTCTGAAGAGATGATGGGGATGCCGTAGGCGTGGGTGTACTTCTTGTAGAAGGCATCCAATGGGAACTCAGCACGTATGTCGTCAGGAAGAGCGATGACATTTTGGCAGTCCCAGATGCTCAAAGCAACGCCCCTTCCAGATTTCCTTTTTTCAAGCTGAGGGGATTCGTCTCGAGTCTGGTAAAACTCGTGATCGAAATCTATGTGGTTGACTGAATTTGGGAATCAATAATAATTTGTTTCAATCAAGGGATATCCATGTCATTATCGATACAGTTTTTAACGTAGTCTAGGTTTCGTAGTGAACTGTGGCGATAACATGCGATTTCCTGCACTGTTAAAACGCTGTTTACACTTTTTAAACAAGGTTGATTATGTGCCCTGCCTAAACAACCGATAAAGTTGTTTAAGCAGGGCACATGAACAAATTGGTTGTTTAACTTGTTTAAAAAACTTTTTAAACAGCGTTTTAACAATGTATACCCCAAAGAAAAACCGCCCAAAAAGAAGCACAGACAGCGTGGAGGCCCTTGAACCTCCATTAAAAACCTCCGTCGGAGACGTTCTTGAATGATAATTCAACGATAACATGTAGGGCATCCATCTTGTGGCAACCAGAGAGGCGAAATACCCCATTTACCTGCTGATGAAAAATTACCCACATGGTACAGAAATCGTAAAGAGATGGCCATTTTACTGTATAGCTAAATCTCTAATCTAGACTTTTTTTCAATTTCGTGCGCAATCTCCAGCGGGATCCGGATGGGGAGCACAGGCCTCGTCTGTGCCCTCCGTAACACAAAATCTAACACAAACATCTACAAAATAATAACCATGAATCTCAAAAGGTTTTTACTTACAAAACAGATTGGCCTGCACTGCAGCTATCAAAACGAGGACACCGACTGCAGCGTTCATGGTTCCTGATGCCAAGAAAAACTTTGACTCGCAGATAGCATCGATACAAAAACCTGTTTTTAACTGCCCTGTGCAGCCCAAACTCACTCTTATTATAGTCTCAAAGTGTCATGCTTCAATTCGCCAATAATCTCCTTCTCCTATGAAAAGGGATTTATTGTACGAAATTGATATGCATGGATATGGGTATGGAGTATCGCCATTCATAAAATGACCAAAACATTAGTCCTGCAGTGACCAACAAGACGCTAATCAATTTAAAGACGTTTGAGCCTAATCATGATTATTTTTGTTTGCATTCATTTTCGGTTTATATGACGTGCGAGTTCCGGTGAACCTTTCGCATACCTTAAACTTAAATTTCTCATTCATTTGGGAAGCTAATGAAGTTAAAGGCTTAAAACGTTCAACCTGTTCCATTATACATTTTTATCTGAACAAATAAATAAAATGCTTTTGGGCGGTCAGCGTTTCAATGCTACATGGCATTCTTATTCATTAGAAAAACAAAGGATTGTTAGGCTTAGTTTGTAAGCCTTTTGTACCTTACACGTTAGGATTAATTTAAGCTAGAAGCTTATTAAACAGTCAACCATTTTTTTCTCTCATTAATAACACATGAAATAAAAGGCTTAGTTGTTAAGTCTTTCATACCTTGCCCGGCAGAAGGGCATATAGAACGCATTGAAGCGTAATTACACTTTCCGGGAAAATTGACTTTAAGGTTTATGTGTTGGCATTTCTAAATTAAAACTCGCAAAAGGTATATTTTTTTGTCAGATAAAAATTATTGATATTTCCAATAATGCTGTGCATTTTTAAATAAAAATATTGCTTAATTTTAAAGTTATTTACATCTTTATGCTAATGCCCTTTTGCCGGGAAGTCATTCTGGCTTAAACGTGCGCTTAAGCGGCATGTGAAATGCTAATGCCCTTTTGCCGGGAACAAAATTTGCTCTAGCGCGCTTACGCCCCACTGAAGTGCAGAGGTGAACGCACTTTTAGCATGTATTGTTACATAGGTATTACACGCTAATGCCCTTTTGCCGGGAAAAAATAATGCAAAATCCCCTTATGTCCTTTTCATTTTGTTAATTACGTCAGAATGACGTAGCCCCTTGATACGAAATGTATATCAAAATGAAGATATTCCAATACTCTTTCGATTACCCCCAAAACCTGAATTTGACCTTTTGACCCATGTTTCGTCCTTATGCCCTTCTGCCGGGCACACGACGTTATCTTCCCATAGAAATAACTTTACGGCTCACCTGTTAAAAACAGCAGCAAATGACATTAAAGGGACACATTGCCTTCAAATGTCATGAAATTTTGCTGTTTAGAAATGTTCCTTATCTTTGATAAGAGTTGTTCATGCAAAAAAACACGTATAATGTGTTGTAATTAGTGAGTAGTGATTAAAAAACAAAAAATTGTGCGCTTACCCCTGACATCTGACCCGCGAAACATAGACTTATTTCCAGTACTAAATACCACCGTCTAAATAATGCGCAAAATACGCTGTAAGAGTCTTTAGGCTGGCACCGCAGCCAGCGGCCTTGTGAACCTATCAGATGATCGCCAGGTACAATTCTCTACCTCGCGACACATAATCGCCAGTGCTGCGCGCCGTGCCACAGTACATCAAAATGGATCAACATAACGTACTTCAACCAGATGCGACTGGAAATACGACTGGTGAACATTGTCCGCCATTTTGTGGAGTCAAAAATTTGGTTCTACAAAATGGCGGACCGTTATTTGTCACGAAATTCAACATAAACCACGCAATTTGAAGGGATAGTTATGTGAATCTTTATATTCTACTTTTAAAAGAGCTTCCCAACCATATCCATTTCAGTTTTATAGCCCAAATCGCAAAATCCAAAGCAATGTGTCCCTTTAAATGCATTAGCAATTTCGTCTGGTTCTGTTACATCATTTTCTCCGTTGCAGACAACCATCGGTTTAGAAGCCTTACTTTTAGAGGGGATAACCTGTTTTATATGTTTCCATACTCTAGCAGAGTCATTCTTGCTAGTTTTAATCACATTATGAAAGTATTCTTTTTTAGATTGTTTTATTATTATGTTGACTTTGTTACGCGTCTCTTTATAATCTTTCCAGATGGAATCTTGCTTTGTCCTAATTGCCAGTTTTTTCAGCTGGTCTCTATTGTGGATAAGAGACATTACTTCTTTAGTCATCCAAGGCGCTCTAGATTGTCGAATTCGTCTGGATTTATGAGGAGCGTGCCTGTCACAAGTCTCTAAGAAAAGGCTTTCAAATATTTCAAGAGCAGTATCAACATCATTTGTGTTATAGATATCACTCCAATTTTGAGATATTAAGTCTATTAGAAAGGCATTTTCATCCAGCTTAACGTATGATCGTGATGTTTTAGTGCGATGTTTAGAAGATTTAGTTTTATCTGTACCTAGGATTGCGTATATCAGTGAATGATCACTAAGTCCAATATGTATGACGCCACTGGCGAGAACGTTATCGCAGTCACTTACGTAAAGATGGTCAATTAGGGTCGCCGAATTATTGGTTATTCTTGTCGGTTCAGTAATAATTTGAGTAAGATGGAAGTTATCACAAATTTCGTTTAATCGTTTAGTATAACACGAAGGGGTTTCACACTTTAGATCGCAATTGAAGTCTCCCAGAAAGACAATTTCCTTATTTTCAGTTTCAACATACTGTACGATACGTTCTAAGTCTTCAAAAATATCCATTCTAGAATTTGGGGGGCGATACCACAATAATACAACCATGGGCCTACTCTTGCTTGGTGCGATTTCAACAGCCAACAGTTCGAGTTTGTCAGTCATTATATCTTCCCTAACAAAATTGTTAATTTGTTTATTGATAAATATGGCAACTCCACCACCATTCCTATCGCGGTCTTTCCTATATATTTGATAATTTTCAGTGTTTAGCTCGGTATTAGTGATAGATTCATCCAGCCTTGTTTCGCAAAAACCGAGTATATCAATAGGGCTATAGTATGTAGCATGAGTTGGATTTCGTCATAGTTTTTTATCAAAGTTCTTACATTCATTTGAGCTATTTTCAAACCTTTCCTGTGAGTTAATGTTGCTGATAAATCATGGTTTGGGTACATTCCAGAGTAAGAGGTTACTGGCCTGCTACCTGAGTCAGGTGTCAAGTCCAATCTGGCACTTATTAGAGGCGTCATGTTGGTCTCATCATCCTCTGCTGGTACCGAAGCCACTCGATTTCTTGTGGAGGTAGAGGTTGACGGCTGTTTATTGATGTTTTGTTCCGATTTGTCCGCGTTGGGTGGGGAGTCCAAGACTGTCGCTGGTTGGGAGTCCAGAGCTGTTGCCGGTTCCTGGTTTTCCACACTAGGCCCCGAAAACCCCGGTCTTGACTGTCGGTACTTCTGTTTCTAACGACGTCAGCATACAGCATGGGTGTAGAACGGCCAGATGAAAGGTGGGGACGAACAGGTCCCGTTATAGGTTTTCCGACTGATGTCTCCGAATAAAGGTGAAGCAGGATGTTTTTGGCGAATACACCGTGGCCATGCTTACTGAGATGCACTCCATCTGGGCACAAATGCCTATATGTAATATTACTATTATCAATGAATGCCCATCCCTGCTTGTCCGTGAATTCCTTGAGTAGTCGATTGGGTTTTGCTTGACTGGCCATGGTGGCCAGCCTTCCTATCCACCCTTGTAGATAGAAAGTTACAAGTAAAACCTTAAAATACACAAAATTACAACAATAAAAATGTACAGAATTCAACTAGTAGAGTCTATATACTATATTACAACACTGTTACAAATTAGGGACCATAACAAGGTCTGCAAACTACAAAAAACTTACACTTTTCGAGACCAGACCAGACCAGACCAGACCAGACCAGACCAGACCAGACCAGACCAGACCAGACCAGACCAGACCAGACCAGACCAGACCAGACCAGACCAGACCAGACCAGACCAGACCAGACCAGACCAGACCAGACCAGACCAGACCAGACCAGACCAGACCAGACCAACTAGCCCTCGGAAATCAATTTGAAATAAAAGGCGGGAGACCAAAATGTAGCGCCCCCATTTTCGGAAAGCAAGCAATCGCATTTCATTTTTCGATGTGCTTAGTATATTTTTGGTAAATTGTCTCTGTTTTGAGTCAATTTTTTGTCAAGAAAGGCCCAAAGATTGTTATTAAATGGGCCACCATTTCAGGGGTGGTTTGGGGGAGGGATAAAAATAAATAGTTCAGTCAACTCTACTAAAATTGAAAAGAAAATGATCCTAGGGGTCTTAATCGTCAATTTGAAGTGAAAAACACGTTGCCACGATACTCCTGAGCGTCACCAGGCGGCGCTCTTTCTGTCTGATTTCGTGTTGGTTACTATGGGTGCACCACACTAAATAGGCCAAAAATGGCTGCGCCAAACTGATTATCATAAATTGTAAACCCACACCTTTTTTTGAATAATAAATTATGGGGGTCATGCAATTGATAGATTGTGTAATTATGATCAGCTTTCATAACCTGGGGGTTCTGTGCTTCAACTTTTGTGAAGACTTGATAAATTTTGGCTTTTAAGATTGGTCCTATTTGACTTGGCAAGTGGAGGGATGCTGTATGAAAAATGGCAGCTAGCTGGTTTGGGAAAATCCACGTTTTTAGGGGTGGTACTCTTTGGGGACAATTAGCAAAAATTCCAAACGGCTACCCTGCCAAAAATTGAAAAGATATTGACAGATTAAGATTCAAACTATAATTTTCAGTAGTGTCAAAAATACTGAGGGACTCCTGGATAAGAATTTTTCACTGTGAAGTTTGCGGATTTTACACTATTAGTAATTATAACGTCCTTTTGCATAAGATAGCGAATTTCCTTTATTTTCAAATGATAAAAATTCACTCATTGCAGTATGCCTAAAATGATTCAGAATTATCATCTTCTGGACAGTGGCCGTTCAAGAAATGATGGGATACCTATATAGTTGCTATGTATACGCATAACATATTATTAGGAAAACAACTTTACACCCCACAACCGTATTTCATGTCAAAATTATGTGTAAACATGAACTCAACAAAGAAAGACATGCATACCTAAAATAATTTGATCGGTTGCAAGAGTTTAAAATCACAATCTAGTTATATGGACAAGTACAAGAAAGGAAACTACTCACACAGCGGATCTTCAGAGATGCTCTAATTCACTCACACAGAAGTTTTTCGTCTGGACAATCAAGAGGATAGGCGGTCCATGCACACCCTAAATCCTAAACTCCACTTATGCACTTATGGCAGTCAACTCATAGTAACTTTGTTATTACTGAATATTTGGTCTTGATAATAATTTATCTTTTTCACATCCCAAAAAAACTTTACAAACTACAGGACACCTCTTACTGCAAAACATGGTATTGTGTTTGTAATAATAGACTGTACCATCACCATTTCCAGCAACCCTGTCAATCTATGTTAGGCTCATCACATTCCATTCTGTCTGGCTCCACCTCATTAATTTAGTATACAAATCTAGCCTATACCACTTCTCTGTCTGCCATCTTTCCCCGCACATATAGAATATGTTATACATGTACCTAAATGAGACTTCTTTTATGTTGGGAAATGAAATTCACTTGCTGTTGTAACTCCAGAAAAGCAGCCATGCCTTGCATCGCGTAAAGTTTGACACCACAAACATGTGTATTACTTATTGTCGGGCATCAGTGAAATAAGTAACGTAAACACCGGGCCATGTCTTGCACTTTCCTGAGGTGACTGCTATCTTTAATTTGGTCTTTATGCATCCAAGGAAAAAGATCAGATGACTTCATGAACGTGTACAGGTATGCCAATAATAGAACAAAGAATTGTCCTGTTGGTTATTGCGTTGGTTAGTCATAACCTAAAACAAACTTGAACTTAAAAATGTTTGGATGTCCAAACAAATTATTTGACGGGGTAAAGACCAAATTAAAAGTGTCACACAACTTCAAGAACAATTTGTTTGCATGAAAAACACAGTCATTTTGACAAATACTTTAATTTTAGCACATTATGTCAATAATCGACGAAAGTACAATATAGTGACGTCACTTCAACAGTAAATCAGCTTATGGTTGCTTAAATGGCACTGATTACATCACTTTTCAATTCACTGACCCTCAAAATGTCAAATTAATGACTTGGAATCTCATCACAAGTCTTCACAGCCTTATTTTCTACATTTACTAGCTATAGTAGATTATGACGTCATTATGACGTCATAAAGTACCCTTCCTATCCTCCGATTGTTTTGCAGCTTATACCCTCTTTTTGATCATAACACATTGGCAAAGCTTTGGTGAAAAAATGGTGCTTTTGTCCACCGTGTAACAATACCTGACATTTTTGTTATTAGGGTACCTCACTATAATGTGAACTAATTCCTCTGTGTTCAAAAAGAATAATGTTTGCGGTATAAAATTCTGACCGTACGCCGTAAAAGCGTATGGAGTAGGAGACCGTATTTTGAAAAGCGGGATTAGGGGAGGCGTTTCATGACGTTGAAGGCCCCACTGCATTTGGGACGACAAATTGAATTTGGCACGGCACCGACATTTGGCACGGCAGGACTTAAGTCTTAATCCTTTTAGTCATTTCCTGTCGCAGACGGAATTAAGTTTGACGTTTAGTACCTTTGCCGGGCTACCATACGTCACTTTGGCGATAATATGCGATGTGTGAATACATGTAATTCCTGCTTCCTAAACCTGTCGTCATTATGATCCCCGGAAAAAGAAATCTTCGTCAAGGATGATTAAATGTCGAAGTGTAATAATGTGTCACGGGTTTCCCCTTATATTATGGGTTCTCGATGTAATTATATACCGGATCACGGGCGACAAAATTAAAAGTATAGATAGTTACGAACTGCAGGCCGATAATACAGTCAATTCAATTTGATACATCGAAACCTCAAACGCAATAGACAACACATTGAACTTTAAATTAACAACACTGATTATTATACAACATGGACAAAATGGAAAACAATTCAAACCAACGCGATCCGTGAGAAAACTCAGCAACTATACAGTGTGAGTAAAAAGTGTGGCCAAAGTTTTATTCTGTAGCAATATAGATAAGATATTTTCATATGTACTTTTAGAGTAACTCTTCCTGCTTCTTTTGGTGACATTTTTACTGGATTCGTTTTCATGCATGACTGCACAGAAGACAATTAAGGGGGTCGGGTGAAATCCGAGTTGCTCCAACTGGTATGGGCTGGATAAGAAAGAGACAATGTAAAAGAACACAACCACTGTCTCGGGTTTTCACCACTTCTCCAGCAAATCTGGACCTCCGGGAAAGGATAACTCGTGAAATTGACATTCTCAGACAAGACAGGGAGATGATTCGCCGTGCTGTTGCAGGAATGATGCGCCGAGCCTAGCTGTGCATTGAACAAGATGGTGGCCATGTTGAGGACTAAGACACCGTGGAATTTTAAATAATTGCCTTTTTAATTTAATTTAAATGTTTCAAACACGAAGTTTAAAAGCTAATGAAATTCTTGTTTGTATACCTTGTGCATAATATGAAACAACCGATTTATGACCAGATTATGTCAGTGCTGCCACTGAACTTACAAGGCCAATCCTACAAGTGGTCACAGCTAAGTTAAAGGGGCAGTGCTGAAGTTGCCACATAGAAATGTGAATGGATTGGGTATAAAATTAAAGGTGAAATCGAATTAGGCTTGGAACAGCGTTTGCCCTGAAATTGCTATAGTCGGAAAGATCTTTTAAAATAGAAAATATATTAAAGTACACTATCATCTCTTGAAAATGCGCCGTTTACCTTAAACTAATTGACGGAAATAATTTCGGGGGCGCCAGTTTTGTTGAAAAACTCGGACCGTTGGAAATTCCTAGTGGTGTCCTGGTAAATAATATCGCGATGGAATGTTCGAATGTCGATGCTTGTTTTTGTTTCTCTTTTCTCCGTAAATATTCAACATTATGGTAGAATGTTTTACACTTGCAAATAGGTTAGAGTAGATGACTAACCAAATATTTATATTGCGGTATCTCAGGGCAGTGTGTGCCTTTAATGCATTAAACACGCGTGCCGTGTCCGAAAACGGTGCGGTCGGCATGCACCAAATTTAGGGTGCGTTCGAGTAGCTTACTCGGATCGACTCGGGTGAAGGCAGACGGGTCAGCCACGAGGGCTGGGCTAATAGAACACTCATACGCCCTCTCCTGTTGAAGTCACCTTGCACTTGAGGCGGCCATGGAGGAATAAGAGTCGGAAATGAATTTATCAACCTAAAGTATATTCCTCTCAATTCTAATGACATCATTTTTTTGTAATTCTGAACAGTTTCCTGCGGGAGAAAATGCAATTTTCTTACGTGTTTTGCGGTTGGTGTCTTGCGAATTAGTGCGGTCTTCGTAATCTTTATTTTCGTGTTGCGTTTTGCCATCTTCGTTGTCTTTTTACCCAAAAATTTCCCAATTATTTTTTTAAAACTCTGCCCTCTATCTACGACATACCTGTTGGTTTTTAATGTCGCAATCTATAGTTTGCTAAGTCCAATAACTTAAAAGTGGATTTTGTTCTCTTATAGGAACAGTCCTTAACTACACAATCGCCCTTGAGGTCAGCCAATGTTTAATTCCCCGCTCCAGCAGAATCTGTGGGCAATCTGACTTAACTACGCATGCGTGTGACGTAATTCCACCAGTGACTCTGCTCCGCGAGCAGGGTCTGTGGTGGCTGACCCGAGTGAGCCCCGGGTGAGCTACTCGAACCCACCCGGATGTGTCACCATACCAAAGTCCATATATCCAAAGGAAAATTGGCATCATTTAGCTTACGATTACACAGGGACACGAGTTGTGTGGTATGGAACAACTGAAAACTTTTGGTAGTTTACACGGCGGTCATAAACCTATCAGTAGTTCCCTCAAATGCTATTTCTGCTCAACAGTCTATCCATAATTGTCAACTGTTGAATTATATTGAACATCTGATACAAACCCAGCAAAATTACAAGTACATGTATACCAATATTCGCTGTAGTGTACCGACATAATGGCGACGTCCTTACAAAGGTCATCCAGGCACCGAATGGATGAAGATTCTAACCGCGCCGAGGGCGGCTGGGGTATCCTGGTCGTTTTTGGCGCTCATGTAAACTTTGCAATTGTGCAAACCTGCCTTCGTTGTGCGGACGTCTTCTACCTGAGCTGGAGGGAACAATTCGGGGCTAGTGCCAAGGATACTGCCACTGTTCAGAGCATCTTGACATCTGCATCGTGCTTCTGTGGTAAGACAATAGAGGAATTTCACATTGAAAGCCAGGATGTTAATGCTAAACAAAAACAGTGTTGTTCAACAAATTAATTCATGCATGGGTGAATCGCGCCATCAATGGCAGCGCAGCGCACGTTTAGCACAGTCAGCAGCGCAGATGAGAGACTCTTTTACAAACCCGGAAGTGCGCTGTTTTTCCCGGTGTTTTTCTTCTAACAGCTTTATATGCAGGCTCGATCATTTACCACACTGTAAACAATTTCGTTCAAATTACCGCAGTTTGACAGTTAAATTGTAGAGTAGGAGACCGAAAAGCGGATAGGGGAGGCGTTTCATGACGTTGTTGAATGCGTCATTACATTTGGGACATTATAGATATGGGTTTCCCGGTCAATTTCAGAGAAACTAAAAATTAAAAAAGTACCCTGTATTTTAATTGTACTTTTTCGGTACTAAACGGTAATCCTCTTTTCACAGAGGCTTCTATATATATAATATGTATTCAGTAGCGTATCCAGCTTTTTGTGCCAGGGAGGGCAAACAACGTCTGAATCGTCTTAAAATCGTCTTAAAAATACTATCTCTTTTTGTTCTTTTATAAAGCCTCAAATGCCGCCGGGGGGAAGGTTCCCCCTCCCCCCCCCCCCTACTAACGGAAAAAATATGCATGCAGGACACATATGATGCACGGTATGGGGCAGAGGGAACCCCCCCCCCCCCACCCCCTCTTTTGTGTTAGTCATTGTGTTCCGGGAATCTCAGGAATTCTTTTCAGAGGTCTAGGGGGGATGTGTTAGGTAACAATAGTCTGAAGAGTGTATAGGGACAAAAGAGGGGTATAGCGGGACACCCCGCACACTGAAATAGACTGGCTCCAACCTGTAGGCTCCGCTGCGCACCGCAAACCGCGACGGGCAGGCGGGACAGCAACCCAGGCGCCCGTTCCGGCCTTAAGGGGCCGTCCATAAAGTACGTACGCATGAAATGCCAACTTTCTTGACCCCCTCTCCCCCCCCGTACGCATGGCATACGCAGTGGCTTCAACCCCCCACCCCCGCCCCCCTCCCCCTGTACGCATACGCATTCCACATCTCTTTTTGACTTCTCAGACTACCCTATTCTAGCATCATTAAACGTCACAGTACATCTGCTGTAGTATGATTCGCATGTCGCATCCAAAGACTGAAATATATCACAAAATGTTGACAGAAAGAAAAATTGCAAACATTTCTATTAACGGACCTGGAAATGATTGAACAGTGATATATTTTAAACCAAAACAGCAGTCAATGATGACATGAACCAAAAAAGGGAGAAAACAAATCCTGATACACTATTTTGTGCATAGTTTGCTCTTGACGTTTCATGAGTAGTTTTTTCAGTTGAGATAGTGAATAACGCTTTTCACGAAAATGTGTTTGAACAAGAGGCAGATGATTACAAGACATATCTTCTGTTTTTTCTTTTTTTTCTCTAGTAGGCCTACATGAGCAATTTTGGACACCACGCGGTGTACGTTTCCGGTGTACAATGCCGGTTTATAAAGCAGTCTTTGTTGCGGTCTAAAAATAGGCCGGAGTTGGCTGGCGGTGGCGCTGGGAAGATAAATTTACTTTTGGTTGGGGTGAAGGGTATTGTGTTATAACTGGTTTCGATGCACAAAAGCTGGTCCTGGTAGTTATTTATATGAGATAGTACATTGATTTCATGAAAATTCATTAAAAGCAAATTTTCGGTTTGCGTACGGTACGCATTGGCTCGGACCCCCTCCCCCCTGTACGCATGATGTACGCAATGTTACCCCCCCCCCCCCCTTCGTGCGTACGTACTTTATGGACGGCCCCTAACTGGTACCACGTTTTGCGAAAACCCGCAAGGGGCAAATCATATTGCGGCACCACCGAAGATACAGCGGGTCAGGCCGACCAATCGGGAGGCCCGTGGGAGACAGCAAATCGGACATGTCGGGACACCGCAGTTCGGGAGGTTTCTCGCATCACAGACCAATCAGGAGGTTTGTTGGAAACAGCCAACCAGAAACTGTCGCAGCACGGAGCAAGTTCGATTAAGGACTATAGTTAACCATAGTTCGACTAACTCTGATCGAACGCACGCTAGTCGACGATGGTTGGACTAGTCTAGTCGACGATTCGCGACTAGCCTACCGAGGTTGGTCGCATCGCTGGTTACCAATAGCCGTTTTAATAGCACAGTGCAGAGAGGACCAGTTATCAGCAAAATGGCGAAAAACGTAAATATTCAGCAGCAGTGAACGATCATTTTTAGTTATTTTGTCTTTCTTTGAACATGTTGAAATAATGCACACGTTACCACTTGTGACATTGTTGATATACTAAGCAAATATCGTCCGTCTAGCTTTCATATATGAACTCGTCCAAAAACGTAAACAAACTAGCCACCGCCATTTCCTCATGGTCGCGTTGACATGACAATAGTCCGACTGGAGTCGTTCGCACTTCAACTTCAGTGCTCATGCGCTACGTACGGTACGTCACGAACCAACCACAAGTTAACCATTGGTCCTTGATCGAACTTGCTCACGGCCGTTCGGGAGACTGCATCACGTGATCTCACGCATCCGCATTCTCTACCCTCCTCTCCCCCATCACCGGGCGGCAAATTTTTTCCCGTAGCTGGGTGTATCAATTTTCATGAATAATTCAGTGGTTGCATTGATCACTGCACAGCTTACACTAATGCCAAGTAAAATAAATTAAATGTTTCTCGTCCGGACTTTTTCAAAAATGGAGGAGGCAGGGCTTTACTATTTACTATTGTCCTATTTTTTGCTATTTTTTCAAGATGGCCGCCATGTTTAATATGACCGCCACGGTATATTTAATAGGAGTTTTTTGTGCTATTTGAGTATATATACCATGTATACTGATGCAATATATGACAAACAAATGATTTGTATCATTTTAATCCACTTGCTAAGCAAGTTTCCAAATTATTATTATTATTATTATTATCTTTGTTTTACCAGGGAGACCCATTCACATAAACTTGTGGTCTTCCATGGGGCCCTGGGAAATATAATTAAAATAAATATAACATAAATATAATTTCAAATATACTATAGGTTTTCCCGGACGATTTCGGAAAATGTGCACATTAATTTGTAAAAGATGCATTCGTTTTCGTGCCAAATAGAATGAACGTTCACAATCCCGTTTTCTATTTAGCAGTTGATAATTGTATTTCCATAAAGGTGCATTCAGACGTAAAAAATCAGCGTACGATTTCCCGAATGTGCACTGAATTAGTAATTGATAATTCATTTTAGCGCGAATTCGAATGCACATCCGCAATCCTGTTTTCCTTTTAATTTATCACCAATCTATTTCGCTAAATGTGCAGCCGATTTCCCGCGTAGTGCTTTTTTGTAATATTGTTAATGCATCCCTGGTCAAGCATTGGAATTCATTTATTTGTTAACAAAAGTAACATAAACCAGGTGGTCTTATAGTCTTTTGAAACATACCAAAAATAAGCTGAAGAAAATCGTTCTTTCTTCGCTGAGCATTTGCCACGGTCGCATCATATAGCAAAATTTCACAGTTGACATACCGGTAGGCCTCCTAAAATATCCAATAATGGTAGACAATCGAACTGATAAAATGAGAGAGAACTCTAAGAAATACAGAAAGACATTAAAATACAATTAAGACAAAGAACCACCAACAATAAAAATAGAACAAACACATTAATGATCCATTAGGTCTACAATACATTGATTAGTTAATTAATTAATCAATTCAAGTTGTATCATGAATTGTATAGGCCTATAAACTTTATTTAAATTGGATGCAGAATTTGCGAATTTAAATTGTAACAAATGAAAACGAATATTCAATTCAGGCCGTGCCACAATCACGAATCGATTTGCTGCGAAATAGATTGCACATTCTTAATAATCGGCCACGCATACGTCAAACCGAAAGCCTAATCACGTATTTGTAATCGTTTAAATGAAACGTTATGCACATTAATTTATTTGAATGATACAAAATTAAATCGAATACTAGTTTTTGCGAAAATGAAACCCGGAGATACGTCGTTCTCAAAATCAGCGCGAAATTGAATTTAAGTTTTACAAACATTTATGCACATCTTGCGAAATCGTCCGGGAAAACCTATATTAAAAATGTACACCAGACATAAAATGGTAAAACAACAAAACACGAACAGAAAGGTTAAAACAATAATATGCAGAAATAAAATTAAAATATAAAAATAAAATAGGTAAATTACCATCAAAGTACACATATATACATACGGGAATCCGAATAAAACTAATAAAACTAATTTCAAAATCCGTCAAAAATATATAAAGGTTTCGATTTGTAATATAGGTTTTCCCGGACGATTTCGCAAAATGTGTATAAATGTTTGTAAAACTTGAATTCAATTTCGCGCTGATTTTGAGAACGACGTATATCCGGGTTTCAGTTTCGCAAAAACTAGCATTCGATTTCATTTTGTATCATTCAAATAAATGAATGTGCATAACGTTTCATTTAAACGATTACAAATACGTGACTAGGCTTTCGGTTTGACGTATGCGTGGCCGATTATTAAGAATGTGCAATCTATTTCGCAGCAAATCGATTTGTCATTGTGGCACGGCCTGAATTGAATATTTGTTTTCATTTGTAACAATTTAAATTCGCAAATTCTGCATCCAATTTAAATAAAGTATATAGACCTATATACAATTCATGATACAACTGTTATTGATTAATTAATTAATCAATGTATTGTAGGCCTAATTGATCATTAATGTATGTTTTTGTATTGTTGGTGGTTCTTTGTATTAATTGTATTTTAATGTCTTTCTGTATTTCTTAGAGTTCTCTCTCATTTTATCAGTTCGATTGTCTACCATTATTGGATATTTTAGGAGGCCTATACCGGTATGTCAACTGTGAAATTTGGCTATATGATGCGACCGTGGCAAATGCTGAGCAAAGAACGATTTTCTTCAGCATATTTTTTGGTATGTTTCAAAAGACTATAAGACCACATGGTTCAGTTCCCCATATGTTACTTTTGTTAACAAATAAATTAATTCCAATGCTTGACCAGGCATGCATTAACAAAAAAACAACAACAACTACGCGGGAAATCGGCTGCACATTTAGCGAAATAGATTGGTGATAAATTAAAAGGAAAACAGGATTGCGGATGTGCATTCGAATTCGGGCTAAAATGAATTATCAATTACTAATTCAGTGCACATTCCGGAAATCGTACGCTGATTTTTTACGTCTGAATGCACCTTTATGAAAATAGAATTATCAATTGCTAAATAGAAAACGGGATTGTGAACGTTCATTCTATTTGGCACGAAAACGAATGCATCTTTTACAAATTAATGTGCACATTTTCCGAAATCGTCCGGGAAAAACTATAGTTAAAATAATACAAATAGAATTATATAAATAAAACTGGGTGGGTTTATACAAATAGAAATTAAAACAGCGAAAGATAAAATAGTTAAGAGGCAGAAGCTAAAAGACTTGTCTTCAGAAGTGATTTAAAATGTGATAGAGATGGCGCCGAACGAATTTTAGTACTTAGGGTATTCCATATTCTGGTGCAATTAATGATTGGACTGTGTTTGTAGCACTCCGTTTTGTACTTAGGGATAATCAAATTATTAGCAGTAGCTCCTCTAGTATTGTAATCGTGTGCATCTGAAAGACGTGTTACATTATTTGTTAAATACGACGGCGCAAGTCCATAAGTACATTTAAACATAAAAACTGCCTTTAAGTACAAAAATCGTTCATGTAATGGCAACCATCCTAATTCTTTAAAAAGTTCACTTGATGGAGTGTCAAAACCCTTAGACAAGATTAAACGGGCTGCATACTTCTGTAACTTAATTAATTTATCATTGTGCATCCGATACCTATCCGACCATATTTGTGAGCAGTAGTCGAAGTGTGGTAAAACGAAAGCATTATACATTGTTTTTAGTACATTAAATGGAATACATGGTTTTGCGCGTCTCAAGATTGCAAGTTTTGTCCGTACCGTCTTGACAACATGATCGACATGGTCAGTCCATTTTAACTCTTCATCAATTAATACGCCAAGGCATTTGATACTCTTGACCCGTTTAATTAAACACTGGTTAACTGACACTGTAATTTCGCTCGAATTCTTCAATTTTGCCTTTGTCCCTATGATCATAACATTCGTTTTATCAAAATTTAGCACAAGTCTATTATTCTCTAACCATCTGCTTATTTGGTCTGTCGCAACAGATAATTTGTTTGCAACTTCATTCGCCGTTTTGCCGCTGACAGTAACAGTAGTGTCATCAGCAAACATGTCTACTATACCATCAGTAACTGCAGACGGCATGGAGTTCACATATATAGAGAACAATAGCGGACCTAGAATTGAGCCTTGTGGAACTCCGCTAACTACCTTTAATCGATCAGATAAAACCTTTTTAAAACAGACCCTTTGAGTCCGGTCTGACAAGTAGCTGGAGAACCAATTCAGTGTACGATTTGAGCAACCAAGTGCTCTTAATTTTATGAGAAGAATATTATGGTCAATTGTATCAAATGCCTTCCTTAGGTCAATAAAAGCCACTCCATTAAGTTGACCGTTTTATATATTACTACTCCATTGATTGACAAGTTTAGCTAAAATGGTTGTTGTAGAGTGCAAAGGTCGAAAGCCGGATTGATTAGCATGCATAAGTTCATTGTCATTAATATATGCATATAGCTGATCATAGACAGATTTTTCCAAAATTTTACTGATAACTGGGAGGATAGAGATTGGTCGGTAATTGCCTACGTCAGACTTTTCCCCAGTTTTGTATACCGGTATGACCTTTGCACTTTTCATAATTAGAGGTACCAGACCGCATTGAAAAGACCGGTTAACCAGTTTAGTTAATGACTCGAGAATAGCTGGCAGAGCAATTTTTAGAAGGCGACAACTGACATCGTCGTCCCCAGTAGCCTTATTTACACTCATATTGTTTATGACCTCAACAACATGATTTGCGGAAACAGTTTGAATTTCAAAGGCATTTTGAACGCTATCATTCTCGTTTGATGTACTGATATTGTTTTGCTCTGGTAGCTTCTCGGTCACTTTCTTTGCGCAGTTAATAAAATATTCATTAAAGACATTTGCAATATCGTTTGGCTTGTCACATTTATGACCTTCATGGTGCACTGTGTTTGGCAAAGTAGGTTTCTTCTTTGATATTACCTCATTAATACAGTTCCATATTTTCTTGCCGTTTCCTCTGTTAACACAAAGAATACCACGATAATGATCAGACTTCTCTTTTTGTATTGAGTGAGTGACTCTATTTCTCAGCGAGCGATATGCACTCCATAAATTCGTACTATTTGATTTAACAGCAGCTTTGTGCATTTTATCTCGCTCTTTCATTAAGTCCACAATATCACGTGATATCCATGGACAGGCATTTTTCCTAATTTTCTTTTGCTGAAGAGGAATATGGGAATCGACAATATTCATAAACATGTCAACCCACTTTTGACAAGCCAAATCTATGTCTTCAATGGTATCAAGAATTTCCCATTGTTGACAAGATAAAGCATGGATAAAATTCTGAATGTCGAGTTTATGAAATGGCCTGTATGATATATAATTATGACCATGCTGGGCTTGATATTGACGCTTGGTATTCCTAATAGTGTAGATAAGGAAATGGTCACTGACACCAGTGCAAAAAACCCCACTGTCCTTATACACATCTGGATTATTGACAAAGATTAAATCGATTATAGTTTTGCTTCGACTGGTTACCCTTGTTGGATACTGGATTAACTGCGTAAGCCCGTACATCTCTGTATAAAACTTCATATTTTCAGTATTGCTGTTTGACACACTTTCGGAAAAATTGCAATTAAAATCACCCAGTAAGATAATTTCCTTATTGTCCATTACTGCTACAGATAAAACGTTATCAAGTTTTTCAAAGAAAAGACTACTAGAATTAGGTGGTCTATAAATAGATCCAAGTAATATCGGTGCACATTTACCATACTTTATTTCGAGCCAAATATTTTCTAGATGCTCGGACTCGATATCAGATCTTCTCGTAAAAATGAATTGATTAGAAATGTAAACTGCAACACCACCACCGTGTCTAGTTCTGTCTTTTCTTACAATGGTAAACCCATCAATCGATATTTCATCATCTGATATTGTTGAATCGCACAGTGTTTCATTTAAACAAATTACATCAAAAGGCTTTAGATTAAATAAATGTCGAAGTTCATCAATTTTACTAACCACACTGTGGATATTAAGATGAGCAAACTTTATACCTTTACCATTAAGTTTATGAATAGTTCCGTTTTCTAAATCACGGCAATTTATGGTGTGACACAAGTCCGGTGATTGTGCCCGAGATCCAGTGAGTGGCTCCTTGACTGGTTCGTTCTCTGCTGGTACTTGAACCATTCGGTCGCTTGTGATGGCAGTGATGGGCGTGGTCTTTGGAGGTAAAAGCGATTGTCCTGTATTGACTGCGTTGCGGCTGGGGCATTTGGCGTTCTCATCCTTGTTTTCCGGAAAATCCCAGCCTCGGTCAGCACGAACAGCTTCCGCATACGTTGTGCCAGGGGCAACTCTAGGTATTTTACGGTAGTCATCTTGCTTGTCCGAGTCTGTTGGCTTTCTGGATTCTGGGTACAAGTAACGAAGAAAGTTCGTAGCTAATGCGGCCTGACCAGATCTGTTGAGGTGAATACCATCGGGGCATAAGTGACAATAGGTAACGTTAGCATTATCAATAAAGCCCCATCCCCGCTGGTGAGCAGCATCCTTTAAGTAATTGTTGGTAGCCTTTACTTTGGCTATTTCCGAGGCAGTCTCGCCGTACCGGTGAATGACGCCCGATAGAGCAAGCCGCTGGTGAGTCGGTACTTCAGGGTATGACTGGATTGACTCTACCAGTGAGACCACTTTGTCCCGGAAGTGCTCAGCGCTGTATTTTACGTTGTTGGTGCCGATGTGCAGGATTATTTCAGATGGTTTGTGTTGTTTCACATGAGCAATGACGTGTGGGTAGATGTCATCAACCCTGGCACCGGGTTTGGATGAACATTGAACCTGCTTGGACCGCGAGAGCTTGTGACCTTTAATATGCTTGATCATGGAGTCACCGATTACCAAAACGTCAGTCCGGGGGGAAGATTTACAGTTGTGTTGTTTGCGGTGCTTTTGTCGGTATTGACTAAGTTGCTGCTGGAAGGTTGGATATTCGGGTTGTTGCTGTGAGTGCTGGGTTTTCTCGCTAGAGACTTGGGTAGATTGCATGGCGTCGTAGTATGTGTCAATAATCCGTTCCATATCTCGAACGGAATCATCATTCGAGTCAGCTTCACTGCATTCAGACAATACTGAAAAGCGGTTTGAGGTCGGCACTGGGTCTGAACAATGGCTTTGTTGTGAAGATGCGCTCGGGCCTGCATTCACACTATTATTGTCTTCGTCGGCACTCATCAGCATATCAATAGTTGCTTGAAGGCTGCGGCGTTCATCTTTTAGTTCTTGTAGTTGTTGTTTGTCGGAATTTTCAACAACATTTACTTTATCAAAAAGCGCTGAAATTTGACTTGATAATTTTGAATCTAGCACTTTTATATCTTGTTGTAACTGGTTAACTGCAAATAGAATCTTTTCCAACATGGCGTGATTTGTATCATGTGTAGGTACCGGTTCATGTGTATTTGCTCCGGGACGGTTTGTAGGTGTCATGGCGTCGTCGTTTGAAGCAGCAGTTGTTTTAGTTGATTTAGCCTTGGCATTACCGCTGTTGCTCAGGCAAGATTTAGGAAAGCTTGATCGGTGTTCAAACACAAAGAGACATAGTTCTCGTATGTCATCAGCTGCTGTCTCAGCAGATCTGTGTGCCTTTAGCGTACCTGAAATAGCTGCGTCGCCATCTTGGATCTGGTCACTGAGAACACATTTTTCTTTGGCCGATTCGAAAACAGTTTTCCTAACACTGGTATTATTTAATTTCTGATTGCACGATCTCAAACTGCCAATCGCAACACATTCTACACTGTAAAAACCAACGGCTAACACTTTTTTAACACTTCAACGCTTTAATATTAATACTTTACACGTATAGGTATATGAAAGCGTTGCTACCTAAATTAACACTTTCAAGCGTTGATAAATCACCCACGCCAACGCCTATTTGTACGCGTTTTAGTGTTAATCGCGTGCAACACCTCCTATACCTTTACGTGTAAAGAATTAATATTAACGCGTTGAAGTGTTAAAAAGTGTTAGCCGTTGGTTTTTACAGTGTAGTATTAAAACACAACACACTTAATTTGCAAAGTACAGCTTTTCTAGTTCCATGTGTTTGTTTTTCCTTTGATTTCAGTCGTTTTGTATGCTGCTGCCGTACTACACATCAAGAAGCTGAAGCACACCATTGTTTTAGCGACTGTGTAGTCATGCAATATCAGTATATAGGGCCTACATAGCCTAACACGAACCTTAGGGCTTAAAATGAACGACGGCCACGACGGCCAGTGCCGTCGTTGCCTTCTTACTGGCCGAGGTGCCCCACAAAAAATCTCCGTTTTCACGGCAAGTTTTGCCTTGCCCCATATTTACCTTGGCCGTCGTGCTCTTTTTGCAAAAACACAGCCACTACAAACCAAACAAACTGAATCTGGCTTCGCGACAGTACACACATCACTACTTTGTACACAAACTGAATCTAGTCCAGTTTCGGAGTGTGCCGATACTTCAAGCAGTGACACCCACCGCAAGAATAAATGTGTATTCGTACATATACACATACCACCAGCAGGAGTAGGTACGGCAGATCTTACGTGCAAAGTGAACTGACTTTCTTTTTACATGTATTTGCACGCGCGGTACACAATACGCATTGATATTCGTGTACGAGGCAAACGAAGATGAACAGTTGTATTGCGAACGTGGAAAATGAGTCTAGACCAATTCTTACGGCAAAATACACCAAGGAACTTCGTTTCTGTTTCGAATAGTTTCTCGATTTGTTTTCTTTTTTTTCTGAATAGTAAATAGTAAAAACAGGAGGCGGCGGCCAAAATGGAGGCGGGCGGGGACGAGAAACATTAAATTTCTTTTACTTGGCCTAAGGTTCTCGGTCTCGTTTGCTCCTTAAATTAAAAATATCCCAAAGATATCACAGTAAAGAAAAATGGTTTTGGACCTTTTGATCCATAGCCCATCCCACTATCCACTAGACTAGTCTGCAGCAGCTCGACAACAGCCGTTCCTTAAAATGATTTAATGTAACTAGTTGACTAAACAAAACAATGCTGTGACGTTCCGTTCTTATTATAATGAATAAACATGCTTTCTCATAAAAACTAATGAATTGTTCATAAGCATTCATACACCCACCTACGGACAAAAACTAGCTCACCGGCGATACCACACGGAGTCACCCGACCAAATGTGACGCACTTTTCCAAGATGGCGCGGCTCAAATCCAATATGTCGCCCCACAGGGGCGAAGTTAAGGTCTTTATAGTATATATGTGGACTGGAGTACGCATTTACATGGGGTTTGGGCCGGCCAGATTCAGAGGTCAGCGGGATTTGAGTGTACGGTTCGGGCTGTATTTTGGTACAGGATTTGGACTACAATTGTTAAGGCTATATTTAGAGACATGGTTGGGCTACATTAAGGGTTCAGACTGCAGTCAGGTAGTACATGATTGTGGTAGATTTAGGGCCCGTGCTACATTTCGGTACAGAATTTGGGACACATTTAGGGCTGGAGCTGCATTTAGATTAGGTTTTGGGCTACATTTGGTGATGCCATACACACACAAGTGTGTAAACACCTTCAATCGAGGACCTCCTAATGTCCTCCTATTGTTCATACTTGGCAAGGACTCTCATTGGTTTTGTACACGGTTTTCAAATGGGAACCTTTCTCAACTGGAGACCCTTAGCTATTGTCCTCTCTTGTTAAAGGTCCCTATTAAATGCCAAAACAAACACTAGCATCAACGCCCAAAATATTAAACGATATTTGGTGTTGACAATTTAATAGTTTATATGAGTTACTGCTCGGATCTATTTAATTCTTTACCCTTAATGCTGACAAGCCCATATTTTCATGGATTACTCCCAGGTGCTCTCGGTGGAGTTATGACGAATAGGTTCGGATGCAGAATCACGGGAGTAGTCGGGGGTTTATTGATGACCCTTGGTGTCTTCTGTAGCGTGTGGGCAAACAAACTGTTTTATCTCTACATTACAGCTGCACTGGCAGGTATTTTTGTCTTTTTCTTTTCAAGAATGTAACTAGCATGATCCTTTGATTTACTCGGTCAAACCATTCGTGTACTTGCGTGGTAATAGAATCATTTAATTTCAAGTAAAACCCTTTAACTGCTGAAACGCAATCTCGTTTGTGTTCACAGATGCCTAGTTAATTTAACAATTAAATGACTAAGACGGTTGTCAGTTCGTGAAAACAAAAACCACGACTGCTTTGGACGGAGTGCTCGCATAACAAGTGCAACACTTGGGTGTCAGTTCGTAAAAACATGCGCACACAATGTGAGCGTACCCGGTCGTATATCAGTTCATGAAAAACAAATTATTACACGTTGAGAGCGCGCCCACAGTACTTGCGTCTCACTTCACGAACTGACACCGTACTCAGTGTCACTTCGTGAACCCGAACACTGTTGCACCCACCCACCATAACCAGGGGCCAATTTCATAGAGATACTTAAGCACACAAATCCTTGATTAGTAAAATCAGGTTGAGCCAAAACTCCATGTGATGTATCTTGCTTGTGACTGGTATTAAGCTTGCTTAGCATGCAATCCCATAATAATGCACTGCACTGCATTGCATTGCACTGCACTGCACACTGCACTGCAATGCAATGCAATGCAATGCAATGATCCGATTTTGTGTTCTTTGTCCAAACAAGGGTGTGGTGCTGGGATCTGTTTCAACACGAGCTTAGTTGCTGTCGCCATATATTTCAGAAAGAAATACAACACTGCGCACGCCATAGCGATGTCGGGGTGTGGAACGGGGGACGTGATATCGCCTCTGCTGATTCAACTTTTGCTAAGTACCTACGGTTGGATGGGGGCATCTCTGATCCTCTCCGCAGTAATGGTGAATGTGGTCGCAGCATCGATGCTCTTTCGGTCTCCTCGGCATTTCAGGATTTTTAAGAGAGACTCAACCACTGATCAACCACCGAAACCGACATCTGACGCCAACTCCATGAACGATCATCAGTTGGAGATCCCGAATGAAATTGTTGACACTGGAACATATGTTGATACTGGTAATGGAGTATGCGATGTTTCAGGTAAACCAGAAGCAAGTGAAGTGCCATATTCATGCGTCAAGGACGGGGATTCAGAGCCGAGTGAACATACCTCGCTAAAAGCCTCCAACATGATAACCGGAACAACAATCACCAGCCTTGTCACTAGATTATCCACAACTCTCGGATTCAGTGTTTTCTGTAAGAGCTATCGCTTTGCCCTGTTGTGCCTCGTCCAGATTGAAATTAGCTTCCCTTTCTATGCCGCACTGCTGTTCATCATTCCTCGTGCACAGAGCATCGGCGTTGCGCCCTCCGCGGCCGCGTTCCTGCTGAGCATCTACGGCTTCGGAAGTCTGTTCGGACGTCTTGCAAACGGATTCCTGATCAGCTGCAGGCTATCCGCGGAAAATGTGAACGCTGTGTTTGCGGCCTTGTCGAGTGTTCTCTTGCTGGTCATCAACGTTGACGGCTACGTGTTTATTGCTATGGCTGCGTTCGGGCTTGGCTTTGCAAACGCGGTGATCTTCTCTGTGGCTATCGTCCTTACGCGGCAGTTTGTGGGGATGGCACTGTTCTCCGTCAGTATCGGGTTGCATTATACACTGCAGGGCATCGGGCCACTGGCTGGACCGGTTTTTGCAGGTAGATCGAAACCTTCTCTCTGATAACTCTCACATTCAAGTTTATCCCAGTCTAAAAATTATAATTTCCAGGCACCAAACAGACAAGAACATTTCAATTGCTTTCACCCCAATGAAACTGATTGGTAAACAATAATCACAATTAAAAATGAAGTGAATATGAATCGTGTGAATGCATTTGCTCTCCCCTAAACATGGAGTGCAGTGAATCATGAAACTCACGTGAGTGCGTTTGAGATTTTATGTGCACAATTTTGCACAAACTGTCCCACATGTACATTTACTACATATTTACTGGCTGTCCGTAAAGGAGTCTGTATTCCATTGGTACAGTAGTCATCTCCCCACCATCCTGGTCAGGACTTGCTATTGTTCCTACACACTAACCCATCCCCGACTAAGCACACGTTTACGTGTGAGGACACCTTCCAGACAAAAGAAAATTCGTGGGGAGTATTGTTCCCTTTGTTATGGCCTCTTTTTTGTCCTCACCAGTACGTTACCAATAATACATGTCTATTCGCCATGCATTTTGTTTGTATCATTTAGGGTGGCTGTTTGATTTAACGGAGAACTACAAGACAGTCTTCTACGTGCTGGCTGGGATATACTTCGCGTGCGCCTTACAGATGCTTCTCTTCCCTCTGCTGAAGCGACTGGAACCGGGAATACACATCAAACCCATGGACAAATAGGCAGACTGCTGCTGCTGCTGCTGCTGCTGCTGCTGCTGCTGCTGCTGCTGCTGCTGCTGCTGCTGCTGCTGCTGCTGCTGCTGCTGCTGCTGCTGCTGCTGCTGCTGCTGCTGCTGCTGCTGCTGCTGCTGCTGCTGCTGCTGCTGCTGCTGCTGCTGCTGCTGCTGCTGCTGCTGCTGCTGCTGCTGCTGCTGCTGCTGCTGCTGCTGCTGCTGCTGCTGCTGCTGCTGCTGCTGCTGCTGCTGCTGCTGCTGCTGCTGCTGCTGCTGCTGCTGCTGCTGCTGCTGCTGCTGCCGCCGCTGCCAAGTACTGTTGGTGTTATATCAAAGGAACAATAGGAAACACAAAGCATTTTCCTCAGTAGTATCGGAAAACACAACTGTTTAGAAAAGTGATTAATTGCTAAACACAGTTTTTGCAGTGTAGGTATTAATGCACAGATAATGCAGTCGGAAATCTTCAATCACCCTTTGCGCCCATGGGGTAAAAACTAGAGGTTTGCCGGCCAATTTCTGGAAAGGTTTGTTTATTTTCAATAACACGCTTTCAAATTCACGCCGTTTTCAAATTAGGGCTTCTTTGCCATTCAAATTCGATTTCGTGCACATATTTCGTTTTAGTCATTCCGTTTCGTTTTTAGGCAATCAAAACTATATTTTCATCATCCTTAAGGTAAATATGGTGCAATCACATTAAGAGTCAGTGCACATGATTTTTGTATCTGATTGTGTTTTTCTTTTTCGTTTATGGGCAGTCAATTTCACATTTAGTTTTAATGTGAATTTAACATTTGTTAAATTTTGTTTTTTTAGTATTATGCAAGTATTATGGATGTCAAGCCACTTAATATTGCCTTAGTAGGAATTCTACTGTGTGTGTTTTAAATTTGAAGACAAAGCAAACTTGAAAACAAATAGATACAAATCAAATGGAGCTATCAATATGAAATACATGTAGATTTTATAATTGTTGCCTTTTGTTTGTTTTCACGGAGTATTTTTAATAGATTGACCCTATAATAATGCTCATTATTATGATTATGATCATTCACACCCTTTGCGATATTCCTCCATCGACGTTCGGAGCTGCATGTGTAGCCGCTCTTTTTTATCAAGATCAATACCCAAGATTTTTAAGGATTTAGTAGCTTGTGTAAAATAAATTCGCAGCTTTGTCTTCATTAAAGTAATGAAATGTTTCTGTATGTAAATCATTTCACAGCCTCGTTTAGACATAATATGTACAAGTTACACCTGTTGTGTTAGATTAACACCCTGCAATATCTCTATTAAAGGGATCAATCAATACCAATACTTCATGGTGTTGATCTAACACCAGTTTTTGCAGTGTACTTAAAACTGCTAAATTTGAACATTATGACCAAACCCAAAACCAAACCAAGACCCAAGACCTAAACCTCAAAACACAATCCCCTCCAAAAATAACCAACCCAAAACCAAACCCCAAAACCTCCAAACGCAAAACCAAAAACCCAATCCCCAAAACTCAGACCCCAAACCCCACACACCGACAACCCAACCCAAAACCCCAAACCCAATCCCCAAAATCACCAAACCCAATCCCCCAAACCCGAAACCCCAAACCCGAAACCCAAAACCCAAAACCCCCGATCACCTGAGTGTTTGCAACTGAAACAAACACTTTCCTCTAGTTCATTTTTTCCAGAAACTACTCTATACAAGAACTGAAAAGAAATGAGACGAAATCATGACGTCACTTCGTATTTTGCATTTACGGGACACATTAATTGTTTCTCTTAATGTTTAACACCTTGCCTTACATGTATGTGCTTTTGAAAATCATATGATGACACACATTGTTGTTAACTTTGTGCACATCTTCATGGCATTACAATTTTTGTATTTATCATTAATCTAGGCCTATATAACGATCTTAAAAATGCGTATATTCAGAAAGTTGAAAACATCGCACGATTCCGCATAGGCGGCGGAACAGGGGGCAATCCCCCACCACTTTTTCCAATTGAAGGAAACCCCCCCCCCCCCACCCCCACCCCACTTTTGGCGGTTTCGCATAAACAAAACATAAGGCCTTTTCACACTAGACAAAATCTCGGGGGTGGTCCCGGGGCGACGCGGGGGTGAGAATGTGCGACGTTTCCCACTAGCCAACTCCGAGATTGGTCTCGCCCCGGGGCGAACTCACCCCTGCTCCGAACTCACCCCTGCCTGCTCCAGGACCAGGAGTGAGATTTTTCAACCCGAGGCGAGGCCGATTTCGGGGTGGCCCCGGGGAGAAATGGCTAGTGTGAAACGTGACACATTCTCACCCCCGCGCGCGGTGTTTCGTACAACCCGGGTTGAGAAACAGGTTGTCCCGACGTAATTTACAAAAGAAGACCAAATGTCATGTCAAAGCGCGCTATTGTTAATTGTACAGCAGCTTGGCCGAAAGCACAGCGCACCGCCGGTAATTTGTATATTCGTACAGTTCAATAATCATGGAGAAGACAATGAAGAAAATAGAACGGATTAGTGTGAAATGTTCATGCCCAACCCGGGGACGAGCTCACCCCCCGGGGTTGGCTGAGGTAGGTTTGCGCGAAACGAGTGTGAAACGACGCGGGGTTGAACTCGGGGTTGAAAACGCCGGGGCGGCCCCGGGGCGAGTTCGCCCCGGGGTTCGGGGCTCTATAGTGTGAAAAGGCCTATAGAAAAGAACAGCAGCCAGCCGGCGCTGCCCCACTCCCCCCCCCCCCCAACACTTTCAAAATTGTTCCCTCGCACCTGCGATGACGTCATCACGTGTCCACGTTATATGAATCCACCATTTATATCACGATTGCAGTTGTGTGTTTTAAACACCACAAATTGGATAACGTGACCCAAAAATGACCCAACTTGGTGCATGTGACATATCGAAGCTGTTACAAAAGAATTTTGAAACTAACTTGTTTCGTTCGGTAGATATTTTGAAAAGAATATTAAAATGCAAATGTTCAAATACATGTATTTATAAAATATCACACCATGACGTCACCATGAGGTCCTTTTTTTATAACACGTCCCTGTCTGTATATAAACAAAACTTCAGCTTGAATAAAAGTTCAGCCTGTCTTGAGACACCTGGTGACGTCATAATAACGTCAGCCTTCGGCACACAATTTCTGCTTTGGATCTGCGAGGTCTGCACATTTTGATTAAAATCCGAGGTTGTTTAATGGCCGAAGTGTCGCCGACAAAATTTATGTGCAAAGTCATTTTGGATATCAGCAAAAATAGAAAGTAAGTTGAAAAACAGAAACAAAGGCTTTTCCGACAAAAATGGCGAGTACAGAAAAACCAAACATGGACAGTAAAGGGCAAGTAGTATACCGTAAAATTAATTTCTAGCAACTTTCCAGAATTTTAATTTTTTGCAGTTTTTCCAATTGGTTTGTTAAGATATCAAGACAAGTGGCAACAATGGTTTAGAGTAGTTATCTGTTATAAGAACACTGTTCAACCGTCTTCGTCTGTGTGTGTTTCATTATCATCTATTCCTGGCTCGAGGCGTCTCAATACAGGAAACAGGAGAACCATCTGCAAAGCACAGGCAAAGTACATCCCGGCCAGAATAATGAAAACCGTCTTATAGCTCTGTGTTGCGTCAAACAGCCAACCTATGGACCAAAACGTTTAACAAGAATTATATTTTTAAAACCATCTTTAATGAGGAAAACCAATCGAGCAGAAGCTGATCATTTGGGGCCCTCACATTAAATAAAAAAATACATCAAAACAAAGACAAAACTTCAACAATATACAGCACAACTAGATTAAAAGCAAATTTCTTAAAGAATTAATTAAGAAATAATTTATAGAAAATTGCACACAGAGGACATTAAAAATACGAGCTCCCCTCATCCTCCACCCGGAAAATCCTAAAAATATATTTGTTCAAACTTTATTTTCCTTCAGCAATTGCAGAAAAGAAAAATAGGAGTTTGAGCGGATAGTACATGGAACCCCAGAATAGGAATTTCCCGGCCAATTTGCGAATTTTTCTGATCATTTTCATTATTGGTCATTCAGATTCGCGTGATTTTTTACACATCTGATCAGATTAGGTGTTTCTTGTTTCTTGTTCACTGTTGGGCATTCAATTTCAATTTGTAAGCACCCAAGACTTTGTTCCTAATGTCCGTTTTCGTTTAGGTGCATTCCATTTCGTTTTTGTGCATTCAAGACTTCATTTGCAGCAATTGTTTTTGACATCTTTTAAAGGTAAGCCTTCAAAATAGCGAACGTATAGGTGTGCATACGACGTGTGACCATTCTTTTCTTTTCTTATTCGTTTATGGGCAATCATTTTCATCAATTGGCCATTCAAATTAATAAGATTGTTTAATTGATATATTTCCCGACTGTCTTCTGAAGGCTTTTAAATCTCTGTGTCTGTAAAATGTATAATGGAACACCTTAACTGATATGAAAGATGGATGATGTAACGAACTAATGAAATGAAAAGGGCTAAGGAATTATCTTTTTTACTGTTGGCCTTTGTTTAAAAGTTGGAACTAAAAAACGGGGCATCTGTATGTTACCAACCATGTTTGTGAATCCTTTAACTTTGTACTATTCACCCATCGATCTCTTCACGTGCAAGACATCGGGGCAAGTATGTTTGGCAATGGTTGTACCATCGGGAACACTTCCTTTTTGTCGAATGTTTTCTTGGCCCACTTCCATCAGATATTCACACCTTCATAGATCACTCATGTAGGTTCACCATATATCTGTCCGAACACAGTTAAGAAAGAGAGGTGTGCATCTACGGATTGAAGACGTTAGATATGATTTACACCGAGACAACTCGTACTTTTATAGGATTACGGACACGTAGGAATGTGGACATACATGAAAAGATGCTTGAAAAAAGGTGAAAATTTGTTTGCCCAAATACCCGATCAACCCCCTTGTACTGGTAAGGACGAAATTGAATGAACAGTGCGATACTTTTAATTTAAATGCAGGGACGAATGAAGCTAAAAGACGATAGCATGCTCGGATAGTGAAATGGAATGACTATTTTTGATTGTCGAATGACGATCTGCGTGATCATTCAATTTCAATCTAAATTGAATGAGCCAGGCGTTAAAATGAATGGAAAATTTGTGAAATTGGCCGGGGAAATCCGGAAACCTAGAATAGAGTAACCGCCCTAAGAACGCCCTTCGTAGCTCAACTAAATTACAGTGTAACCTAATATTAGTACTGCTCATCGGGCCTGACAATCGTTCCTTGAACCTTCTCAACTCACTGGGAAATATGTAGCCCCATAAGTATATTTAACCCGGCCACCAAGTTAAGCGCACGTGGGCTAATCAAACACATAACTATGATCACCGCCCAAATATTCTTCTTTGGAAATAAGCAACTTGTGACAAAGTGTCTTGCTCAAAGCCACAAGTACCACGGCCCCTGTTGGACTCGGATCCACATTCTGTCGCAGCACCAATATCTTGAGTCAGTAACAAAAAGGTAATAACATAATGTTTGCAAAACCTTCATGGGCCATGAATGCATTGAAATGGACATTGAAAATAAATTGACAAGGAATAGACAAAATGCATGATTTCGACCACACTGACCATGTATAAGCCAGTTCGGTATTTCAACTGCGCATGTGCACATTGACATTTTAATCCCGAATGACCCGCGTGACCTAACGCGCGCGTGTGAACGCAAAAGGTGGTCGCAATCAGAATGGGCGTTCGCGTGACATGGCGTGACATTACGTCAGCAATGTTATCCCGAATAACCTTCGACCTTTGGAGATAGCGAACTGGCTTCTTCAGGGAGGACATCTGTTCTGAACAGGTAGTGTTGTCAGCGGCACCGCTGTTTTTGCAGCGGTAACCCATTCAGTCATTTGTATCCGGTTTTTAAATGGAATCCTAACTTTTTGGACATAAACACGAGGTTAACAATTATGCGGGAAACTCAAACTTTGTCGAAAATGAAATATTCCATGATAACACCGCCTGTGCGAAGTCGCAAATCCAGAATGACGTCATTATCAGAGCCACCTGGCTATTCCAGTACCTAAAAAAATAGCGGTTTAATAAGAATGTGAACATTCCGTATGATCATTAGAATATAATGCAATCAGTGCAGCGGCCATTGAAGAAAAACATTTGAAAGTAAAGAGCATAGGGCCTACATGTAGTTATCGGCGCTAATTTTAGAGTGCTACTGCAACCAAACCCAATAAAAAGAATTTTTTTTTAAAATAGTAACATAAGGCTCTACGCCAGCCCCCAAACCGTTCAAGTAAATCGGTCAAGCGTGTCACATGCGCGCACTTGGTATAACTTGCGCCTTACGGAATACGATGATCACTGCAAGGCGGTCCACACGTGGTGGTTTTGTCTGGCAGACTTGTATTCGAGTCACCAAACATCGAGTCCGAGTCCGAGTCCGAGTCCAAGTCACCTATCCCGAGTCCGAGTCCGAGTCCGAGTCCGAGTCCGAGTCCGAGTCCGAGTCCGAGTCCGAGTCCGAGTCCGAGTCCGAGTCCGAGTCCGAGTCCGAGTCCGAGTCCGAGTCCGAGTCCGAGTCCGAGTCCGAGTCCGAGTCCGAGTCCGAGTCCCGAGTCCGAGTCCCGAGTCATACATATCGAGTCCGAGTCCTAGTCACGAGTCACAAAGGTCGAGTCACGAGTACGAGTCACGAGTCACCTTTAACTACTGTATTTGAAATACATTTTGATGTACCGCGAAAAGCTAACAGTGTAAATGGTTCAATTTGTTTACAGCTTTTCTCTAATTTAATGAACTAGAAATATGTACCATATACAGTATGTCAAATAAACCATGAGATTAGCCACTGAAGTCATTCGATCTAGATGTTACATGTATACCTTGTCCTTTATTTAATTAACATAAGAAACGGAACTTTTACAAACAAGGGGTTAATTTACACCTTCCATGTCGAAGCCTTTCACCAAATGATACAATAAGAATTGTACAAAGTACGTCAGATCCATAAATGAGGGTAACCAGCTGCGACTCAGATGCTTCATACAGCAACACACATGATTCAAAGCTACATGTATTGACTGGAAAAAGCGCCAGTCTGTGCCTGGAACAGATACTAGAATATTTCATGGTGACAAAATTTCACGCTACACCGGACAATATCAACTTGTATTCACGCAGTATCACATTTGGGCGCCAGGGTACATGTTTCGATACATTGATTTCCCTAATCAATATATCGGAAACAAGCCAACCGCGCACACGCATGTACAGTATTATATTTGTACATGAGATCTCGAGTTGCTCGGATCTGCGTACACTGCCTGTATCGCTTGCTCAAAGAAGTTGCAAGTTTCAAGTCATTCAGGTCGAGTCCGAGTCCGAGTCCGAGTCCGAGTCCGAGTCCGAGTCCGAGTCCGAGTCCGAGTCCGAGTCCGAGTCCGAGTCCGAGTTCACAGGGCCGAGTCCGAGTCCGAGTCCGAGTCCGAGTCCGAGTCCGAGTCCGAGTCCGAGTCCGAGTCCGAGTCATTTGTCATCCTGACTCGAGTCCGAATCCGAGTCCGAGTCACGAAAAATGTTGTCTGCTCACATGGGTGATAATGATAGGCGGTACTAATTCTAGAAAGCCTATACCTGCTGTTACGGGTCCAATCAGAGCTCCAATGCCCGTACACACAAAACTCAGTCCGATGCTAATCGCGAAACGCTTTAGACCTACAAAACGTCGAGTCAATTAGACAATGGTTATTGCGTAAAAAGCACTGGTAGCAAAGCCCTGCAGAAACGAAGCAATTGCAAGGGGGAGATAGTCATCCACATTGAGAAGAAGAAGCGACGCACCGGCCAAGGCAACACAGACAGCACTGACGTGCTCTCCGGAGAGCTTCAGGCTGATGAGCAGTCCGTGGCCAAGACGGCCCAGCATGCCACCGATGCCGTAAATGCTAAGCAGGAACGCGGTTCTTGAGGGCGCCACGTCCATACTTTCAGCACGAGGGATGGTGTAGAGCAAATCCCCGAAGCAGGGAATGCTGAACTTGATCTGAAGGAGGCACAACAGGGCGAAGCAGTAGCTTTTGGCGAAGACGTCCAAGCCGAGCCCAGACAACAGTCTTTTCGGGAGAAGGAAAGCTTTGGGTGTATCCGAAGTACCTTGGAGTGCAACGTAACTAGGCCTACGTCCCTCGGCTTTATCGGTGCCACTAACATACTGGACTTCGATGTTTTTTCCCAGTTCGTCCGAGAAAGGCTCGGATAACGAGCTAATGTTTGAGAAATCTTCGGTACAAGCGTCAGTCCGGTTTGCATTAACCACGCCCTCTGTTTCGCAACCAGACACTGTGACTTTAATATCTGTGTCTCCATGTTTAGTGTAGTGGCGATTTGTAAATGATCTGTTACCGGACGGGGGACGAAAGACTGCAAAAAAAGCAATCATGTTTGCCACGGTGGCCGCAACGATCAAAGTCGCCCCCCTCCACCCATATGAATCTAGAAGAAGTTGGAGCAAGAGAGGTGCGACGATGGCCCCGGTACCTGCACCGGAGTAGGCTACGGCGTTGGCGGTTTTGTACCTCCTTTTGAAGTACAGGGCGACTGCAACGAGCATTGGGTTTAGCGCAATTCCCATGGCAGTTCCTGGAGAAAAATAATATTATGAGGAAAGCAATAACCGCAAATGATATACACTTACTCTAATAAGTACCCCAACAATTTATGTGTATTATCACGCCCATCAGGGCCGAGCCTTTTTGGCTCTCTCTGGACCGAGCCTTTTTGGCTCTCTCTGGACCGGGAACGGGCACATTGCCGAATGTCAAATGTATTTGGAATTAGACCCGCTATTCTAATGTCCACTCAGAATGGCCGGAGTATGATCAGAGACCGGCTATTCTAATGTGAACTCAGAATGGCCGGAGTATGATCAAAGACCGACTATTCTAATGTCCACTCAGAATGGCCGGAGTATGATCAAAGACTGGCTATTCTAATGTCCACTCAGAATGGCTGGAGTATGATCAGAGACCGGCTATTCTAATGAACACTCAGAATGGCTGGAGTATGATCAAAGACCGACTATTCTAATGTACACTCAGAATGGCTGGAGTATGATCAGAGACCGGCTATTCTAATGTGAACTCAGAATGGCCGGAGTATGATCAAAGACCGGCTATTCTAATGTCCACTCAGAATGGCCGGAGTATGATCAAAGACTGGCTATTCTAATGTCCACTCAGAATGGCTGGAGTATGATCAGAGACCGGCTATTCTAATGAACACTCAGAATGGCTGGAGTATGATCAAAGACCGGCTATTCTAATGTCCACTCAGAATGGCTGGAGTATGATCAGAGACCGGCTATTCTAATGAACACTCAGAATGGCTGGAGTATGATCAAAGACTGGCTATTCTAATGTCCACTCAGAATGGCTGGAGTATGATCAGAGACCGGCTATTCTAATGTCCACTCAGAATGGCCGAAGTATGATCAGAGACTGGCTGTTCGAATGTCCACCCCTCAGAGTGGCCGAAGTCTAAACTGAGACCGGCTATTCTAATTTCCACTTTGAATGGCCGGAGTATAAGAGACCTGTTATTCTAATGTCCACTCGGAATGGCCGGAGTATGTTCAGAGACCGGCCATTCTAATGTCCACTCAGAATGGCCGGAGTCTGATCAGAGGCTGGCTATTCCAATGTCCACTCAGAATGGCCGGAGTATGATCACAGACTGGCTATGCTAATGTCCACATATCAGAATGGCTGGAGTCTGTACTGAGACCACATACAAGTATTTCCATGTCCACTCCGATGTCAATGCTACATGTATCTTAGAATGGTGAAGTTGGAAATACATAGAATTTAACCTGTGCGTAAATCATTTGCTTTTGATCCGATTCACCTAAAAATATTGCCTTAATTACATTAGAAACCAGATAGATCCACTGACTAGAAATTCAATATTTTCCTTTAGTTCTTCTAAACCTTGTCATGTCAGATACAACTTCTTTAATTGGAATATTTGCCAAAATTGTTACACAAGCAGGCACATATGTACCATTTACGTACCCCATTAATTGGGACTCCACACACAATGCATGCGGTTTCTTTCGTTCTCTTTAGACAGTGAAACAGTCTTTCACTAGTCGAACTCTAAAATTTGAGTCCTCTTTTCTTGTTTGTCTAATATTCTCTGAACTCATTGATCACCGTGTTAAATGCGAAATACTGTCAAACGAAGGCTGCAAGAAGTGCGTCTTATTGTGCAAAACATTGTACTCTGCTCTGTACATTTTCCTTTTAATTTTTTACGGACTAAAATGTCCTTACCTTCTATGGAAAGCAGTTATAAACTTATTTTCACAAAAATAGAAATCTTTATAACTTGACAAAATTTTGGAAAATAATAAGAATTTTGAAATAAAATAGTATGTTGACGTATTTCTCCCCTGCCAGGTGATTTTCTTACTCTAAACTTTGTGTTTTTACTAACTGATTGGAAATGGAACATTTTTAATGTGATAATTTTGCCAAATCCGAAACAAAGTTGATATTTTCAGTGGAAAAATGCCAACATGACCAAATATGAAACCAGGGAAATAGATCTGAACACGCTCTTGCCAGTTTCTTTGTTCACTTTGAAAATGTATTCAAATTTACCTAGTCAGTTTCCCTTGTGGATTGTTTGACGAATACTAATTACTGGTTCTTTGTCTTAATGTACTTTAATGTACTTCTGTATTTCTTAAAGTCCGCTCTCATTTTATCAGTTCGATTGTCTATCCGTCAATGACCTGTCTACCATGTACCTAGACATCGAGGGAGATATGTATGAGAATTCCAATGCTTGACCAGGCATGCATTAAAAACACCGCCGGGAAATCGGCTGCACATTTAGCGAAATAGATTGATGATAAATTAATAGGAAAACAGGATTGCAAATTTGCATTCGAATTCGCGCTAAAAAGAATTACCAATATTAAATGCAGTGCATATTCGGAAACTCGTACGCTGAATTTTCACGACTTAATGCACCTTTATGGAAATAGAATTATCAATTGCTAAATGGAAAACGGGATTGTGAACGTTCATTCTATTTCGCACGAAAACGAATGTATCTTTTAGAAATTAATGTGCACATTTTGCGAAATAGTCCGGGAAAACCTATATTTTCGTTATGTTCCATGCAAAGATATGTGAAAGATTATCTCTCAACTCATGACAGATATTTAGCATACAATCAATTAATATTTGGACTGGTTCACAGTGCCATAGGCTTGTGTATAAACGACAAGGTTTATTTGGCCTCCATACCCACAATGTATTGAGAATGTCGAAAAGGTTTATTTACATAATGTAGGTTCCAAATTTGGCTCCAAAGATATAGAAGAATGCATGTGAAGCCGTTGGCAACTTCACCTTTATAGCACATGAAATTTAATTCGAACAATTCGTCACCGTTTTCACGAAGAGCCACACATGTGGATTTTGAAGAAAAAGCGTTTTCGAGATAATCGCAAGAGAAGTTTCTCCTATTTTAAAACTGCCAAAAATACTACTTTGCAACAACTTTGTGCAGTAAGGAAACATTCACATGATTCTATGAGAGGTGAATTTTTGCGTGAACCCAGTAATTAGAATTAACACGGTGGTTAATTAGCCTAAATTAATTAATAAAGATGCGTGTCCCTTCGTGAAAACGAAAATTCAGGTTTTCTTACATTGTGGCCCTTTCTGTTCAATGTGTTTTTCCATATGGAAGGGGCGCACGTGTTTAAGTGCGCGCAGCTGAGAATGTAACAAAGATGTGTGGCTCTTCGTGAAAACGAAAATCTCAGTTGACCTACTTTTACTCTTTTCCGTGCTATACGTTTTGTATGCGTTCAAGGGGCAGTAATCTTTGCGTCTCTTCGTGAAAACGCAAATTGCAATTATCGAGATGTCTGCCCCTTGCATAATTAATGTAATTTGGAAATTAATGATGTTTTGCTTACAGAAGCATGTCAAAATGGTTAAGTAGAGTGTTTTAAAGCAAAATAGTGACAAAAATCGAAATCGAAAAAATTGTCATTTTTGACATGTGTGGCTCTTCGTGAAAACGGTGACGAATTGTTTTACAGCGCATGTGATACCACCGTTACCACCTTTACCGCCGTTCTAAGGGTACATCTGCCAGCGACGAACGCTCAGAAGGAGGTTGGGAAATCGTAGTCGTTATCGCGGCTCATTTAACACTGGCACTCGTCGATGGCTTGATTCGAATCAACTCCGTCTTTTATCGCACCTGCAAAAATGAATTCGAGACTAGTGCGGGAGAGACCGCAGCCATCCAGAGTATTATGTCGTCGCTTTCTTGCCTTTGCGGTGAGGGGTAAATACAGAATTAAAACAGGGTTTGGGTGCCATGCACCACGACGTACCAAAAACCTCGCGTTATACTGTCCGGTTGAACCTGGAGTTCTGCCACCTGTATTTCTTTTGTTTAGTATTTTTCAAAGTGATCAAAGAAAGCTGGCATAAGCGGGATTTGAACGTGCGACCTCCGGAGTACTGTACCGGTGGTCTACAACTGAGTTAAGACACGATTGGTAATCCTCCATTTTTTTTACTGAATTATTACAAAATACTTTACTAGACTGTAGTAGTCTCAACCATCCTGTTAAATGATGACACCAGGTGTGCTGTCGTTGTCAAGAAAAGTGGAAATTTATATCGTTTTCCAATGATTTCCAGCTGGAAATCGTTGGAAAACTGCCTTGTTTATGTAGCCTTTAACCAAGGCACGCGTGGCTACCCGGTCCCTGTAGCACCTTTTCATTTAGGGAAGTCCCACTGCACTTTGCGGCGTAGTCGAACACGACCCTGAGCTTCTCTTGCTTGTTTGAGTTGAAGACACAATGGTGGGGTAGATACCAGGAATATTCCGGCGATGACCCCAGCTCCTCTGCAGAGACCTTCTCGGCAAAGCCTCTGACTACCAAATTCTTTATTTCTGCACGGTACCGTGCATGCAGCTGTGGGTCCTTCGCCAGCCGCCTGCCAAGGGACTTTAGGCGCCCATCGGCCATCAACTTGCTGTCCGGCAGATTAGGGGGATCCGTCTTTAAATGGAATATCCACCACGTAGTGGCCATTCAACAGGGAGATAGAGTCATCCCATGTCTGTAATGCCTTTCTGTCGTCGATGGACATGGCTCTCTCGTCTGTAAATGAGTCACCTCCATCCAGTTTCTAAAATCTTTCAACCTGCGCCTCAAGACCTCCTTGAACGAAATTGGATACCGCTGCTCCTCCCGTTGATATCCTAGGGGGCCATTGATAGTCCATCAAAGGGGCGTTCTAACCGCATACGGCTCACCCTCCTTACCGTGGCGTACTTTAAGAGGCAACAGAACCCGGGGCACATCTTGGCCGATTAACATGTTTACACCTTCTTTGGACACCTGGGGGACTGGAATGTTCTTGAGGTGCTTGTAGCGGCTTAGCTCTTCATGTGTAGCACAGCTATCTCGAAGTGTAGGGAACTCTCTAAGGGCATAGACACGTGGCAAATGGAAAGTCTTGCTACCTCCACCTTTACTCCCAGACATTTCCAATGCAATCTCCAGTGTTTCGACCTGTGCACCTCTATTTAGGGTGTTGAGAGACAGGGCTTGTGGACTACCCTGTATGCCAAGCATCCTCACCAAATCTATGGAGCAGAAACTCTTGTTGCTGCCAGGGTCGAGTAGGGCATGGGTGCAGATGCTGTCATTTCTGCCGATGCCCTTTACGATCACCGTCACGATTGGCAATGCCACCTTGGAAGTATCCCGGTCCACTCCACATGCTAGACTGGTAGCTCCCATGTTCTGACTGTTAGTTGACTCTAGCTCTGTCGGAGCTTGAACATTGTTGCTACTGGAATACATCGTGCAGAAGTTTTGAGTGTCTCACTTTGCAACCTCCAACTCCGCATGCACCCTTATCACATCTTCTGGCAAAGTGGCGTCTAGCGGTCAGGCAGTTGAAACCTGTTCTTGCGGGCTACATCGAGACGATCATGGGGACTCATCTTAGCGAACTGCGTGCACTCGATTAACTGATGCCCTCCTGAGCACAGGGGGCAAGGTTGTTTCTGAGCATGCTGGTTCCCATTGCCCTTGCTAGGTCGGGTTCTACGGTCAGATGGCTGTGATGTAGTCTTGGCTTGGATGTTGAAGTTTGATCCCTTCCTTGATTCCCTGCCGCCTCTTTCCTCGAATCCATACACCGGATCGTTGGCCTCCCTTGCAGCCTTTCCGAGGAACTCTACAAGCTTCATGATGTTGGGATAGCGGCCTGTTTTGTCGAGGTGGTCTATAGCCTTTGGACGCCATTTAGACTGCAGGTACTGCGGTAGCCTCTTCACTATCAGCCTAAGGCTCCTCTTAGTATCCACCTCGTCCAGCTTGTCCATGGCTGTAAGCGCTAGAGTACAGCTACGCAGGTCATCGACAAGCCTTTTAATAGCCTTTTTTTCACCTGGCATGACCCGTGGACCGTCAGTGAGCCTCTGTACCCAGGTTTTGGAAATTCTGAAGTCATTTCCAAAACGCTCACGCAGCAGCTCTCTGACCTTGTAGTAGCTCTCGTCAGGTTCCATCATGGCGCAGCAACGGATGACTGCCAAGGCCTCGCCTTAACAATATTGGAGAAGCTGGTTGAGCTTAGCACTGGCTCCCACACTCGCGTTCCCAACGGTGCCATCAAAACCTTGAATAAAGACCCAGTAATCTAGTGGGTCGCCAATAAACTTAGCGAGCTCACACTTTGGGAGCAGCATAGTGTCGATCATTTGCCGTTGCATGTCCATGTGTGGTGTAGCTAGACTCGGCGATGGTGGCGTCAGGTCAGCCTTTAACCAATTGTCAACCTTTTCATGATCATCTGGGATAGAATTCGGCAATTCATGATCATGGTTTGAAGGAGCGATGCCATCAATTTCTTCAAGTGCCCCTTCTTCAGCCTCAGCCTTGGCAATCTGGACATGCAGCTCGAAATCTCTCTTACGTTGGTGCAATTTCAGCTCCTCTTCTTCAATGGATTTCATGGCTGCCATACTTTTGGCCTCTGCCATTAGTCTGGCCTTAGCTGCTGTTGCCTTCGCCCTAGCACTGCTTACCGAGCTTGAGTGAGAACACACTTCGCTCTTTGCACACTTGCACCGCTATGTGACTTTGACATTTTGCAGTTGGCTGTTGTGTGAAACCTAAGAACAATGACAGTGTGATTAATTACAAATTTTCCAAATTATAATGTATTACAACAGGTAATAAAGCACAATGCAGCGATTTACATAAGAACAATGAAAGTATAATCAATGCAACGTCTGAGAAAATGCAACAGAAATCACAGCAATAAAATGCACTGATAATCCAATAAAACAGGTATATTCTGACAAAAACAAAGCAAAAACATTAAATGGCAAACAAAGTGATAAAATATCACAGTATAATTCACTAGTTCACTTCAGTCAGTTCATAGTGTCAATAGTCCAAGGTACATGGTTCACCTCACATGTGGCTTCAAGTTCACAAGGGTCCACAGGGACATCGGTTCCAGAAACACTTTCCCGGGGTGCTAAAGGCCGATCTTGCACTGGGCGGGTCAAAGAGGTCACCTCTGCTAAACTGCTCCAGCTAATGGTCGTAAATCCACTTCCCGATGCTGAACATCTGGACTGAACTAAACCACTGGCTTGGCTGACACTGGGGTGGCACTGCATGCACTGAAGGTACCCACAGACGATCGGTAACTGAGGATCACTGGCATGGACAATCTATGCACATGCAGACTTCTGGCACACTAGACGAGCACAAACTTCAAGCCAATCTGAACCAACTCAAGGATGCTAGTCGGCACCCAGACTAAGAGTGGCTCAAAGTCATTAAACTGTGGAAGATTACTTAATGTTGTACACAATTTAGTCACAAACTGGAAACTGGCACAAACTGGCTTGCTTTACCGGATGAGTGACTCCCATCAGTAATTCCCGTGATCTCCGAGATTTTCGTTTAATCTGAGATTAATAAACCCAAAACTATCTTACAATAATAATATACTATTAGATGTACTGACAAATGCAATAAACTAATTAGATAAACCAATTAATACACTTAATGTACGTGAAATTTCAAATGGGTAGGACCACCCTTGAATAGAAGATTCGAAATAGAACTTGAACCCTAAATGCGGCAAAGAACAAATGGAATAATAACAGAAATGATAAACTTACGACTTTGTTGAGCTCACGACTACAACAATAATGGAACTTCTAGACCTTGCCCTCGGACTTGTAGATACAAAGACTTGCAATTAATTGCGGGATGTACCACAGACTGGAGGGAAACTTTAGATGTGTGCAGCAGGACGGCTACTGGTATAACTGCCTCACTGGCCACGTAGCGGCATGTTTTACATTGAGACAGAGGGACGGCATTGACCTACCCCCAAAGCTGCCAGGCCCGAACTTGGGCTTTTGGAATAATTTACGACTGATCATAATAAGTACTGGGGCATATGAGGCCGACTAAAAAAACTAAGAAAATATTAAAGAAACTGTGTGAGCCTGTGCTACAGTAATCTAAAACTCAAATCATTTGTGTATTGTGCCGTGTGTAAGTAAGAATCATGTCCCCATTAGGCCACCGCACACATGAGTAAATCACATGTATGCACGTAAAGTTATACGGCTCCCTAAGAACACAATTGTTTACAAATATTCCCCAATTTACTATTCCCACTCACCAGTTGATGCAGGTTTGCGTGGGCCTCAGCTCAGGTAGTCCCTCGTTCTAGAAACTCTACAAACCCATTTGGTGTACAGAAAATTTCCCGATGAAACTGTCTTCCGAATTTTCCTGAAAGAAAGAAGAGTCTTTCCGATGCTGCACTTCGAGCCAGTTTACCCATAGATATCGACCACAACGCTCTTAACAAATAGATATTTCACCCTCCCAGTGAGTCGACGATTTAGTTCAATCTAATAAAGTACACCCAATAGATACTGGTTAAAGACAGTAATTAATATCCCGTGTATTTTAAAAAGAAAAAGTTTTGTCTCATTGTTGTGGGGAAAGGACAAATTTTTGTATGGCTAATCTGCTCTACAAAACACGACGTGGCGGAATTCTAAAAATAGGTTCCGGGCGTATGTACGTGTCTGGCTGGGCAGACTGGCAGGAGTCATGGGATCGCGAGCTCGTATATAGGTTGGGACAATTAATACATTTTTGGGGGCGGGAGAAAAAGGAGAGAAGGCCAAGCTGTGTGAAGTTGTGTGTGTTTTTTTGTGGTGGTGGAGAAATAAACCAAGAGGGACTGGGTCCCGGAATACAAAATTCGACTGCGAGAGAACCCCTTTCCTTCACAGGAGCATCAGCCTTGACAGGGCGTAATTACATCAAGCGAGACCGCTACATTGATTTGCTCATGACTGAATTATTAATTAACCCTTAACTCAGCTTCAGAATTGTTGCGCATGGTTTGTTACGGTGTCCATGGACAGCGCCCTCATTTGGCAAAACAAAGTTATTTAGGTCCCTCTATTTATTCCGATCACCACGCTACCTAGAATTAATGCCAATTTCCAAAGCATAGTGATCATATGAATGGCCTGAACGTTATCCATAATAATGGCCAAAATGGACTAGAAGGTCGCCATGGGAACGCAAGATGGCCAGATCCATGACACGATTGCAAATGAGACAACATTGAGGGAATTAGAGCGAATGGGGAAACTATTAATAACGCATTCTCTGCCGATTTTCATTTCGCTGGACCTTTATGTTTGCATCCGAGTCAGGTAGATTTTGTTTGGTAGTTGGGGTGATTTCTCTCTTGGTCACTAATCTTGCAGTGTTTATACTACAATACGTACAACGTCATACAACGGCTTTTTATTCGTGATTGAACATCAAACTAAACTGACGCCTTAAGAGTATGGATTTCACATGTAAAACCTCTTTGGCAAAATAACTTAAAGTAAACAATGGCTTTTCCCCATACCTAATGAACGAAATTCACGTTGTACAATTGAAATAAATTTAAAATTAGAACAAATAATGTTATACTGTCATGCCTCAAACACGGTTGTTTTTACCTGTGAATGTATCATTTTTGCCTATCCTTACAAACAATAATTCGTCAAACAAACCACAAGGGAAACTGACTAGGTAAATTTGAATAAATTTTCAAAGTGAACGAAAAAAACTGGCAGGAGCGGGGTTCGAATCCCTCTCCTGCTAGATTTCTTTGTTCACTTTGACAATTAAAAAAAAAGAATTAAAAAAAAAAAAAAAAACGGCTTGAAATCGATAGCCTGCAATAATGCCCAGGTTGGCCCAAATATATGACGCATACAAAAACAAAAAATAACTTTAAAGTAGAAAAAGTAAGTTCAAACAGAACGTGTTAATAAAAACTCGCACGTCATATAAACCGAAAATGAATGCCAACAAAAATAAAGCCCAAACACCTAATAATCATGATTAGGCTCAAACGTCTTTAAATTGATTAGCGTCTTGTTGGTCACTGTAGCACAGATGTTTTCGTCATTTTATGAATGGCGATACTCCATATTCATACCCATGCATATCAATTTCGTAATATATCCGTTGTCATAGGAGAAGGAGATTATTGGCGAATTGAAGCATGACCCTTTGAGACTATAATAACGGTGAGTTTGGGTTGCACAAGGCAGTTAAAAACAGGTTTTTGTATCGATGCTTTCTGCGACTTAAAGTTGTTCTTGGCATCATCAGGAACCATGAACGCTGCAGTCGGTGTCCTCGTTTTGATAGCTGCAGTGCAGGCCAGTCTGTTTTGTAAGTACAAACCTTTTGAGATTCATGGTTATTATTTTGTAGATGTTTGTGTTACATTTTGTGTTACGGAGGGCACAGCCGAGGCCTGTGCTCCCCGTCCGGATCCCGCCCCAAACCTCGCTGGCGATTGCGCACGAAATTGAAAAAAAGGTCTAGTTTAGAGATTTAGCTATACGGTAAAATGGCCATCTCTTTACGATTTCTGTACCATGTGGGCAATTTTTTATCAGCAGGTAAATTGGGTATTTCGCCTCTCTGGTTGCCACAAGATGGATGACCTGCATGTTATCGTTGAATTGTCCTTCGACGGAGGTTTTTAATGGAGGTTCAAGGGCCTACACGCTGTCTGTGCTTCTTTCTGGGCGGTTTTTCTTTGGGGTATAGGAAATCGCATGTTATTGCTACAGTTCACTACGAAACCTAGACGACGTTTAATTGTATCGATAATGACATGGATATTCCTTGATTGAAGAGTAAATTCAAATGAAACAATTAATTATTATTAATTCCCAAATTAAGTCAACCACACAGATTTCGATCACGAGTTTTACCAGACTCGAGACGAATCCCCTCGGCTTGAAAAAAGGAAATCTGGAAGGGGCGTTGCTTTGAGCATCTGGGACTGCCAAAATATCATCGCTCTCCCTGACGACATACGTGCTGAGTTCCCTTTCGATGCCTTCTACAAGAAGTACACCCACGCCTACGGCATCCCCATCATCTCTTCAGACGAGCCGTCGGACGAGGCGCTGACCCGAGCCTGCTACGTGGTGCGCTTCCTCCTGGCCGACCGGAAGGACCTAAGGGACAAGATGTACGATTCGTACGGGCGGGTGGGTGTGATCGGAGAGTACAAGAAGACCAACGACATACCGGAGCACAGCTACCTGAGTGATGCGTGGAACGACCGTGCCAGGGGCTTAGGAGGTACCCTAAGTACGCCGATCACTACCGACAGCGAGGAAAACCTTCTCTGCTTGGGGCCGTGGCATGACAGGTGGTGGGAAGAAGACGTGTTAGTGCACGAGTTTGCCCACGCGATCCATCTCGTCTCACTCAACCAAGTCGACCCAACCTTCAACCAGAGGCTCAAAGACACCCTGGCTGACGCAAAAGCCCAGGGACTTTGGGAGTACACCTACGCTGCCAGGAATTTTAGAGAATACTTTGCGGAAGGGGTCCAGTCGTTCTTCGGCGTCCAAACGCACCGGGACTTCAGGGACAACGTTCACAATAACATCAGCACCCGCGCTGCTCTGTACGACTACGACCGACTGCTCTTCGATTTGATCGTGGAGGTGTTTCCGTGTCAGAATATCATCGTCTACAGATGCGCCGACCAAGGTAAATCTGTGAGCAACGGGCCCGTGTTCTGAGGGGGTTAAATTCATACGTACTTCCAAAAATACTAGCCTCGACGTGTTGGCATACAAACTCTGGTCTCGGAAAGAAAATAATCACTGTCATCGTTCAAATCAAATTGTAAATCAAATCAACAATAAAAGGAGTTCATCGGTAATTTTTTAATAGCAAGTGCTACATGCAACAATTAGGTTTTTTTTTTTCTTCTAAAAATAAACTGTCCTCCAATTCTTTACAATTTATTATCACTTTAGACTACCAAACTAAATATTCCACTTTTTTCCTTTTAATGCCGAATTAATGTAAATCGGAAAACCCTGTATTTCAGACATGCAAGTTTTCGACGGTACTCTGTGCTACACCAGTCGTGTGAAATTATTTTAACGCTTACGTCACGAAAACAAAATTCCGTCGGTAAAAATGATTTTCCAGGCGGATTTTCCTGAGATAGATTTAAAAATCTACCCCAGCTTAGTACGGGAAGTTGTTGTTGTCCTTGTTGTCGTCGTTGTTGTTGTCGTCGTTGTCGTCGTCTGCCATCACTCAAAGCTCAAGTGCGAGTAAGCAGGGCGAAGGAAATCAATCTTTTTGGCGCGATTAAAATAATATTTCGACACATACTGGGCCAGTGTGTGTCGAAATGTGATTACTGGCACTATGTATGTACATCCACATCCATTCTCTCATCCATTCTCTCATGAATATAAATTGATAAACTTTTAACCAGGTGTAATATAATGAACTATAAATCGACTGTTTCATGGAGCCAATATTTTGGAGTATGCAGAAATATCATTAATGGAATTATATCGCGCTAATGCACGCTTATGATTTTAATTATCTTATACTTGCATACAATGTAGCGAATATAGAAACAAGTTTAATATTCCAATCTACACAGACTCTATAATGTAGTTCGATCCTTCTTAATTATTTTCACAGGGTCTGCTGTAAATCAACAGCTGAATATGGACTGCAACTAATGTAAAATATGGTAAGTATACGTTAAACCCGTTATTTAACAAGTTACAGAGCGCGGGAAAAGTGCATAGACCTAAACCTATGTCACGAGTAGAGCGTATTGTTCGTGCTCGTTACAGAAATGGATGTTGTTTTTTCCTGTTGACGAAATTTAAAGAAAACCAGTTTCTTAAGCAAAAAATATATATTTACGACACTCTCTGAAATAGCCTATCCAGTGCAATTTTAAAACTTATTTTGGAGCTGCCACGCACAACAAACATGGCACAGCATCTTTAACACTGCCGTGGGATGGTGACAATTTTGCATTAGTAAATACATGTATAGTGATACCATTCGGCAACCCAACCCTGTCAACTAATCCTGTCCGTGCTGGATCTGTTTACGTTGTTTTTTTGCACCATGTCGAACAACAACACTAATGCAACCCAAGGTTTGATAAAGCTATTACGTTAAAAGCCAAACTTCGCGCATGAATTCACGAATTCAAGTAACGGTAGCTTGCCTAACATCTCAACCATGCAAATGGCCATACGCGTGTGAAGAGGCGTTATGGTAATTTCCCTTCAGTTAATGTAGCTGATCACTACGGTAAATTGAAACAGCTGTCTTGTGAACATGTACATGGACGTCATCCTGTTTAATACCTTTGAAATGGATATGTTAGATGGCATTGTGTGTCGCACATGATAAATATTGTCATCTAAAAAGGGATATCCATTTCATGCGTTATACCATCACCCTTATATTAAAAAAACAACTTCAAGCTCAAACAGAAACCCAACACATTTGTATGCATGTACACCCTAATGATTCTTGTTTCCTTTCTGTTTGTACAATCAGAATCGAAAATGGGAAGTCGTCTGTTGAAGAGTCGTCACGCTGTTGGGCTGTAGACTTCACTGAGCCTCCACTGAGTTTTCTTTGATTTTAAAGGGAATCAAGGGATTAGTATAGCCACTTTGTTTTAATGATACTTTTGAATCGTTCTTTTTATTGTATTAGGGTACCAGGCAGGTTTTGTTTGTTTGAGGTGGGTATCCAAATTTTCCGGACCAAACTTTACAATTTGCTTAAAAACTGTACCCCGAAATTTTTTCGACCCCGCAAAATGTTTTTAAGGGGGGAGGGGAAAGGCTGACTTTTTACGATGGCAGTGCTTTCAATAGCGTTTACACTGATAAAAAATACCAAAAAAATACAAGACAAAGAAACAAAATGGACCTTTTGGAGAATGGGGGATGTGCCGTGCACCACACCGACCCGACCCAACCCCCCCCCCCCCCCCTCCCCAGGTACGGTCCTTGATATGATGGGTCATTCAAATGTGTTTTTAGTATTTGTTGTTATATATTATGTTTTGAATTTCTCTTCAGCTCTTACGCAGGTTCACTAAAAAGAGGGCCAAAGTTTAACCTATTTTGTTGAGAAGAGCTAGTTATTTTAATAATAAAGAATACCTGTGGACGCTTTTTAAGATTTCATTGATTATATACAATCAAAATCTAATTCACCTGTATTGTTTCAAGATTTTGACTTTAGAGCATGCAAGTCTTGCAACTGTCTGTCTTTGTGTTACAGCAATGCATTGTAAAAGCGAACCAAATGTGACCCGCTCTACAAAAATGAGTCTGATGTGTTAAAAAGACATTTTGAAGCTTTACAGTCTGAAAGAGGATGAAATAAGCTTTCATTTGTTTATGGCACAACTCTGTAGTGTAATGCATTGGTTTATTATGATTTTTCTTTTTGAAATTACGTGTGGGGGGGGGGGGGGGGGGGGTGAAAAAAATTATCCTGACTGCTGCATAAACAAAAATAAAAGAAACATATATAAATGTGCAATTGCGGGCAAAGACTTGGGTGCATATTCTAAGAAGCCGAAGTTTGCAAATGTCCTTAAACATAATATTAAACAGAGAAAAGCCCGAACGAGACAGACAAAAATATTCCTTGATTTTTTCCCGTACACCTTTAGAAATTATTTATCAAAAGGTATGCATTCTGGTGTTACGCCTTTAAAATAAAAAAAAAGTTATGTGATGTTGACCAAGATTTCAGGTGCCGCGATTCACCGAGGCCCCATACCCCGGCTTACCGGCTCCCATGTAGGACTCTTTTGGTTTCAGATTCGGGTTTATCACACCTCCTTCCCAACTCATCCATATAACCCGAAGGTCTAGCACATTAAAAGGGAGGAACATGGTGGCACCCTAAGCCTTGACTGCTGAGTCAGCCAAACGTGCCATGAACTTTTACGCAGATGCTTACCTGGACTTCACGAGCGGTCCCAGCTGCACTGCGCTTGGCGACCAAGCCACTGTACAGTTGGTGTTTGAAGACGGTAAATGAATACTCTTTTAAATAATGACAATCACATTTCTGAAATACTAAAAGACTTGGATTCGAACCCTCGACTTAGACATCGATGAACGACTCGCTTAACCACTCGCCCACTGAGCTGTTACTGCCTAAAAGCACCTTTTAAACCTATTGAAACAGAGAAGAAACTACAAGGAAGCAGTACAATACCCGAACATTGTTGAATGAACATCATTAAGAATCACACCACTGTTATAATTTGTCTTTTCCCATCTACGTGGCTTTATAACTGTAGGTTTGAAAATGAGAAGAAACCGAAAATGCCGAAAATGATCACGATGGGCGGCAATCCCGGTGGGACGGGGGACACATATCGTTTTGGGAGGGGTCGGCTATGGCAGTGTCCCACTCCAATAATTTCCCCTTGTCATATACATGTTATATGTCATTGGCTTTGACTTTGACCTGAATACACAAAGATCAGCACACATTTTCAAAGATTTCCCAGGATACACAAGAGACACCAAGTACAAATTTTCCGATAACATGTACATAACAGCTGAATTGATAGTGCCTTCTTCCGAGGAGCATTGTCAAGGGGTGAGTACATGTATGTAGTCTCCAACATTCGTTGTTTTCTTAATTGATGAATGAATGGCCTGGGAAAATTTGTATTTTTACGTTTGCCAAGGAAGATTTACATTTTGTCAGGGGCGGATCCTCCCCTCCCCCCCCCCCACCCCCGCCGCAAATGTATTTATTTATTTATTTATTTTTGTTGTTTGTAAGGGCCTACGCCTAAAGTTTCGAAGCAGAAAAGCAAAACCTTTAAATGTCTTAATTTGCGTGCACGGGTAAGAACAAAACAAAGAGGCCAAATGGCGCCACCAACGTTGAGAAATTAAATGCGATTGCTTGCTTTCCGAAAATGGGGGCGCTACATTTTGGTCTCCCGCCTTTTAGTTCAAATTGATTTCCGAGGGCTAGTAGTTTTGGGGGGAAACTTTATTCCAAAAATATGTGGAAATTATTTTAAAAAAAATTGTTTGTTTGTTTGTTTGTGCTGCATTTGGGATCTCGGTTTCGTAAGTCTTTTTACAGCTTTCAGACCGTTTGTGGTCTATTGGTTACTTGTATATTATTTGTATTTGTATATAGATTTATTTTAGTTTATTATCGGTTCTCTTAGTCCATCATAATTTGTGTAATTTCTGTTCACTTTTTTTTACTTGGTGTGGTGGTCTTTGCTAAGCTGGACAGCTAATTGGCCGGCAACTATGGCCAGTCATGCAATTCTCCAGCCTACTGTCCGTGACCAGTCGAGCTCAAAATCGGCTGGCACAAATCTAAATAATAATAGTGAACCCTTTCTGAACAATGGAATTTCGATAAAAGCCGCCACTGATTATATCCCTGGAATCCTATGTGAATGCAACGGCCAGCATTCTATTGTTTCCGCCTCTCGCATCTCTAACAGCCGAGTAGCCGTACCGTATACCTTAAGACCAGAGATGCAGTTGATGATTGTGTACCGAACTGCTTGCCGTGGATGTTGAGCTCATACGTTCAGCCAATCAGCAGCATTGTTACAAGAGTACGAGGATGAGCCGTAAAAGCAATTGACCAATCGCGATTGCCGTATTATGTGGTTGAAGACCAAGATGGCGGCGCCCGTGGATAACACTGCCACGGCGAATGCTGCCGCATTTTCGTCCAAATTTTGCGTAATGCGCGCCACCAACGACCGATGCCGTGATCGTTCTTTTGATTTTCGGCGAAACCGCGGGCACTTTTTGGGCCCTAATTTGCAACCGGGACACAAGTTTTTACAAGTGCGACAATGGTAACCAAGAAAAAAAGGCATGGAGTTGATTTATTTTGCAGTTTCAAGCTACGCGAGACCACCCAAAACAACGTACCTCAATTTTAATGCCCAAAAAAATTGAAAGTGGCGAAAACTTGGCTCATAAACACCGCGATAATTTATGCCAAAGAAGGTTACAAGATCGGAATTTTGTTGAAGAACGAAGCAACATTTGTAAATGAATCAAAGATGGCCTCATGTGCCTTAAAACCTCTTCAAAATTTAAGAAAACACCATCAATCCGCAACGAGCATTTTTGAGGAATATTTCGCAAGTTCCAGGATGTAGGTAAAGCCATCACAGTTTCGCTGCCCATAATAGCATATCGCGAAGTGCGCCTTCAACGGGCAGCTTGCTGGGCCGAACTATCAGCAAGTTCCAGTCCAAGATGTAGGAGATGTAGGAGAGCCACCAAGAAAACGCACACTTCGATCAGATGTCAGGAGAGAATGGAGGAAACGCCACATGGTCCCGAAGGAATGTTTATTCTGCCATACAAATGATTTCTGAGACAGATTATTTTCTAAATTAATTGTGCAACACATACATAAAGTTTAATTTATCAAGATTATTTATTTACATGTTTCAGCAAACAAATCAGGTCGGTATGGATCACAATAAAGCCATAATAATTATGTGTTTCAGTTACATGTACAAAAACAATCACAACTGCAATGTTCTTTTCTTTTAAAAGAGTAATTCTACATTTACTTAGGGTTGCTATACATGTATCAAATGACTGGTACACGTACTAAATAATTTCTTATGTTCTTGTATATTCTAGCAGCATTTCTAAATTATTATTCAACTAAAGTACATGTACATTGAATTGGCGTGAAATGACCAGAGGATCTGAGCATGGTTAATTTTTGCTACATACTCTGCTCACTTAAAGTGTATCAATTTTTAAATTTTGATTCAAAGAACACTTGACATTGGTAAATTCCAATAGTTTGAAACAGGTTGCATAATTTGTACTTTTTTTATTTTTTTTTTAAAGTATAATCATAACTGGAGAGGAATTTAATTATGCCATTGCACATACCTAACCCTAACCCTAACCCATTGTACATTTTATGCAAACTTGAAGGAGAATATTTGTAAATATATATGCTGGAAACAAAAGATCAGTGTTGTAGTCAAGGCCACAACCTCCGAGGCCGAGGCCAAGACCGAGGCCACAACCTCCGAGGCCGAGACCGAGGCCGAGGCCACAACGTCCGAGGCCAAGGCCGAGGCCGAGGCCACAACGTCCGAGGCCGAGGCCGAGGCCGAGGCCGGTTACTAAACACGTAATAAACTAATAATCCACTCAATCAAGGTTAAAGGCAGTGTGTATGATTGGTCATTGTTGCAATTTTCAGAAATGGGCGGATTTGGGGGTTAGTATTTTATAGGAAATATCGTTCCACTGACCTGTTCAAAGTTTTGCGTTGTTGGATGGCGAGAAAAACGAGAGAAAAACGGCGCTCGTTTTCAACCGTCAGGCGGATGATAGCCTTTAGTCAACAAGACGCGCGTGGCTACCTGGACACGTGACGCGCCCCGAATGCCAGCATGTCCGGGGCGCGCCACTCGTCCGGGTAGCTACGCGCGCCTTGACTAAAGCCTACAGGGCAGTTTTCCAACGATTGAAAACAATATAAATTTCCACTTTTCTTGACAACGACAGCACACCTGGTGCTATCATTTCACACGATGATTGAGACTACTATTAACTTACAGGCTAGTAAGGTATTTCGTAATAATTCAGTAAAAACAAATTAGAGGATTACCAATCGTGTACACTACATTCATTGTTGGATTTTTTATTTTATTTTCAAGTCACGTCAATGGCAGGTTCCTTAAAGGATATGTTTATTGCATTTCAAGAACATAAGGGTCTCCAGCATCTATTGGGATAGCTTTGCACAGTGTGGCCTCATAATAATCCCTCCTCTGCTAAAAATGCGCTCCACTGGAGCACTGCTGGCTGGAACATAGTCTTGGGCCCAAGACCCTTGTGTTGTTATTTCGGAGCGCCCGCGCGCCAGATTCACTAACGTTGTGTCCTCGAAATCCCGGCTTCGTACGTGCGTTCTGGCCTCACGCATGCGTAGTTTACAAAATGCAGCCGAATCCGCAGCCGGTGTTTGTCAAACGTGCACGATTTTGGATCGCCACAAGGGTCTTGGTAGTCTTGGTTCCAAGACGTTCTTATCGCGGTGCGACGTACAGCGCGAACGGCAGCGCCCTCTAGCTACACACAAACACACGCCAAGGCCAAATCGCTAAGAACGTCTTGGGCATTTCGCAAGGGAGCGCGCGCGACCTGCTCATGCATAATTTAACAGGCGGGTCAAACGAATAATCGCGCTTGCGCACTGGAGGAAACTCATGTTTAAGTAATAACTTACTAGTCTGTTAACGTTCTGAGCAGAGTGATTCTGGACTGGCAAACAGGATTGAGAAATCTTCGGATTGTTCCAAAATGTGATCTGGAATATCAGACGTTATATCTGCCGACTTCAGTCCCAGATGTTCAGCACGATGTAACCATGGAGAAATGTCTTATTTCTCCATGATGTAACTAATCAACGGCCTGGGCTTTTAATGGCACGACGACAATAACAAGCGTTTCTCCTGTTTTATACCTTCGGTTACTTCGTTCAAGAAATCTAAGACCAATGGAGCAGCTTGAAAAATTACACTCTTGCCAAATCCCGTTGGTAAATTAACAAACAAATCATGGCCACGTACAAATTGATGAATGGCACTGATCTGATGACTTTTTAGCTTTCCAAAGCCCAGTTTGTTTGCTGTAAAATCGATGGCTTGGTCCATCCACGCGCTCAGACATTTTTTCCAACAAACAACGAATGGCTTGGTACTGCGCTGCACGTTCATACGTACGTACACGTAAACCCCACGTGAGTACAGAAACCAGACTAGTGAGTGTTGGCTATTTACATGCGATAATACAGTGACGTCACACGCGCATGCAAATGCTACACAGTTCTGCTCGCGATTTCGCGAGCGGAACTTGCAAAATTCCCTAGACGTTGTTAGCGATTTGGCCTTGGCGTGTGTGTGTGTAGCGAGAGGGCGCTGTCGGCCGCTATACGTTGCACCGCTAAGAACGTCTTGGAACCTAGACTAGGGTCTTGGATAAGTTGGCAGGCAATTCTTAACTTTTTCTTTACTTTTCGATGATTCTCCCTCGCTTTTCCGAGGGATCCAATCAGTGACCGAGTTTGAGCCTTATCATAAATTATTCATTACATGCAAATACATAGGACATGACGAGGCATCATGACCATTGATCTGCAGCTGCGCGCGTCACATGCGCGTGCACGCATGTCGGACATAAACCACGAATGTGATTGGTCAGAACACCATCAGGCGACGCTCACTGGATCGGTCTATTGCATAACCGTCTATCATTATCACAGTCCACAGTCTGGTCGCGCCCCCGAAATGCCAACTTATCCAAGACTTTACTACAGATCCAAAATCTTATCGCGCTGTCGGCCTATTGCAACTACACTGTACCTGATCGCGCTGCCTGTGCATTGCAACTGCGACAGTACAATAGTACAATAGTAACGTCTTTGAACCAAGACTAGCTGGAACAGAGAGGACAGTCTTTGCAAGGGCATGCAGTTATGGGTACTTAACCTCCACCCGTGACGTCACCCTATTGTCCCAGTGCTCCATTATTTTGCACGAATGGAGCGTTGGAGGCGATACCACTCCACTTACATCAATTGCTGTATGTTTCGGATATATTTGGTTTTTCGCATCATTTTAACAGTTTCTTCAAATGCCACGAGCAAATTTCTTAAAATTACGTCAAACAATCCACAAGGAAAAATTTGAATACATTTTCAAAGTGAACAAAGAAACCTGACAGGAACGGGATTCGAACCTGCGATCTCCGGGTTACCGTACCGGCGCTCTACCAACTGAGCCATCTTGCCCTATGTTGGCAGTCTCCCAAATTGTCAGTATCTTTGTTCGGGTAGCGCCCACCTGAACAAAGATACTGACAATTTGGCTTATATACCGCATGGCTCCTTGTCAAAGTTACGTAACAAATAATCTCTTGTACAAGTGAACAAAGTTGCTCCATTCGTGCAAAATAATGGAGCGCTGGGACAATAGGGTGACGTCACGGGTGGAGGTTAAGTCGGGTAATGCCCTCGGTTACGCGCCATTCGTGTGAAATAATGGCCCTCGGGCTTCGCCCTCGGGCCATTATTTCACACGAATGGCGCGTACCTCGGGCATTATCCTTTACATAGACTAGTAGACATGTGACAGGCTTCGCGTTGCGCGAGCACGCGTGAATAACAGGTTGGTTCCCTCAACTTCACTGCCGGCCATTATGATTATCGCTTTAACGTTCACTCGTTCAGGGCCGAGTGGTGGACCAGGAACCAGTCTATAGCGGGAGTCTATTAGATGCGAGTACGTGTAACACAATAGTGGCAGTTCATGGGGCGAGTGAAGTGCTGGACCAGGAACTACACGTAGTCTATTACCAGGAGTAGACTGGTTCTACAAGAAGATAATACATATAATGTACGTACGTAGTACGTGCAATCGGGGAACTATCTATACACTATGAACATCTATCAAAAGAAAACCCACGCAGTCCTTTGTTTGTAACAAGGGACTGCGTGGGTTTTCTTTTGTTAGATGTTCATAGTGATAGCTCCATGGTGCAATAATGCAAATACCAGTTCATTAATTCGTGCGTATCTGCTTGAAACTTTATTTCGTTTCACGGAACTCACTGTGGCAGCTTCTCGAAAGTTTCATGAGGTAAACAATTTAAATTAATTAAAACAGAAAACACATCTGAATTGGTGGGAAAATTGGTCAAAGTGGGCGGCCTCGAGCCGGCCTCGACCAGATCTTCGAGTCCGGAAGGCTCCGAGGCCGAGGCCGAGGCCTTGCACTCCGAGGCCAAGGCCGAGGCCGGTCTCGAGACCTCCAACACTGCAAAAGATATCTAAAAGGAAACCACTTGTCCATGTTGATTATTTTGAGTTTTTGTCCATAGTCATATACAATGCACATGAAATGAACGATGGTTTTCATGCTAAATATTTCTACTATTATGTACTTTCATACTTTTCATTCAGCAATAAGTAAAATATAACAAAAATTAAAAATATGGAGGCTTTTTCAGTTCATGTGCCTCACTACAATCATCCCCCGACCAACTCTCTCAAGAGCAACATTCTCAAGAAACCCTCGATTCAGACACAGATAGGGAATCTGTTACATCAGATCAAAGTCAGCTCCTCCTTGATGATGATAATGATGACTTACAAGTCCCTGGGGGGCCCTCTCGACTAAGAAAATGATCGCATTTCTGCAATGTGCCAAATCTAAACGCAACCCAGCTGCTATTGCGAAAAAGTTCACCCCGGATTTACCTGGTTTAGTTAAACAACTCAAACCTCTTCGCAATACCCTCTACTGAAAAAGAGCATGCAGCAGAGGATTAGAAAACTGATCAGGAACCTTGATCCTCACGACCCCTTTTCCCTCCTTCCCAAATGAGTAACTTACGCGTATTTTTTTAATGGCACTCACCATAGGGACTTTAAACAGTGGAGGGTGCTCCACACCCACTAAGAATTCCTCCATTCAAGTGTATGTTGCCAACATTCTTAAAAACCCTGATATAGTTTTACTTCAAGAAATTCATAATTTGTGTGATGTTGATCTATGCTGGAAATCCTGGCCATGAGTTTATGAGTTGCGCCAATTGGAATAAACCAAAACAAGAAATAATTGGGTTTGAGTTCATACTATCATCGTCAACTGAAACATCATAATTAAAGTCCCCAGTTGCAATAATTTCTTTACATTCACAGGAGGCCTTATTAATAATATCACTTAGTTTATCAATGAATTCAACAGAGCTTGAAGGTGGTCTATAAATAGAACTAATAAGCACAGGCTGTCTTTGTTTACACTTAATTTCAACCCATATGCACTCGACATCATCTGTTTCAAGATCCTCACGACGAGTGAAAGTTAAATTGTTTCGGATGTACATGGCAACCCCACCACCATGCCGGTTCCTGTCTTTTCTGACAATGGAAAAATTTGGTAATGTGATTTCATCGTCGGAGATTGAGGCATTGCAGAAAGTTTCATTTAGACAGATGATATCAAATAGATTTGTAGACATTACAATTTTAAATCGGTCAAATTTGTTTATTAAACTTCTCACATTAAGATGGGCGAATGAGAATCCCCCGGAGCTTCGGTTGTAGATAACGCCATCTGTTAAGTCTATCGTAGATATTTGCCTTGTGGATTGAGCAGCTCTCTGACCGTTTTTAGGTATCGGTTCCATTCCTGGCCTCGATAGTGTGTCTGGGTTAGTGGCTGACGGAGATGGGTTGGATGCTGTTTTTGATACGGGTGTTGGTAGTACTGATTTGCCATTTGAAAACCCGTCGGGACATCACGATTCGCTGCAGCCCGCTCCTTTACGACATCAGAGTATACAAGGTCTTGCCGAACGGGGTCCTCTGGTGTGTGATGTGGCTAGCAGTGGTCTTATGTGGTCCTGCGACGTGTTGGATAATGTTCATGGCAAGTAGACGCCCTCCTGTCGAGTTGAGGTGCACGCCATCCGATACAAGGTGATTTGGGTTTATTTGGGTTTCCTTTTTTGAGTCGTCTACCTTCTTGCGTTTTGGCACTGTTTGGTTTTTCCGATGTATAATCGACGAGATTGTTACTGATCTTGGTTGTAATGATTCACCAAGGGAAGTGATCTTTGCAGCAATAGTCTCTGGGTTGTCAGAAGTATTATTGGTCCCAACATGAAGGATTACTCCAGAGACGTCGTGCTTGGCCGACAGCTGTATTGCGTTAGGAGCAAGATCTTCGATTTTTGCTCCACGCATGGTATGGCACATCACTTTCTTTTGCCTGCTTAATCTCCTGGGTTGTAGCCGTTTGATCATTGAGTCACCGATAATTAGGATATCTGCATGGTTGTGTTCGCTAGGTGTGGGTGGCCGTTTTTTTCATGGTAGGTGTCGGTTTCTGCTTTGTAGTGGTCAGTTTCTTGTACTTTTCCCGGTATTGTTCGAGCTGCTCTTAAAAATAGGCCTTGTTTTTTGAGGGACAGGGAGTAGTAAAGGAAGTACCGATTCTATGTCATTTTTGGTTTTTTCACTTTTCTCTCCAATTTTGCTGTGGGTACATACATCAAATTTTTTAAAAAACAAATAGTCAAAAAATCGCCCAAAAATAATTATAAATTTTGCTGGGTACCTATACACCAAAATTAGCACAAAATCAAGAAAATAAACACTGTTTTCCATATCCCACAAGCATACTATTTCTCCAGGGCGCCCGGCGAAACAAGGCAAAAAAACTTAAAATAACACAAGCCAAAAAAAATTAAATAAATTTTTTTTTTTTTTTTAAAATATTATATCGCCATTATAAAAGATGGAGACACAACCCACGATTAGAGGATACAATAAATGGAACAAAAAAGCTTTAAAAAGATATGTCGATAACTATGACTTAATTTTAGGAGCACCAACAGGACGCCGTAATACGTATATCAGGCGAGATTATATTCGAGCTATAAAAAGAGAAGAAGAAAAATTTAAAAATTTGAGAATACGATCTAAAGCTTCGTTAGCGCGACTCGCGCGCGATAAAAATATTCGAGTCGCACCAACGGGTAGAAATGGTCGAGCGACAAAAAAAGATTACGTCAAAGCTATAAAAAGATTTAAGGAGCAAAATACTTTTCGAGAAGCAGACTTTCGAGAGACTAGAAGATTTGAAAACAGTTATAGAAATTTGGAACTGATTCCGAGTCTGTTTACCGACGATCCGGAGCAATTTTACAACACCCATAAGTCGATGATAAAAAACAAAATCGTCGCTGAATTAAGAGAAATAAAAACGATGAAACTACAGATCGCTATGAAAATAAAGTATGTAAAAAAATCGGGCGTTGAGACTACAAAATCAACCGCTACTCATTTTAGTTATCAAAATCGAGTCTTAAACAATAGCGAGATAGCTGTAGCTATCAGGCAGCAATACGAAACGATATTATCTCAGATAGATAAATATACGAATGAAGGAAGTGGTTGGACAATAGATAAAATAGTCGCGTTTTACATCAACATAAACAGAGTTAAGCCTCTGGTGGGCGCTTCTTACGTAAAACTACCCGAATATTTAGCCAACAAACACGCAACCTTCAACATCAAAAACGAAGATCAAGAGTGTATAAGATGGTGTTTAAGAGCCGCCCTAGGTATATATACCGATAGAGTTAAAAACCAATTAGCAACAAACCCAAAGTACCAATTTCGCGGAGAGACACCATCTACTTATAAAACCGATGATGGATTAAACTTCACCAACATAGACTTTCCCACACCCATAAGTCAGGTAGCGAGAATAGAAAGACAAAACGATATAAGTATAAACGTGTTGGGATACGACGTAGACTGCAAAAATAAAACCTATCCGCAAGATAAAATGGGCTTGATATATCCGCTATATTTATCTAAAAGACCATACGATACAGAAACTATCAGTTTGCTATTATATGACGGTCATTATTGTTGGATAAGCGACTTACCTAGATTCTTATCTGGCGTTACCAATAGTCAGCATCGTAAACTGTTTTGCTTGAGATGTTTAGCGCATTTTTGTTCGAAAGAGAAGCTGGACATACACGTAAAAGATTGCGAAGGAATAGACTCTGCTTTATCTACCGTTAAAATGCCGCATAAAAGCGCGAACATAGACAAAAGCATTCTCAAGTTTAAAAACTTTAAGAATTTACAAGATGCACCCTACGTCATATACGCCGACTTTGAATCTATCTTAGAAAAAACAAAGGAGACCGAGGGTAAAATCGCAACGCACAAAGCCTGCGGTTATTCTTACGTTGTAGTAAGATGCGATGGCAAGCGGATCAAGCGAAAGACTTATAGAGGTGAACGCGCTATAGACAATTTTATAACCTCGTTGCAAGAACTCGAACCTAAGATTAATGAATTACTAGCCCGCATTAAACCGATAATATATACGCTAAAAGAAGAAAAAATTCACCTAAACTCTAACGAGTGCTGGATTTGCGAGAGAGCGATTTATCCAAATTACTCGTGTAATTGCCTGTGCTGCGAACCTGTAGAACCCAAAAGTAAAGAAGAACTTGAAGAATACACGTACGAAAACGAAAAGGGATACGTCGAGAAAACATGTACGTTTTGCCAAAAGAAAATTAACAAATTTCGAAAAGTCAGAGATCATTGCCACACTACCGGTAAGTACAGAGGAGCCGCGCACGCTTACTGTAATCTTAAATTACGAGTAAAACCCAACGAAACGAAAATACCGGTCATCTTTCACAACTTAGAAAATTATGACGCGCACTTGATCATGCAGGGTATTTCAAAGTATCAACGAGATATCTGGTGTATACCCAAAAATTCAGAAAAATACATTTCATTTTCGATCGGTCAATATAGATTTATAGACTCGTTTCATTTTATGTCTAGCGGTCTCGACAAATTGGTAACGTCTTGCCCGAGAGACGCCTTTAGGCTACTCTTGAAACGTTATGGCGAAGAGAACGCGGACCTCTTATTACAAAAGGGTGTATATCCGTACGAGTATATGGACAGCTTTGAACGATTTAGCGAAACTAGTTTGCCAGCTAAACACAATTTTTTTAGCGCTCTAAAGGACAAACATATAACGGACGAAGAATACTCGCGCGCGCAACGAGTATGGCGGACATTTAACATAAAAAACATGGGCGAATACCACGACTTGTACGTAACCGCGGATACTCTATTACTAGCCGGCGTATTCCAGAATTTTAGACAAATGTGTAGAACGAATTACAAGTTGGATCCAGCCAACTACTTCACAGCACCGGGGTTAAGTTGGGACGCGTTGCTGAGGCACACTAAAATAGAATTAGAGCTCTTGACGGATATAGATAAACATATATTTTTTGAAAAAGCGAAAAGAGGAGGAATATCGAGCGTTGGTAGTACGCGCTATGCCAAGGCCAACAATAAGTACCTAGCTTCTCACGATCGAGATAAACCCGATTCGTATATTCTCTATCTAGACGCCAACAACCTCTACGGATGGGCCATGAGTCGACCGCTACCTTACGGAGGATTTAAATGGGTCTGTGCGAGTCAATTTACCCACGATCGCATCATGGCGTTAAAAGATGATACAAAAACGGGATATATGTTCGAAGTTGACCTGGAATATCCAGCCGAACTACACGATCTACACAACGATTATCCTTTAGCCGCAGATAATATAACCATACCTGAAGAATGGTTATCGAAGTATCAACGAGAGTTGGCGAGTGAGATAGGAAATGGAGTTAAGGTAAAAAAATTAACCGGTACGCTATATCGCAAAGAAAAATATGTATTGCACTACGTCAATTTGAAACAGTGTTTGACATTGGGTCTAAAAATAACTAGAGTACATCGGGCGTTACAATTTAAACAAAAACCTTGGATGAAATCATACATCGATAAAAACACGCAACTCAGAACGAAAGCAAAGTCGGATTTCGAAAAAGACTTTTTCAAATTAATGAATAATTCTGTATTCGGAAAAACGATGGAAAATGTCAGAAATAGAATAGATGGTGCGCTACTGAGAAACGATCAAGTAAAGGAATACGAAGAGATGATTTCTAAACCTTGTTACAAGTCTACTACGGCGTTTAAAGAATGCGGTCTCTCATTCGTGGAATCGTACAAAAAGAAAACGTATTTAAATAAACCGATTTACTGCGGCGTTAGTATCTTAGACCTCTCGAAGACTCTAATGTACGACTTTTATTACAACCAATTAAAAAAGACGTATTGTGATAAAGTAAGATTGATGTATACAGACACGGACTCGCTGCTTTTGATTATCTATACGAAAGACGTTTATCGGGATCTAGAAAAACAGTCTGACTTGTACGATTTTAGCAACTACGAGAAAGACCACTTTTTATACGACGATACAAACAAGAAAGTTATCGGTAAATTTAAAGACGAATGCGGAGGAAAAGTCATAAGCGAAGCTACTTGCATCAGATCGAAGATGTACTCGATTTTATACGGAGATGTCGTATTAAAGAAGGCCAAAGGCGTAAACCGAGTGGTTATAAACAACGATCTATCTTACGAAAAGTACAAGCGATGCGTTTTATCGAACGAATGCTATTCAAATAAGATGATTCGTTTTGGAACTGAGCGTCACATGATATACACAGAGTCTCAAGTCAAGCAATCGTTAAATCCTTTAGATACGAAGAGATATATTTTACCTAATGGTATAGACACTCTGGCTTATGGTCATCGTTCTAACCTTTAGTCTATCCAGAACAAGACGATCGATAAATATCTACTCGAAAAATAAATATCTTGCGGTTATTCTCGATTAACTCGCCATCGCGGTCTCTGAAAGAAAAACTCAGTTCGGGTATTTTACTCCTAATTAGCGATATGACAGTTTTTCTTTTATTCTGGACAGTCTCTATTACATCCGAATCGGAGCTTTTCGTTATCGGTATAACGTCTAACAAGTGCGTTCCCCCTCCGTTGTAGAAATTGTTAGACGTAGATAACTGATCGCAATGTAAAAAAATTGTATTCACGTAATTTATACTATAATTCCCTACAAGTTCACCATCAGTTATGGGTAACCAAACAGGGGATACACCCAACACTTTTTGAGTATGTAGATCAAATCTAATGATAATCTCATTAGTATCCGTACTAACATTACCGGCATTAAAAACAATTTTTTTATTAATCTTGTCTGCGTAAACTCTGATGATGATTAATTTATTAAGTTCGACTACTAACTCATCGATACCATAATTTCCAGATGGAATTACCATTTCACCGCGAGTTGTACCACGGTTTTTAATTAATGACCAACTTATAGTCATACGTTGAGTTATATTATAAAAACCGACGGTAAATATCGCGTTGTTTAAACTCATGCAGTAATTTCCCTCAGAGTTATCTATAGGTTTTGACAGACTAAACGTTTGTTCGTTACCATCCATTTTAAAAACGTGCGATTCCATTTTTAATAAACCTAAATCTTCTTCAAAAAATCTTCAAAAATAGCCTATCGTCAAGTTAAAACTAATCTTTTTTCCTCGATTATTTATTAAATCGCCGTCTCGGTCTCTGATACTAAAGCTAAGTTGGTTTATCTTATCACCCACGAGTCTACGAGCGGTTAATCTCGCACGCTCTACGAGCGTATCGTCTCTTTTCGTTATCGGTATAACATCTAGCAAGTGCGTGCTCTTTCCGTTATAGAAATTGTTAGACGTAGATAACTGATCGCAATGTAAAAAAATTGTATCGACGGGCATTGTATTATAATGCCCTACATAATCTACGCCAAAAACTAAGTTTTTGACCGTTATCCCCAACAATTGTTTAATGTTTTTATCAAAGCGTAGAACGTTATTTTCTTCCGTTACATTTAAAGATATTTTTTTATTAAGTTTATCTACGGAGACTTCTAACCAAACTAATTTACTTAGTCGGCCTTCGATCCAATCTATATCGTAAAATCCAGCAGGAATATCAATTTTACCATCCGTTCTACCCGTTTCTTTACCAGTGTTTGGATCGATTTGATGTATAAAATAGAGAATTTCGCTATTACTAGCCATGTTGTAGAAGCCCGCGGTTACTATCGCGCTGGTTAAACTCATACTGTAATCTCCCTTTGAGTTATCTATAGGTTTTGACAGTCTAAACGTTCGTTCATTATCAAACATTTCAAAAACGTGCGATTCCATTTTATGTAAAAGATTAAAATATTTGGTTTATTAAAAATAAAATGAAATTCACTCCACTTGTAAAATTTTTAGACGATAATAAACAAACGATAACGAATGCTCTAGATATCGTGAATCTAGTTAGAGGCCAAGACGACTCAACGACGAGCGACAAGTACGAAGCGATAACCCAGAGCGAAGCGATAACCCCGTTGAACATGCACTTGAGTCAACTTGACATTATCGTAAACGCCAACACGAACGCGAGTTTTATCGCTAATTTAGCGGATATATTTAGCGCTTATAAAATGTCCGACGTGAAGAGCGATGAAGCGGTCGAACGTTATGCATCATACCCCATGACGTTTTATCAAAATCAACTCAACTTTGCATTTTGTTGCGCGACTTATGGTTGCGGCGTAGGACTAGAATCGTTACTACACAAAAACCCCGTAATATCGGCTTTATTCAAGTTTCACGTATATTTCACGATTAGAAAGATACTTTACTTTCTAAAATGCCCAATTCCAAACGACGACGCATTCGACGATCTAAACAATAGCATCGATCACGGTGCTTATACCAACGTCGTTCAACGCTTTCGAGTCGATCCAAACTTGAGTTTTAAACAGACCGTAGACTTAGCATCAGCGGGTCTAGGTACGGCGTACTATTACGATAGAGGCCCGCATAAATATTTACCGGTACCCGGTATAGATTATATACACGATGATGAGGAAGACTTAGATCCACAACCTGGTGGTTATTACAAAATGGGTTTTACCACGCCGGACGATACGTATAAGTACGGTAAGTACACCGTCATGTATATCAGGCAATCCGTAGACGTTGTACGACTCGGTTTTAGAAAGTTTATACTCCAGAAGAGCTCGTTTACCGACGTTGGTATAGAACAAATAAACGAAAGCGTTAGAACGTACGTGTACGCCATACTCGGCGCGCAAGCCCAAGCAAAAACGAGTATACTAACCGCGGGTACCGGATTAGATGCCCAAAGACAATTTGAAAATATAGTAGAAGGCGTTATAAACAGCCCTACGGACTTGGAATCTTCTATAACCAGATTTCAAGATTCTTTACAGTACGCTAGAAGCTCGTTAAACTTTGTGATTGGCCCAGGATTATACTTGATTCCATCAAATATGGAGCTTTTAGTCGGTATTCATCGAGGTTATAACAATAATATACAGATAGCTACGCCCGGCGCGCCGATAGGGTTAAATATCAACTTGAACTCGGACGTCATAGCTATGCCAACCCCAACACCACCTACATCACCCCCACCGCCAACCCCAATCTCAGAGGTCGTAGCTACGCAAGTACCCCCACCACCACCAAAGCTACCTATTGTCGAAGCTACACCTGCACCAACCCCACCATCTGTAAAAAAGAGGCGTACAGTAACCCAGCAGAATTTAGACGATTTAGAAAATTTAGACCCACCGCCAGACTCGCACGAACAAGAAAAAACGGCTTTAGTCGTTGGTTTAATGGCCGCTGCTGGAGTTGGGTATCTAGCTTACGATATTCTACGTCGCTGAAGAAGGCGGTAACTCAGTATCTGATGGAACGACCATTAATTCTTTCTTAACGAACGATCTCTTGGGACCGTTATTCAGCCAGTATAACGCGGGCTGTCCGGGATTTGTCGTTCTCCTTCTAATCGTATACATTTCTAAGCTCCAAATAGGATCGGTAGCTCTTCTTCTAACGTCTTTTTCGAGCTCTCCAGGAGCGTAAAGATATCTAACGATATCGTCATTTACGCTTAGCGCGACTTCGGGACTCTTGAGCCCCGAGGAACTCAATTGTTTTATTTCTAACTGAGACATAGCCGCTCTAGGAGTTAACGGTTTACCTTTCATAGTCGATATCAATCTAGTTTCTTCGTTGTTTAACGCAGCTACGACCTCGGGTAATCTTTTTACCCACTCTCGGCTACGCTCGGTAGGCTCTAACATTTCTTGAGCGTATTGATGACCGAATAATCTTTCGGCTAAAGTACGATTAAATCTTTCTACTATACCTTGAGCTCTATGATTGCCAACCTCGCCTTTCTGTACTACGACGTTGCGAGTCCGCATCAAAGTATTAAATTCAGCCATAAATTCTGTACCGGGGTCTACTTTTATCGTGAGAGGCCAAGACAAGGGCGATCTTTTGTAAATCTTTTTTATCGCCTCTACAACTTGAGTACTCGTTTTATTCGTCAAGGGTTCAGCTTCTTTATATCGAGTGGCCACATCGACGATCGTCAACGCGTATTTATATCTTTTTCGTCTAACTACATCGTGAGGTAGATACAACAGATCCGCTTGATGCATTTCATTGGGCCTCCCTATAACCTTACCGAGACTCGTAGGTCTCGGTATAGTACTGGGGGCAGGCAAATATATTTGCCACATGGCTTGTTTTCTCAACCAATTTCTAACGTCTGGCTCGGGTACATTGGCTTTTAGCGATAATTTTTTTATAGCGCCTGCACCTTTCCAATATCCTCTAGGACTGTAAAATATTTTACTTAATTTTGTTTCCATTTTATTTTAACGACTTATTAAAAATGGTGAGTCTTTTAATTATGGGTGCTGGAGCTATAATAAGCGCTGTGGCATTTAGCGGAACGAGCTTCGCCTTTTCTAAGATAGGAAAAAGCGGTTCGGACGAAGAACGTAAACGACACGACCTCGCTTTAGAAAGATTAACTCAAGCTAAACAAGAGTGGGTAGAACAAAGAACCAAGGTTCTAGATTATCTAAACGATCGACTACATAAAGAAGCCAGGGCTCAAAAAACATTTAAAAACGTAGATGAGGCGTTGAGAGAATATAACGAAGTAACCAACGACGAGTTGAGATTACCTCGCGAACCTGTATTGTCGGACTTTTACGTACCCAGCGAAGATCAAAAAGATGGTGAAATTGCATTTATCTTAGGAGGCACTGCTGTTTTAGGTTATTTAGTTTATAAGTTTGTTTAAAAGTTTTTTCTTTTTGTCTAAAAGTTTAAGTTTGTTTAAAAGTTTAAGTTTATTTAAAAGTTTTCTTGCTTTTTATTTTGTTTCGTTAAGTAAAATGAACGCAATTTATGGAAGCAAACTGAATCCACACAGAAGTTTAAAAAATCCTAGAGCGTTGAAGGGATTGAGACAATCGATGGTTATTACTCATAATCCTAGTACCGCATCGGCTGGCAGTCTGTTGATCGTTGAATTTCCTATGTTGAGTCAAGACGATGTAGTCGTACCGGGTACAGTACGATTAGCTTTTAATATAGACTTAGAATCTGAAGGCACTGGCGAAGATGATGCAAGAACTCTATATTATAACGTCGCACGAAATTTAATTAGCGGCGTAAGAATCAAACTAGAAGGTAAAGATTTCGTAGCGTTTACGGATGCCGATGTATATAACGCGTATAAAGACATGTGGCGACCAGCCAGCGCGAACGATGCGTATCGAGGACTCGAAGATAGCAACATCACGAAACTCAGAATCGGCGCTAGCGATGGGATTACTAGCGCGAATGGTGGAAAAGACAAAGCGATTGCTAACGCTTACGGTAATCGATATTACATTCCTCTAGATTTTGAAATGCTTACGGATCATCAGCCTTTTAGTCCATCGACGCTCAAAGACAGACTAACTTACGAATTTACATTTAACGATCACGATAGCGTAGTAAAATCTACCGATAACAACGCAAAGTATAAAATTTCTGGGTTAGATCTCGAGTTTGAAACGGTGACCAATAAAACATTGGCCGATAATATCAGACAAAAATATCGAGGTAAAACTCATTTTCTATACGAAAAAGTTCAAAGATATACGGTTTTAACGCTAAACAAGTCCGATACTACTTGGAACATTAATCTAAATCAAGCCATTAGAAGTCTCAAAGGAGTACTTCTTTTATTTAAAGAATCGGGCGAAAAAGATCCTCGGGTCTTCTACAATCCAAAGATCGAAAAAGTAGACGTTACGATAGAGGGTAAGCCGAATCAATTGTATAGTCAGGGCATGAAGCGTTATCAACACTGGGACGAGATTACCAAGTTTTTCGGTGACTCTAATACAGAATTTGGTGCTAGCGTGTCCAAAGACTTGGAATTACACGATATGACTCTAGGAGATTACTTAAACACTAGTTACGGTCTTTGGCTAGATACGAGGGTAACCGACGACAACAAAAGTCACGGTTCTGGCAGGAAAATAGGAGACGTAGGTGGGGGTATTTCTCTCCATTTAGAAAGAGAGGCTGAGACAGCTGGTTCTCTAACGTGTTACGTTTTCTTGGTGATGGATGGTCAGTTGGTGTTAGAAGATGGACGATTTAGCGGTAGTTACTCTTAAAATAGTCTTTACTATTAAATATGCATAAAACGTTTCCAAAAACACCACACTGCGCGCTAGTATGCGGTAGGACTAATTCGGGTAAAACCAAATATATTTTAGATCTATTAGAAACTGAGTATAAAGATCACTTTGAAAAGATCGTAGTTATTTGTCCTACGTTGAGCAACAACAAGACTTATCTCGAGAGACGTTGGTTGTGGTTAGATCCCGAGATATACCCATGCGATTTAGAGGTAGAAAAGGTGACCCTCAACGAAGCTTTAGCATTTTATAGAGCTCGATTTAAAGGATCGCACGTTCTATTTTTGATAGACGATTGTAGCTCGGAACAAGACATAAAATATCGTAAGGCGGCGTTCGGAAAAAACACTTGCGTTTTAACGAAATTGGCGTTTAGCGGTAGGCACGACAATCACTACTGTTGGTTGATGACTCAAAAGTATAATTGCGTAATGACAGATTTTAGAGCTCAAACTGCATTTGTCGTATTGTTCTATTGCAAAGATAAAAATAGTTTCGATCAATGCCTCGATGAAAATGATGCGGTGCCTTTAGAAGAAAGATCGAGAATTAAACAGATTTTAAGAGACGTGCCTTTTAGTAAATTATTGGTAAAAACTGATCCTCCAGTCTGTTGGCAGTTGATCTATAGGTGATCTATAGATGATCTATTAGATACCTAGTAGATAACTGATAGATACCTGATAGATACCTGATAGATACCTGATAGATACCTGATAGGTACCTGTTAGATACCTGTTAGATAACTGTTAAATACCTGATAGATAACTGTTAGATGATCTATAGATAACTAATAGATACCTGATAGATACCTGATAGATACCTGATAGATGACCTATAGATACCTGATAGATGACCTATAGATGACCTATAGATACCTATAGATACCTGATAGATGATCTATAGATACCTGATAGATGACCTATAGATACCTATAGATACCTGATAGATGACCTATAGATACCTATAGATACCTGATAGATGATCTATAGATACCTATAGATAACTGATAGATGATCTATAGATTATCTAGTCATCTATAAAATATGATAGAATATCTAGACCTATTATTAAAACTAGTAATAGCCATCAACTTATCTTTATTTTCTTACGATTATATTTCTTGTAGAAATAAGATTAAAAAATATAGTTCTATTTTAAATGATCAAGTCGATAGAATCTCTAAGCACGTTATCTCAAGAACCAGTAGCTGCTACACCCACGATCCCGGAAGCAACTATATCCAAAAATAGACTTTTGGGCGTAGTTGCTTCCGGTGATTCTAAAAAATATTTCGGTAAAGAATACTCTATCAATGAAATAGAGAGCTTGACCGCGGAAAAACAAGAAAAGCTATATAAAAGATACGAAGCCAAGCTCGGTAAAGAAATGATAGTCAGTTTGGGGAGTTGCGTGTTGACCGTTTACGCAAAAGCTTTAGGCGCGACTTTGCCGCTGGCTTCGCCATTCGGTTATAAACTTTGTTTAGATTCTGAAGAAGCCCTTATCAACGACTTAGAAAAAGATCCCGTTATTTCTAGCAGCTTGTCCAGTTTACTTTGCGAAGTGCATTACAATTATGGGGTTTATTTATCTCCTTTGGTGGCTATGTTGATCACGACTAAACATTTACAGGTAGATAGTAGTAATAGTAATACAACAACAAATAATAGTATTATTATAAAAGATGAGCCTAGAAACGACAACGACAGATCAAGTATCCCAAGAGCCGGCTCGGACTCCCCCGCCTCCAGCTCCGCCTCTCCCTCCCCAACCCCCGGCTCCGCCTCCCCAACCCCCGGCTCCGCCTCCCCCGGCGCTATCAAGAGTCACAAAAAAAAGAGCGAAAGACCCTAAAAGAGTAGAGCAAGGTAAAAGACTGGCCGAAAGAAACAGAAAGATGAAAAAACAAATACAAAAAATGCAAAGTATAGAAGAAGAGCAAACGCCAGCGCTGACGATGGCAGACATTCCGAGCTGGGGATATGCGATAGTTGGTTTGGTTGTTTTATCGCTAGGATATCTCGCGTTTAAAAAGAGTAAACCTCAGCGAGAGGTGGTACAGATCGCAACTTCAACCCCTAAAGTTGAAGAACTATTAGAAATGGAATAAATAAAAAAAATAAAATGTTTGTACAAGTAAAATGGATACGAAGAACGTTGCAAATACTCTTTATCACGGCGCTGTGTTGAGTTTGTTAACCGTAGGTTATACTATGTTGAGTAAAAAACTTTTGCAAATTAAGCCCGCCGATTTAGGAAAGCTAGACGTAGAAGATACGATTAAAATCACCGCTACGGTAGGTAGCGCTCTAGCTACTCAGACTTGGTTAGTGAGCCAAGGAGTAATTCCTCAGAATGTGGTAAATACTACGTAAAATATAAAATATATGACTTTATAAAATGGCTGAAGGTGGAGAATTTATACCTATGGATGAAGCTCGTTGGAAAGCCGAGCAAAATGATGCCGATGATGATGATTTTCAAGATGGCAATGTCGACGATGATTTAGGTATGGACCCCGACCATGACTTTGAATGGGACAGATCGGCTGAACCACAACTGCCTGAGCCGATTGATGAACCATACAGATCGGCTGAACCACAACTACCTGAGACGATAGATGAAGCTGGTGATATTATATATAGACATCGCGATATCTATAAAGAAGGTTTAGCAAATGATTTTTATGATTTTTGGTGGAATAAAGGCGGCTTAGTTAGACCAAAACTCATTAGGTACGAACTTTTTACTAAGGATAGAAATGGTATTTACTTCGATGGTGTTAGATTGACTGATAAAAAAAATCCCGGTAGATTTGTAGCTGAAGTGACGTTAAAAAAAAACTTTGATGTGGTGTTTCCAAACATAAACTTTAATACATTTTTTAAACAAGAGTTGGGTTTATTAACGGAACAAGAACTTGAAATACAAAAATTAGAAGAATATATAGATGATGCTGTTTCTACCCACACCACTCCAAAACAACAAGTTGAGACAGCTGTCAATCTGCACGATCACTTAAAAAGTATGTTTGGGCCCGATTTTGGAACCGATAGTTATACAATTCCTCCCCCTCAACCAAAAGGGGTAGATACTCAAGCGCAAACTGAGGGGCTAAATTACAGAGAACTTGTAGCTTTAGACAAAAAACTACAAACTATGAGCGGTAATGCAGAATTAAATTTAGCCGAACTGATTAAACTATACAATAGACGCAAGGAGATAAAAACAGCCCTCGAAGTAGCAGAAAACGATAATGAGATGCAAGACCTACTAAAAGAACAAGACGATATTGAAGATGAAATAGAGGTCAGATTAAGACTTAAGCACGACCTTAAACTAAGCATGAATAATGAATTCGCTAGATTCAAAAGAAACGTTTAATAAAATACTATATGGTGATACCTCGCTAAGAGAAAAGATTAGAATTCTGTTTCGAGAACAGGGTGTGACGGTCGTAAGTATATTAACCGCGTTTTCTTTAGCTATAGGTTTTATCGTTGAATCTTTGGTGTCGGCTTTTGCTGGCGGCGCTGCAGCGGTAGTTCCGACGCCTAAACCCGGAGGTAGCTTGAAAGATTGGATAAGTAATCATTTAAAAAACTTGGCTAATTTGCTAAAAAAGCTGGGGGGTAAGTTATTAGCCGCTTTACCGGGTATTTTGGGTACTATCGCGAGTTGGTTGTTCACTCTATTAAGTAAGACGGTCGGTTGGTTGGCGGATCACGTGTGGACGTTATTGGTTGGTGTCGGTGCTTTGATTCTTGTATACGTGCAAAAAAATTTAAAATAATATAAGACTTTATAAAATGACCGCAGAATCCGTTTACCCTAAATTGCCCGTTGAAACGAACGAGTCTTCAGTCTTTAGGTTAAATAAAATCGAACGAGTGCAAAAAGAGATAGCCAACGAGCGAGATAAGAGAGAACGGTTGCACAAAAAGTATAATAAAATTATTACCTGTTTATCTAACGCAGAGACCGTTATGGAATGTTTAGGTGCTTTATCCGGCACAATAGGCATAGTCAGCGTTGTTGGTGTCATTAGTATACCCGTAGGCGTGGTGTTAGAAGGAGTAGCTATAGGATGCGTGGGTGTAAGTTTGGTATTAAAACGATTTAGTAAAAAGTTTAGAGGTAAAGCTAAGAAACACGATGAGATTAGAGTAGTAGCAGAAACAAAATTAAATACGATAAATGAATTGGTGTCTCAGGCTGTAGATGATGGTGATGTAAGTCACGAAGAATTTACTTTGATTAACGATGAATTAAACAAGTTTAATGGAATGAAAGAAGCTATTAGGACACAAACTAAAGCGAGAGAAGAGTCCGATAGAAACCAAAAAGAAATAGACGATGAGGTTGAAAAGAAAGTGGTCGAGCTTCTAGCGAAAGAAAAAAAAGATCTTATCGCAAAACTTACAACTTTAAATTAGAAATATGTAAAGAATACGAGCGTGATTCTAACGTGAGTATAGATAAACCTCCTAGCTACGCAAGTGCTCAAGAGAGTTTAGGGGCTAGGCCTAGCGCTCCTTGCAAAGAGTAGTTGTAGTTAGTAACGCAAAAAAATAACCCTCACCTCTCTAGTAGAGATGAGGGTTATTTTTTGGCCGTTAAACTTCGTTAGAGAACTCGCGGTCATTCGCGAGAGTTAACCATTCGCGATAATCTATCGAGACTAAATCTTTTAGATTGATAATAAAGCTATCGTCGTATTCGAGTTCTAACGTAGTATAATTAAGAAAATCTCTGTCTTCCTCATCTTGGTTGGTATAATAAAGATAATCTATGAGATCGTCATCTTCCGTAATGCCTAGACTCACATCTTCGCAGTGAATACAAAAAGATAAATTATCGTTTTCTTTTATCCTTTCTCTTTCGACTACATCGTCGTAACACTTTAATAAATTAAGAAACGTACCTCTCTCGTAGCATAGGTAGACCAGTTCTAATAACGATTTTGAATCTACGTGAATATAATATTCGCGACCCGTATCTCTCGTATAAAAGCAACTTTCGCAATCGTGCGTTATACATTGAGTAGTTTTAAATGCAGAAAGAATTTTCTCTAAAAGTGGATGTGCCTGAATCAAAGGTTTAATTTCCATCTTTTATAATGGCGATATAATATTTTTTGGCTTATGACAAATCATTTTTTTTTGCCTCGTTATTTTGGTTTCGCCGGACTCCCCAGAGATTTAGTACGATTGTGGGATATGGAAAACAGTGTTTATTTTCTTGATTTTGTGCTAATTTTGGTGTATAGGTACCCAGCAAAATTTATAATTATTTTTGGGCGATTTTTTGACTATTTGTTTTTTAAAAAATTTGATGTATGTACCCACAGCAAAATTGGAGAGAAAAGTGAAAAAACCAAAAATGACATAGAATCGGTACTTCCTTTACTACTCAGGGCTTGTTTGGGGGAGTACAGGACCCCTGTTTCTCGCTAGGCTGGACTTTTAGCTGCATAGCTTCGTGGTAGGAGGCGATCAGGAACTCGGCTTCGGTCCGGGAATCATCAGAGCTGTTTTCGATGTTGACCGGATCGACATCCTCCGTCGCCAATGCAGCAAAGCGGTTGCTTGTTGATACCGCTGGACTGGCTGTATCTTGTAGAAGGGGCGTTATTTCCTTAGTCCCCAAAAAAGGTGATTTATTAGATATCGCCAATTGGCGACCGGTATCATTACTTAACACTGATTATAAGATTTTTGCGAAAATAGTTGCCAATAGACTTAAAACTGTCATAGTATTATTCACCCTGCTCAGAGCTACACTATTCCTGGTCGTTCAATATACGACAATATCAATGTCATTAAAGATATCCTGCTCTATTCTAACTCGGCCAACATCCCTCTAGCCATCTTAAACCTCGATCAAAAGAAGGCTTTTGATAATGTTGATTACCGTTATAGATTATATTAAAATCCTTTACAATGACTCTCAGAGCCTTGTTAAGGTTTGTGGTTCCCTCACTGCACCCTTCCCCTGCTGCCCTCTCTCCGGGCTCCTTTACACTATAGCTATTGAGCCCCTGCTTCATACACTACGAAGCAGGCTACATAATTTTGGTCTCAAAGTTCCCGGAAGTGACACGTCAATAATCACTTCCGCTTATGCTGATGACATTTCGATTTTTGTAACCCAAGATGACGGTTTCAACATTATCAATGACGTTTATAATCTTTACAGTAAATCCTCTGCTCCATGTTTAAATTGGAACAAGTCCCATGGTCCATGGGTCGGATCATGGACTAAGAGAACCGATAACCCCCTAAATTTTAAGTGGAACAATGATGGCCTTGTTTTCCTTGGAGTTCATTTAAGAAACTCTTATAATTACCGACAATTAAACTGGAAAGCCTGTCGTGATAAACTTCAAAAGACTCTTACTCTTGGAAAGGCTTGTCTAAATTCCTGTCCTTTAGAGGAAAAACCCTAATTGCGAACCGACTGGCTACTTCTAAACTTCTTCATTGCCTTGCAGTTCTTTCTCCTCACGAAGATATCCTAAATGAACTCCAGAAAACACTGATAAACTTTGTATGGTCCGGTGGGACGTCACTGGCTATTAAGGTCACTGGGAGTTTATGTAGAGTGGTGCATCCCCTATGAGCGCATATAGTGGAGTGGAACCTGTAAGAAAACATGGCGGCGCCCATATGCAAACATGGCGGCGCGCCGTAAAACATGGTGGCGCGCATGGCCATTCAGTTTCGCCAAGTGTACTCACCAATAACCAAAGGCATTTTTTTAAAGATGAACTGGTTGATGAAAAGGATGGAAGTTATTGAATGGATGAATACAATCCAAAAGAGATTTTTTTTCAGAGTTTTGACTATTAGGAGGGCGTGCTTTTTATTTTGTATGATTCTCATATTTCTTTCGCCTTGAAGGAGGGTCGGTCGGTCGAAAAAGAAACAAATCTGGCGTAAAAACAATGTATTGACATCAACAAACGGGGCGGATCCACGGTTGTTTGTATGGGGTTTCTGAATGTTTTTCGTTCATTTGCCCAAAAAATTGACTCCCAAAATGTTTTGCCCGCGAACAAACTTTTAGAAGTGGGTAGGGGTGGGTTGGGGGGAAGGGGGGGGGGGGGGGGGGGGGGGGGTTGGGAGCACACACTTTCTCAACGTTGGTGGCGTCATTTGGCCTCTTTGTTTTGTTCTTACCCGTGCACGCAAAATAAGACATTTACAGGTTTTGCTTTTCTGCTTTGAAACTTTAGGCGTAGGCCCTTACAAACAACAAAAATAAATAAATAAATAAATTTGCAGCGAGCGGCGGGGGGGGGGGGGGGGGGGGGGGAGGATCCGCCCCTGACAAAATGTAAATCTTCTTTGGCAAGCGTAAAAGTACAAATTTCCCCAGGCCATTCATTCATCAATAAAGAAAACAACGAATGTTGGAGACTACATACATGTACTCACCCCTTGACAATGCTCCTCGGAATAAGGCACTATCAATTCAGCTTTTATTTATTTATTTATGTCTTATTTATCCTGGGTAGCCTGATCAGTGCAAATGCACTGTTCTCCCTCAGGGCCCAGTTTTGAATTGAGAGAAGATGCATAAGGAACAATTATTCTTGGGGAAAACCCACGCAATCAGGTAAGGACTGAAAACCCAATCCACATAGTGCACCCGGTGGGAATCGAACCAGGGTCACCAGAGGTGGAAGGCGAGGAAAGAACCACTACACCAACCTGACCGTCCGATAACATGTACATGTTATCGGAAAATTTGTACTCCGTGTCTCTTGTGTATCCTGGGAAATCTTTGAAAATGTGTGCTGATCTTTGTGTATTCAGGTACATGTCAAAGCCAATGACATAACATATGGAGGGGGACACTGCCATAGCCGACCCCTCCCCAAACGATATGTGTCCCCCGTCCCACCGGGATCGCCGCCCATCATGATCATTTTCGGCATTTTCGGTTTCTTCTCATTTTCAAACCTACAGTTATAAAGCCACGTGGATGGGAAAAGACAAATTATAACAGTGGTGTGATTCTTAATGATGTTCATTCAACCATGTTCGGGTATTGTACTGCCGCCTTGTAGTTTCTTCTCTGTTTCAATAGGTTTAAAAAGTGCTTTTAGGCAGTAACAGCTCAGTGGCCGAGTGGTTAAGCGAGTCGTTCGTCGATGTCTAGGGTTCGAATCCAAGTCTTTCAGTATTATTATTTCGCCAGAAATGTGATTGTCATTATTTATAAGAGTATTCGTTTACCGTCTCCAAACACCAACTTTACAGTGGCTTGGTCGCCAAGCGCAGTGCAGCTGGGACCGCTCGTGAAGTCCAGGTAAGCATCTGCGTAAAGGTTCATGGCACGTTTGGCTGACTCAGCAGTCAAGGCGTAGGGTGCCGCCATGTCCCCCCCCCCCCCCCCCCCCCCTTTTTATGGTGCTGGACCTTCGGGTTATATGGATGAGTTGGGGAAGGAGGTGTGATGGACCGGAATCTGAACCCATAAGAGTCCTACATGGGAGCCGGGGCCTCGGTGAATCGCGGCACCTGAAAGCTTGGTCAACATCACATAATTTTGTTTTCTTTTTTAAAGGCGTAACACCAGAATGCATACCTTTTGATTAATAATTTCTAAAGGTGTACGGGAAAAAATCAAGGAATATTTTTTTCTGTCTCGTTCGGGCTTTTCTCTGTTTATTATTATGTTTAAGGACATTTGCAAACTTCGACTTCTTAGAATATGCACCCTTGTCTTTGCCCGCAATTACAAATTTCTATATGTTTCTTTTATTTTTGTTTATGCAGCATTCGGGATAACTATTTTCACATACACACACACCACCACCCCCCACCACCCCCCAAAATTTCGGGGTACAGTTTTATGAAAATTGTAAAGTTTGGTCCGGAAAATTTGGATACCCACCTCAAACAAACAAAACCTGCCTGGTACCCTAATACAATAAGCAGAACGATTCAAAAGTATCAATAAAACAAAGTGGCTATACTAATCACTATTCCCTTTTAAATCGAAGAAAACTCAGTGGAGGCTCAGTGAAGTCTACAGCCCAACAGCGTGACGACTCTTCAACAGACGACTTCCCATTTTCGATTCTGATTGTACAAACAAAAAGGCAACAAGAATCATTAGGGTGTACATGCATACAAATGTTGTAGATTTCTGTTTGAGCTTGAAGTTGTTTTTTTAATATAAGGGTGATGGTATAACGCATGAAATGGATATCCCTTTTTAGATGACAATAATTATCATGTGCGACACACAATGCCATCTAACATATCCATTTCAAAGGTATTAAACAGGATGACGTACATGTTCACAGGACAGCTGTTTCAATTTACCGTAGGGATCAGTATGGAGGTTCAAAAGTGGACAACTGCTTTTCTGCTGTTAAAATAGCAGAAAAGCAGATTGAACGTTTTGGTAAAATGCATTTTTCTACTTTTCTGCTTTTCTGCTACCAGAAAAGCAGAATTTACCTTTTCTCCTTCACTGGCGGTTTAAAAAGGGACACCTGCTTTTCTGCTTCAATGCGACCAGAAAAGCCGATCGAACATTTTGAGCAAATCTATTTTTCTACTTTTCTGCTTTCCGAGAGAGCAGATCGAACGTTGTAGCCATGGCGGTTCAAAAGTGGACATCTGCTTTTCTGCTAGTGGAAAAAGGGGGGCCAATGCCTTCCCCCCCATGTTCCGCCGCATATGCATAATTATAATAGGCATATTTCCATTATTTCCAGTTTTACCGTCTATAAATTGACAAAAACCAACAAAAAAACAAACAAACAATCCAGCGAGGTTCTTAGCCTGTGCCTAAAAAAATGGATCAAAACAGTCAGACATCAGTTTAATCAGTTTTGGACATTCCCAAGACACTTCTTGAAAAAAGCCGAATTCTCTAAATGTGTGTTGCACGTGTTTGTGTCAAGGGTCATGTTTATGGTTCACATGCACGGGGGCACACCTGCAGAGTTTCATTATTCAATCGAGGGCGATTTAATTTTTTTGCGTACAAAACCAATGACAGAAACAAAGTCGCCAGGAGAATAGCGGACTATCTTGGATGAATATTTTAAACGTATAGTTGTGCGAGGGGAAGGGGAGCGGGTTGGTGGTGAATCAATTATTAAATGGAAATCGAAGATGTTTCGACTTACATTTTGTGTGGGCTGAAAGTTAGGGTCCCATTATGCAAACAAAAACAGACACAAATCCAGTCTTCATATTTCAAAAGAGAAGTGGGCGTTTTCTTTTCAGAAATGTCATTGTCTATTCTATATTGGTTGTATCAGGAGCGGGTTGGAGCTGGAAACTGAGAAAATAGAAAATTACATCCTCCCCATCGGAAGGACACCCCTCCTCAATTTTCCAAACACTACTCTCATCAAAATTGAAGAAAAATATAAAAGGGTACGGTGTCACAATAGCGCACTACGTCGGCACTTCAAAGTCTTATCCCCACTGCTTGGCTCGCGCGTATTTGTATTCTTAGCTTTGATATTGTTAATAATTCCAGTCTTTGGATTGGACAGATAAACATCACACGGTGTGAGACGTATGTCGGAGGCGGAGTCACTTGGAACCGTCCATTTTTGGCGGGGTACTTGAGAGGCCGACAAGCATGAAAAGCGTTCAATCGGCTCAGTCTGCTGGCAGAAAAGCAGATGTCCACTTTTGAACCACCGTGACAAAAACGTTCAATCTGCTTTTCTGCAAGCAGAAAAGCAGATGTCCACTTTTGAACGGCCATGGCTACAACGTTCGATCTGCTCTCTCGGAAAGCAGAAAAGTAGAACAATAGATTTGCTGGAAATGTTCGATCGCCTTTTCTGGTCGCATTGAACCAGAAAAGCAGGTGTCCCTTTTTGAACCGCCAGTGTAGGGGAAAAAGTAAATTCTGCTTTTCTGCTAGCAGAAAAGCAGAAAAGTAGAAAAATGCATTTTGGCAAAACGTTCAATCTGCTTTTCTGCTATTTTAACAGCAGAAAAGCAGATGTCCACTTTTGAACCTCCATAGATCAGCTACATCAACTGAAGGGAAATGACCATAACGCCCCTTCACACGCATCTGGCCATTTGCATGGTTGAGTTGTTAGGCAAGCTACCGTTACTTGAATTCGTGAATTCATGCGCGAAGCTTAGCTTTTAACGCAATAGCTTTATCAAACCTTGGGTTGCATTATTGTTGTTCGACATGGTACAACAAAAAATGATCAACATGTGTCCTACTTTCGGATGGCGCAGTACGTGATCAGTCTAGCTGAAACAACGTAGACAGATCCAGCACGGACAGGATTAGTTGACAGGGTTGGGTTGCCGAATGGTATCACTATACATGTATTTACTAATGCAAAATTGTCACCATCCTACGGCAGTGTTAAAGATGCTGTGCCATGTTTTTTGTGCGTGGCAGCTCCAAAATAAGGTTTAACATTGCACTGGATAGGCTATTCCAGAGTGTCGTAAATATAAATCTTTTGCTTAAGAAACTGGTTCTCTTTAAATTTCGTCAACAGGAAAAAACAACATCCATTTCTGTAACGAGCACGGATAATACGCTCTACTCGTGAAATAGGTCTATGCACTTTGCCCGCGCTCATAACCTGTTAAATACCGGGTTTAACGTATGCTTACCATATTTTACATTAGTTGCAGTCCATATTCAGTTGTTGGTTTACAGCAGACCCTGTGAAAATAATTAGGAAGGATCGAACTACATTACAGTCTGTGTAGATTGGAATATTAAATTTGTTTCTATATTCGCTACATTGTATGCAAGTGTAAGTTAATTAAAATCATACAAAAGCGTGCATTAGCGCGATATAATTTATTTGATATTTCTGCATACTCAAAAATATTGGCTCCATGAAACAGCTATCAGTCGATTTATAGTTCATTATATTACACCGGGTTAAAAGTTTATCAATTTATATTCATGAGATAATGGATGAGAGAATGGATGTGGATGTACATACATAGTGCCAGTAATCATATTTCGACACATACTGGCCCAGTATGTGTCAAAATATGATTTTCATCGCGCCAAAAAGAGACCAATTGGTCGTGTTCGATTTCCTTCGCCCTGCTTACTCGCACTTGAGCTTCGAGTGATGGCAGACGACGACAACGACGACAACAACAACTTCCCGTACTAAGCTGGGGTAGATTTGTAAATCTACCTCAGGAAAATCCGCCTGGAAAATCATTTTTACGGACGAAATTCTATTTTTCGTGACGTAAGCGTCAAAATAGTTTCACACGACTGGTGTAGCACAGAGTAGGCCTGCCATCAAAAGCTTGGATATCTGAAATACAGGGTTTTCTGATCGACATTAATTCGGCATTAAAAGGAAAAAAGTGGAATATGTGGTTTGGTAGTCTAAAGTGATAATAAATTGTAAAGAATTGGAGGACAGTTTATTTTTAGGAAAAAGAATAAAACTAATTGTTGCATGTAGCACTTGCTATTAGAAAATGACCGATGAACTCCTTGTATTGTTGATTTGATTTACAATTTGATTTGAACGATGACAGTGATTATTTTCTTTCCGAGACCAGAGTTTGTATACCAACACGCCGAGGGCAGTATTTTTGGAAGTACGTATGAATTGAACCCCCTCAGAACACGGGCCCGTTGCTCATAGATTTACCTTGGTCGTCGCATCTGTCGACGATGATATTCTGACACGGAAACACCTCCACCATCAAATCGAAGAGCTGTCGGTCGTAGTCGTACAGAGCAGCGCGGGTGCTGATGTCATTGTGAATGCCGTCAATGAAGTCCCGATGCGTTTCGACGTCAAAGAACGACTGGACCCCTTCCGCGAAGTATTCTCTGAAATTCCTCGCAGCGTAGGTGTACTCCCAAAGTCCCTAGGCTTTTGCGTCAGCCAGGGTGTCTTTGAGCCTCTGGTTGAAGGTTGGGTCGACTTGGTCGAGTGAGACGCGATGGATCAAGTGGGCAAACTCGTGCACTAATATGTCTTCTTCCCACCACCTGTCTTGCCACGGCCCCAAGCAGAGAATGTTTTCCTCGCCGTCGGTAGAGATCGGCTTTCTTATGCTACCTCCTAAGCCCCTGGCACGGTAGTTCCACCAATCACTCAGGTAGCTTTGCTCCGGTATGTCGTTGGTCTTCTCGTACTCTCCGATCACACCAACCCGCCCGTACGAATCGTACATCTTGTCCCGTAGGTCCTTCCGGTCAGCCAGGAGAAAGCGCACCACGTAGCAGGCTCGGGTCAGCGCCTCGTCCGACGGCTCGTCTGAAGAGATGATGGGGATGCCGTAGGCGTGGGTGTACTTCTTGTAGAAGGCATCCAATGGGAACTCAGCACGTATGTCGTCAGGGAGAGCGATGACATTTTGGCAGTCCCAGGTGCTCAAAGCAACGCCCCTTCCAGATTTCCTTTTTTCCTCGTGATCGAAATCTATGTGGTTGACTGGATTTGGGAATCAATAATAATTTGTTTCAATCAAGGGATATCCATGTCATTATCGATACAGTTTTTAACGTCGTCTAGGTTTCGTATTGGGAACTGTGGCGATAACATGCGATTTCCTGCACTGTTAAAACGCTGTTTAAACTTTTTAAACAAGGTTGATTATGTGCCCTGCCTAAACAACCGATAAATAAAGATTAAAACATTTAATCTGGTTTATGAAAAGCGTGTCGATATTGCGATTGGAGCATGCAGTGAATAGGGAATGGTTCACAGGGCGTAAGGTCCGCCAGGTGCAAATTTGACTAACACTAGTTGTGCATAATTAGTGTCCTCCCGCTGTGGGTTAGGTAACCCACATAGCTGAATGCATTGCCTCTTTGTGTGGGTTTTCAGTCCTTGGCAATAACAATAAAGAACAGTTATGTAATCGTTCAAGAAATCTAGCTGGCGAAGTAGCCTACCATGGTAGACCACATTTCTTTCTTGGCTGTCGTCAGTGACACACTCTAAATACTACTCAGCTTGGCTTCGAAGATTGCCTCCTTCAAGTTCGGTCGTAGCATTCTACAATAATCCTGGTAAGCTGTATATGTTCCTTGAACACCCTGGGGTATATTCCTAACTGTAATATCATCTATGCCATAACATGGACCCATTATTGTCTGTGAGTACGGGTCGCAATGTCTCGAGGGTGTCCATAGTGGGGCACTCGTTCGTTAGACGATTTCAAGAAGCGATTAAGCGACAAACACATCCTTCATTCGAACCGAACTTGGGTATCAGAAAGGTTCAAGTGCGATTTGTATGCAAAGGTGGTTGGCGTACCGATGATGTTCGGGCTGCCTTACCACGAATCGTAAAACAAAACCCACAAATAGTGGTCTTACAATGTGGCGGTAACGACCTCAATTCATCTCAAGATGCAAATGCTGTGGCAGCTAAACTGATTGACGCAGCCAAGCAAATGCTCCTTACGACCGATGCTAAGCTTGTATTTGTGTGCCAAATTTTGCATCGCAACCAAGGTCGTTATTTAACGACGGTTAAGGATGTGCACGATTTCAATGCTAAGGTTGATGTAGCTAACGTTTTCTTGAAGGAAAATTGCGGGTCAAATGGCATTAAATATTGGAGACATAGAGGCATGACAAATCCTAACTTTGCAGAGACTGGGGCTCTGTTATGCCCCGATGGGGTTCACTTGTCAAATAGAGGGCAGTACAAATATTACAAGTCTCTGCGAGGTGCAGTTATCTTTGGGATGAAGGAACACAGCTAATTAGTACACTTTCATACATATGTCAGTACAGTCGGGAATGACTATTTGAACAGCAAGCGGTTCAGCATACCTTTTTCTGGTACAGCAAGGGAATAGCCAAAAAAAAAAAAAAAAAAAAAAAAAAAAAAAAACCTGTTCGGCCTTCTAAAAGGCTTCCAAAAGACAAATCGCTGTTTGTAAGAGAAGTGTTATTCGACACCGTAATACCCAAGGCTGACACCGGGGAGCCATTTCAGTGTTATACACGCGGTTCCAGGTTGCTGTTAGCGCACTGTTTTTGGCCATCTTTGTTTTGCTCTGTCAGTGAGCACCTTTTCAGACTTTGATTGTCTGTTATTTGAGTGTATTCAAGTTGCAATACAGCCCACGCCGCATGATTGTGGCCTGTTGTATTTCGCTTTTAGCTGTATGGCGAGTGCTACGGGTTGTGCGGTAGTACAGTGCTCGTAACCATCAGTTATTTGCGTTTGTTTTATTTTAGTGATGGAAATTTTACATCACTAGGGCGGTATGTCGGGTGTTCATATTTAATGTTTGGACAGCCCGATATCTGCAACATTGAATCTTTCAATTAGAGCTTATAGCTCCTTTGTTCGTGCAGTGTTACGCACGTTGGCCAATGTTACATATGTTTTCTGTCTTAATGCCCAAGTGGGTACCTTTACTGAAGTAATCGGTTGCAAATTGCAACGAACACACACAATTATAAAGAACAAAATATTAAAAAAAATAAAAAAAAATAAAATAAAAAAGCGGTCGGTCGCTGAGACCTCCTTTAACAGTAACCAGCCAAGGAGTCCGTAAAAAAAAAAAAAAAAAAAAAAAAGTTTGCTAAAGGTAAAGGAATCAAACTTGAGGCAATTTTAAGCTTGAACAGTGAACTGCTGGGGAGTTTGTTGTTGGTATTTCAGGATGCCTAGGAAGGCTGCTTCAAAACGTAAGCGGCCCAGCACGCCGCAAAGACGATCCCAAAGGCGACGAACAAGTGTTCCAGCAGAGGTTGAGACACAAGCTGGACCATCTGCTGACGGGTCGAGCGACGGACCAGCCGCCGCTCATCAGGCGTCTGCTCCTGAGGATGCCGGGTCGGCTCCAGACACCGAGCACACGACAGTCCTGAACATAGACATGTCTCACCTCCAAGACTCGGTGACAGCGACAGTGGTCAGCGCGATCTTGGACCATATCCGGGTGGCGGTGCAGACGGAGTTGGCACGGTTGTTTCCTGCAAACCAACAGTCCAGTCCTGTAAGGCCAGGGCCCGACGTGAGCACGGCAGGTGAAGCACAGATAGGCCGACCAGCAGCAGCGTCTACGTGGACTCCCCAGAACCAAGAAGGGGGTATAGTCAACGCAGGGCTTAGACAGGGAACAGACCCTGTGGCTTTTAGTACAACGGCTACAGGTCGTTCGCAGGGCAGGGAGGCGCCAAGCTTCGGACTGGGGCCGAATCTTTGCGCCTCCTTGCATGACAATGCAGCAACCTTGACAGGTGAGTCCTTGGGCATCGGGGGGTCTGTTCCATTTTCCTCACCGTTGCCGTTGGACTTTGCGGTTAGTAAGGAGACATGTTCTAAGATCTGGGCAAACGAATATGTTGCATTTAGTATATAGTTTACTTGACCCATCTCCAGTTTTTCAAAGTAAGCCCATAGTCCAAAAGGTTGCAAGTGGAAGTGATTCGCTCTGTCTAATGCCAGCAAATACAAAACTCCCTAAAACCATCAATGCATGGACCTCGGCATTTGCAATATTCTCTTCGGTATACGTAAAGAAATTTCCAAATGGTTGTGGCAAGCTCCTAAAGTACGGTGAGCTGGTTCGCCAAATTGCGCATGAAGGGGGTGACTTCAATGGTTACGATGTGTCGTTCCGGAAACTCAAACAGACCTTGCCATTGACATGGGATCACTTCCACTGCGAACTGTATCTCAGAGCTTTCAAGGGGGCTATGATGGGTTGTACTTCTAATCAAAATACGTCTACCCATAATTGGGGGTTTAGAAGAAACGTTCCGCGTTCTGGCATAAACCAGTTACGGGTTGGATTCTGCTTCCGTTTCTTGCGGGGACAACCTTGTGATGGGCTGTGTGGTTTCCAACACAAATGCACAAAATGCATGGGTAGCCACACACCAAGTCAATGTTGGCAACGACCCCAATCTAGATTTCGAGCCAGAGGAACATTTACCAGAACAGATAACCAAAGACCGAGTTTGGCGAGTTCAGCCAGAAGTCTCCCACTACACTCTAGACACGGTACAGGGAGGGGACAGGCTCCTGCAGCCCCAGGACAGACCAGTAACACCAGTAAATAAAGATGCTCTAGAAAGTAAGCTTAAAGGGTACGATGTAAACAAATGTAATTTCTTAATAGAAGGCTTTTCGGTAGGTTTCAGGTTGGGATTTATGGGCGCACAGGAAGCGCATTTGTCAAAAAACTTAAAATCGGCCTCAGCGTACCCGGAAGTGGTGAAAGATAAATTAGAGTTGGAATTGCGCAGCGGTAGGATTGCTGGGCCCTTTGAAAGCATTCTACTCAAGAACTTCCGTGTTAGCCCGATCGGACTAGTTCCAAAAAAGCAACCAGGCACATTTCGTATCATTCACCATTTATCTCACCCCGCTTATGGTTCAGTTAACGATGGCATACCTGATAGTCATGCAACAGTTCACTATGCAACTACGGATGACGCTATTAAGATAGTGAAGACACTTGGTTCTCGTTGTTTGTTATCGAAAGTAGATATCAAATCGGCATTTAAGATCATACCTGTGCACCCTGACGATCATCACCTGTTAGGTTTCACATGGGAAAATCAATTCTATTTTGACAAAACGTTACCCATGGGTTGTCGATCAAGTTGTGCCATATTTGAAGCATTTAGCACGGCAATCGAATGGATTGCTAAAAACGAACTGGCGCTCGGGGGAATGGTACATATACTAGATGACTTTTTGCTTATTTCCGAGTCTCGACTAAAAGGAAGGCGAGACCTGATCGGTTTTCAGTCAATATGTAATACCTTAGGTATTCCTCTTGCACCTGAGAAAACAGAAGGGCCAACCACGTGCCTTACATTTGCTGGGGTTGAAATAGACACGAGAAATGTCAGCCCGTCTACCGGCTAAACTTGCTAAGGCAAAACAAATCATATATAACGCCTTAAGAACAACGAAACTTACTTTACGAGAGTTGCAATCAATCGTTGGATTTCTCAACTTTGCATGTATGGTCGTAGTGCCCGGTCGAGCATTCTTAAGGTTTATTAACTTAACCATTGGTATTAAGAGCCCCAACTATTTAGTACGTTTGACTTTACAAGCAAAGGCAGACCTGCAGGCGTGGCTTTTGTTTTTGCAGCAATTTAATGGAAAGTCATTTTTTCTCTCGGACCAGTGGTTGCCAGATCACACTTTACATTTGTTCACGGACGCAGCGGGTTCCCTGGGTTATGGAGCTGTTTTTGGCAAACAATGGTTTTATGGAGTTTGGCCTGAGTTATGGTCCCAGGAAAACATCACCCTTAAAGAGTTTTACCCAATCGTCGCTGCGGTATACGTCTGGGGACATTGCTTGCGAAATAGAAAGATTTTGATCCATACAGATAATGAAGCTTTAGTAAGTATTATCAATTCCCATACATCCAAAGAGGTGAAAGTCATGGCGCTGGTGCGTAAACTGGTAGTTAAAATATGTTACTGAACATACAATTTAAATCGGTTCACGTGCCTGGTTGTGTCAATATATTAGCTGACAAACTTTCTGGTCAACAGGTTGCAGCTTTCAAAACATTAGCCCCGTGGGCGAGTGTGCAGCCAGTATCACTTCCGGTGCAAATACAGCCTCGGAGTTGGTTCCCGGGCTGCTGAAATTACTGTCCAAATCAATGGCAGATTCTACTTCAAAGACGTATCAAAGAGCACAGACTATATTTATAAAGTTTCTTGGTAAATATGGCTTTACAAATAATTTACCGGTACCACCAATAGTCATGGCATTATTCGTAACATATTTGCATGAGGAAAATTACGCAGCTGCCACAATTCTAACGTTTGTGTCCGCCATTAATTTTATCCATCGATTGTATGACGTGCCAGCACCGGGTAATGCATTCTTGGTGCAAAAGGCTATAGCTGGTGTTAAAAAAGACAAGCCCACTGCAGACAAGAGACTTCCTATAACTGTTTCGATACTACATAGGATTACCAACGCGTTGGACCACACCGCAAAATCGGTGTACCAATACACCTTATATACAAGTATGTTTTTGTTGGCCTTTGCAGCCTTCTTACGGGTTGGAGAAATCACCGTATCGAATAACAACACCGACAATGTGCTCAAATTAGACAATGTACGGAAGTGTAAGGAGAGCGGTGGAATCGTGCTCAAGTTCAAAGATTTCAAACACTCAAAGGGTCGTTCGGTGTGCATACAGGTTGCTCACACAGGGGGAGTGTTTTGCCCAGTGGACGCGTTGGACAAGTATTTAGTCCAAAGAATGCCCTTCGTGTCTAGCTTTTTGTTCTGTTGGCCAAACGGGGAACCTGTTAAGAGAGTACAGTTTGCTCAAGTATTGAAGACGGTGATTCAATTTATAGGTTTAGACTCGCAGGTTTACACCAGCCATAGTTTCAGGATAGGGGCAGCTTGCCATGCCTTATCTCTTGGCTACTCTGATGCACAAATCCGAGAAATGGGGCGATGGCAGTCTGATGCATTCAAAACATACTTTCGGCTATAAAAGCAGGGGTACCGACAAGTGTGTATGGGCCATACTCTGATGACGTTTATTTTGGGTGCAATTTCGTTTGTTTCTTTTCCTTATTTTGTGGGGGAGCCGCCCAATGCAAGGCTTCTGCAATCGGGCGACTAATGGCGTTGTGCCCCCTCAAAATGGGAAAAGGCTGCCACAAGTACCGAATTATTCCTTTAAAGTTGCTTAATTGTAGAAGGGTGAAGTTCACCTTAGATTTAAACTGTTGAAGCTAGAAGTAATTGTCAGAATTTATTAAGCCAAAAGTCAAGTTGGTTGAGTTTAGTAACGGGAATATTTATGACGAAATTATAAAGCTGTTCAATTTTAACTATGCCAGGTCGACGGCTCTTACGAGTCAGCCGCAAGAAAATTGTAAGCGGCCTTGTGAAACTTAAATTTAAAGAAACTGAGTATCGACTTGAGCATAGTTTATTTAATACATTAAGTTAAAATATTAAATTGTATGATTATAATAAGATATATAATAAATGGACTCCTAAACCCACACAAACTATAGTACTCACGCAAGTTGGTTTTGTTGTCGAGACACGTAAATACATAAAGTTGTTTAAGCAGGGCACATGAACAAATTGGTTTAACTTGTTTACAAAACTTTTTAAACAGCGTTTTAACAGTGTATACCCCAAAGAAAAACCGCCCAAAAAGAAGCACAGACAGCGTGGAGGCCCTTGAACCTCCATTAAAAACCTCCGTCGGAGACGTTCTTGAATGATAATTTAACGATAACATGTAGGTCATCCATCTTGTGGCAACCAGAGAGGCGAAATACCCCATTTACCTGCTGATGAAAAATTACCCACACGGTACAGAAATCGTAAAGAGATGGCCATTTTACCGTATAGCTAAACCTCTAAACTAGACCTGTTTAGTGCGCAATCTCCAGCGAGGTTTGGGACGGGATCCGGACGGGGAGCACAGGCCTCGGCTGTGCCCTCCGTAACACAAAATGCAACACAAAATGTAACACAAACATCTACAAAATAATAACCATGAATCTCAAAAGGTTTTTACTTACAAAACAGATTGGCCTGCACTGCAGCTATCAAAACAAGGACACCGACTGCAGCGTTCATGGTTCCTGATGCCAAGAAAAACTTTGACTCGCAGATAGCATCGATACAAAAAACTGTTTTTAACTGCCTTGTGCAGCCCAAACTCACTCTTATTATAGTCTCAAAGTGTCATGCTTCAATTCGCCAATAATCTCCTTCTCCTATGACAACGGATTTATTGTACGAAATTGATCTGCATGGATATGGATATGGAGTATCGCCATTCATAAAATGACCAAAACATCTATGCTGCAGTGACGCTAATCAATTTAAAGACGTTTGAGCCTATCGTGATTATTTTTGTTTGCATTCATTTTCGGTTTATATGACGTGCGAGTTCCGGTAAACCTTTCGCATACCTTAAACTTAAATTTCTCATTCATTTGGGAAGCTAATGACTTAAAGGCTTAAAACGTTCAACCTGTTCCATTATACATTTGTATCCGTAACGAGAAAACATTTAAAGGCTTTCGGGCGGTCAGCGTTTCAATGTTGCATGGCATTCTTATTCATTAGGCCTAGAGAAACACAGGATTGTAAGGCTTAGTTTGTAAGCCTTTTGTACCTTACGTTCGGATGAATTTCAGCGAGAAGCTTATTAAACGGTCAACCTATTTTTTCTCTCATTAATAACACATGAATTAAAAGGCTTAGTTGTTAAGTCTTTCATACTTTATCTTCCCAGAGAAATAACTTTACGGCTCACCTGACCTCATTACAAACAGCCGTATTTCAGCCTTTTTGGCAGATTCCTAAATAACTCGCACTGACCTTTGTTGCCTTTCAGCTGAAGAGTGCAGCTCCGGCCTCAGTCTCAAGTACATCATCATCATCGCTGTCGGTGGGGGCCTCCTTCTGCTCGTTGTCCTCATCGCGGTCTGTTGTATCGTGCGAAAGGTGGTGAAAAAGAAGAAATACGGCAGTCTTCAGAACGAATAAACGCAGAGTGTCTATAACGGTGTATCTAGGCGTTCAGATTTTGATCGAATTTTTAAAGTTACAGTTTTTGTTATTTTTGGAAAACATATTGAAAACATTCAGCACTTTTGAGGGGATTTTATTTTATTTAAAAGCAAAACGAAACAAGGGAAAATGTCCATTGCCTGATTAGACTGGTTCTACGTCCCTCTATTATCGTTATCACTTCAAAATTAATATAGGGACTACTTATTTAGCACATACCAAGAGGAATTCCACTCGGCTTATATGCAAATTATGATTTTTATATTGATATATCCATAGGCCTAATGCATTGCAGTTTGCCAAAAAATAGGCCAAAACACCCGGGCAAGCAAAGAAACTAAATGTCTGCGTGATTCATATTCATTGTTTTACGAGAATAAAAACGGCATCCAACTCCATAAACCGGGAAATTATTAACAAAACAAAAGTGCTATCCATATCGTTTTTGGGGGTTGGAAACCAGTAATTTGACTAATTGATGGTTTCCCTGATTTAGTTTTATGTGCTAATTTGTTCGTGTATCTCACGGAACTGCCCACTTTTAGTTCAAAGGTCCAATTTCAAAGTTAAAGTTGTTTTTTTTGGTGGGGGGGGGGGGGGGGGGGAGAGGAGGACTGGGACACTGGTTTCATAATAGCCATGTACTCTATTACTCTATACACGTACGATGTTTTGTAAAATATACTCGCTGCATTTTTCGGCAATTCGTCTGTTTACATCAAAGATGTTTTTTCTATATGTTACACTTCACAAAATAGCATATCTACATAACAAACCATTTTCAGGTGTCAAAAAGGTAAACTTTACATCCGAGTGACATGTCTTTTAACCATCTCACAATTATCAATGTTACGCACTAACACAAGTAGGCCTAACGGACACACCTTTGTGTCAAAAACAAAACCAAATCGTCGTGAGACACTGCGGTCTTACAAACATTGAAAGAAAACTTTGTAAACGTTTCAAGTAGTATTCGGAGAGTTTCCGGTAGATTGTATTATAATGACGCCTTCCTCATACCAATCGCAAGTTACTTAAAAAGTGCATTTAATGAACATTTTTTAATTAACCTAATTAACCTGCATGACACTGCTTTATGTTGGAGAAGCGTTAGATGCTGTTAGATTCTTTGTTGTGGTTGGTGACCGCAACAAGAGACATAGTTTTGATTCTACATGATTTGTTTTGATTTGGGTTTTTTTCTGTCTGTTTCTGTTTTTGTTTTAATGCATTTGTGTACTCCGTTTAATTGCAGTCTTTCTGACAAATTGTCTTCGTGAAGTTACAGTATTTATCCTTTATTATACTTGACTGTCCTAGCGTTATGCTAGTAGTTTCAAGCTTGGATTGTCTATTTTTGCGATTACTTGTGAAACGTACTTTTTGTTGAATTATGGCAATCAATATTAGAAGATTCTTTTAAGAATGTTTTCTATAAAATGTATAACGTGTTTTGTAGATAATATTATGTTTGTTGTAAAGCTTCAGTTTAATGATGGCGATTTCCACAGCAAAATGAGGCTGACCCCATTCTACCATTTCCACGGATGCTTGAAAACTGTTAAATTCCATCTAAAATCACATTTTTACACTAGAAAACACTAACAAAGTTTGCAGCATGATTTGTAACACCGAATGTGGAATGAAGGGTCGTTTAACGGGAAATCTGTGTTCGTTCAAACATTTAAAATTATCTTTCTGATATGGCGTTTTTTTAAGTTTATGCTCTTTTCGTGTTTAATGCTAATGTACAGGTCGATGAACATATATTTTGAGCACAGATGTAGCGTCATTTTAGACACAAATTTGGACTTGTAGACGAGGCCTACATTTTGCCTGCTTTAGCCGTCGACGAAGGTTTTTCCTTGTCTGAATAACCGAATGTTGTTTTGAGTCCGATAAAACACCCGCTTTCCTGTAGTCGGCCATCTTGCAAGAATATATGGTGAATTATGTTTGACACAACTTGGACTTTGAAGGACATGAAATTCATCGCTTATAGGCCTAGACTATATTAAGCGTGCCTTATAAGCTGTGGAAAACTGGCCCACCCACTACGTGAGCAGAAACTGTTTTGTTTGCTTTGTTTTGGCTGTTTTTTCTTACCTTTCAGGTATTATTGAGCGGTGATTAATGCAGGCCGACATCCTTTGAATAAACCAGCATGAACGTTCAAGATGAAAGAAAAATGTACTTGTTTTGAATCAATTAAAGGGTAAAATGCAGAATTCAGGCTTGCAATGGGGAGGCAGGTACCGCGAGGTACCCTGAAAAAGAAAACCGCCTTAGCAAGCGGTATATAGAAGCTTGATTTACCTCTTTAATTCTGCACTTCCTCTTAAAAGGCTTTGCATTTATGCATATCCCAGGCATGAATCTGGTGTATTTATTGGGTGCACGGTTTAGCGCAAAAAGGGCAAAATTAAACATTTCATTTTCTTGTTTTTATTGAGCGTGGTATATTGATGGTAAAATAAACGTCTTTTGTACTTGATTACATGCATGTTTCCCTTTGTTAGATTTTGCGTATGTACCACGTGGTCTCCAGTGTGTATTATAAAATCTAGATGCTGCGAGCATGACGGCACGGGTCTTAACGAGCGCTATTTTGAATGTGAGCAGACAATGCACTATTAAATGGTACATCCGGGTATTTTACATTCTACTTGGTCTACTGGTTGAGTCTGAGTTTGCTTTTGCATTCAATAGAGGACAATAGGGTCCCCGATTGAGAAAGGTCCCCGTTTGAAAATCGTGAACAAAACCAAAAAGTTAAAGTATAAACAATAGGACAGTAGGAGGTCCCGGATTGCAGGCGGTCACACTTGATAGCGCGCGCGCCGCCCTCGAGCTTTTATAATACAACTGTAACTCTGTGTTAATATCAGATAGGTGCTTCCTTGCAGGGGAAGACCTTGATTTTCTTTTAAGGAAAGGCTGTCTATAGCTTTGAAATTCAGTGCATCTGCTGTTATTGCGATGGCACTCTCGAGTTGCGAAAGCCAGAAACAAACTTTCTTTTCAAGGCACTATGATGACGCTATAATACGTTGCAAATACTGCAGCCTGATGCAATTGGGTATAGCTAGCGTTCGACAGCCGCGGCTATTAAGGACGGGTTTCCTTTTTCTGTTTTGCCGCAGTCATAAACTGCTATTCAGGGCAATTTTGGGAGACATTTTTGTTGAACTTTGCATGAAATGACGGAACCTTATTTTATGAGTATGTCCGAACCGCATGGTTTTTAATTTTCACCACGGTTTTTCAAGTTTGCTAAAACGGGTAGACATTGAACGGGTAAATACCTCCTATTAATAAGCAAAAACGGTTTCCGAAATGTTACAAACCTGTACATAAATGAAACGTTTCTACGTTTTAACAACTACTCCGTGGCCAAGTGGATTAGCTGATTGCTCAAAGATTTCGGAGTTGGATGTTCGAGTCCGTCTTGTCTTCATATTTTTTTTTGCCATGGAAATTTCCTGTCAAAGTAAGTTTGTTTCCTGTCATCAAATACCAACTGTACTTGGCGTGATCGCTTAGGCAGATGGGACTGTCCAGGAGATCGAGAGCATCCTTGTACAGGTTCACGGCACGTTTGGCTGACTCGGCAGTCGAGGCTTAGGGTGCCGCGGTGTTCCTCCCTTTTATGGTGCTCGGCCATCTGGTTATATGGATAGGATAGGGATGGACAAGTGTTGCGCCGTTTCCCAGAACTGAAGAGTGCTATATGGACGCCGGTAAAGGGATCCATCCCGATAAATAGCGGCTCCTGAATACTTGGCAGGCAACACGTAACTTTTTGTCATATTCTCAATTTTTTCTCTTTGTGAAGTAAGTCCGCAGATGGGGTGGGTGGAAAACAAAAAAATCAGTTTGTGTGCCTTTTTTTTGTTCTGTTGATTTCTTTTTCTAGGTTCTGTACGTGTGTGGGTGTTGTTGGGTGCAAAGACGGAAATAGAACTGTAAAATAATAAGAATATGTCTATTCCCATAATGAAAAATTCATGTATTTGAGAGGAGATACGAGGTGCGATCAAAAAGTTTCGAGACTGCGCCTATAACAAGCAAAAACCGTACGTGATTTGAATCTGGCCGCCATCCCCTTAAAAGTTGTCCCCTTCGATACACCACTCCCAGCGCTCCTGCCACGCTTGGAACGCTCCCTGGAAATCTCGTTTATAAGCGCGTCAAGCACCATCTGCGATTCTCGCTTGATCTCCTCCACAGTGTCAAAACGGCGAGCCTTCAGCTTGAACTTCATTTTGGGGAACAGAAAGAAGTCGCAGGGAGCCAAATCCTGCGAGTAGGGGGGTGGCGAGCAAGGAGTGTGTTGTTGCGGGCGCGTTGTCATGTTGGAGCACCCAATTGCCAGCGCACCACATCAGTTCAGGCCGCTTCTCCCTCAGACTCCTCAGAACGATGCAATAGAACTCAGCGTTGACAGTCTGACCCGGGGGGGGGGGGGGGGGAATTCACGGTGCACAACCCCACAAATGTCAAAGAAAACGATGAGCATGCTCTTGGTTGCGCTCCTGACCTGACGCGCCTTCTTCGGTCTTGAAGACTGCGGGCTTTTCCACTGCGAAGACTGCTGTTTGGTCTCTGGGTGGTATGGAGATCCTCGCAGACTTGGACACGATTGCCTGAACTGTTCCAAATGACACGTTGACGATGTCAGCAATGTCCAGGATGGTGATCTGACGATCCTGACGCACAATTCTTTTAATTTCTTGGACATTTTCGGGGGTTGTGCTGGTCGTCCTCCAGTGGCGTTCTGCTCCTCTTGAAACGCGAATGCCACTCAAAACACCTCGCCCGGCTCATTGCTTCATTGCCGTATAGGCTTTCTGAAGTATTTCAAGGGTCTCCGTTGCAGATTTCCCGAGTTTGACACAAAACAAGTTTCAGGTCCATGGTGAAATCGCAAATGCGCACGTACCAGTGGTCACAAAAATGCATGTAACACAGGTGCTGATGTTGATCAAGCGATGTAACTTGGAATACCTACTCACGAGAGTTATTGCTTACACCTGCTACATGCACATTACTGTGCTGCGCTCCGTTCATTCGCAACAGGAACAGTCTCGGAACTTTGTGATCCGCACCTCGTATTAAAGACTCAAATAAATACGCAAGGCAAATTAAAAGTGAAATTAAAATTAAGATAAAATTAAAAATAAACTTTAATAAAACTAAGACAAAATTGAAGATAAAAATGAAAACGAAAATGAAAATGAAAATAGAAATCAGAACGAAAATGAAAAACAAAACGAAAATGAAAAATAAAATAAAAATAAAAAATTTAATTAAAATAACAATTAAAATAAAAAATAAAATTAAAATGAAAATGAAAATGGAAATAGATATGGAACTAAAATAAAACTAAAAATAAAACTAAAAATTCACATTCACATTATTCACATTCACATTCACATTCAATAAGGATTTAAGGGTGAGGATTAAGGTTGGGGTTGGATGTGGGGGAGGTTCCTTTTTAACTAAAATAGCTTGTATTTTGTATACAGGATGACGTCGCCATGACGTCACACTTGCATGCACATGTTGAGTTCAGGGTTAATGTTTCTGTAAGTTTCACTTTGATACGATGTTCCATTTGGAAGAAAAAGCTGCGGAGAATTAGGCCTATCGTCAAGAGAAAAGAAAATTGAGGCGATCGGACGAGTTCTTCAGTTTTACGTTGTTTAGTTCAGTTATGAATATAAATATATGATTGTGGTAAAGAAGAAATGTTCAAGTTCAGCATTTGTTTTGAACGTTGGATATGCATGATGACAGGAAAGTAACGCGCTGAAAATCAAAATCAAATTAACTTGCATGTTATGCATACATCTAAACATAACTGCCGCTTTGATTACGTCACGGCTGTTTGATGCTCAAGTTTGGAAAATCTAGTTTATACCATAACATTATTGAATGACGGAGTTAACGTGCAGACATCCATCTCGGGGATTGCAGTGGTCGCCGTTCTAATCGCGATTCTGGCCTATGCAATCAAGAGATCTAAGAAGAAGCTGCCACCGTACGACAACATCCAATAAAGTCGCGGAAACGCCTGACAGCACATTCTACGCAATGCGGCTAGACTTCTCAAGGGAAACCAGTACAAAGGCTCAACAGTTTACATCACAGATGATGTTACAAATAATACCAGAAATGCTCGTAAAGATCTCCGTGTGAACCATCTGCCAGACATCCGACGGAACGAGCGGGTACATCATGCCTTCATACCCTGGCCATTACCTCCCATGATCAAGTACAAGCTACACAACGGCCAATACAAGATCTTTCGGCACGGGGACGCAAAACCATGAGCGGTTGGAGCTAGCACTTCCTAACAAGCTGAGCAATTTTATTATTGTTTTACGTGCTCTAACTTAACTTAATTATAAATAATTCTTCACGTAATTCCTTTTAGAATTATTACCATATGAAGAAACCGATTAACATTAAATGTTTCTACAAAACAGTCCTGGGGGAGTTAGATTTTTGTATCGAAATTCTGCCTTTTCAGTATCCAAAAATACTTAATTGTATAATTGACCAATTCTCTGCTGTCCTTACGGCGATGTACATGCATTGTGTTGTTATCGACCTTGATGTTAATTAAGTATCACATAAAGAAGTCCTTATTCATTCTGGTACTGACAGAACGCCCACCATGAATACAATATAACCAACACCTGTGAATGACTCTTCATCAGTTCCAATTGATGAAAGTGTCTTCAACCATATTATTCTGAATTCAATTGATGAAGGTGATCTCTTTACTTCAACATGTGAATGTGAGTACTTAACTGATACAAACCTCGGATCTAAAGTGAGAACCATCTTTCAAGAACCGTTCTCTATTTACCACACCAACATAAGGAGTATTAAAGAAAAACTTTGACTTAATACTTAAACATTCAGTAGACGAAATCGATCACACTTTTCACGTTATAGGCCTAACAGAAACGTGGCTCCGCGATGATCCCGATTCAATGCTTACCATCCCCGGTTATAATGTTGAATTTAAAAATAGACAGATTAAATCAGGCGGTGGGGTAATATACAAATAATGAATGTTTATGAGTGCAATGGTAAGAATAATTTCATGAGGTGATAGATTGAATGTTTCATTCCACGAGGCGAAGCCGAGTGGAATGGGACATTCCATCTGTCACCGAATCAAATTGTTTTTACTATTGCACGAATGTGAAACATTCATTATTTGTTTTATACAACGCCTGAATAAATCCGACAGATTGCATGCATGGGTTTGTTGGTGTACAACGTGCCGTTTACCTTCTCAGTCCCGCGTAAAACCGTGACAAAAAGTGGTCCAGTTCCGAATCAGTTAAAGCTTTAATTGTTGTTCCTGCGTGTCTTGCAAATTCCTCTAATCGTTTGACTCCATATTTCATTTGTCTCTTTGTGTTAGCAGCGTCAGCATCGCCTACGAGTTCCAATATTTCGTCGTCTGTTAGGAAAACAAACCGCGGTACGGAAACACCGTCCGCCATTTTGTGTGAATGACAGCCTAGACTGGTTCCCGGTCCCCGTATGTATATAATATATATTTGAAGTCCGAAGGACAACGGAGGGACCGGGAACCATTCCAATGACAGCTGTGTTGTAGCGGCGGGGAAGTTCTATCAAACGCGTTACCGTTTGATAGAACCATGTGATAGAACGTTTTTTGGCGGTGCGGGTTCGCGTCGTACGATGAGACGAATAATTCAATGCACGTGATCGACAATCCACCAATCGGATGGCTGGGATTTATTCAGGTGTTGTATAATGCTTTTTATACAACACCTGAATAAATCCCAGCCATCCGATTGGTGGTTCGTCGATCACGTGCATTGAATTATTCGACCCATCACACGACGCGAACCCGCACCGCCCAAAACGTTCTATCACATGGTTCTATCAAACGATGCGCGCACATTGATAGAACCAAAAGACTTCCCTAATTTCACGGTCACGAGGTGTGGCGCTACAACAGGGCTGGCATTCACACAACATGGCAGCCGAGTTTCCCGAACTGCCGCGGTTTGTTCTTCTAACAGACGACGAAATATTGGAACTCGTAGGCGATGCTGACGCTCCAAATACAAAGAGAAATATGCAGTGAAACGATTAGATGAATTTACAAGTCACGCAGGAACAACAATTGAAGCTTTAACTGATTCGGAACTCGACAATTTGTTGTCGCGGTTTTATGCGGCCTGAGAAGGTAAACGGCACGTTGTAACGTTACACAAAGAAATCCATGCATGCAATCTGTCGGATTTATTCAGGCGTTGTATAAAACAAATAATGAATGTTTCACATTCGTGCAATGGTAAGAATAATTTCATTCGGTGACATATGGCATGTCCCATTCCACTCGGCTTCGCCTCGTGGAATGGAACATGCCATCTGTCACCTCATGAAATTATTCTTACCATCGCACTCATAAACATTCATTATTTGTATAATATCAAGTCAACCCGGACTTAATCTTTCGACGAACTCCAGTTGACAAGAGATCGGTTGGGATTTGTTTACTTGTACGTGCCCATATATGTACGTCAATTGAAATTCCTGTTCATGTACCAAAAAGACAACTTTTCATTTGAGATTTTGAATGTATGCGGATGCTTTAATTGCAACTCACATTGAAGCTATTACCAAACAGAAATATGACAATTTTAAAAGATTTAAAAACAGCAAGGCTCGTGTGGTGATTGGAATATACCGGAGTAAATAAATATTTTTTGTCAAAAGAGGGCGCTCATCATTGAGACCGTAAACAAGCAAGTTGATGCGCATTATTTCGAGATCACAGTTGCGTTATGAGGCTCATTAATAATTTAGTGATTAGTTAATTCTGTAAATTAATGAGAAGGCTAATAGTTTGCAGTCCACGAGGTATTAATTAATACCTTTGATCAAATATTCGTTGTGTGTATTTGGTTAGACCGAGATTTACAATCTTAAATGAGGAAGTTAATCGTCTATTTTTTTAGTGTATGTTCACTGTATACGTAAACCGGCATACAGTGCGCGCTCTTCTCAGTGCAGAATTCACTCAGCCTTGACAATTTCGATGACAGGACCGTCTCATAAAATGGGTTTCTGAGCTGCCAATAAAGACAAGGGATAGCCTGAGCTTTAGGACCACTTACAATTGCATCAACTGGTGAGTGTGCTCGTTGTATCTAGGGGATTTTGGAGTACATATAATTATTGTAAACAACCGTCTTTTGGAGCACGACTGTGTACATTTTTGGTATAACTTTCTCTGTACACAGTACACATGTGGGATCGTACGTACATGTACAATGTATGGTGGCCTCTTGGTGACAGTTTAAATTTTGTAAAATGTACAACTGTACGCAAGTGTGATTCAAATCATATAATTACTGTTTGTTTAAGAGATACCTTGAATGTATTTTTATATTGTTGATTTATGTCAATAGGTCTTTGTCTTGGAATGGAAATGAATAAACCTTTTCGACATTCCCAAAGCATCATGGGAACTGCATCAGCCCTAACTGGCATTAAAAGAGCAAGCACATTAGAACGGACGTGATTGCAGGTCGCATTGGTCACATGTTCGTTGTCATGCTTGCAAAAATCCTCTTCTGATTGGCTAAGAATGTGACAATATTAGCTTTTCTAATTCCAGAAATTTGCATTAATCAGTAACTGGTACCCTGAGAGGGATTCCCCAATTATTTCCTTTATTTTCATTGCCATTTAAAATTTATTTCTCCGGTTATTATTTTTCTTATGTTCCATGCAAAGATATGTGAAAAGGGTATCGCTTAACTCGTGACAGATATTTAGCATAAAATCAATTAATATTTGGACTGGTTCACAGTGCCATAGGTTTGTGTATAAATTACATGGTTTGTTTGGCCTCCAAACCCACAATGCATTGAGAATGTCGAAACGGTTTATTGATTGACTCCAGGTGGAAAACCCCAGACCAGGCCTCATCGCCTAGCGTCTTTATTCCTACTTGGGGGCGCAAAATACTATAGGCCCTACTACACTCATTTTACTTCAAATGACAAACAAAATCTTTTAGATCATATTCGTATTGTTGGAAGACATGGTTATTATTTGTGTAAACCAGTTGACTTGGATATTCACTGTATGGTTCCTTTAAGAAAATTGTATTTGGAGACCTCCCGAAGTGTTTGGGCTTATTCAGTTTCAACAATCGAAATAGGCCCATATGAACGTGCAGAAAAGCACCGTTAGAACAGAATGGTCTTTCAATAGTTTCTCAACTCCGATGACGGATTGAGCGAAAACGTTCAGGCCTACAGGTTTATTTCTTGTACATGAATATAATAAATCCCACAAATTTGGAATACTGCCAATGACATTATCGTACCTATATCACAACATCATGGCTTTTTCAAAAAAAAATGAACTCTTCCCATTCATTGGAGAAACGATCTTTAAACCCATTGAAGCCGGATGACGTCTATACACGCCATTTTCTGCATTTTCAATCCATTTTTTGATTATTGTTTTCTTTACGCGTGGCTGCACAGGCCTCTTGTGTCCGTTTCGCTTGGCTGCGAAGCCGGCCCGGCACTTCGGTGTCACATTATAAATAACCGGGTTCAAGGGGTTTTAAGGTATAAACGATCGACGTTTTTGATGTCTTACGTTTTCTTTCATGACAAAAACCAAAGAATTCAAAAAATTAGAAGTTTAAGTGGAAGTGGCGTGACCTAGTGATTTGGAGCATTGAATTCGTGGTCTGCGGGTAATTCTGCAAGTTGTGGGTTCGAGCCCAGTCCTGGGCTATAGCACTTCTCCCGGCCCTATTCATACTGTGAAGAGATCAGATTATCTTGTCTTGTTTCAGTGTGAGGGGCTGGTTCTTCCACACTAAGCCCACACCTCGAGTGGCCCTTGGCCTTGTGGTGGGCGACTTGCATAAAAAACCTTAAGCATTGCTCTCTCTCTCCACATTAAAAAAACAACAAAAAAAACCAAAGAATTAAAAAGCGCGCACGCCTTTCACACCTTACGTTGTCATTCCGGTAAACCTTTCGCATACCCTTAAACTTAAATTTCTCATTCTTTTGGGAAGCTAATGACTCAAAGGCTTAAAACGTTCAACCTGTTCCATTATACGTTTTTATCTGAAACAAAACAAATTAAAATGCTTTTGGGCGTCAGCGTTTCAATGTTGCATGGCATTCTTATTCATTAGAAAAACAAAGGATTGTAAGGCTTAGTTTGTAAGCCTTTTGTACCTTACACGTTCGAATTAATTTCAGCTAGAAGCTTATTTTTTTCTCTCATTAATAACACATGAATTGAAAGGCTTATAGTTGTTAAGTCTTTCATACCTTATCTTCCCATAGAAATAACTTTACGGCTCACCTGACCTCATTAAAAACAGCAACAAATGACATTAAGGACAATGTTGTTTCCAAGCTTAGGTTTTAATTTCTTCATAATGCAAAAGACTTTCAGGCACAGATGGTCACCATTTTTACATTTTGTCATTTACATAATTTTCAGAACGCTTATACGGACAAGTTTTGCATACCTTACGCTCTCATAACCTGTGTTTAGCTGCATGTGTTTAGCAATTACATACAATCTTGCTATCAGTTTGTAAACATTTCGTCAAACAATCCACAAGGGAAAGTGACTAGGTAAACTTGAATACATTTTCAAAGTGAACAAAGATAACTGGCAGGAGCGGGATTCGAACCTGTGACCCCTGGAACACCGTATCGGCCCTCTACCAACTAAAGCTTTCTTGCCCTACGTTGGCGGTCTTCTAAATTGTCAGTATCTTTGTTCGGGTCAGAAGTCATAAACCCAGAATGCCGTGTAACCAGGGATCACACCCAATTTAACGATACAACCTGGGAAGCGACATTGTGGGGATTACTAAATGAGGATACGACTTTTTAACTTATAATTCGTCAAACAATCCACAAGGGAAACTGACCAGGTAAACTTGAATGCATTTTCAAAGTGAACAAAGATAACTGGCAAACTGTAAACATGTTGTTCTGGCTCAGAAGGTTTTTGAATTCTGTGTTTTGTAAATGTAAAACCCAAGAATGTAGTAAAGGTATTTGTCGTTTAAAACTTCTTAATTCTTACTTTTAAACGTATTGGGACGAGCACATTCCTTTAACGGGCGAGCAGTCACTCATAGTTTAAAGAATCGATAATCGATCACCGTAACCCAGAACTTTTCCAATACGTTGCACCAAAACCCGAGCTACAAACCTGTATTGAACAGGGTGCACAGAATGCCGAGAATTCAGGATTCGCTATATAAATGGGACTTGCTGCAATTCTCGGCCCCTCACAATTTTTGTTCTTCAGTTTTGGGGCGGAGGTCCACGTTGTGGAGCGACATGCTGTGTTGTTTTGCCGAATTTTAATTTCGTCATGTGTTGAGCACGCCGTTCCTGCACGGATTTATCAATTTACTTGAACACTATTTGCCGACTTGCGTTCAAGCATCTGTTTGAGTACCTCTGTTATACCCTCATATTCCGGGCGTGGGTTGTTTTGTTTACCTCCTGGCGTTTTTTGAATTTGAGCCTTAACAATGTTAAGAAGCTAAACATTAAAGAAACACATTGCCTTCAAATGTCATGAAATGTTGCTGTTTGAAAATGTTCCTTATATCTTTTATAAGTGTTGTTCATGCAAAAAAAACGCTGATAATGTGTTGTAATTAGTGAGTAGTGATTATAAAACAAAAAATTGGCCTCTGACTCCTGACATCTGACCCGCGAAACATAGACTTATTTCCAGTAGTAAATACCAACGTCTAAATAATGCGCAAAATACGCTGTAAGAGTCTTTAGGCTGGCGCCGCAGCCTGTGGCCTTGTAAACCTATCAGATGATCGCCAGGTACCATTCTCTACCTCGCGACACATATCGCCAGTGTGCTGCGCGCCGTGCCACAGTACATCAAAATGGATCAATAGAACGTACTTCAACCGGCTGCGACTGGAAATACGACTGGTGAACACGGTCCGCCATTTTGTGGAGTCAAAAATTTGGTTCTACAAATGATGGCGGACCGTTATTTGTCACGAAATTAAACAAAAACCACGCGATTTGAAGGGATAGTTATGTGAATCTTTATATTCTACTTTTAAAACAGCTTCCCAACCTTATCCATATCAGTTTTATAGCCCAAATCGCAAAATCCAAAGCAATGTGTCCCTTTAAGTGTTCAATTCCTAAACATCAATTTTCAATGGCTAACTTAACACTATCCGTCAATACGCTAAACGTGTTTAGTATGTAAACGTGTTTACAAACTGATGGCAAGAATGTGTTTAGAAAAGTGCTTAATTGCTAAACACTGTTTTTACACTGTAGTTAACGTTTTTTAATGCATAACCATATTCTCATTCGTAGTAGATACAAGAAACTTCTGCTTCTATTAAAATATGTATTTGAATATGTGCAGGAGCACAGAAACGTCGCAGAAGATTTGACTCAATCAGTCTCACTCATGTCATTTTTTTCGAATATTTTTCGTCAATTAAAGGGTATAAGCATGTATCCATATTGTAGTTTATAGTTTTACCTTCAGTAAAAGAGGCGGATCCATCTTTTGAAAAAGTGGATGAATAAACAACAAAACTAGCCAAATTTAGCAATTACTCTCAAATTTTGTCACATGATAAATAAATACATAAGTAAATTAGTCTATTTAGCCCAATAAACATTTTACCCCCAAAAATTGGAAGAGGTAGTTAAAGATCTTTTTAGCCGGATTGTTTGTGTTCATGTTACACATGTAGTCATTTCGCTATCCTTTTTAACCAAACCAAACCAAACCAAACCAAACCAAACCAAACCACCCCGTCGTGCTTCCCCTTCCTAAATCAACTTTATTAAACCAGCCGGGAGTGGGGGAGGTGGGGTGGGGGGTCAGATCGGTGTGGTGCACGGCACATCCCCCATTCTCCATAAAGTTTTTTTTTCTGTTTTGTATTTGTTTTGTATTTATTTTTTTTTAAGTGTAAAGGCTATTGAAAGCACTGCCATCGTAAAAAGTCGGCCTTTCCCCCTCCCCTCTTAAAAGATTTTGCGGGGCCGAAAAATTTACCGTTTTTATGAAAATTGTAAAGTTTGGTCCGGCAAAATTTGGATACCCACCCCAAACAAACAAAACCTGCCTGGTACCCTAATACAATAAGCAGAACGATTCAAAAGTATCAATAAAACAAAGTGGCTATACTAATCCCTTTATTCCCTTTAAAAATCTAAGAAAACTCAGTGGAGGCTCAGTGAAGTCTACAGCCCAACAGCGTGACGACTCTTCAACAGACGACTTCCCATTTTCGATTCTGATTGTACAAACAAAAAGGCAACAAGAATCATTAGGGTGTACAAAATGTAGATTTCTGTTTGAGCTTGATTTTTGTTTTTTTTAATATAAGGGTGATGGTGTAACGCATGAAATGGATGTCCCTTTTTAAATGACAATAATTATCATCTGCGACACATAATGCCATCCATTTCAAAGATATTAAACAGGATGACGTACATGTACATGTTCACAGGACAGCTGTTTCAATTTACCGTAGGGATCAGCTACATTAACTGAAGGGAAATGACCATAACGCCCCTTCACACGCATCTGGCCATTTGCATGGTTGAGTTGTTAGGCAAGCTACCGTTACTTGAATTCGTGAATTCATGCGCGAAGTGTAACTTTTAACGTAATAGCGTTATCAAACCCTGGGTTGCATTATTGTTGTTCGACATGGTGCAACAAAAATGATCAACATGTGTCCTACTTTCGGATTGCGCAGTACGTGATCAGTCTAGCTGAAACAACGTAGACAGATCCAGCACGGACAGGATTAGTTGACAGGGTTGGGTTGCCGAATGGTATCACTATACATGTATTCACTAATGCAAAATTGTCACCATCCTACGGCAGTGTTAAAGATGCTGTGCCATGTTTGTTGTGCGTGGCAGCTCCAAAATAAGTTTTAAAATTGCACTAGATAGGCTATTCCAGAGTGTCGTAAATATATATGTTTTGCTTAAGAAACTGGTTCTCTTTAAATTTCGTCAACAGGAAAAACAACATCTATTATAACGAGCACGGACAATACGCTCTACTCGTGACATAGGTTAGGTCTATGCACTTTGCCCGCGCTCATAACCTGTTAAATAACGGGTTTAACGTAGGCTTACCATATTTTACATTAGTTGCAGTCCATATTCAGCTGTTGATTTACAGCAGACACTGTGAAAATAATCAGGAAGGATCGAACTACATTATAGAGTCTGTGTAGATTGGAATATTGAATTTGTTTCTATATTCGCTACAGTGTATGCAAGTATAAGTTAATTAAAATCATAAGCGTGCATTAGCGCAATATAATTGTATTTGATATTTCTGCATACTCCAAAATATTGGCTCCATGAAACAGCTATCAGTCGATTTATAGTTCATTATATTACACGGGGTTAAAAGTTTATCAATTTATATTCATGAGATAATGGATGAGAGAATGGATGTGGATGTACATACATAGTGCCAGTAATCATATTTCGACACATACTGGCCCAGTATGTGTCAAAATATGATTTTCATCGCTCCAAAAAGAGACCAATTGGTCGTGTTCGATTTCCTTCGCCCTGCTTACTCGCACTTGAGCTTCGAGTGATGGCAGACGACGACAACGACGACAACAACAACATCCCGTACTAAGCTGGGGTAGATTTCTTAATCTACCTCAGGAAAATCCGCCTGGAAAATCATTTTTACGGACGAAATTCTTTTGTTCGTGACGTAAGCGTCAAAATAATTTCTCACGACTGGTGTAGCACAGAGTAGGCCTGCCGTCGAAAGCTTGGATGTCTGAAATACAGGGTTTTCTGATCGACATTAATTCGGCATTAAAAGGAAAAAAGTGGAATGTGTGGTTTGGTAGTCTAAAGTGATAATAAATTGTAAAGAATTGGAGGACAGTTTATTTTTAGAAATGAAAAATATAACTAATTGTTGCATGTAGCACTTGCTATTAAAAATGACCGATGAACTCGTTTTATTGTTGATTTGATTTACAATTTGATTTGAACGATGACAGTGATTATTTTCTTTCCGAGACCAGAGTTTGTATGCCAACACGCCGAGGCCAGTATTTTTGGCAGTACGTAGTGAACCCCGTCAGAACACGGGCCCGTTGCTCATAAATTTACCTTGGTCGTCGCATCTGTCGACGATGATATTCTGACACGGAAATACCTCCACCATCAAATCGAAGAGCTGTCGGTCGTAGTCGTACAGAGCAGCGCGGGTGCTGATGTTATTGTGAACGTTGTCCCTGAAGTCCCGGTGCGTTTCGACGTCAAAGAACGACTGGACCCCTTCCGCGAAGTATTCTTTGGAATTCGTCGCAGCGTAGGTGTCCTCCCAAAGTCCCTGGGCTTTTGCGTCAGCCAGGGTGTCTTTGAGCCTCTGGTTGAAGGTTGGGTCGACTTTGTAGAGTGAGACGAGATGGATCGCGTGGGCAAACTCGTGCACTAATATGTCTTCTTCCCACCACCTGTCTTGCCACGGCCCCAAGCAGAGAAGGTTTTCCTCGCCGTCGGTAGAGATCGGATTACTTAGGAAACCTCCTAAGCCCCTGGCACGGTCGTTCCACCAATCACTCAGGTAGCTGTGCTCCGGTATGTCGTTGGTCTTCTCGTACTCTCCGATCACACCCACCCGCCCGTGCAAATCGTACATCTTGTCCCTTAGGTCCTTCCGGTCGGCCAGGAGGAAGCGCACCACGTAGCAGGCTCGGGTCAGCGCCTCGTCCGACGGCTCGTCTGAAGAGATGATGGGGATGCCGTAGGCGTGGGTGTACTTCTTGTAGAAGGCATCCAAAGGGAACACAGCACGTATATCGTCAGGGAGAGCGATGACATTTTGGCAGTCCCAGGTGCTCAAAGCAACGCCCCTTCTAGATTTCCTTTTTTCAAGCTGAGGGGATTCGTCTCGAGTCTGGTAAAACTCGTGATCGAAATCTATGTGGTTGACTGAATTTGGGAATCAATAATAATTTGTTTCAATCAAGGGATATCCATGTCATTATCGATACAGTTTTTAACGTAGTCTAGGTTTCGTAGTGAACTGTGGCGATAACATGCGATTTCCTGCACTGTTAAAACGCTGTTTACACTTTTTAAACAAGGTTGAGTATGTGCCCTGTCTAAACAACCGATAAAGTTGTTTAAGCAGGGCACATGAACAAATTGGTTGTTTAACTTGTTTAAAAAACTTTTAAACAGCGTTTTAACAGTGTATACCTCAAAGAAAAACCACCCAAAAACAAGCACAGACAGCGTGGAGGCCATTGAACCTCCATTAAATACCTCCGTCGGAGACGTTCTTGAATGATAATTCAACGATAACATGTAGGTCATCCATCTTGTGGCAACCAGAGAGCCGAAATACCCCATTTACCTGCTGATGAAAAATTACCCACATGGTACAGAAATCGCAAAGAGATGGCCATTTTACTGTATAGCTAAATCTCTAAACTAAACTTGTTTTCAATTTCGTGCGCAATCTCCAGCGAGGTTTGGGGCGGGATGCGGACGGGGAGCACAGGCCTCGTCTGTGCCCTCTGTAACACAAAATCTAACACAAACATCTACAAAATAATAACCATGAATCTCAAAAGGTTTTTACTTACAAAACAGATTGGCCTGCACTGCAGCTATCAAAACGAGGACACCGACTGCAGCGTTCATGGTTCCTGATGCCAAGAAAAACTTTGACTCGCAGATAGCATCGATACAAAAACCTGTTTTTAACTGCCCTGTGCAGCCCAAACTCACTCTTATTATAGTCTCAAAGTGTCATGCTTCAATTCGCCAATAATCTCCTTCTCCTATGAAAAGGGATTTATTGTACGAAATTGATATGCATGGATATGGGTATGGAGTATCGCCATTCATAAATGACCAAAACATTAGTGCTGCAGTGACCAACAAGACGCTAATCAATTTAAAGACGTTTGAGCCTAATCATGATTATTTTTGTTTGCATTTATTTTCGGTTTATATGACGTGCGAGTTCTGGTAAACCTTTCGGATACCCTTAAACTTAAATTTCTCATTCATTTGGGAAGCTAATGACTTAAAGGCTTAAAACGTTCAACCTGTTCCATTATACATTTTTATCTGAACAAAAATTAAAAGGCCTTTCGGCGGTCAGCGTTTCAATGCTGCATGGCATTCTTATTCATTAGAAAAACAAAGGATTGTAAGGCTTAGTTTGTAAGCCTTTTGTACCTTACACGTTCGGATTAATTTCAGCGAGAAGCTTATTAAACAGTCAACCATTTTTTTCTCTCATTAATAACACATGAAATATAAGGCTTAGTTGTTAAGTCTTTCATACCTTATCTTCCCATAGAAATAACTTTACGGCTCACCTGTTAAAAACAGCAGCAAATAACATTAAGGACAATGTTGTTTCCAAGCTTAGGTTTCAATTTATTTATAAGGCAAAAGACTTTCAGGCCCAGATGGTCACCTTTTACATTTTGTCATTCACATAATCTTCAGAACGCTTAGACGGACAAGTTTTGCATAGTACCTTACGCTCTCATTTATCGATACACTGTAAAACCTGTATTTCAATTATACACAATCTTGCTATCAGTTTGTAAACATGTTATAACTGATGCTGTGGTACTCGGCAAGCATTTATTCGCTTGAGACAGTCAAACCAAGTTTAACAATCGCATGTACAATTTACACGTTAACAAAGTCAATAATTACAAGATCAAGGTATCATACAGGTCAACAAATTCGTCCCAATGGACTTAGTCCCAATGGACTATATTGAATTATTGATTCTGGAATTCCTACACTAAGAAGCGCAACCGCTTCTCACAAGCTGATACCTGGTATTATTATTTTGTTGTTTTTGTTGTTGCTATGCCTGATACATTAATTCACACAGGTCCTCGGGGGCTTTAGCTGTACTTGCAACCATCATGGTAACTATACCCAAGAACGAATCGAGGGCCAAGCTATGTGGCAGGGTGGCAGCAGCACAAACTGTGGCCAAAGCTTCCTTATCGCCCCACAACAATGCTTAGCCTATAATATCCATACATTATTAGAGCCTATATGAATTCGTAACCACGTGGAGGAGGCATGTGTCCGCCGGAGGTGCCTCGAGTTCTGAGAAAATCATGAACGCTCCTCTTCCAACAATGGATCCAACGGATGAGGCTGTCCCCGACATTCTCGATCTCTGGGGGCACCCTGTATTCTGTGAAATCACAATAAAATCCACACCTGCTATTGAAACACATTCCAGTACCTACTATGCACTGTACCTTCTATGATGTACCTAGTATGTATTCATTCTTTAATGAACAACTCTTATAAAAGATAAGGAACATTTCCAAATTTCATGACATTTGAAGGCAATGTGTCCCTCTAAAGTATACACTGTGTCAATGTGTATACACAAATATCATTGAGACAAAGATAGTTGCATATCAAATAAGCTTCTTGGAAAATACAGAAGACACTTGCTTTGTAAATTATTTAGATTTACAAACATTGGAGATTTGTTTTCAGATCCGTTTAAACATTTCGCTTAAACGTTTAAATTTCACATCCATCAGGGTGCCTACATGTAAGTAACGTGATTAAATTTTGTAACCCAGTTGCAGTGGGTGCTAATAGCTCTGTGGTCATTGTAACAAATGGGCTGGTTGGGCCCGACTGGGAAAGACCGAGCTGCCTCTTGCATCGGCAGGTTGCGGCCCTTCCCCACGACATGCATCGGGTTTGGTTGTATATGATTTGACCCTTATCGGTTTTGGCTTGCCCATGGGGGTCTGGCCTGTCTCAGGCACAAGCCACTTTCCCGTGTCCTGTTGTGCTGCACGTGCTGCCAGTGAGTGAACTTGCACCCCACTCGGTGCGTGACCCTTTGTAACTAAACTCAAAACGGATCCCGGGATGCTAGTCTGTTTTCCCACCCGAAGGTGTTGGGTTTGTAGGCGTTGCCTCTGAACATGGAGTCAACTTTGTCCCCCCAGTTATGGCATTATATTTGAGCTGACCGTTCCCTGTGACATCCAAAAGAACAGCTCCCCATTGCCTATACTCCGATATTCCCTTGCAACGAGATATAAACTATACAAATATTCTGGCTTTGCCTGTAAAGAGGATACTACCATGGAGGTAGGAAACATGCTACAGAAAAACTAAGCCGCACGTATCTACCTTGTATTGACCACATACTCCGCCTGGCATGGCAGCGGCTTGCCGCAGTACAATAATCTGACCGCACTAAACTAATGATAATTTATGAACACGACTTGGTCCTCGTCTGTGTACTGTTGTTGGTATGTATGCCTGCAGCCAGGCAGCGCGGGATGGGTACGGTAACAACTATAAACCGCACGACCGGCTTGGCCACTGGCACTGCCAACGGACAATCAATCTGAGTTTAGGCCTAGATAGTTTTGTTAGATAGCCTTATAAGTTGTCTATACTAACGTTGGACTTATTTGGTCTAGCCCCCCACGAATCACTGCAAATAAATATGCCATGGCAACCATTTCCCACTGAAAAGGAATCTGCTCACCGGGGTGTTTACGGCTGTGGCCGCTCCGCCGAGATGCGGGCCACCTGCTTGGAGTGGCTTGACCACGGTGTGTTCGCACTTTGGTTTGCCGAACCCGATGGAGCTGAAACCAACCCGCTGGTTTGCCGGTCCATTCCGGTAGGCTACAGGGGGAGCTAAAGATGAGCTTGCCCGCTGCAGCTGAGGATGCAAACTGCTGGACTGGTGGCAGGCTAGTCTTGGTTCAAGACGTTGTTACGTATAATACGCGATAACCGGCCGCCGCGAGAGAGCGTTATTAGCCACGAACTATTAATATTAGTATTAATAGCCACGAACCGCCAGTAACAACGTCTTGGGAATCTTGTAAAATCTCCCCCCGAAAAATGGGGGAAACTAGTGCGCATGCGTCAATTCTGTATGAAAATGAGGAACATTTTCTCTTCACGCACGCGTAGGGCCTACATACGAAAAAGAGTGCCATTAAGTTCGCGATCGAAGCTGCTTGCTCTGCATGCTTTGCATAAATTGCAGGCAGCCGGCCGGCCGGACGGCTGGCCGGCTATGCTCTAGCGGCTGCAGTGTTCACCGCTCGTGTTCGCATGCGACGTCTTGCAACTGTGACGATCGATGCGAGGGAGATACGACGGGTAAGGTGCTGGGCGGGACCGGGCAGGCAACCTGGGTGATGGTGTGTAATCTGCGGGAAATTACTTGTTACATGCAAGAAATACCTCTCCGTTATATTAAACCGTAGGGGCTCGGACAACTCGACCGTTGGCCGACTTGACTCGAGACAACTCGACCGTTGAGACAACTCGACCGTCTTTGAGTCAAATGGGAAGACAATAAGTCGTCCGTGGAGACAAGTCTTCCGTTGAGACAAGTCGTCCGTTGAATTGAAGTCGACTCGGAGGTAGGGGAATCGCTGCTGTCTCGGCGGGGATTCGCGTCCAGCCTCAAAGCAAACCTGGGCCTGAATTTTTGTCGAGTTTCACCAGTGGAGAAAACCCGCAGGAGATCTAGAGTGCGTCTCAGTATCTTTGTGAACTGTGTGACAATCGAATCACCAGAGTACGCCAATCTCCGTTTTCCCCGGCCGTAAAGACTAGGGCCTCGTGAGCTATTTGTTTTATTATTAACACGGCCTTTTATATTTTATATCTTAATCAAATCACCTAACAAGGTCTCCTCAGCACCATTATAATATATCAATTATCATATTCAGGCCCGTTAAGATTTTCTGTTTATTATATTTCCATCATTCCGGAACTTTTTAGTTCATTCCCCTCGGCCCTACCAAACAATCTAAATAGCACGGACCTGCTGTACCTTTATCTTCATATACTAACACTCGGGCGATAGTAGTCAGGGGGTTAGATCTATGCATAATGCATTTATTTATGTATTCATAACCGCACTGCAACATTAGGCTAAGCAGGTGCGTGCGCACAACACGGCTTCCACAAGATTCCCAAGACGTTGTTACTGGCGGTTCGTGGCTATATAGTTTGTCGTGATAACGCCCTCTCGCGGCGGCCGGTTATCGCGTATATACGTAACAATGTCTTGAACCAAGACTAATCCTTTAGGCGAGACGGGAGCTACAAAATCTTTGACCTTCTCAAGCGAAGTCTATACCGAAAGTGAGCGGCTGGCGTGCGTGCAGGAGAATCTCACAGGTGCAGTGCGCGCCAGAACTTGATACATGTGTAACCTCCTTTTGAGCGCGTACCGCTCGAAGTAGGCCAGACTTCAAAGCCGCCGCCTACCGCGCGCGCTCTAGACACGTAGACGGTCTGGAAACCCCGTTGTGACCCTTCACAAGTGGGCGGGCCTGCACTCACTCGAGAGCGCAAGCCGTGATGTAGTCATTTCGCTATCCATTTAAAATAAGCGAAAAAAAAAATATAAACAAAAACAAAACAAAAACAAAACAAGACTCATTTTTGTAGAGCGGGTCACATTTGGTTCGCTTTTACAATGCATTGCTGTAACACAAAGACAGACAGTTGCAAGACTTGCATGCTCTAAAGTCAAAATCTTGAAACAATACATGTGAATTAGATTTGTATTGTATATAATCAATGAAATCTTAAAAAGCGTCCACAGGTATTCTTTATTAATGAAATAACTAGCTCTTCTCAACAAAATAGGTTAAGCTTTGGCCCTCTTTTTAGTCAACCTGTGTAAGAGCTGAAGGAAATTCAAAACATAATATTTAACAACAAATACTGAAAACACATTTGAATGACCCATCATACCCATGACCGTATATCGGGGGGGGGGGGGGGGGGGGGGTCGGTGTGGTGCACGGCACATCCGCCATTATCCAAAAGGTCCATCTTTTTCTCTGTTTTGTATTTGTTTTGTATTTTTGTGTCAGTGTAAAGGCTATTGAAAGCACTGCCATCGTAAAAAGTCGGCCTTGCCCCTCACCCCCTTACAACAAATTCGAAGTACAGTTTTTTTGAAAATTGTAAAGTTTGGTCCGGAAAATTTGGAAACCCACCCCAAACAAACAAAACCTGCCTGGTACCCTAATACAATAAGCAGAACGATTCAAAAGTATCAATAAAACAAAGTGGCTATACTAATCCCTTTATTCCCTTTAAAATCAAAGAAAACTCAGTGGAGGCCCAGTGAAGTCTACAGCCCAACAGCGTGACGACTCTTCAACAGACGACTTCCCATTTTCGATTCTGATTGTACAAACAAAAAGGCAACAAGAATCATTAGGGTGTACATGCAGGGGCGGATCCAGGACTTTTTGCAGGGGGGGTTTCTGAAATTTGCCCAGAAAAGTGACTCCCAAAATGTTCCGCCTGCAAAACAAAATTGACAAGCAAGGGGGGGGGGGGGGGGGGGTAAATATACACTTTCTCACCGTTGGTGGCACCATTTGGGGTGGTTTCGACCCCCCCCTCCCCCCCCCCCTCTGGATCCGCGCCTGACATGCATACAAATGTTGTGGATTTCTGTTTGAGCTTGATTTTCTTTTTAATATAAGGGTGACGGTATAACGCATGAAATGGATGTCCCTTTTTAGATGACAATAATTATCATCTGCGACACATAATGCCAACCATTTTAAAGATATTAAACAGGATGACGTACATGTACATGTTCACAGGACAGCTGTTTCAATTTACCGTAGGGATCAGCTACATCAACTGAAGGGAAATGACCATAACGCCCCTTCACACGCATCTGGCCATTTGCATGGTTGAGTTGTTAGGCATTCTACCGTTACTTGAATTCGTGAATTCATGCGCGAAGTTTAGCTTTTAACGTAATAGCCTTATCAAACCTTGGGTTGCATTATTGTTGTTCGACATGGTGCAACAAAAATGATCAACATGTGTGTTCTGCCCTCGGCAGCCCTTGTACATTGTTTAGCGCCCTCTAGCGTTTGTTCGTTTCAACCTTTGTACTATCCCAGCGTTTTTGATAATCTTTTGCACCAACGTTTTTACTCTCTAGAAAATCTCTAATTTTCGGCAGTTCCAGCAATCTTCACATCCCCTTGATGAGCACAATCTGTAAGCAGTCTATAACTTATTATGTTGTGTATAAGCCTTACTAGTTTGGTCATATTTGGGGGGTTTATAAGGTCTTTTCTTCCACGATAATATAAGTGTTATTGTCGTTAATACATTGTGTATACGGTCAAGCGTACATTCCGTATCATGTGATCGTTTCTTCTGGAGGTTTTGTTTTCATTTTAAGGCATGTCTATTTTGGAGAGATTCGTCTACATGTACTTCATTGCCTGTGGAATCTCTATTGTAATTGTATTGAGAGTTAGGGTGGTATTGTTCCCTATTTCCGTCTTAGATTTGGATTCTTGGGGTAGACTTGTCTTAGTCCTTGGGTTGTAATTTCCTTGTATTATTTGTTCCTATCACGGTTTTTCACAAATTAGACTTGGGATTTAGTCCATTATCTTTCTCCTCTTTATGTTAAAACTCAAAATGTGTTTTGTATTATTTATTTACAGTTTCACACCGCTTCCAATAAACGGCTAGTTGACTCAAACAGTTTATCTCTGGCTCCTTGGAAGAGTGTTTAAACCTCTGCATAGCTGTGCACGGAAACGCATCGCGAGGGCAGAAGAATGTGTCCTACTTTCGGATTGCGCAGTACGTGATCAGTCTAGCTAAAACAACGTAAACAGATCCAGCACGTACGGACAGGATAGTTGACAGGGTTGGGTTGCCGAATGGTATACAAAATGTACATATATTTACTAATGCAAAATTGTCACCATCCTACGGCAGTGTTAAAGATGCTGTGCCATGTTTTTTGTGCGTGGCAGCTCCAAAATAAGTTGTAAAATTGCACTGGATAGGCTATTCCAGAGTGTCGTAAATATATATTTTTTGCTTAAGAAACTGGTTCTCTTTAAATGTCGTCAACAGGAAAAAACAACATCCATTTTCTGTAACGAGCACGGACAATACGCTCTACTCGTGACATAGGTAAGGTCTATATGCACTTTTCCCGTGCTCTGTAACTTGTTAAATAACGGGTTTGACGTATGCTTACCATATTTTACATTAGTTGCAGTCCATATTCAGCTGTTGATTTACAGCAGACCCTGTGAAAATAATTAGGAAGGATCGAACTACATTATAGAGTCTGTGTAGATTGGAATATTAAATTTGTTTCTATATTCGCTACATACAGTGTATGCAAGTAAATATGTCCCTTATGACTGGATTTGTTGCAGATGATTGGAAGTTTGCTCGAACTACACCAATCTATAAAGGCAAAGGTTGTACAAAAAACTAAGGCTAATTATAGACCTATTTCAGTGGTATGTCATATAGCTAAAATTATCGAAAAAGAAGTTCAAATGCAACTTCTGGATTATCTTACTGATCATGAAATGATTAATGTTGATCAGTTTGCATTTAATAAAAATCACTCTACTCAATTTAGCTTGCATCGTGTTATTGATGACTTTTATGAAGCATTTATTGAGCACGAGGTCATTGGCTCCTGTTTTCTTGATATATCTAAATGTTTTGATACTATTGATCATGATTAAACTGAGTAAGTATGGTGTGTCAGACAATAAGCATAAATGGTTTACGAATTACATTTCAAAAAGGAAACAAGTAGTGAGCTGCCATGGTCAATTATCTAAACCTAATGAAGTTACTGTTGGGGTTCCACAAGGGAGTTTATTAGGTCCTATTTTATTCATTCTTTTCATTAATGACATTACACAAAGTGGTAATTTCAGTACTTGCAACATATTTGCTGATGACGTAGTTATATATACGACAGGAAATAATGTCCACGATATTAACCAAATATTACAATCTAATATTAATGATATCTCTACATGGTATGATAATAACAGACTTCGCATTAATCCGAATAAAACCAAAATCATGCTCTTAAAATCCCGTCATACTAATGATTTTGGTTAATTAAATATTTCTCTTGAAGGTACCCAACTTGAGCAAGTAAATAGTGTTCGATACTTGGGAGTAGAAGTTGATGAAAACCTGACTTGGGAATTAAATGTAAGGAATCTCTGTAAATCCATTGCCTACAAGGTGTACTCTCTAACTAGGCTTAGACATACAATTAATATTCAATTACTTGACACACTTTACAAAACAACCATTCAACCATGCTTTGACTATCGTGTGGGGTAACTGTTCATTGACCAGTATAGAAAGGCTCTTCTCAGACTGCAGAAAAGACCTGCCCGGGTTGTCTCTAATAATTGTGATTATGTTAGCTTTCATGGTGAAGACATTATTAAACAATTATCTTGGCAAACCTTGGAGGAAAGAAGGGATTATTACTTAGCTTGTGTATACATGTGTTCACGGGATTGCTTCAATTCGACTTTGTAATGACAAAGAAATGTATTTCGATAGACATGGTTTTAACACTAGAAATGCTGATTCTTTAAATGTTGTCTTCCCTAGACCCAATGTTGAAAGTTTTAAGCAGTCGTATAAGTATGCAGGTGCAAATGTCTGGAATAACATTCCTTCATCAATTCAGATGTCTCCATCCTTTTATAAATTTTTATATAAGAAATTTTATTTTAAGTGATTAAATATGATTTTTTTGTATTGTTACATTTGTTGATTAGCTTTATATTGTGTTTTTTTTCTTACTTTTTTTTATCATTCCACAGGACATTGATGGAAAACAGCCTATGCTGATCATTTGATCCTGTTTAAAGATATTTAATAAGTAAATAAATAAATAAGTGTAAAGTTAATTAAAATCATACAAAAGCGTGCACTAGCGCGATATAATTTCATTTGATATTTCTGCATACTCCAAAATATTGGCTCCATGAAACAGCTATCAGTCGATTTATAGTTCATTATATTACACCGGGTTAAAAGTTTATCAATTTATATTCATGAGAGAATGGATGAGAGAATGGATGTGGATGTACATACATAGTGCCAGTAATCACATTTCGACACGTACTGGCCCAGTATGTGTCGAAATATGATTTTCATCGCGCCAAAAAGAGACCAATTGGTTGTGTTCGATTTCCTTCGCCCTGCTTACTCGCACTTAATAAAATTGTAAAGAATTGGAGGACAGTTTATTTTTAGGAAAAAGAATTAAAACTAATTGTTGCATGTAGCACTTGCTATTAAAACATGACCGATGAACTCCTTTTATTGTTGATTTGATTTACAATTTGAACGATGACAGTGATTATTTTCTTTCCGAGACCAGAGTTTGTATGCCAGCACGCGGAGGCCAGTATTTGTGGCAGTACGTATGAATTTAACCCCCTCAGAACACGGGCCCGTTGCTCACAGATTTACCTTGGTCGTCGCATCTGTCTACGATGATATTCTGACACGGAAACACCTCCACGATCAAATCGAAGAGCTGTCGGTCGTAGTCGTACAGAGCAGCGCGGGTGCTGATGTCATTGTGAATGCCGTCAATGAATTCCCGATGCGTTTCGACGCCGAAGAACGACTGGACCCCTTCCGCGAAGTATTCTCTGAAATTCGAGCCAGCGTAGGTGTACTCCCAAAGTCCCTGGGCTTTTGCGTCAGCCAGGGTGTCTTTGAGCCTCTGGTTGAAGGTTGGGTCGACTTGGTTGAGTGAGACGAGATGGATCGCGTGGGCAAACTCGTGCACTAATAGGTCTTCTTCCCACCACCTGTCATGCAACGGCTCCAAACAGAGAATGTTTTCCTCGCCGTCGGTAGAGATCGGCTTTCTTATGCTACCTCCTAAGCCCCTGGCACGGTCGTTCCACCAATCACTCAGGTAGCTGTGCTCCGGTATGTCGTTGGTCTTCTCGTACTCTCCGATCACACCAACCCGCCCGTACGAATCGTACATCTTGTCCCGTAGGTCCTTCCGGTCAGCCAGGAGGAAGCGCACCACGTAGCAGGCTCGGGTCAGCGCCTCGTCCGACGGCTCGTCTGAAGAGATGATGGGGATGCCGTAGGCGTGGGTGTACTTCTTGTAGAAGGCATCCAATGGGAACTCAGCACGTATGTCGTCAGGAAGAGCGATGACATTTTGGCAGTCCCAGATGCTCAAAGCAACGCCCCTTCCAGATTTCCTTTTTTCAAGCTGAGGGGATTCGTCTCGAGTCTGGTAAAACTCGTGATCGAAATCTATGTGGTTGACTGAATTTGGGAATCAATAATAATTTGTTTCAATCAAGGGATATCCATGTCATTATCGATACAGTTTTTAACGTAGTCTAGGTTTCGTAGTGAACTGTGGCGATAACATGCGATTTCCTGCACTGTTAAAACGCTGTTTACACTTTTTAAACAAGGTTGATTATGTGCCCTGCCTAAACAACCGATAAAGTTGTTTAAGCAGGGCACATGAACAAATTGGTTGTTTAACTTGTTTAAAAAACTTTTTAAACAGCGTTTTAACAATGTATACCCCAAAGAAAAACCGCCCAAAAAGAAGCACAGACAGCGTGGAGGCCATTGAACCTCCATTAAAAACCTCCGTCGGAGACGTTCTTGAATGATAATTCAACGATAACATGTAGGGCATCCATCTTGTGGCAACCAGAGAGGCGAAATACCCCATTTACCTGCTGATGAAAAATTACCCACATGGTACAGAAATCGTAAAGAGATGGCCATTTTACTGTATAGCTAAATCTCTAATCTAGACTTTTTTTCAATTTCGTGCGCAATCTCCAGCGGGATCCGGATGGGGAGCACAGGCCTCGTCTGTGCCCTCCGTAACACAAAATCTAACACAAACATCTACAAAATAATAACCATGAATCTCAAAAGGTTTTTACTTACAAAACAGATTGGCCTGCACTGCAGCTATCAAAACGAGGACACCGACTGCAGCGTTCATGGTTCCTGATGCCAAGAAAAACTTTGACTCGCAGATAGCATCGATACAAAAACCTGTTTTTAACTGCCCTGTGCAGCCCAAACTCACTCTTATTATAGTCTCAAAGTGTCATGCTTCAATTCGCCAATAATCTCCTTCTCCTATGAAAAGGGATTTATTGTACGAAATTGATATGCATGGATATGGGTATGGAGTATCGCCATTCATAAAATGACCAAAACATTAGTCCTGCAGTGACCAACAAGACGCTAATCAATTTAAAGACGTTTGAGCCTAATCATGATTATTTTTGTTTGCATTCATTTTCGGTTTATATGACGTGCGAGTTCCGGTGAACCTTTCGCATACCTTAAACTTAAATTTCTCATTCATTTGGGAAGCTAATGAAGTTAAAGGCTTAAAACGTTCAACCTGTTCCATTATACATTTTTATCTGAACAAATAAATAAAATGCTTTTGGGCGGTCAGCGTTTCAATGCTACATGGCATTCTTATTCATTAGAAAAACAAAGGATTGTTAGGCTTAGTTTGTAAGCCTTTTGTACCTTACACGTTAGGATTAATTTAAGCTAGAAGCTTATTAAACAGTCAACCATTTTTTTCTCTCATTAATAACACATGAAATAAAAGGCTTAGTTGTTAAGTCTTTCATACCTTGCCCGGCAGAAGGGCATATAGAACGCATTGAAGCGTAATTACACTTTCCGGGAAAATTGACTTTAAGGTTTATGTGTTGGCATTTCTAAATTAAAACTCGCAAAAGGTATATTTTTTTGTCAGATAAAAATTATTGATATTTCCAATAATGCTGTGCATTTTTAAATAAAAATATTGCTTAATTTTAAAGTTATTTACATCTTTATGCTAATGCCCTTTTGCCGGGAAGTCATTCTGGCTTAAACGTGCGCTTAAGCGGCATGTGAAATGCTAATGCCCTTTTGCCGGGAACAAAATTTGCTCTAGCGCGCTTACGCCCCACTGAAGTGCAGAGGTGAACGCACTTTTAGCATGTATTGTTACATAGGTATTACACGCTAATGCCTTTTTGCCGGGAAAAAATAATGCAAAATCCCCTTATGTCCTTTTCATTTTGTTAATTACGTCAGAATGACGTAGCCCCTTGATACGAAATGTATATCAAAATGAAGATATTCCAATACTCTTTCGATTACCCCCAAAACCTGAATTTGACCTTTTGACCCATGTTTCGTCCTTATGCCCTTCTGCCGGGCACACGACGTTATCTTCCCATAGAAATAACTTTACGGCTCACCTGTTAAAAACAGCAGCAAATGACATTAAAGGGACACATTGCCTTCAAATGTCATGAAATTTTGCTGTTTAGAAATGTTCCTTATCTTTGATAAGAGTTGTTCATGCAAAAAAACACGTATAATGTGTTGTAATTAGTGAGTAGTGATTAAAAAACAAAAAATTGTGCGCTTACCCCTGACATCTGACCCGCGAAACATAGACTTATTTCCAGTACTAAATACCACCGTCTAAATAATGCGCAAAATACGCTGTAAGAGTCTTTAGGCTGGCACCGCAGCCAGCGGCCTTGTGAACCTATCAGATGATCGCCAGGTACAATTCTCTACCTCGCGACACATAATCGCCAGTGCTGCGCGCCGTGCCACAGTACATCAAAATGGATCAACATAACGTACTTCAACCAGATGCGACTGGAAATACGACTGGTGAACATTGTCCGCCATTTTGTGGAGTCAAAAATTTGGTTCTACAAAATGGCGGACCGTTATTTGTCACGAAATTCAACATAAACCACGCAATTTGAAGGGATAGTTATGTGAATCTTTATATTCTACTTTTAAAAGAGCTTCCCAACCATATCCATTTCAGTTTTATAGCCCAAATCGCAACATCCAAAGCAATGTGTCCCTTTAAGGACAATGTTGTTTCCAAGCTTAGGTTTCAATTTATTTATAAGGCAAAAGACTTTCAGGCCCAGATAGTCACCTTTTACATTTTGTCATTCACATAATCTTCAGAACGCTTAGACGGACAAGTTTTGCATAGTACCTTACGCTCTCATTTATCGATACACTGTAAAACCTGTATTTAGCTATTAAACACAATCTTGCTATCAGTTTGTAAACATGTTGTAAAGATAAACATTACTTGTGAAAAGAGACACAACGGAAACTGATGCTGTGGTACTCGGCAAGTATCTATTCGCTTGAGACAGTCAAACCAAGTTTAACAATCGCATGTACAATTTACACGTTAACAAAGTCAATCATTACAAGATCAAGGTATCATACAGGTCAACACATTCGTCCCAATGGACTTAGTCCCAATGGACTATATTGAATTATTGATTCTGGAATTCCTACACTAAAGAAGCGCAACCGCTTCTCACAAGCTGATACCTGGTGTGGATAATTCATTTATCCACAGCACAAGAGCCCATGGAGGGAGAGTGGCTCAGATTGATACACAACACCAGGATAGTGGACGTGAGCCAGCACCCCGGCGATAGTCGCTTGTCCGTTTGTGGTGACCCTACCACTCACTAAAATGATCAAATGAACAACTTGACCTCTTTTTTTTCTTTCTTGTTTTAGTGACCAAAACCACTTTTACTGAAATGTGGGTCTAACTTGAGTGCCATTTTGTTGTGGGATAAAACGCCTCACAGAGGTTTTTTTTTTTGTTAATAAGCAATATTAAAACAAATACATGGATCTGATTTCCAGTGTTCGGTTTTTGCTAATTTACGGGATGGGCGAAAACCCCGCGAAAAACCCTTTTGGGAAAAAAGGGGAAATTCCCATCCGGCTTTATCTTACTGTGGCAACCAAGTTTATAACTCCGTAGATCAGCGCAAGTGACCGAAATATCACTAGTTCATAACCCACCTAGAGTACCAACGTGGGAAATTAACCATGAGGGTAGGCTTCATCAACTACAAAAACAGCTTACAGCAGACATAGTTTACATCGACTCAGGGTTAATTTGCTCCCACTGGAGACCCTTTTACATTCAGACATTATTGACAGCAAGGCATAGCCGTGGCACAAAAACCAGGTTGATTTTCATCCACTCCTTAAAAGTCAACCGACCTTATTTTTTGCTTCGGATTTTTCTCCCAATGAATAACCAAATTTGCTTAAGTTCGAAACGTCAGGCCAGCTAGTTTTTTGATTCTTTAAAGATGTTGATTGCTGAGAGAAGTCTGCCGCCTTTTCTAGTTTTATGTAGATTGCGTATTGTAAAATATATCAGTCAATTACTTGTTTCATGATTTTAACAACAAACAAAAAATGACTTTCGAGAGCTATTTTATCAAGTCCCCTCTGGAGCAGCATAGCCCGCTGGGGCAGAAAACGCTTCTGACGTCATAGGACAAACTCCCCTTGTGTGTCTAGCAATATACAACAAAAGACACTGACCGCCCATGCTGGTCGGTTTTAGAACTCAATGCACCCAAACAGTGCCCCTCCTATGTTTGTAATTGATATAGACCTCGTGCAGCGGGGCCTTCTTTAAAAGTGGCGGGTGAATCCCCCCCGATAAAAAAGCAAACAACCAAGAGGCAAGCAGGAAAGCAGCCTTGAAAAGTGCGGACATGGACGTAGTTGTACATAAATGACCGTCATGCCAGGGTCATATGAAATTGAGACTCCTGTCCCCATCATTTGTCAAACCCTCTCACATGACCGACCACTCTCCTAATATCTTCACTCTAGCATGTGCAACACTAATAATGAGCCCGTATTTTACCGGGACTATAATTCACGCTACCCGGTATATTTAGCCCTATGTTGGCCAACATAATTATCAACTGCCCACAATCTTTGGCAGATTCTTACCAATAATTGGTCCATTTTTTTAACCTGAAATAACCAGCAATGTGGTAAATTAAGACCAAGGTTCGGTAAATAACCGTTGCCCAATAATGTTTTACCGAACGTTTTTACAGTGCAAGAGGGTCAGGTTTAGAGGACATCTTTGGAGACAAGCATTACCGAATGCTGACCTAGCGACATATTCTTTGTTGACTCGATGCTTGTGACCCTTAACTGTCCTAAATCATAACTGTTAAATCTGGTTTAGCGTGCCCATGAAGGTTTAAGGTTAATTCTGTATCTAACCGAACTATTTTTTAAAAAGTTCTTGGCAGTAATTCTCTACTGCCATTAAACCAAATACTTGAAAACAGCTGATGCAGCCAGTACCTCGCTAGCAGCTGTGTAAGAAACTTACTGTCAAAAATTGTCTAGCACTAGGCCCTAAAAGTCCTTTCTTTTTCTTTTCTTAATTCTACAATTTATTTAATTCTATTAAATGTCCGCCTTTGTGCCCTCTAGAAATGTCGGCACTTCGGTTCCTAATTACCCTTCCCAAAGGTCTCTGGGTCTGCGTACAAAAAACAACCTGGATTGATTGTGCGAGCAACCGAACTCAATGATCGGAGCAAGGCTTGCACATTGATGACCAACTGGCCCACCTACCTCTGAGCCCTATTTACTTTCCACTGAATATCTTGTAGTTTGATTGTGGAACCCCGATTGGCTCGTGATTGGTGTCGAATTCTAGCCCCAGTGTCAACTCTTAATAGGGTCCTCAGATTACTTTGATGCTATGGGAATACCCATCAGCACTCACATGTGGCCATACGTTCGACCATGGGGGGGGGGGGGGGGGTAGCCGAACCCCTGACGTTTACACCGCCTCTGCCTACACACAGGAATCATCAAATGGCGTGTAATGTACTATCCCGTTTGAACTGGTGTTTTTCCTCCCCAGAAACTCAAAAATCAAATGGTGGGACACCTTTCCACGTACCGGTGCACATTGTAGCCCCAAGGTAAACGAACCTATTTCAACATATTATTGGCTGTTTCGTAGTTTTACGAAACAGCCCTTGTTTTCGTTAAGATTTTTTTTTTTTTCTTTTTTTTTTTTTTTTTTTTTTTTGGCTGTTTCGTAGTTTTACGAAACAGCCCTTGTTTTCGTTAAGATTTTTTTATTTTTTTTTTTTTTTTTTTTTTTGGCTTTTCCGACAATCCGTCGGAAAAGGCTTTGTTTTTGTTCTGATTTTTTTTTTTTATTTCTTCTTCTTCTTCTTCTTCTTCTTACTTTAGTTCTATCCTAAATCCCATAGACTTTGTACACGAATTTTATGACAGCCACTTTGGTCACTAAACAATCTCAGATCTTAATTAAACTTAACACAAACATAGACCCGAACCTGAAATTGTATGCCGAAGAGTGACGTCATGATGACGTCATCACGTGATTTTTTATGATTTTTTGAATTTTGAAAATCGTAACATTCTTTTCAATATATCTAGCGAACAAAACAAGATATTTTCAAAATTCTTTTTGTTATAGCTTTGGTATGTCTCAAAGATATGCCCTAAAAAGCGAAAATTGTGTGACGTCATGATGACGTCATCAAAAATTAGTTTTTTTTTAAACGAATGTAAGTGTCAATTCGATTACAAAAATGTATACATTGAATTTTTCTGTACCTAATTCCAAAATTTCATGATCGTGGCTAACCCAAGTAAGAAATAGCAGCCATTTCAAAATTTAGACCAAATTCAATATAACACAAAGGAATTCTGGGAAGGGCAGATAACCATGGCTTAAAAGTGCATGCTGTTTATAAAAAGAATTGATTTGTAGTCTTTTTTCAAGTCGCTGAATTTCTAAATTGTTTAAATCGTAACATTCTTTTCAATATATCTAGCGAACAAAACAAGATATTTTCAAAATTCTTTTTGTTATAGCTTTGGTATGTTTCAAAGATATGCCCTAAAAAGCGAAAATTGTGTGACGTCATGATGACGTAATAAAATAAATCTGTTTTCAAGTCGCTAGAATAGTGCCCATAGCATTGTAAACGTTTTCTTTCTTACCGGCCACTTTGGCTACTTTTAAACTTGGCAGACACTTACCCCAACTGCTCACAATGTGTGCCGACCTTTTACGTCATGATGACGTCATCACATGTCACGTGACGTCATCTTAAAGATGATTTTTCAAGGGCCCATATCTAGAGAGCCGTAGGTCCGATTGCCTTTAAACCCGGTATGTTGGTAGACCACCACGTGTTATAGATGAAAATTTACGTGACGTCATGATGACGTCATCATACGATTTTATAGTAATTTTAATGTTTTTGAACATTAAAGTTTCTTAAAGCCATATCTCATGAACAGAACATGCTAAATCAAAAATTCTTTTTGGAATAGCTTTGTTAGCTCCTATATTCTTTCACATTAATGGAAAAATGTGTGACGTCATCATGACGTCATCAAAAATGTTCTTTTTTGAAACACATATAAGGGTAAGTTCGATCGTCATAAAAATTGCTGGGTAGGTAGATAATGTTACTAGCATGTAAAATCCAAAGTGACGTCATGATGACGTCATCGGCTGATTTTCTATGAAATTTTTAGTTCTATCCCAAATCCCATAGACTTTGTAGACGAATTTTGTAAGTGGCACTTTGGTCACTAAACAACCTCAGATCTTAATCAGGCTTAACACAAACAAAGACCCTAAGCTGAAAATGTATGCCGAAACGTGACGTCATGATGACGTCATCACGTGTCACGTGACGTCATCCTAAACGTGCATTTTTCAAGGGCCCATATCTAGAGAACCGTATGTCCGATTGCCTTTAAACCTGGTATGTTGGTGGGCCACCACGTGTTATAGATGAAAATTGAGGTGACGTCATGATGACGTCACCATACGATTGTATAGTAATTTTAAAGTTTTTGAACCGTAAAAGTTTCTTAAAGCCATATCTCATCAACAGAACATGCTAAATTCAAAATTCTTTTTGGAATAGCTTTGTTAGCTCCTACATTCTTTCACGTAAATGTGAAAATGTGTGACGTCATCATGACGTCATCAAAATGTGTTTTTGTAATAACATATATAAGAATAGGTCTGAGTATCATAAAAATTTGTGGGAAGGTAGATAGTGCCAGTAGAATGTAACATCCGAAGTGAAGTCATGATGACGTCATCGGCTAATTGTCTATGAATGTTTTAGTTCTATCCAAAATCCCATAGACTTTGTACACGAATTTTGTACAAGCCACTTTACTCACTATAAACATCAGATCTTAATCAAACTTAACACAAACATAGAACGTAAGCTGAAGTTTTAGGGTGGAAAACAAAAAAAGAGGAAAAGCCTTGTGTTCTGTTTCAAACAGACACAAACCTCTAGTTTTTTTTTTTTTTGCTTCTTTTTCAGACTTTTTGCCCATAGCATTTGTACACGTTTTCTTTCTACCAGGCACTTTTGCTACTTTGATGCAGCCGATTGCCTTTAAACTTAACAGACACTTAGACCAACTGCTCAGAATGCATGCCGAACTTTTACGTCATGATGACGTCATCACGTGATTTTTTATGAATTTTTGAAATTTGAAAATCGTAACATTCATTAAATTATATCTAGCGAACAAAACAAGATATTTTCAAAATTCTTTTTGTTATAGCTTTGGTATGTCTCAAAGATATGCCCTAAAAAGCGAAAATTGTTTGACGTCATGATGACGTCATCAAAAATATGTTTTTTTGTAAACGCATGTAAGGGTCAATTCGATTACAAAAATGTATACATTGAATTTTCCTGTACCCAATTCCAAAATTTCATGATCGTGGCTCACTCAAGTAAGAAATGACAGCCATTTCAAAATTTAGACCAAATTCAATATAACACAAAGGAATTCTGGGACGGGCAGATAACCATGGCTATTATGTGCTTGCTGTTTATAAAAGGGGTTGATTTCTAGTCTTTTTTCAAGTCGCTGAATTTTTGAAGTATTAAAATCGTAACATTCTTTTCAATATATCTAGCGAACAAAACAAGATATTTTAAAAATTCTTTTTGTTATAGCTTTGGTATGTCTCAAAGATATGCCCTAAAAGGCGAAAATTGTGTGACGTCATGATGACGTCATCAACAATATTTTTTTTTTTTTACGCATGTAAGGGTCAATCCGATTACAAAAATAAATACATTGAATTTTTCTGTACGTAATTCCAAAATTTCGTGATCGTGGCTCACTCAAGTAAGAAATAGGAGCCATTTCAAAATTTAGACCAAATTCAATATAACACAAAGGAATTCTGGGACGGGCAGATAACCATGGCTATTATGTGCTTGATGTTTATAAAAGGGGTTGATTTCTAGTCTTTTTTCAAGTCGCTGAATTTTTGAAGTATTAAAATCGTAACATTCTTTTCAATATATCTAGCGAACAAAACAAGATATTTTCAAAATTCTTTTTGTTATAGCTTTGGTATGTCTCAAAGATATGCCCTAAAAGGCGAAAATTGTGTGACGTCATGATGACGTCATCAACAATTCTTTTTTTTTTAACGCATGTAAGGGTCAATCCGATTACAAAAATGTATACATTGAATTTTTCTGTACGTAATTCCAAAATTTCATGGTCGTGGCTCACTCAAGTAAGAAATAGGAACCATTTCAAAATTTAGACCAAATTCAATATAACACAAAGGAATTCTGGGAAGGGCAGATAACCATGGCTTAAATGAGCAAGCTGTTTATAAAAAGGGTTGATTTGTAGTCTTTTTTCAAGTCGCTGAATTTTAAATTTTTGGAATCGTAACATTCTTTTCAATATATCTAGCGAACAAAACAAGATATTTTCAAAATTCTTTTTGTTATAGCTTTGGTATGTCTCAAAGATATGCCCTAAAAAGCGAAAATTGTGTGACGTCATGATGACGTCATAAAAAAAAATCTTTTTTCAAGTCGCTAGAATATTGCCCATAGCATTTGTAAACTTTTTCTTTCTTACCGGCCACTTTGGATACTTTTAAACTTAGCAGACACTTACTCCAACTGCTCACAATGTGTGCCGAACATTTACGTCATGATGACATCATCACATGTCACGTGACGTAAAGGGGCATTTTTCGAAACCATATATCTACAAAAGTACAAGTCCGATTAAGTTGGAACGTAATATCTAGGTATGCCACCGGGTGTTATAGATGAACATTGACATGACGTTATGACCAAGTCATAACATGTCACGTGGTGTCATCTTAAAGGGGCACTCGCTAGATTATTGCCCATAGCATTTGTAAACATTTTCTTTCTTACCGGCCAGTTTGGCTACTTTTAAACTTGGCAGACACTTACCCCAACTGCTCAGAATGTGTGCCTAACTTTTACGTCATGATGACGTCATCACATGTCACGTGACGTCATCTTAAAGGGGCATTTTTCGAAGCCATATATCTACAAATGTACAAGTCCGATTCAGTTGAAACACACCATTTAGGTATGCCACCCGGTGTCATAGATGAAAATTGACATGACGTTATGTGATGTCATCTTAAAGGGGCATTCGCTAGGCTATTTCCCATAGCATTTGTACACGATTCCTTTTTTTAAACCAATCCTTCACACATCCAATAACAACATCTTCATCCCTCCGTCATTGTTAACTAACAAACAACTTTAAATATTGCATACACATTTGACATCCAAACTAACAATAAAAAAATTCGAAACAGCCCTGTGTTTGTCCACAAACACTTGCCTCTAGTTTTTTTTTGCTTCTTTTTCAGACTTTTGGCCCATAGCATTTGTACACGTTTTCTTTCTACCAGGCACTTTTGCTACTTTGATGCAGCCGATTGCCTTTAAACTTAACAGACACTTAGACCAACTGCTCAGAATGCATGCCGAACTTTTACGTCATGATGACGTCATCACGTGATTTTTTATGAATTTTTGAAATTTGAAAATCGTAACATTGTTTTTAATATATCTAGCGAACAAAACAAGATATTTTCAAAATTCTTTTTGTTATAGCTTTGGTATGTCTCAAAGATATGCCCTAAAAAGCGAAAATTTTTTGACGTCATGATGACGTCATCAAAAATATGTTTTTTTGTTAATGCATGTAAGGGTCAATTCGATTACAAAAATGTATACATTGAATTTTCCTGTACCCAATTCCAAAATTTCATGATCGTGGCTCACTCAAGTAAGAAATGACAGCCATTTCAAAATTTAGACCAAATTCAATATAACACAAAGGAATTCTGGGACGGGCTGATAACCATGGCTATTATGAGCTTGCTGTTTATAAAAGGGGTTGATTTCTAGTCTTTTTTCAAGTCGCTGAATTTTTGAAGTATTAAAATCGTAACATTCTTTTCAATATATCTAGCGAACAAAACAAGATATTTTCAAAATTCTTTTTGTTATAGCTTTGGTATGTCTCAAAGATATGCCCTAAAAGGCGAAAATTGTGTGACGTCATGATGACGTCATCAAAAATATGTTTTTTTTTTAATGCATGTAAGGGTCAATCCGATTACAAAAATGTATACATTGTATTTTTCTGTACCCAATTCCAAAATTTCATGATCGTGGCTCACTCAAGTGTGAAATAGGAGCCATTTCAAAATTTAGACCAAATTCAATATAACACAAAGGAATTCTGGGAAGAGCTGATAACCATGGGTATTATGTGCTTGCTGTTTATAAAAGGGGTTGATTTCTAGTCTTTTTTCAAGTCGCTAAATTTTTGAAGTTTTAGAATCGTAACATTCTTTTCAATATATCTAGCGAACAAAACAAGATATTTTCAAAATTATTTTTGTTATAGCTTTGGTATGTCTCAAAGATATGCCCTAAAAAGCGCAAATTGTGTGACGTCATGATGACGTCATGAAAAAAATTCTTTTTTCAAGTCGCTAGAATATTGCACATAGCATTTGTAAACGTTTTCTTTCTTACCGGCCACTTTGGCTACTTTTAAACTTGGCAGACACTTACACCAACTGCTCACAATGTGTGCCGAACTTTTACGTCATGATGACGTCATCACATGTCACGTGACGTCATCTTAAAGCAGCATTTTTCGAAGCCATATATCTACAAAAGTACAAGTCCGATTAAGTTGGAACGTAATATCTAGGTATGCCACCGGGTGTTATAGATGAACATTGACATGACGTTATGATCAAGTCATAACATGTCACGTGGTGTCATCTTAAAGGGGCACTCGCTAGATTATTGCCCATTGCATTTGTAAACGTTTTCTTTCTTACCGGCCAGTTTGGCTACTTTTAAACTTGGCAGACACTTACCCCAACTGCTCACAATGTGTGCCTAACTTTTACGTCATGATGACGTCATTACATGTCACGTGACGTCATCTTAAAGGGGCATTTTTCGAAGCCATATATCTACAAATGTACAAGTCCGATTCTGTTGAAACACACTATTTAGGTATGCCACCCGGTGTCATAGATGAAAATTGACATGACGTTATGATGAAGTCATTACATTTTATGTGATGTCATCTTAAAGGGGCATTCGCTAGGCTATTTCCCATAGCATTTGTACACGATTCCTTTTTTAAACCAATCCTTCACACATCCAATAACATCTTCATCCCTCCGTCATTGTTAACAAACAAACAACTTTAAATATTGCATACACATTTGACATCCAAACTAACAATAAAAAAATTAGAAACAGCCCTGTGTTTGTCCACAAACACTTGCCTCTAGTTTACCTTTGATATTCATAGTACCCCGTTACTCAAAATTCCGAGGGGCGGCCGGCGATAACCTTAAAGCGGACTAGATGTCAGTTTTACTAGCAGGGGTTACACTGTCCTTTGTCTACCCTCAGTGCGCATTTTACCAAATTTACTGTCTTTCACTTTAAAATCTCATAATCGGACATAGAACACTAGTCGAGTATCGTTCCGGGGTGAATAATACCATGAATAATATACTCTAATACCCCAGACATGTGATTCGTAACTAAACATAGGGGTTTGCCCAAAGTGCTTGAGTGGTCAACCACTAAAAGACCCTTCACATATACTTAACTTCAAGTCTTCCTTTAATTATTTATCTCTTAATTTGTTTTTAATTATTTATTTTTGGATATCCTTATTTTTAGGGATCGTGGTGGAATTTGGCCTCACTGTTCCAAGTTAAAATTCAACTGTAAACGCGGCCCAAGGAAGCCAGTCTTGGAACCCTCAATAAAATCCCCCTTGCCCCGAACCGGATCAGGATTAAGGATGGGAATCTACATTTAATCTGATAAACGTTTTGCAATACTTTCTTGTAGCGTAGAAACGTTGAAAGGCATAGTCAACAATTCTGCGCTGAGCATTGATCTTGGCCCAGCGGGTATTGAAAACATCAAACGCATTAAAGGGACACATTGCTTTGGATTTTGCGATTTGGGCTATAAAACTGAAATGGAAATGGTTGGAAAGCATTTTTAAAAGTAGAATATAAAGATTCACATAACTATTATCCCTTCAAATTGCGTGGTTTTTGTTTATTTTCTTGACAAATAACGGTCCGCCATTTTGTAGAACCAAATTTTTGACTCCACAAAATGGCGGACCGTGTTTACCAGTCGTATCTCTAGTCGCAGCTGGTTAAAGTACGTTCTGTTGATCCATTTTGATGTACTGTGGCACGCGGCGCGCAGCACTGGCGATATGTGTCGCGAGGTATAGAGAATGGTACCTGGCGATCATCTGATAGGTTTACAAGGCCACTGGCTGCGGCGCCAGCCTGAAGACTCTTACAGCGGATTTTGCGCATTATTTAGACGGTGGTATTTACTACTAGAAATAAGTATATGTTTCGCGGGTCAGATGTCAGGGGTCAGAGGCCATTTTTTTGTTTTGTAATCACTACTCACTAATTACAACACATTATACGTGTTTTTTTGCATGAACAACTCTTATAAAAGATAAGGAACATTTCCAAATTTCATGACATTTTGAAGGCAATGTGTCCCTTTAAAGTATACACTGTGTCAATGTGTATACACAAATATCATTGAGACAAAGATAGTTGCATATCAAATAAGCTTCTTGGAAAATACAGAAGACACTTGCTTTGTAAATTATTTAGATTTACAAACATTGGAGATTTTTTTTCAGATCCGTTTAAACATTTCGCTTAAACGTTTAAATTTCACATCCATCAGGGTGCCTACATGTAAGTAACGTGATTAAATTTTGTAACCCAGTTGCAGTGGGTGCTAATAGCTCTGTGGTCATTGTAACAAATGGGCTGGTTGGGCCCGACTGGGAAGGACCGAGCTGCCTCTTGCATCGGCAGGTTGCGGCCCTTCCCCACGACATGCATCGGGTTTGGTTGTATATGATTTGACCCTTATCGGTTTTGGCTTGCCCATGGGGGTCTGGCCTGTCACAGGCACAAGCCACTTTCCCGTGTCCTGCTGTGCTGCACGTGCTGCCAGTGAGTGAACTTGCACCCAACTCGAGTGCGTGACCCTTTGTAACTAAACTCAAAACGGATCCCGGGATGCTAGTCTGTTTTCCCACCCGAAGGTGTTGGGTTTGTAGGCGTTGCCTCTGAACATGGAGGAATAAGAATTGTTCTGGAAGTCAACTTTGTCCCCCCAGTTATGGCATTATATTTGAGCTGACCGTTCCCTGTGACATCCAAAAGAACAGCTCCCCATTGCCTATACTCCGATATTCCCTTGCAACGAGATATAAACTATAAAAATATTCTGGCTTTGCCTGTAAAGAGGATACTACCATGGAGGTAGGAAACATGCTACAGAAAAACTAAGCCGCACGTATCTACCTTGTATTGACCACATACTCCGCCTGGCTTGCCGCAGTACAATAATCTGACCACACTAAACTAATGATAATTGATGAACACGACTTAGTCCTCGTCTGTGTACTGTTGTTGGTGTGTATGCCTGCAGCCAGGCAGCGGGATGGGCACAGTAACAACTATAAACCGCACGACCGGCTTGGCCACTGGCACTGCCAACGGACAATCAATCTGAGTTTAGGCCTAGATAGTTTTGTTAGATAGCCTTATAAGTTGTCTATACTAACGTTGGACTTATTTGGTCTAGCCCCCCACGAATCACTGCAAATAAATATGCCATGGCAACCATTTCCCACTGAAAAGGAATCTGCTCACCGGGGTGTTTACGGCTGTGGCCGCTCCGCCGAGATGCGGGCCACCTGCTTGGAGTGGCTTGACCACGGTGTGTTCGCACTTTGGTTTGCCGAACCCGATGGAGCTGAAACCAACCCGCTGGTTTGCCGGTCCATTCCGGTAGGCTACAGGGGGAGCTAAAGATGAGCTTGCCCGCTGCAGCTGAGGATGCAAACTGCTGGACTGGTGGCAGGCTAGTCTTGGTTCAAGACGTTGTTACGTATAATACGCGATAACCGGCCGCCGCGAGAGAGCGTTATTAGCCACGAACTATTAATATTAGTATTAATAGCCACGAACCGCCAGTAACAACGTCTTGGGAATCTTGTAAAATCTCCCCCCGAAAAATGGGGGAAACTAGTGCGCATGCGTCAATTCTGTATGAAAATGAGGAACATTTTCTCTTCACGCACGCGCACATACGAAAAAGAGCTGCCATGAAGTTCGCGATCGAAGCTGCTTGCTCTGCTTTGCATAAATTGCAGGCAGCCGGCCGGCCGGACGGCTGGCCGGCTATGCGCTAGCGGCTGCAGTGTTCACCGCTCGTGTTCGCATGCGACGTCTTGCAACTGTGACGATCGATGCGAGGGAGATACGACGGGTAAGGTGCTGGGCGGGACCGGGCAGGCAACCTGGGTGATGGTGTGTAATCTGCGGGAAATTACTTGTTACATGCAAGAAATACCTCTCCGTTATATTAAACCGTAGGGGCTCGGACAACTCGACCGTTGGCCGACTTGACTCGAGACAACTCGACCGTTGAGACAACTCGACCGTCTTTGTTTGAGTCAAATGGGAAGACAATTAAGTCGTCCGTGGAGACAAGTCTTCCGTTGAGACAAGTCGTCCGTTGAATTGAAGTCGACTCGGAGGTAGGGGAATCGCTGCTGTCTCGGCGGGGATTCGCGTCCAGCCTCAAAGCAAACCTGGGCCTGAATTTTTGTCGAGTTTCACCAGTGGAGAAAACCCGCAGGAGATCTATAGTACGTCTCAGTATCTTTTGTGACAATCGAATCACCAGAGTACGCCAATCTCCGTTTTCCCCGGCCGTAAAGACTAGGGCCTCGTGAGCTATTTGTTTTATTATTAACACGGCCTTTTTTATTTTATATCTCAATCAAATCACCTAACAAGGTCTCCTCAGCACCATTATAATATATCAATTATCATATTCAGCCCCGTTAAGATTTTCTGTTTATTATATTTCCATCATTCCGGAACTTTTTAGTTCATTCCCCTCGGCCCTACCAAACAATCTAAATAGCACGGACCTGCTGTACCTTTATCTTCATATACTAACACTCGGGCGATATTAGTCAGGGGGTTAGATCTATGCATAATGCATTTATTTATGTATTCATAACCGCGCTGCAATCATTAGGCTAAGCAGGTGCGTGCGCACAACACGGCTTCCACAAGATTCCCAAGACGTTGTTACTGGCGGTTCGTGGCTATATAGTTTGTCGTGATAACGCCCTCTCGCGGCGGCCGGTTATCGCGTATAGTACGTAACAATGTCTTGAACGAAGACTAATCCTTTAGGCGAGAACTATGGCATGTCAAACGTTGCAATATTCGATAATCTACGTATTTGTGTGCGATGTTTAAATATATATGTGCGATGTTTGTCATTATGTGCGATGTTCAAATATATATGTTCGATGTTTGTCATTATATGTGCGATGTTCCAATTTATATGTGCGATGTTCAAATATATATGCGATGTTTTGTCATATATGTGCGATGTTTGTCATTATATATGCGATGTTCAAATGTATGTGTGCGATGTTTGCTATTATATGTACGATGTTCAAATATATATGCGATGTTTGTCATATATGTGCAATGTTCAAATTTATATGTGCGATGTTCAAATTTATATGTGCGATGTTTGTCATATATGTTCGATGTTCAAATAATATGTGCGATGTTTTTCAATTTATATTCGAAAACGGAATTGTGGGATATAGTATGGTTTCCAGACCGAAATAGTATGAATATTCCTAATAAGTTACATAAGGGACCAGACTACTTAGGACGGTCTATCTGTTGCACTGACCTGGCTGAAGCTAGCCCACGATTCAGCCCGCGATTCGCAATAGGGCCCGCGATTCGCCTGATCAGAGCAGCCGCATATTGAAAACTAGAATCCATTCGACAAAAGGAGTTTTTCTTAATAGAAACGCTGGATTCAGGCAACGAATTTTCGAGAAATGTCAAGAAATTACATACCAATTTGTGCATGAAATTTCAGAATAGGTATGAGCAAAGCTGAACATATTATACTTAACATTGTTTATGGGTATTTTTTATGAAATAATTAGTCGTTACGCGAGGGCCCATTTCAAAGGGTTCTCTACATCAATTCCTTTCGGCTCAGCACAATAGCTTCTGTTTGAAAAAAAGTGTACCACACATGTTTTTAAAAATTCATATTTTTCTTTCATATTCATAATTGCCACCTTCCTGGGCACACTTAATTTCAGCAAGAGCTTATTGCAAGAATGGCTTCTGTTCCAATTAGCCGCTTAAAGACGGATCATTTTCATGAATATCTGGAAATGCGGTATTCGGAGTTTCGTGTGAAATGCCGTCTTTGAAAGAAAGTGTACCACACATATTTTGAAAACTTCATATTTTTCTTTCATATTCATAATTACTACCTTCCCGGGCACACTTAATTTCAGCAAGGGCCTATTCCAAGAATGGCTTCTGTTCCAATTATCCGCTTAAAGACGGATCATTTTCATGAATATCTGGAAATGCGGTATTCGGAGTTTCGTGTGAAATGCCGTCTTTGAAAGAAAGTGTACCACACCTATTTTGAAAACTTCATATTTTTCTTTCATATTCATAATTACCACCTTCCCGGGCACACTTAATTTCAGCAAGGGCCTATTCCAAGAATGGCTTCTGTTCCAATTAGCCGCTTAAAGACGGACCATTTTAAAGAATATTTGGAAATGCGGTATTCGGAGTTTCGTGTGAAATGCCGTCTTTGAGAGAAAGTACCCGGGAAGGTGGGAATTATGAATATGAAAGAAAAATAGGAATTTTTCAAAATATGTGTGGTACACTTTCATTCAAAGACGGCACATTTCACACGAAACTCCGAATACCGCATTTCCAGATATTTATGAAAATGATCCGTCTTAGCTTTAAAGGCAGTGTACATGATTGGTCATTGTTGCAATTTTCAGAAATGGGCGGATTTGGGGGTTAGTATGTTATAGGAAATATCATTCCACTGACCTGTTCAAAGTTTTGCGTTGTTAGATGGCGAAAAACGAGTGAAAAACGGCGCTCGTTTTCAACCGTCGGGCGGATAATAGCCTTTAGTCAAGGCGCGCGTGGCTATCTGGGCCCGGATATGCCAAGGCGCCATCATGTCCGGGGCGCGCCACTTGTCCATGTAGCCACTCGCGTCTTGACTAACGGCTACAGGGCAGTTCTCCAACGATTTCCAGCTGGAAATCGTTGGAAGACGATATATATTTCCACTTTTCTTGACAACGACAGCACATCTGGTGCCATAATTTCAATTAATTAAAACAATGTTAAGTATAATATGTACAGCTTTGCTCATACCTTTTCTGAAATTTCATGCACAAATTGGTATGTATTTTCTTGACATTTTCAAAAAAATTCGTTGCCTGAATCCAGCGATTTCATTAAGAAAAAACTCCTTTTGTCGAATGGATTCTAGTTTTCAATATGCGGCTGCTCTGATCGGGCGAATCGCGGGCCTTATTGCGAATCGCGGGCTGAATCGCGGGCTAGCTTCAGCCAGGTCAGTGCAACAGATAGACCGTCCTAAGTAGTCTGGTCCCTGATGTAACTTATTAGGAATATTCATACTATTTCGGTCTGGAAACCATACTATATCCCACAATTCCGTTTTCGAATATAAATTGAAAAACATCGCACATATTATTTGAACATCGAACATCGCACATATAAATTTGAACATCGCACATATAAATTTGAACATTGCACATATATGACAAACATCGCATATATATTTGAACATCGTACATATAATAACAAACATCGCACACATACATTTGAACATCGCATATATAATGACAAACATCGCACATATATGACAAAACATCGCATATATATTTGAACATCGCACATATAAATTGGAACATCGCACATATAAATTGGAACATCGCACATATAAATTGGAACATCGCACATATAATGACAAACATCGAACATATATATTTGAACATCGCACATAATGACAAACATCGCACATATATATTTGAACATCGCACAAAAATACGTAGATTATCGAATATTGCAACGTTTGACATGCCATAGAGAACGGGAGCTACAAAATCTTTGACTTTCTTAAAGGGACACATTGCTTTGAATTTTGCGATTTGGGCTATAAAACTGAAATGGATATGGTTGGGAAGCTTTTTTAAAAGTAGAATATAAAGATTCACATAACTATCCCTTCAAATTGCGTGGTTTTTGTTTAATTTCGTGACAAATAACGGTCCGCCATTTTGTAGAACCAAATTTTTGACTCCACAAAATGGCGGACCATGTTCACCAGTCGTATTTCCAGTCGCAGCTGGTTGAAGTACATTCTGTTGATCCATTTTGATGTACTGTGGCACGGCGCGCAGTGGCGATAATGTGTCGCGAGGTAGAGAATGGTACCTGGCGATCATCTGATAGGTTTACAAGGCCACTGGCTGCGGCGCCAGCCTAAAGACTCTTACAGCGTATTTTGCGCATTATTCAGACGGTGGTGTTTACTACTGGAAATAAGTCTATGTCTCGCGGGTCAGATGTCAGGAGTCAGAGGCCAATTTTTTGTTTTATAATCACTACTCACTAATTACAACACATTATAAGTGTTTTTTTGCATGAACAACTCTTATAAAAGATAAGGAACATTTCCAAACAGCAAAATTTCATGACATTTGAAGGCAATGTGTCCCTTTAAGCGAAGTCTATACCGAAAGTGAGCGGCTGGCGTGCGTGCAGGAGAATCTCACAGGTGCAGTGCGCGCCAGAACTTGTTGTGTAACCTCCTTTCGAGCGCGTACCGCTCGAAGTGGGCCAGACTTCAAAGCCGCCGCCTACCGCGCGCGCTCTAGACACGTAGACCGTCTGGAAACCCCGTTGTGACCCTTCACGTGGCCTGCACTCACTGGAGAGCGCAAGCCGTGATGTAGTCATTTCGCTATCCATTTAAAATAAGCGAAAAAAAAAAAAAAAAAAAAAAAAACCAACAACAAAAACAAAACAAGACTCATTTTTGTAGAGCGGGTCACATTTGGTTCGCTTTTACAATGCATTGCTGTAACACAAAGACAGACAGTTGCAAGACTTGCATGCTCTAAAGTCAAAATCTTGAAACAATACAGGTGAATTAGATTTTGATTGTATATAATCAAAGAAATCTTAAAAAGCGTCCACAGGTATTCTTTATTAATGAAATAACTAGCTCTTCTCAACAAAATAGGTTAAGCTTTGGCCCTCTTTTTAGTCAACCTGTGTAAGAGCTGAAGAGAAATTCAAAACATAATATTTTACAACAAATACTGAAAACACATTTGAATGACCCATCATACCCAGGACTGTATATCGGGGGGGAGGGGGGGGGGGGGGGGGGGTCGGTGTGGTGCACGGCATGGCACATCCCCCATTATCCATTCTCTGTTTTGTATTTGTTTTGTATTTGTTTGTCAGTGTAAAGGCTATTGAAAGCACTGCCATCGTAAAAAAGTCGGCCTTGCCCTTTACCTCCTTAAAACAAAATCGAAGTACAGTTTTTATGAAAATTGTAAAGTTTGGTCCGGAAAATTTGGATACCCACCCCAAACAAACAAAACCTGCCTGGTACCCTTATATAATAAGCAGAACGATTCAAAAGTATCAATAAAACAAAGTGGCTATACTAATCACTATTCCCTTTTAAATCGAAGAAAACTCAGTGGAGGCTCAGTGAAGTCTACAGCCCAACAGCGTGACGACTCTTCAACAGACGACTTCCCATTTTCGATTCTGATTGTACAAACAAAAAGGCAACAAGAATCATTAGGGTGTACATGCAGGGGCGGATCCAGGATTTTTTGCGGGGGGGGGGGTTTCTGAAATTTGCCCAGAAAAGTGACTCCCAAAATGTTCCGCCTGCAAAACAAAATTGACAAGCAAGGGGGGGGGGGGGGGGTAAATATACACTTTCTCACCGTTGGTGGCACCATTTGGGGTGGTTTCGACCCCCCCCCCCCTCTGGATCCGCGCCTGACATGCATACAAATGTTGTGGATTCCTGTTTGAGCTTGATTTTTTTTTTAATATAAGGGTGACGGTATAACGCATGAAATGGATGTCCCTTTTTAGATGACAATAATTATCATCTGCGACACATAATGCCATCCATTTCAAAGATATTAAACAGGATGACGTACATGTACATGTTCACAGGACAGCTGTTTCAATTTACCGTAGGGATCAGCTACATTAACTGAAGGGAAATGACCATAACGCCCCTTCACACGCATCTGGCCATTTGCATGGTTGAGTTGTTAGGCAAGCTACCGTTACTTGAATTCGTGAATTCATGCGCGAAGTTTAGCTTTTAACGTAATAGCCTTATCAAACCTTGGGTTGCATTGTTGTTGTTCGACATGGTGCAACAAAAATGATCAACATGTGTCCTACTTTCGGATTGCGCAGTACGTGATCAGTCTAGCTGAAACAACGTAGACAGATCCAGCACGGACAGGATAAGTTGACAGGGTTGGGTTGCCGAATGGGATCACTATACATGTATTTACTAATGCAAAATTGTCACCATCCTACGGCAGTGTTAAAGATGCTGTGCCATGTTCTTTGTGCGTGGCAGCTCCAAAATAAGTTGTAAATTAATTGCACTGGATAGGCTATTCCAGAGTGTCGTAAATATATATGTTTTGCTTAAGAAACTGGTTCTCTTTAAATTTCGTCAATAGGAAAAACAACATCTATTATAACGAGCACGGACAATACGCTCTACTCGTGACATAGGTTAGGTCTATATGCACTTTGCCCGCGCTCATAACCTGTTAAATAACGGGTTTAACGTAGGCTTACCATATTTTACATTAGTTGCAGTCCATATTCAGCTGTTGATTTACAGCAGACACTGTAAAAATAATTAGGAAGGATCGAACTACATTATAGAGTCTGTGTAGATTGGAATATTGAATTTGTTTCTATATTCGCTACAGTGTATGCAAGTATAAGTTAATTAAAATCATAAGCGTGCATTAGCGCGATATAATTGTACTTGATATTTCTGCATACTCCAAAATATTGGCTCCATGAAACAGCTATCAGTCGATTTATAGTTCATTATATTACACCGGGTTAAAAGTTTATCAATTTATATTCATGAGATAATGGATGAGAGAATGGATGTGGATGTACATACATATTGCCAGTAATCATATTTCGACACATACTGGCCCAGTATGTGTCAAAATATGATTTCCATCGCTCCAAAAAGAGACCAATTGGTCGTGTTCGATTTCCTTCGCCCTGCTTACTCGCACTTGAGCTTCGAGCGATGGCAGACGACGACAACGACGACAACATTATTGAGGGCGCTCTTTGAGGAGCTGCCATGTTTTTTTTATTGATGCTCTGATGTTTACTTTTTATATCTTCCATCATCCGTGTTTGTTTTAAGTCGTTTTCTGTCTTTCTGGTGTTGTTTGACTGTTGGACTTTGCAACCTTTTTTACATGAATTTTGGAGTGTTTTTTTTTCCATCTCAAAGTGAAATTTTGCCTTTACTTCAAATTGTGGTTGGCTACTGGAACTGCTTTACATGTGTACACCATTGACACATGAATGAATGACCCAACACTCTATCTTCAGTATGGCGGTAATCATCGCATTGCTATTCCTGCATTGCACTTGCATCAATCTTAGAACAATTTTCGTGGTACCTGCTGTTAACCCTGAATTTCTGTTTAAAGTGGAAGTACCTGAAAAAGGACTATATCTGTGGGTGAGTTCACCGACTGTCATTGCAGATAGCAAATTTAGGATTGCGACTGCAATTAAGTCTATGTGTAAATGGACTAAACATGGAATGACATGCACTTTCGTCCCAAGGCAAGAGCCTCACATGGACATTACCATATTTATGGATATTGCAATAAATCCCGGCCCAGAAGTCAGTTTTATATCTAAGGAGCATCACCAAGTTGCTGAGAAAATTGAAACGAGTGTGCCATCAGCACGTGACAGTAACTTGACATACTCCAGAAACCAGCTGATTGTTCTGCGCTCATATTCTTACCGGTTGGAACCACAACAACTTAAGCAGATTAAACTGAACGGGATCCTCAAATACAGGAGCCAAAAACGAGGCAATGGAGTGTCAAATGTTAATGCAAGGTCAACATTTTTACCAGAAACTAACGCAAGTACATGTATAGCTGCATCCCCTATTCAGGTGGTCATTGGAATGAGGGCACAGTCAAACCGCAATTGTCAACGACGTGAAGAGCAGCTCCAAGTTCTTCGCCGCTTTCCCAGAGCGAATGTTGCAGCCACTAACGTTGCACAGGATTGTTTGTCATCTGCGACTTTGCCTCGATTTATGCTGACTAACGCTTGTTCGGTCTTAAATAAGATTGATGAATTAGACGTATTTCTTCAGGAAGGACGGATTGACGTTGCTGTCATAACCGAATCATGGATAACTCCATACACAGCCAGTGAGCAGTATGCACTGCGTGGTTACAATGTCTTCAGCAAATGTAGACCAACAAAAACTGGAGGAGGAGTTTTGGTCTACGTGAAGGAACACTTGCAAGCAACACCCATGGACATTGAGGTCCCATCAGAAATTGAAGGACAGTCGATCTCCTTGCACCATCCGCGATTACCAAGAAGTGTGCCTGATATCGCCATGTTTGCTGTGTACCACCCTCCGGACTCTCAATTAGATGATCTGCTCTGTCATCACATTATTACTACAGTGGATTTGTTATGGACACGTAAACCTAACACTGGTGTAGTAATTCTGGGTGATTTTAATAGAGGGGATACCAGATCAATTTGTAATGGTAATAATTTAGATCAAATTGTCAAAAAACCAACTAGACGAGATGCTATATTAGACAAGATATTCACAAATTTTGCTGATGTATACGAAGATCCAATTATCGCTCCACCGATTGGACGGAGTGATCACAATTGTGTCATGTGGATGCCTAAGAAAAAGAAAGATAATAACGAAGTACAGAGAAAAAGTTTTCGACCAATGAAAGATTCGTGTGTTCGCTCCTTTGGACAGTGGGTCCAGCAAGAAACTTGGGATGAAGTTGAAAAAACCGAAGGTTGTCAAGATAAGACAGATGCTTTTTACAAGCTGCTTAATCAAGCTATTGCAAGCCATTTTCCAATCAAAATTATAAAAAGGCATAAAAGTGACAAACCATGGCTCACCGATCACATTAAAAATCTGATTAAACGTAGACAAATAGCTTTTTACTCTGGTAACCAGTTACAGTTTAGGCTTTTGAGAAATCAAGTTATTCGAGAAATTGTATTAGCAAAACAATTTTATTATGCCGAGAGAATTCGTCAGCTGCGTAAAACCAATCCAGGCAAATGGCATAAGCAAATTCGTCACCATGCCAACATGAGGAAAACTGAGCTCACAATTAATGTTCCGGGAATTGATAATTCTGATTTTAAGACCATTGCCGAGGTTATTAACAAACAACTTGCCAATGTCTCTCAAGGACAAGAACCAATTAATGTAGATAATATGCCAGCCTACTTGCCTACACCTTCGGTTATTCCTCTTTTATATCCATGGGAAATTTTTAATGAGCTGAGGAAGGTGCCGGTTACCGGTTAAGTGGGGGGACCGGATGACATACCTGCCAGAATCCTGAAAGAATTTGCATACGAGTTGAGTACCCAAATAACCGATATCATTAATACTTAATTTTCACAAGGTCTGGTACCAACGCAGTGGAAACAAGCAAATGTAGTTCCGATTCCCAAGGTTAATCCACCGACACTTCAGAAACTTCGTCCAATCTCACTCACATCCTTTTTAGCTAAGATTGCAGAAGGTTTTATTAGTAAATGGGTCATATGTTCAATCAAACCAAATATTGACCCTCGGCAATTTGGGAATCAAAAGGGCATTTCTACAAGCCATTGCCTAGTCGACATTTATCACCATTTAGTATCAGGTGCTAATGTTAAAAATAATGTAGGTACCCTGGTTTTAACTGACTTCACTAAAGCGTTTGCTACGATTAATCATCATATTGCTTTTAAAAATCTTCTGGACCTGGGGGTTTCCCCTGTTGTTGTGCATTGGATTGTGGATTTTTTAAGAGAACGCAAACAGAGGGTTATATACAAACAAGTGTTCTCTGATTGGCAAACACTCTCTGGTGGAGTGCCACAGGGGACAAAACTGGGTCCAGTGATTTTGTTGGCTTGTATTAACAGTGCAGTTGACCCAGCTAACAGCAAATGCTGGAAATACGTTGATGATCTCACCTTCGGTGAAAATAGATCATACGTCAGTGAAAGCAAAATCCAAACTGATTTGAATAATCTGAGTACTTGGGCCTGTAATAATGGACTGACATTAAACCCTGTCAAGTGTCAAGCTTTACAAGTGTATTTTTGCAAAAGAAACCCCCCAGATGTGCGGTACAGTATATCCAACTCTCAACTAGAATTTGTCACAAGGGTTAAGCTTTTGGGAGTCATCTTCCAACAAAATTTGAAATGGGATGCCCATGTAGACGAAATGGCCTCTAAAGCTAATAAGAAATTGTTTATGGTTAGAAAACTTTAAAAATATGGCCTTAATACTGAGGAACTTATTGTTGTGTATAAAGGCTATATCAGACCAGTCATGGAATATGCGGCTCCAGTTTGGCACTCAAGTATCACATCACATCAAACTAATCAAATTGAGATTATTCAAAAGAGAATTTGTCGAATAATCCTTGGAAACAATTACACAAGTTATGGTAAAGCTTTGGCTTCATTGGGAATTCAGTCTCTAGTAGATAGACGGATACGTTTGTGTCAAGAGTTTGCTCAGAAAACGTACAAGTCGGGAAATTTTAGTCAGTGGTTTCCAGTGTCAAAAAGGAGCCACAATATGTGTCTTAGATCTTGCCGCGCCATAGATGAACCAACTAGCTCAACAAACAGATTTAAGAACAGTCCAGTGCCATATTTCACAAGAATTTTGAATCAATTGTTAGATTAGCTTAAATTGTGGATTGTAACATTTTGTTTGTAATTTTATGTCGTCAGTGATTGAGTGAATTTGTATGTGGGTTTTTGATGAGCATTTTAAAACTATTTAATTGTTTTCTTTAGTGAAGCAAACAAATGAATGTACTTTTAAATTAACGTGTTTTTTGTTTTATTGTAATCCACTGTGCAATTTAGCCTAAGGGCTACTAAACGAGATGGAAAATAAACCAGTAATAATAATAATAACAACAACTTCCTGTACTAAGCTGGGGTAGATTTTTTAATCTACCTCAGGAAAATCCGCCTGGAAAATCATTTTTACGGACGAATTTCCTTTTCATGAAGTAAGCGTCAAAATATTTTCACACGACTGGTGTAGCACAGAGTAGGCCTGCCGTCGAAAGCTTGGATGTCTGAAATACAGGGTTTTCTGATCGACATTAATTCGGCATTAAAAGGAAAAAAGTGGAATGTGTGGTTTGGTAGTCTAAAGTGATAATAAATTGTAAAGAATTGGAGGACAGTTTATTTTTAGAAATATAAAATATAACTAATTGTTGCATGTAGCACTTGCTATTAAAAAATGACCGATGAACTCCTTTTATTGTTGATTTGATTTACAATTTGATTTGAACGATGACAGTGATTATTTTCTTTCCGAGACCAGAGTTTGTATGCCAACACGCCGAGGCCAGTATTTTTGGCAGTACGTAGTGAACCCCGTCAGAACACGGGCCCGTTGCTCATAAATTTACCTTGGTCGTCGCATCTGTCGACGATGATATTCTGACACGGAAACACCTCCACCATCAAATCGAAGAGCTGTCGGTCGTAGTCGTACAGAGCAGCGCGGGTGCTGATGTCATTGTGAACGGTGTCAATGAAGTCCCGATGCGCTTCGACGTCAAAGAACGACTGGACCCCTGACGCGAAGTATTCTCTGGAATTCGTCGCAGCGTAGGTGTACTTCCAAAGTCCCTGGGCTTTTGCGTCAGCCAGGGTGTCTTTGAGCCTCTGGTTGAAGGTTGGGTCGACTTGGTTGAGTGAGATGAGATGGATCGAGTGGGCAAACTCGTGCACTAATATGTCTTCTTCCCACCACCTGTCATACCACGGCCCCAAGCAGAGAATGTTTTCCTCGCCGTCGGTAGCGATCGGCTTTCCTATGGTACCTCCTAAGCCCCTGGCACGGTAGTTCCACCAATCACTCAGGTAGCTTTGCTCCGGTATGTCGTTGGTCTTCTCGTACTCTCCGATCACACCAACCCGCCCGTACGAATCGTACATCTTGTCCCGTAGGTCCTTCCGGTCGGCCAGGAGGAAGCGCACCACGTAGCAGGCTCGGGTCAGCGCCTCGTCCGACGGCTCGTCTGAAGAGATGATGGGGATGCCGTAGGCGTGGGTGTACTTCTTGTAGAAGGCATGCAATGGGAACTCAGCACGTATGTCGTCAGGGAGAGCGATGACATTTTGGCAGTCCCAGGTGCTCAAAGCAACGCCCCTTCCAGATTTCCTTTTTTCCTCGTGATCGAAATCTATGTGGTTGACTGGATTTGGGAATCAATAATAATTTGTTTCAATCAAGGGATATCCATGTCATTATCGATACAGTTTTTAACGTAGTCTAGGTTTCGTAGTGAACTGTGGCGAAAACATGCGATTTCCTGCACTGTTAAAACGTTGTTTACACTTTTTAAACAAGGTTGATTATGTGCCCTGCCTAAACAACCGATAAAGTTGTTTAAGCAGGGCACATGAACAAATTGGTTGTTTAACTTGTTTAATAAACTTTTTAAACAGCGTTTTAACAGTGTATACCGCAAAGAAAAACCGCCCAAAAAGAAGCACAGACAGCGTGGAGGCCCTTGAACCTCCATTAAATACCTCCGTCGGAGACGTTCTTGAATGATAATTCAACGATAACATGTAGGTCATCCATCTTGTGGCAACCAGAGAGGCGAAATACCCCATTTACCTGCTGATGAAAAATTACCCACACGGTACAGAAATCGTAAAGAGATGGCCATTTTACCGTATAGCTAAACCTCTAAACTAGACCTGTTTTTTCAATTTCGTGCGCAATCTTCAGCGAGGTTTGGGACGGGATCCGGACGGGGAGCACAGGCCTCGGCTGTGCCCTCCGTAACACAAAATGTAACACAAATTTTTGGTTTATATGACGTGCGAGTTCCGGTAAACCTTTCGCATACCTTAAACATAAATTTCTCATTCATTTGGGATGCTAATGACTTAAAGGCTTAAAACGTTCAACCTGTTCCATTATACATTTGTATCCGTAACGAGAACAAATTTAAAGGCTTTCGGGCGGTCAGCGTTTTAATGTTGCATGGCATTCTTATTCATTAGGCCTAGAGAAACACAGGATTGTAAGGCTTAGTTTGTAAGCCTTTTGTACCTTACGTTCGGATGAATTTCAGCGAGAAGCTTATTAAACAGTCAACCTATTTTTTCTCTCATTAATAACACATGAATTAAAAGGCTTAGTTGTTAAGTCTTTCATACTTTATCTTCCCAGAGAAATAACTTTACGGCTCACCTGACCTCATTACAAACAGCAATAAATGACATTAAGGACAATGCTGTTTCCAAGCTTAGGTTTTCATTTATTTATAAGGCAAAAGACTTTCAGGCCAAGATTTTTTACATTTTGTCATTCACATAATCTTCAGAACGCTTAGACGGACACGTTTTGCATACCTTACGCTCTCATTTATCGATACACATGTAAAACCTGTGTTTAGCAATTAAACACATTCTTGCTATCAGTTTGTAAACATGTTTAGAAGCTAAACATTACGTGTTCAATTCCTAAACATCAATGTTCAATGGCTGAACACTATCCGTCAATACGCTAAACATGTTTAGTAAACGTGTTTACAAACTGATGGCAAAATTTTGTCACATGATAAATAAATACATCAGTAAATTGAGTTTATTTAGTCCAATAAACCTTTTACCAAAACAATTAGAAGAGGTAGTTCAAGATCTTTTTAGCCGGATTGTTTGTGTTCATGTTATACATGTAGTCATTTCGCTATCCTTTTGAAATAAGCGAAAACTAAACAAACAAACAAAACAACCAACCCCCAACCCCCAACCCCAAACCCCAAACCCCAAACCCCAAACCCAACACTTTTCCACTTTTTCACTTTTCCACTTTTCCACGAAACTTTATTTTCAGACCAGAAAAGTATATATTATATGTACACAATATACAAGTTAAAAACAAAATTAAAGGAAATCCAAAGTTCTAGAAACATAATTAGTAGTAAGAAGCCATTAATGTAGTGAAAAGTAACACCACGTAGTGATCAACAGAGTAGTGGCAAAAAAAGGCTATTTATCTCGATATTCAGCCAACTACTCTAAAATAAGGATATGGTGACTAAAGGATAAGTCAAGCAATAATACATCAAAATATTAGAAAAAAGACTAATAAAAAGACTAATATATCAGTAGTAAGAGTAGTCTCGAGTAGACAGAACAAAGGGATGTTATGCATAATGCACAAATACAATATACTCATTAGCATAACACTATACTCATTAGCATAACACTAGACTCATTAGCATAACAATGGTGAACCTTAAAGTCTCGAGTAGACAGAACAATTGGTGAATATGCATGAGTGGAAACAATGGGGAACCTTAAAGTCTCGAGTAGAAAGAACAATGGGTGAATATGCATGAGTGGAAACATAATGGAGGACCATCAACCAATCAGAGTGCGGCGCATCATTTGGAATGGACCAATCAGATTCGAGAGACCTTAAAGTCTCGAGTAGACAGAACAATGGGTGAATATGCATGAGTTTAATGTCTGGAAGGAGTCATAAGGAGCGCCGAACCTGGGAGTAGCATCAGTTCGCTCGTCTGACATCCTGACATCAAGAACAACCAACCAAGATGGCCGCACCAACGGGATACACCTACCTCATCTTCCTTATCATACGATGTAGCTGGTGGCCGTCGTGAAGTACGAGAGTACGGGTCTCCCTACGCACCGATGAAACCCCAGTGGTTAGATGAAGCCGACCCTGAACGACTTCGACGGTTAGAACAGCGTGTAGTTACCCGTGTAGGAGATGCTCCGTACCAAGATACCAAGCCGGGTAGTAAGCGCCGTAGGGTCGAGACTGACACGTCCACCTGGTTCGAGATCACGGGGGTACGTCACGCCGTGGTGGAGCCTTTCAACGGTAGCATCTACGTCAAGATCCGGGACTACATGCAGTTGAAGGGCGGGAACTTCTGGGCCAGTCCACGGAGTATTAACCTGAAGTTGGACGAGTGGAAGACGCTCGTCGAGATGATGCCTGCAATCACCAAGGCTGTCGAAGAACTGGAGGTGTGTATTATTACAAAGTCTTTGTTTTTTCTTCTTCAGTTGTCCCACAGACCCGTTGCTTAATTATTATTACACGACTAATAACGTTAATGAATGGTTTTTGTTTCTTACTCTTTTCAGGATCAGCAGCTTAAGATGATGAAGCGTGACAGCGACGATGTGCCTACTACGTCCACTGCAACTGCTGCACTCGTGCTGGATTCTGACGTTGTGGCCGACTCTGAAGGGGCTCACGACGTATCCGTCTCGGCAAGCAAGGAGGAGGAGGTGGAGAAAGGAAGCTGTGAGGAACTCTCGTTCAATATTATTCAATCCATAATTGTACCACGTATCCTAAAGAGAGTAGAAGAAATCTGTAGGAAAGAATGTTATGGATGTAACCTTCCGATTGAGGATGATGTGACACAAAGAAATCACGATTGTATGATGCTGCCTATGTGTGAAAAGGTAGAGAGGTATTTTGAGCTAGCTGTAGAGAAAGTTATTGTTGATGATTTAAGAAAATGTATAATGGAATGGAATTTGACAGCCAGTGACAACAAACGCATTGCTTTACACTTTCCGACAATTCACGACACCAACCGTCTCTTCACCAGGTACATAAAGTTACACGTTAGAAATAGAACGAACGAATCGGTTCTGTACGACATATGCCACGCTGATAGAAATTAACGTACAAGTTTTTTTAGTCGTATCCACCAACTGATTCATTTTAGTTTTTCTTTTTTTGGTTTTGCTCGGTAAAGGTTGTGGTTCTATTTTAACGAATGTTTAAATACTAAAATACTAAAATACTAAAATGATTAAAATGTTAAATGATTGTGTTTAATTTTAGTTTTTCTTTTGCTCGGTAAAATTTGTGTTTAAACGAATGTTTAACTTTAAAAATAATGGTATTTTGTTTAACGCCTGTTATGTTTAATAGATGTTCATTGTAATCATTGGTTGTATACAAAATAGTAAAAATATATCAAAATAGCAGAAAATGATAGAAATCTCAAAATTGTGTTCGTTTATGTCAAGACGTTCGGAATAAAGGTTAGATAAATATAATAAGCTGTCATTTTAATCTGATGCATCAGTAAGGTCGGATCATGGATGATCGCGAGAGTTACTTAAAGACTTTGTATTACGACATAGATCGTGAAAGTGGTTTGGGCAGTATTGACAAATTATATATTATAACGATATAACCCGAAAGCAAATACAGGACTTTCTTAGTAGTCAGGATGTGTATACGTTACATAAGCCCGCTAGAAAGAGGTACCCTAGGAATAGAATCTTAGCAGTAGGACGGGATGAGATGAGATACATCAGTTGGACTTGGTGGACCTATCCAATTTAGCAAAGTACAACATTAGTAACAAATACTTGCTGACATGGATCGATGTATTTTATAAATACGCGTGGGTGATTCCTTAGAAAAATAGAACTGGAAAGGTTCTGACTGAAGCCTTCAAAGAGAATATTAAGTCTAGTCGGAGAAAGCCCATAATGATTCATACCGATAAAGGTGGTGAGTTTACCAATCGTCAGTTTCAGGATTTTCTTAAAACCGAAGACGTACATTTCTATACAACAAACAGCGAAGTGAAGGCTTCTATCGTGGAGAGGTTTAATCGTACCTTAAAGTCCCGGATGTGGAGGTATTTTACCTACGCAAATACCCTAAAGTACATCGCCGTATTACAACAACTGGTGGCGGCATACAATAACTCGTATCACCGTGCAATCAAGATGAAACCCGTGAAAGTGGATGGAAAAAATGAAAGTATGGTTTGGAAAAATCTGTTCCCGAGGCAAACACTTTCCTCGAAGTTTAAATTTGAAGTCGGTGATCAAGTGAGAGTCAGTAAACAGCGATTGACGTTTGAAAAGTCATACCTTCCTGGGTGTTCCGAAGAAATATTTACCGTGTCCAAACGCAGCGGTCGTCAAAAAAGACCTGTGTATAAACTGAAAGATTATTTGGGTGAAGAAATTCAGGGTATATTTTATGAGCAGGAAATACAAAAGGTTCGCAAAAAGGACGATATTTACCGAGTGGAGAGGGTGATTCGCAAGCGCAAGAGGAGGAAAGGCAAGACAGAATATTTCGTTAAATGGTTGGGTTATCCTTCAACATTCAACAGTTGGGTGACGGATCTGCAAAAGTAAGCACGCAATATGGCATCGTCTACGCAATTTTACGTCACGCTGCCGAGCAACTCTTCCCCATCTTTGTATCCGGACAATACATTGGCTAGTTACACAACGCGTCTGGTAAAACAAATTAATCTGACCGGTAGCTGGGAAGTTGCACTGACAGAAATCCATTATCCTTTTTCGTGGTATAATGTCACCGACGACAATAACTCATTCTCCTTCAGCGAACATGGCATTCTGCAGACCTATCGCAGGATAGCGCAGGGATTTTACCATTCTGTTTGAGAAATGAGCGAAACTGCTAGAAATAATATCACCATCACCCTGGATAGGTACACCGGTAGAGTTAAAATAGAGCTCAGAGAGGGGGCATACATCCATTTTAACGATCAGCTGTATCGCACGCTGGGATTGAGCGGTTAATGTAAATGTACATGGATATTTACCCGTGGATGTGAACGGTGGATTTTACGGCATTTACGTATACTGCGACATTGCCGAGAACCAGTTAGTCGGAGACGTGAGCGCCATTACTGAGGATTGTCCCCGTGCTGGCAGCGGGGGCTACGCAGGGAGATGTAATTGCTCATACGTTTAATGCACCTCACTACGTCCCTGTAAAAATGAAAAACTTTGAGGTTATACACATGGATATAAGAAAGGACACGGGCGAGAAAGTGCCATTTCAGCGTGGGAAACTCACGACAACACTTCATTTCCGGAGAAGTCGCCCTGTACTGTTTTAAAAATGATGGACTACGAGAGATATTACAGAAATCAAGTCGGGGGCACGGGTGATTTTTTTCAGGGGTGCCCCGGTTCAAAGAGGCTACGGACTTGGAAATATTTTAGGGGGTCTTTTTAGATCGGCCTTACCGGTTATCAAACAAGGAGCAAAAATGATTGGTAAGCAGGCTTTAAAGACAGGAGTCGAAATTGCCTCAGACGCCCTCAGCGGTCAAAATATGAAAACTGCTGCAACAAAAACGATTACGACAGGCTGGAATGGAAATTACGTCACGAGCTACGCGTCGACTTTCTAAAAAAATACCCGACATACAGGACGTTTAAAAAGGAGTGCAACTGGTGTATCGCGCAGGAAGGCTTCGAGCAAGCGACCGAAGACATCTTTGATTAGCAACATCGAGAACAACAACAACTCAAAATGGCATCTATCAGCAAACACTCGTGCGAATGCACAAAGTCGGAATTGGATCTATTCTCCGTCCCACCCACCCAGACGTCCATTACAAAAGGCCAGTGGGTACAGTATAACCCTCTGACCAATATCATAGACTCAGACTCTATAGAATTCAACGTGACCGGATCGACCGAACACTACCTGGATTTGGCGCACACTCTATTAAATGTAAAGGCAAAAATTGTAAACAAAAAATGGTGCTGACCTCGACGCAGATGCACCCGTCGGTCCCGCCAATCTGTTCCTCCACTCCATGTTCTCCGAGGTAGACGTCACGCTGAACGACAAAGTCGTCTCGTCATCTTCAAACACGTACGCGTATACCGCGCCATGATAGAAACCCTTTTGACCTACGGACCGGCAGCGAAGCAGTCTCAGCTGACCGCTGCTTTGTATTACAAAGACACGGCTGGGAAAATGGATGTTAACGATCCTACATTGGATGATAATTTCAACGAGGGGCTGAAGAGACGGAATAAATATACCAAAGAGAGTAGGATCATCGATCTGCTGGGGCCGATTCACGGGGATATATTTTTTCAGGACAGATTTTTACTGAACGATATCAACCTAAAACTAAAGCTCCATCGCAGCAAGAACTCTTTTTGTCTGCTGACACCCCTGGCCGATCAGAATTACAGAGTGAAAATCTTAGATGCTTCCCTCTACGTAAGAAAAGTTGCTGTCAGCCCAACGGTCGCTTTGGCCCATGCTAAAACGCAGCAAAGTGCAACTGCCACATACCCTCTGCGCAGAGTGGAAGTCAAGACATTTTCCATTCCACAGGGAAATCAATCATTTACCCGCGAAAACCTATTCTTGGGTCAGATACCGAAACGCGTGGTGATAGGAATGGTGGATAATGCGGCTTACAACGGCGATTTCAACAAGAACCCTTTCAATTTCAAGCATTACGGATTAAATTTCCTTGGACTGTACGTGGACAACGAGCAGACACCGTGGCGGCCTCTACAACCTACATTTTCTGGAAAAGATGACACGTACATGATGGCGTATCAAACTTTGTACTCCGGTATAAATACACTCTACCAAGACACATGCAATCACATTAACAGAGAGGAATACAAGTCGGGGTACTCCCTCTTTGCATTTGATCTGTCCCCCGATATGTCATGCGGATCTCATTTTAACCTGATAAAACGCAGTAACTTGCGCTTGGAGCTACAGTTCGCCACAGCAATACAGACAACCGTCAACGTGCTGGTATACAGTGAATTTGAGAGTATCCTGGAAGTGGACGGGAGCCGAAATATTCTGATCGATTACTCCAACTGAATGACGCGATGGACAGCTTACAACTTTTAAAAGTACTCAAGAAGGATAACTTTACTCAACGCTACTCGGGCGGTGTATTTCCAGCGGATAGGTTACCAAGGGTTACTAAATACCCCAGCGTGTATATCGTTAACAGCGACAGGAACAATGAACCGGGTACCCACTGGCTGGCTGTGTACTTCACTCAAGACAGACGAGCCGAATTCTTTGATTCTTACGGGCTACCCCCTGACGCCTACGGACATTATTTTTTACATTTTTTAGAAAAGAACAGTGTACAATCTGTTCATAATACAGTTCGTTTGCAGTCTTTGAATACTGCAGTGTGTGGACAACACTGCCTCTTTTACTTATTGCATAGGTGTAGAGATATCTCAATGAATGCTATTGTATCCGTGTTTACGGAGAACTATTTAATTAACGATATTCTAGTGCAGGATTTTATAGAGGAGAAATATGACGTTGATGTACCAGTTTCGGATTTGGATTTGATTTGTCGGCAGATTTGTGTTAAACAGAAATAAATAATAAGTTTTTAAAAAGTAGTACTATAGTTGATTATGGTTTAAAAAAAAAAAAAACAGTTAAAAAAAAAAAAAAAAAATATTACTAGTTAATTGTGGTTAAAAAAAAGAAAAACAGTAACAAAAAAACAAAAAAGTATTACTAGTTAGTTAAATACATGTAGGGTAGACGTAGGCATTGTGAACGCGTGATAAAAAAACAGGAAGACTTTTTGTTTCTATTTCTCTTCATTGTATTTAAAATTAATGATTTATTGCTTAGTAACTTCAATAAAATACCATATCATTAATTACAAATATCTTTGTCCCTGTTTTTACATTATTTTATGCCGTCTTGTTACTCTTACAATGTGGGTATAATGACAAAAGCGAACCAATTCAATATCAAATATTATCCAGCGTTGAAATATAAATTATATAAAAACCCACCACCCAAAAAAAACCCCAAAAAACAATACATACACATCAATCATTCAACTGTTTATACATAGGTTGATCAAAAATAGAAAGTTAAGTTACTCAACTATCAAACAGTTTACATGTTATATGCTTTCCCATCGTATGCGTTTTCTAGGTCTCATTGGAGTAGAAACAACCCTAGTTCGCCTTCGAGTTCCAACTTGTGTACGAGGTGAAACCATCGTGGGAGGGACTGGTAACAACCGTTTATCAACAGAGCCAATTTGTATATATTTTCGGACGACACTACGTCGTGCTTCATTACCGATAATACTTTCGGGAGCATTGGATTTTGCCAACCCTCGTATAAAATACTGAAATCCTAAGGGAGTGAAGCCTTTCTTACTTCTTAAGGTATCATTCACAAGATCGATAATATTTTAACCTTTCACAACATTTCCCTCATACACAGTTCACCCTTTTTGTTCCATGTCATGACGTCATTATTTTTCAACTGATCTATCAATATTTTAGCTTTGCGCTGTAGTGTTTTTGGTACGCTAGTGAGAATTTGAGGTGTTAGGTCATCCTCTGTGGCTGTCTCCCCCGTCTGTCCTGGACCATCACGTGGTGCATCGGCTCCCAAAGTTCCTTGACTGCTAGTTCCGCTGGATCTAGGCGTGGACATAGTAACGGACATAGGTTCGGTTTTGCGGGCATGAAGATACTGCTGTAATGCCTGCTGATACAGAGCCACCTTGTCGTCATCCGAAAGATCCGTCCTAACCAGAATAGTGTTCACGTCTTCCTCCAGTCTCTGCAGTTTAGTCTGAGTGGGGTTACGCTTGAGAAGAACATTTTGTATGGCACTGGTCACCCTATCGGTAGGAGCACTAATCATGGTTTTTCGGGCGTAGCGCATTACTTGGAAAACAGAAGCCCTCCGATCGTGCTTAAAATAGGGGCTAGCAGCGGTCCCAGAAATCCACCTTTCTGAACCATCAGTCGTTTGCGTTTGGAGTGAGAAGCCTTCTTATCAGCCCTTAGATGTTTCTTGTGTCGGTTTTTTCTTCTGACTCTGCGTGAGCGGCACACAGCCTTTTAAAACGTTCAGAGCACATTCACAGATACAGGTCACGAGTTCTTTATCGGCGTACTTTAAAATGACCTTTCTTCTTTTAGGCGAAGATTTACTCAAAATGCGCAGAGCGTGAGCGTTGTCCTTTAACCGCAGCGTCATTATGATAAATGAAGACAGAACTGAATGACCGGTCTATTTAGGCATATAGGCAAAAGTGGTTTCACCGGGAAAGATGTTGGTTCTGAGTCGATGTTCTTCGGGACTGTTCGGTTTCAGATCGATGAAGAGATACGAATAGGGCTGACTGGTCGCATCCGCGTAGGCCTCGACCATAAATTTAGTCTGCCCGGGGTACATTTGGGACCCAAGGTGAACGACTTGCGATCGGTCTCTCGGATTGTTAAACAGAACGATATAGTGACAGTTCAGGCTGATGGTTCTGCTTTCTTTAGATGGATGGAATACATTTTGCACGATGTATATCACAGAAAGATTACGATGGTGCGAACCTTGGGTAAACAGTTTGGTAATTTGCGGATCGCTACCGCATTCTTGCATTAAATCATCCAACACCACTACATTTCTGTACTTTGGGTCGATGAGATCCGTCCAATCCTCCGGCAACCCCTCCATAAACTGAACATCAGGTAGATGGTTCCTTGTAAGCCGGCTGATATTGGCCATAACACCACCAACGAAACCGGCCCTTTTCAGGGCCACCACATATTTAAAAAAGAGAGAGATTTCTATTCTGTTGCGTTCATCTTATTATTGGCTGTTTTGGAAACTTTTCCAAAACAGCCCTTGTTTTCGTTAAGATTTTTTTTTTTTTTTTTTTTTTTTTTTTTTTTTTTTTTTTTTTTTTTTTGGCTGTTTCGAAAGTTTTTCGAAACAGCCCTTGTTTTCGTTAAGATTTTTTTTTTTTTCTTTTTTTTTTTTTTTTCTTTTTTTTTTTTTCTTTTTCAGACTTTTTGGCTGTTTCGAAAGTTTTTCGAAACAGCCCTTGTTTTCGTTAAGATTTTTTTTTGTTTCTTTTTGGCTGTTTCGAAAGTTTTTCGAAACAGCCCTTGTTTTCGTTAAGATTTTTTTTTTTTTCTTTTTTTTTTTTTTTGGCTGTTTCGTAGTTTTACGAAACAGCCCTTGTTTTCGTTAAGATTTTTTTTTTTTTCTTTGGCTGTTTCGGAAGTTTTCCGAAACAGCCCTTGTTTTCGTTAAGATTTTTTTTTTTTGGCTGTTTCGAAAGTTTTTCGAAACAGCCCTTGTTTTCGTTAAGATTTTTTTTTTTTTCTTTTTTTTTTTTTTTTCTTCTTTTTCAGACTTTTGCCCATAGCATTTGTACACGATTTCTTTCTGCCAGGCACTTTGGCTACTTTTATGCAGCCGATTGCCTTTAAACTTAACAGACACTTAGACCAACTACTCAGGATGCATGCCGAACTTTTACGTCATGATGACGTCATCACGTGATTTTTTATGAATTTTTGAATTTTGAAAATCGTAACATTCATTAAATTATATCTAGCGAACAAAACAAGATATTTTCAAAATTCTTTTTCTGATAGCTTTGGTATGTCTCAAAGATATGCCCTAAATTGCGAAAATTGTGTGACGTCATGATGACGTCATCAAAAATGTGTTTTTTTATTAACGCATGTAAGGGTCAATCCGATTACAAAAATGTATATATTGAATTTTCCTGTACCCAATTCCAAAATTTCATGATCGTGGCTCACTCAAGTAAGAAATGACAGCCATTTCAAAATTTTGACCAAATTCAATATAACACAAAGGAATTCTGGGACGGGCAGATAACCATGGCTATTATGAGCTTGCTGTTTATAAAAGGGGTTGATTTCTAGTCTTTTTTCAAGTCGCTGAATTTTTGAAGTATTAAAATCGTAACATTCTTTTCAATATATCTAGCGAACAAAACAAGATATTTTCAAAATTATTTTTGTTATAGCTTTGGTATGTCTCAAAGATATGCCCTAAAAGGCGAAAATTGTGTGACGTCATGATGACGTCATCAACAATATATATTTTTTTTAACGCATGTAAGGGTCAATCCGATTACAAAAATGTATACATTGAATTTTTCTGTACGTAATTCCAAAATTTCATGGTCGTGGCTCACTCAAGTAAGAAATAGGAACCGTTTCAAAATTTAGACCAAATTCAATATAACACAAAGGAATTCTGGGAAGGGCAGATACCCATGGCTTAAATGAGCATGCTGTTTATAAAAAGGGTTGATTTGTAGTCTTTTTTCAAGTCGCTGAATTTTAAATTTTTGGAATCGTAACATTCTTTTCAATATATCTAGCGAACAAAACAAGATATTTTCAAAATTCTTTTTGTTATAGCTTTGGTATGTCTCAAAGATATGCCCTAAAAAGCGAAAATTGTGTGACGTCATGATGACGTCATAAAAAAAAATCTTTTTTCAAGTCGCTAGAATATTGCCCATAGCATTTGTAAACTTTTTCTTTCTTACCGGCCACTTTGGCTACTTTTAAACTTAGCAGACACTTACTCCAACTGCTCACAATGTGTGCCGAACCTTTACGTCATGATGACGTCATCACATGTCACGTGACGTCATCTTAAAGGGGCATTTTTCGAAGCCATATATCTACAAAAGTACAAGTCCGATTAAGTTGGAACGTAATATCTAGGTATGCCACCGGGTGTTATAGATGAACATTGACATGACGTTATGATCAAGTCATAACATGTCACGTGGTGTCATCTTAAAGGGGCACTCGCTAGATTATTGCCCATAGCATTTGTAAACGTTTTCTTTCTTACCGGCCAGTTTGGCTACTTTTAAACTTGGCAGACACTTACCCCAACTGCTCAGAATGTGTGCCTAACTTTTACGTCATGATGACGTCATCACATGTCACGTGACGTCATCTTAAAGGGGCATTTTTCGAAGCCATATATCTACAAATGTACAAGTCCGATTCAGTTGAAACACACCATTTAGGTATGCCACCCGGTGTCATAGATGAAAATTGACATGACGTTATGATGAAGTCATTACATGTTATGTGATGTCATCTTAAAGGGGCATTCGCTAGGCTATTTCCCATAGCATTTGTACACGATTCCTTTTTTTAAACCAATCCTTCACACATCCAATAACAACATCTTCATCCCTCCGTCATTGCTAACTAACAAACAACTTTAAATATTGCATACACATTTGACATCCAAACTAACAATAAAAAAAATCGAAACAGCCCTGTGTTTGTCCACAAACACTTGCCTCTAGTTTCTTTTTTTTTGGCTGTTTCGAAAGTTTTTCGAAACAGCCCTTGTTTTCGTTAAGATTTTTTTTTTTTTCTTTTTTTTTTTTTTTTTTTCTTTTTCAGACTTTTGCCCATAGCGTTTGTACACGATTTCTTTCTGCCAGGGACTTTGGCTACTTTTATGCAGCCGATTGCCTTTAAACTTAACAGACACTTAGACCAACTGCTCAGAATGTATGCCGAACTTTTACGTCATGATGACGTCATCACGTGATTTTTTATGAATTTTTGAATTTTGAAAATCGTAACATTCATTAAATTATATCTAGCGAACAAAACAAGATATTTTCAAAATTCTTTTTCTTATAGCTTTGGTATGTCTCAAAGATATGCCCTAAAAAGCGAAAACTGTGTGACGTCATGATGACGTCATCAAAAATGTGTTTTTTTGTTAACGCATGTAAGGGTCAATCCGATTACAAAAATGTATATATTGAATTTTCCTGTACCCAATTCCAAAATTTCATGATCGTGGCTCACTCAAGTAAGAAATAACAGCCATTTCAAAATTTAGACCAAATTCAATATAACACAAAGGAATTCTGGGACGGGCTGATAACCATGGCTATTATGAGCTTGCTGTTTATAAAAGGGTTGATTTCTAGTCTTTTTTCAAGTCGCTGAATTTTTTAAGTTTTAAAATCGTAACATTCTTTTCAATATATCTAGCGAACAAAACAAGATATTTTCAAAATTCTTTTTGTTACGGCTTTGGTATGTCTCAAAGATATGCCATAAATGGCGAAAATTGTGTGACGTCATGATGACGTCATCAACAATATTTTTTTTTTTAAACGCATGTAAGGGTCAATCTGATTACAAAAATGTATACATTGAATTTTCCTGTACCTAATTCCAAAATTTCGTGATCGTGGCTCACTCAAGTAAGAAATAGGAGCCATTTCAAAATGTAGACCAAATTCAATATAACACAAAGGAATTCTGGGAAGGGCTGATAACCATGGCTTAAATGTGCATGCTGTTTATAAAAAGGGTTGATTTGTAGTCTTTTTTCAAGTCGCTGAATTCTTGAAGTTTTATAATCGTAACATTCTTTTCACTATATCTAGCGAACAAAACAAGATATTTTCAAAATTATTTTTGTTATAGCTTTGGTATGTCTCAAAGATATGCCCTAAAAAGCGAAAATTGTGTGACGTCATGATGACGTCATAAAAAAATTCTTTTTTCAAGTCGATAGAATATTGCCCATAGCATTTGTAAACGTTTACTTTCTTACCGGCCACATTGGCTACTTTTAAACTTGGCAGACACTTACCCCAACTGCTCACAATGTGTGCCGAACTTTTACGTCCTGATGACGTCATCACATGTCACGTGACGTCATCTTAAAGGGGCATTTTTCGAAGCCATATATCTACAAAAGTACAAGTCCGATTCAGTTGGAACGTAAGGTATGCCACCTGGTGTTATAGATGAAAATTGACATGACGTTATGATCAAGTCATAACATGTCACGTGGTGTCATCTTAAAGGGGCACTCGCTAGATTATTGCCTATAGCATTTGTACACGTTTTCTTTCTTACCGGCACTTTGGGTACTTTTAAACTTGGCAGACACTTAGACTAACTGCTCACAATGTGTGCCGAACTTTTACCTCTTGATGACGTCATGACATGCCACGTGACGTCATCTTAAAGGGGCAGTTTTTGAAGCCATATATCTACAAAAGTACAAATTCGATTAAGTTGAAAGTAATATCTAGGTAGCCCAGTAGGTTTATAGCTGAAAATTGACATGACATTATCATAATTGATGTCATCACATGTCACGTGACGTCATCTTAAAGGGGCAGTTTTTGAAGCCATATGTCTACAAAAGCACAAGTCCGATTAAGTTCAAAAGTAATATCTAGGTAGCCCAGTAGGTTTTTAGATAAAAATTGAATTGACGTTATGATGACGTCATCACATGTCACGTGACGTCATCTTAAAGGGGCAGTTTTTGAAGCCATATATAAACAAAATTACAAGTTCGATTAAGTTGAAAAGTAATATCTAGGTAGCCCAGTAGGTTTATAGCTGAAAATTGACATGACATTATCATGATGTCATCACATGTCACGTGACGTCATCTTAAAGGGGCAGTTTTTGAAGCCATATCTACAAAAGTACAAGCTCGATTAAGTTGAAATGTAATATCTAAGTAGGCCAGCAGGTTTATAGATGAAAATTGACATGACGTTATGATGACTTCATCACACGTCACCTGACGTCATCTTAAAGGGGCAGTTTTTGAAGCCACATATAAACAAAAGTACAAGTTCGATTAAGTTGAAATGTAATATCTAGGTACGTCTGCAAGTTTATAGATGAAAATTGACATGACATTATGATGATGTCATCACATGTCACGTGACGTCATCTTAAAGGTGGATTCTTCGAAGCCATATATCTACAGAATTACAAGTCCAATGAAATTGAAACGTGATATGTAGGTATGCTAGCAGGCGTTATTGACAAAAATTACATGACGTCATGATGACATCATTATACGATTTTCTAGTAATTTTTAAGTTTTTAAACCCCAAAGCCATATCTCATCAAACCTACATGCTAATTTCAAAAACAATTTGTAATACATTTGTTAGGTGATAGGTACTTACATATGAATGTGCAAAATGTGTGACATCACAATGACATCATCATGGTCACAAACTGCAAGTATGCTCACATTTCCAAAACAATTATGATTAAGGATACGTAATTGCTTAAATGTAAAACAAGATTTTGTTTCATCTACCATTGATATCTCATCAAGAATTAGAATCATACTCCCACAAAAAAAACAAAAACACCCGAAACAGCCCTGTGTTTGTACACAAACACCAGTTTCTAGTTGGCTGTTTCGAAAGTTTTTCGAAACAGCCCTTGTTTTCGTTAAGATTTTTTTTTTTTGGCTGTTTCGAAAGCTTTTCGAAACAGCCCTTGTTTTCGTTAAGATTTTTTTTTTTTTCTTTTTTTTTTTTCTTCTTCTTTTTCAGACTTTTGCCCATAGCATTTGTACACGTTTTCTTTCTGACCGGCACTTTGGCTACTTTTAAGCAACCGATTGCATTTAAACTTAGCAGACACTTAGACCAACTGCTCAGAATGTATGCCGATCTTTTACGTCATGATGACGTCATCACGTGATTTTTTATGAATTTTTGAAATTTGAAAATCGTAACATTCTTTTCAATATATCTAGCGAACAAAACAAGATATTTTCAAAATTCTTTTTGTTACAGCTTTGGTATGTCTCAAAGATATGCCCTAAAAAGCGAAAACTGTGCGACGTCATGATGACGTCATCAAAAATGTGTTTTTTTTTTTACGCATGTAAGGGTCAATCCGATTACAAAAATGTATACATTGAATTTTTCTGTACCTAATTCCAAAATTTCATGATCGTGGCTCACTCAAGTAAGAAATAAGAGCCATTTCAAAATTTAGACCAAATTCAATATAACACAAAGGAATTCTGGGACGGGCAGATAACCATGGCTATTATGTGCTTGCTGTTTATAAAAGGGTTGATTTCTAGTCTTTTTTCAAGTCGCTAAATTTTTGAAGTTTTAAAATCGTAACATTCTTTTCAATATATCTAGCGAACAAAACACGATATTTTCAATTTTTTTTGTGTGATAGCTTTGGTATGTCTCAAAGATATGCCCTAAAAGGGAAACAATGTGTGACGTCATGATGACGTCATCAAAAGTGTGATTTTTTAAAACACATATAAGGATAAGTCCGATCGTCATGAAAAGTGGTGGGTAGGTAGATACTGTCACTAGCATGCAAAATCCAAAATGAGGTCATAATGACGTCATCACGTGACTTTTTATGAATTTTTGAAATTTTAAAATCGTAACATTGTTTTCAATATATCTAGCGAACAAAACAATATATTTTCAAAATTCTTTTTGTTATAGCTTTGGTATGTCTCAAAGATATCCCCTAAAAGGGAGAAAATGTGTGACGTCATGATGACGTCATCAAAACATTTCTTTTTTTAAACGCATGTAAGGGTCAATCCGATTACAAAAATTTATATATTGAATTTTCCTCTCCCTGATTCCAAAATTTCATGATCGTGGCTCACTCAAGTAAGAAATAACAGCCATTTCAAAATTTAGACCAAATTCAATATAACACAAAGGAATTCTGGGACGGGCAGATAACCATGGCTATTATGTGCTTGCTGTTTATCAAAGGGGTTAATTTCTAGTCTTTTTTCAAGTCGCTAAATTTTTGAAGTTTTAAAATCGTAACATTCTTTTCAATATATCTAGCGAACAAAACAAGGCATTTTCAAAATTATTTTTGTTACAGCTTTGGTATGTCTCAAAGATATGCCCTAAAAAGCGAAAATTGTGTGACGTCATGATGACGTCATAAAACAATTCTTTTTTTAAAGTCGCTAGAATATTGCCCATAGCAATTGTAAATGTTTTCTTTCTTACCGTTCACTTTGGCTACTTTTAAACTTGGCAGACACTTACCCCAACTGCTCACAACGTGTGCCAAACTTTTACGTCATGATGATGTCATCACATGTCACGTGACGTCATCTTAAAGGGGCATTTTTTCGAAGCCATATATCTACAAAAGTACAAGTCCGATTAAGTTGAAAAGTAATATCTAGGTAGCCTAGTAGGTTTATAGATGAAAATTGACATTACATTATGATGACGTCATCACATGTTACGTGACGTCATCTTAAAGGGGCAGTTTTTGAAGCCATATATATTAAGAAGTACAAGTCCGATTAAGTTGAAACGTGGTATCTAACATGAATTTTAAACAATTTTGTATAATTATTTTTGTAATATATTTTTAGGTCATACACACTTAAATATAAATGTGAAAAATGTGTGACGTCTGATGACGTAATCATGGTCATCAACTGCTTGTATGCTCACATTTCTAAAAAGATTATGAATAAGCACGTGATTGCTTGACCTAGACGACCATAAAACGAGATATTTTATCCACCATTGAAATCTCAAGAATAAGAATCAAACTACCAAAAAAAACCAAAACGAAACAGCCCTGTGTTTGTCCACAAACACTAAAGCTCTAGTTTCTTTTTTTTTTTTTTTTTTTTTTTTTTTTTTTTTTTTCTTTTTCAGACTTTTGCCCATAGCGTTTGTACACGATTTCTTTCTGCCAGGGACTTTGGCTACTTTTATGCAGCCGATTGCCTTTAAACTTAACAGACACTTAGACCAACTGCTCAGCATGCATGCCGAACTTTTACGTCATGATGACGTCATCACGTGATTTTTTATGAATTTTTGAATTTTGAAAATCGTAACATTCATTAAATTATATCTAGCGAACAAAACAAGATATTTTCAAAATTCTTTTTCTTATAGCTTTGGTATGTCTCAAAGATATGCCCTAAATTGCGAAAATTGTGTGACGTCATGATGACGTCATCAAAAATATGTTTTTTTGTAAACGCATGTAAGGGTCAATCCGATTACAAAAATGTATACATTGAATTTTCCTGTACCTAATTCCAAAATTTCATGATCGTGGCTCACTCAAGTATGAAATAGGAGCCATTTCAAAATTTAGACCAAATTCAATATAACACAAAGGAATTCTGGGAAGGGCTGATAACCATGGGTATTATGTGCTTGCTGTTTATAAAAGGGGTTGATTTCTAGTCTTTTTTCAAGTCGCTAAATTTTTGAAGTATTAAAATCGTAACATTCTTTTCAATATATCTAGCGAACAAAACAAGATATTTTCAAAATTATTTTTGTTACAGCTTTGGTATGTCTCAAAGATATGCCCTAAAAAGCGAAAATTGTGTGACGTCATGATGACGTCATCAACAAATCTTTTTTTTTTAAACGCATGTAAGGGTCAATCCGATTACAAAAATGTATTCGTTGAATTTTCCTGTACCTAATTCCAAAATTTCATGATCGTGGCTCACTCAAGTATGAAATAGGAGCCATTTCAAAATGTAGACCAAATTCAATATAACACAAAGGAATTCTGGGAAGGGCTGATAACCATGGGTATTATGTGCTTGCTGTTTATAAAAGGGATTGATTTCTAGTCTTTTTTCAAGTCGCTAAATTTTTGAAGTTTTAGAATCGTAACATTCTTTTCAATATATCTAGCGAACAAAACAAGATATTTTCAAAATTCTTTTTGTTATAGCTTTGGTATGTCTCAAAGATATGCCATAAAAAGCGCAAATTGTGTGACGTCATGATGACGTCATAAAAAAAATTCTTTTTTCAAGTCGCTAGAATATTGCACATAGCATTTGTAAACGTTTTCTTTCTTACCGGCCACTTTGGCTACTTTTAAACTTGGCAGACACTTACACCAACTGCTAACAATGTGTGCCGAACTTTTACGTCATGATGACGTCATCACATGTCACGTGACGTCATCTTAAAGGGGCATTTTTTCGAAGCCATATATCTACAAAAGTACAAGTCCGATTAAGTTGAAACGTAATATCTAGGTATGCCACCGGGTGTTATAGATGAACATTGACATGATGTTATGATGACGTCATCACATGTCACGTGACGTCATCTTAAAGGGGCATTTTTCGAAGCCATATATCTACAAAAGTACAAGTCCGATTAAGTTGGAACGTAATATCTAGGTATGCCACCGGGTGTTATAGATAAACATGGACATAACGTTATGATCAAGTCATAACATGTCACGTGGTGTCATCTTAAAGGGGCACTTGCTAGATTATTGCCCATAGCATTTTTAAACGTTTACTTTCTTACCGGCCACTTTGGCTACTTTTAAACTTGGTAGACACTTACCCCAACTGCTCACAATGTGTGCCAAACTTTTACGTCATGATGATGTCATCACATGTCACGTGACGTCATATTAAATGGGCATTTTTTTCAAAGCTATATATCTACAAAAGTACAAGTCCGATTAAGTTGAAAAGTAATATCCAGGTAGCCTAGTAGGTTTATAGATGAAAATTGACATTACGTTATGATGACATCATCACATGTTACGTGACGTCATCTTAAAGGGGCAGTTTTTGAATCCATATATATTAAGAAGTACATGTCTGATTAAGTTGAAAAGTAATATCTAGGTTGCCCAATAGGTTTATAGATGAAAATTTACATGACATTATTATGATGTCATCACATGTTACATGACGTCATCTTAAAGGTGCAGTTTTTGAAGCCATATATAAACAAAAGTACAAGTCCGATTAAGTTCAAAAGTAATATCTAGGTAGCCCAGTAGGTATTTTAAATTAAAAAAATTATGATGTCATGATTACGTCATCACTTGTTTCGTGTCATTATCTTAAAGAGGCATTTTTCGAAGCCATATATCTACAAAAGTACAGCTCCGATTTATTTGAAATGTAATATATAGTCGGGTAGGCAAGCAGGTTTATAGATGAAAATTGACATGACGTTATGATGACGTCATCACATGTCACGTGACGTTATCTTAAAGGGGCAGTTTTTGAAGCCATACATTGTATATCTACAAAAGTACAAGTTTGATTATTTTAAATGTAATATCTAGGTAGGTCAGCAAGTTTACAGATGAAAATTTACATTACGTTATTTTTACGTCATCACAAGTGACTATTACAAACAACTTTAATCATTTTCAAAGTCTAACAAAGAAAACTGGCAGGAGCGCGATTGTTTGACGAACTTTAATTATTGTATTCACATTTCACATCCAAACTAAAAAAAATAAAAAGCGAAACAGCCCTGTGTTTGTCCACAAACACCGTCCGTCTAGTTTTTTTTTTTTTTTCTTTTTCAGACTTTTTGCCCATAGACTTTGTACACGTTTTCGTTCTGCCAGGCACTTTGGCTACTTTTATGCAGCCGATTGCCTTTAAACTTAACAGACACTTAGACCAACTGCTCAGGATGCATGCCGATCTTTTACGTCATGGTGACGTCATCACGTGATTTTTTATGAATTTTTGAATTTTGAAAATCGTAACATTCATTAAATTATATCTAGCGAACAAAACAAGATATTTTCAAAATTCTTTTTCTTATAGCTTTGGTATGTCTCAAAGATATGCCTTAAAAAGCGAAAATTGTGTGACGTCATGATGACGTCATCAAAAATGCTTTTTTTTTTAACGCATGTAAGGGTCAATCTGATTACAAAAATGTATATATTGAATTTTGCTGTACCCAATTCCAAAATTTCATGATCGTGGCTCACTCAAGTAAGAAATGACAGCCATTTCAAAATTTAGACCAAATTCAATATAACACAAAGGAATTCTGGGACGGGCTGATAACCATGGCTATTATGAGCTTGCTGTTTATAAAAGGGGTTGATTTCTAGTCTTTTTTCAAGTCGCTGAATTTTTGAAGTATTAAAATCGTAACATTCTTTTCAATATATCTAGCGAACAAAACAAGATATTTTCAAAATTCTTTTTGTTATAGCTTTGGTATGTTTCAAAGATATGCCCTAAAAGGCGAAAATTGTGTGACGTCATGATGACGTCATCAAAAATATGTGTTTTTGTTAACGCATGTAAGGGTCAATCCGATTACAAAAATGTATACATTGTATTTTTCTGTACCCAATTCCAAAATTTCATGATCGTGGCTCACTCAAGTAAGAAATGACAGCCATTTCAAAATTTAGACCAAATTCAATATAACACAAAGGAATTCTGGGACGGGCTGATAACCATGGCTATTATGAGCTTGCTGTTTATAAAAGGGGTTGATTTCTAGTCTTTTTTCAAGTCGCTGAATTTTTGAAGTATTAAAATCGTAACATTCTTTTCAATATATCTAGCGAACAAAACAAGATATTTTCAAAATTCTTTTTGTTATAGCTTTGGTATGTTTCAAAGATATGCCCTAAAAGGCGAAAATTGTGTGACGTCATGATGACGTCATCAAAAATATATATTTTTTTTAACGCATGTAAGGGTCAATCCGATTACAAAAATGTATACATTGTATTTTTCTGTACCCAATTCCAAAATTTCATGATCGTGGCTCACTCAAGTAAGAAATAGGAGCCATTTCAAAATGTAGACCAAATTCAATATAACACAAAGGAATTCTGGGACGGGCTGATAACCATGGCTTAAATGTGCATGCTGTTTATAAAAAGGGTTGATTTGTAGTCTTTTTTCAAGTCGCTGAATTCTTGAAGTTTTATAATCGTAACATTCTTTTCACTATATCTAGCGAACAAAACAAGATATTTTCAAAATTCTTTTTGTTATAGCTTTGGTATGTCTCAAAGATATGCCCTAAAAAGCGAAAATTGTGTGACGTCATGATGACGTCATAAAAAAATTCTTTTTTCAAGTCGATAGAATATTGCCCATAGCATTTGTAAACGTTTACTTTCTTACCGGCCACATTGGCTACTTTTAAACTTGGCAGACACTTACCCCAACTGCTCACAATGTGTGCCGAACCTTTACGTCATGATGACGTCATCACATGTTACGTGACGTCATCTTAAAGGGGCATTTTTCGAAGCCATATATCTACAAAAGTACAAGTCCGATTAAGTTGGAACGTAATATCTAGGTATGCCACCGGGTGTTATAGATGAACATTGACATGATGTTATGATCAAGTCATAACATGTCACGTGGTGTCATCTTAAAGGGGCACTCGCTAGATTATTGCCCTTAGCATTTGTAAACGTTTTCTTTCTTACTGGCCACTTTGGCTACTTTTAAACTTGGCAGACACTTACCCCAACTGCTCACAACGTGTGGCGAACTTTTACGTCATGATGATGTCATCACATGTCACGTGACGCCATCTTAAAGGGGCATTTTTTCGAAGCCATATATCTACAAAAGTACAAGTCCGATTAAGTTGAAACGTAATATCTAGGTATGCCACCGGGTGTTATAGATGGAAATTGACATGACGTTATGATGACGTCATCACATGTTACGTGACGTCATCTTAAAGGGGCAGTTTTTGAAGCCATATATATTAAGAAGTACATGTCCGATTAAGTTGAAAAGTAATATCTAGGTAGCCCAATAGGTTTATAGATGAAAATTGACATGACATTATTATGATGTCATCACATGTCACATGACGTCATCTTAAAGGTGCAGTTTTTGAAGCCATATATAAACAAAAGTACAAGTCCGATTAAGTTCAAAAGTAATATCTAGGTAGCCCAGTAGGTATTTTAAATAACAAAATTATTGATGTCATGATTACGTCATCACTCGTTTCGTGTCATTATCTTAAAGGGGCATTTTTCTCAAAGCCATATATCTTCAAAAGTACAGGTCCGATTTATTTGAAATGTAATATATAGTCGGGTAGGCAAGCAGGTTTATAGATGAAAATTGACGTGACGTTATGATGACGTCATCACATGTCACGTCACGTTATCTTAAAGGGGCAGTTTTTAAAGCCATACATTGTATATCTACAAAAGTACAAGTTCGATTATTTTAAATGTAATATCTAGGTAGGTCAGCAAGTTTACAGATGAAAATGTACATTACGTTATGATGACGTCATCACAAGTGACTATTACAAACAACTTTAATTATTTTCAAAGTCTAACAAAGAAAACTGGCAGCAGCGCGATTGTTTGACAAACTTAAATTATTGTATTCTCATTTCACATCCAAAAAATAAAAAAACAAAAACGAAACAGCCCTGTGTTTGTCCACAAACACCTCCCATTGGCTCTAGTTTTTTTTTTTGGCTGTTTCGAAATTTTTTCGAAACAGCCCTTGTTTTCGTTAAGATTTTTTTTTTTTTCTTTTTTTTTTTTGGCTGTTTCGGAAGTTTTCCGAAACAGCCCTTGTTTTCGTTAAGATTTTTTTTTTTTTCTTTTTTTTTTTTTTTTTTTGGCTGTTTCGAAAGTTTTTCGAAACAGCCCTTGTTTTCGTTAAGATTTTTTTTTTTTTCTTTTTTTTTTTTTTTGGCTGTTTCGGAAGTTTTCCGAAACAGCCCTTGTTTTCGTTAAGATTTTTTTTTTTTTCTTTTTTTTTTTTTTTTTTTTTTTTTTTTTTTCTTTTTCAGACTTTTGCCCATAGCGTTTGTACACGATTTCTTTCTGCCAGGCACTTTGGCTACTTTTATGCAGCCGATTGCCTTTAAACTTAACAGACACTTAGACCAACTGCTCAGAATGTATGCCGAACTTTTATGTCTTGATGACGTCATCACGTGATTTTTTATGAATTTTTGAATTTTGAAAATCGTAACATTCATTAAATTATATCTAGCGAACAAAACAAGATATTTTCAAAATTCTTTTTCTTATAGCTTTGGTATGTCTCAAAGATATGCCTTAAAAAGCGAAAATTGTGTGACGTCATGATGACGTCATCAAAAATGCTTTTTTTTTTTAACGCATGTAAGGGTCAATCTGATTACAAAAATGTATATATTGAATTTTGCTGTACCCAATTCCAAAATTTCATGATCGTGGCTCACTCAAGTAAGAAATGACAGCCATTTCAAAATTTAGACCAAATTCAATATAACACAAAGGAATTCTGGGACGGACTGATAACCATGGCTATTATGAGCTTGCTGTTTATAAAAGGGGTTGATTTCTAGTCTTTTTTCAAGTCGCTGAATTTTTGAAGTTTTAAAATCGTAACATTCTTTTCAATATATCTAGCGAACAAAACAAGATATTTTCAAAATTATTTTTGTTACAGCTTTGGTATGTCTCAAAGATATGCCCTAAATGGCGAAAATTGTGTGACGTCATGATGACGTCATCAACAATATTTTTTTTTTTAAACGCATGTAAGGGTCAATCTGATTACAAAAATGTATACATTGTATTTTTCTGTACCCAATTCCAAAATTTCGTGATCGTGGCTCACTCAAGTAAGAAATGACAGCCATTTCAAAATTTAGACCAAATTCAATATAACACAAAGGAATTCTGGGACGGGCTGATAACCATGGCTATTATGAGCTTGCTGTTTATAAAAGGGGTTGATTTCTAGTCTTTTTTCAAGTCGCTGAATTTTTGAAGTTTTAAAATCGTAACATTCTTTTCAGTATATCTAGCGAACAAAACAAGATATTTTCAAAATTATTTTTGTTACAGCTTTGGTATGTCTCAAAGATATGCCCTAAATGGCGAAAATTGTGTGACGTCATGATGACGTCATCAACAATATTTTTTTTTTTAAACGCATGTAAGGGTCAATCTGATTACAAAAATGTATACATTGAATTTTCCTGTACCTAATTCCAAAATTTCGTGATCGTGGCTCACTCAAGTAAGAAATAGGAGCCATTTCAAAATGTAGACCAAATTCAATATAACACAAAGGAATTCTGGGAAGGGCTGATAACCATGGCTTAAATGTGCATGCTGTTTATAAAAAGGGTTGATTTGTAGTCTTTTTTCAAGTCGCTGAATTCTTGAAGTTTTATAATCGTAACATTCTTTTCACTATATCTAGCGAACAAAACAAGATATTTTCAAAATTCTTTTTGTTATAGCTTTGGTATGTCTCAAAGATATGCCCTAAAAAGCGAAAATTGTGTGACGTCATGATGACGTCATAAAAAATTCTTTTTTCAAGTCGATAGAATATTGCCCATAGCATTTGTAAACGTTTACTTTCTTACCGGCCACATTGGCTACTTTTAAACTTGGCAGACACTTACCCCAACTGCTCACAATGTGTGCCGAACTTTTACGTCCTGATGACGTCATCACATGTCACGTGACGTCATCTTAAAGGGGCATTTTTCGAAGCCATATATCTACAAAAGTACAAGTCCGATTCAGTTGGAACGTAAGGTATGCCACCTGGTGTTATAGATGAAAATTGACATGACGTTATGATCAAGTCATAACATGTCACGTGGTGTCATCTTAAAGGGGCACTCGCTAGATTATTGCCTATAGCATTTGTACACGTTTTCTTTCTTACCGGCACTTTGGGTACTTTTAAACTTGGCAGACACTTAGACTAACTGCTCACAATGTGTGCCGAACTTTTACCTCTTGATGACGTCATGACATGCCACGTGACGTCATCTTAAAGGGGCAGTTTTTGAAGCCATATATCTACAAAAGTACAAATTCGATTAAGTTGAAAAGTAATATCTAGGTAGCCCAGTAGGTTTATAGCTGAAAATTGACATGACATTATCATAATTGATGTCATCACATGTCACGTGACGTCATCTTAAAGGGGCAGTTTTTGAAGCCATATGTCTACAAAAGCACAAGTCCGATTAAGTTCAAAAGTAATATCTAGCTAGCCCAGTAGGTTTATAGATAAAAATTGAATTGACGTTATGATGACATCATCACATGTCACGTGACGTCATCTTAAAGGGGCAGTTTTTGAAGCCATATATAAACAAAATTACAAGTTCGATTAAGTTGAAATGTAATATCTAGGTAGCCCAGTAGGTTTATAGCTGAAAATTGACATGACATTATCATGATGTCATCACATGTCACGTGACGTCATCTTAAAGGGGCAGTTTTTGAAGCCATATCTACAAAAGTACAAGCTCGATTAAGTTGAAATGTAATATCTAAGTAGGCCAGCAGGTTTATAGATGAAAATTGACATGACGTTATGATGACTTCATCACATGTCACCTGACGTCATCTTAAAGGGGCAGTTTTTGAAGCCACATATAAACAAAAGTACAAGTTCGATTAAGTTGAAATGTAATATCCAGGCAGATCTGCAGGTTCATAGATGAAAATTGACATGACATTATGATGACTTCATCACATGTCACGTGAAGTCATCTTAAAGGGGCAGTTTTTGAAGCCATCTGTCTACAAAAGTACAAGTTCGATTAAGTTGAAACGTGGTATCTAACATGAATTTTAAACAATTTTTGATAATTCTTGTAATATATTTTTAGGTCATACACACTTAAATATAAATGTGAAAAAGTGTGACGTCTGATGACGTAATCATGGTCATCAACTCCTTGTATGCTCACATTTCCAAAACGATTATGAATAAGCCTACGTGATTGCATGACCTGTCGTAGACGACCATGAATGTAAAACGAGATTTTTTGATCCACCATTGAAATCTCAAAAATTAAGAATCAAACTACCAAAAACCCCCCAAACGAAACAGCCCTGTGTTTGTCCACAAACACCAAAGCTCTAGTTTTTTTTTTTTTTGCTTCTTTTTCAGACTTTTTGCCCATAGCATTTGTACACGTTTTCTTTCTACCAGGCACTTTTGCTACTTTGATGCAGCCGATTGCCTTTAAACTTAACAGACACTTCGACCAACTGCTCAGGATGCATGCCGAACTTTTACGTCATGATGACGTCATCACGTGATTTTTTATGAATTTTTGAATTTTGAAAATCGTAACATTCATTAAATTATATCTAGCGAACAAAACAAGATATTTTCAAAATTCTTTTTCTTATAGCTTTGGTATGTCTCAAAGATATGCCCTAAATTGCGAAAATTGTGTGACGTCATGATGACGTCATCAAAAATGTGTTTTTTTGTTAACGCATGTAAGGGTCAATCCGATTACAAAAATGTATATATTGAATTTTCCTGTACCCAATTCCAAAATTTCATGATCGTGGCTCACTCAAGTAAGAAATAACAGCCATTTCAAAATTTAGACCAAATTCAATATAACACAAAGGAATTCTGGGACGGGCAGATAACCATGGCTATTATGTGCTTGCTGTTTATAAAAGGGGTTGATTTCTAGTCTTTTTTCAAGTCGCTAAATTTTTGAAGTTTTAAAATCGTAACATTCTTTTCAATATATCTAGCGAACAAAACAAGAAATTTTCAAAATTATTTTTGTTACAGCTTTGGTATGTCTCAAAGATATGCCCTAAAAAGCGAAAATTGTGTGACGTCATGATGACGTCATCAACAAATCTTTTTTTTTAAACGCATGTAAGGGTCAATCCGATTAGAAAAATGTATATATTGAATTTTCCTGTACCTAATTCCAAAATTTCATGATCGTGGCTCACTCAAGTATGAAATAGGAGCCATTTCAAAATTTAGACCAAATTCAATATAACACAAAGGAATTCTGGGAAGGGCTGATAACCATGGGTATTATGTGCTTGCTGTTTATAAAAGGGGTTGATTTCTAGTCTTTTTTCAAGTCGCTAAATTTTTGAAGTTTTAGAATCGTAACATTCTTTTCAATATATCTGGCGAACAAAACAAGATATTTTCAAAATTCTTTTTGTTATAGCTTTGGTATGTCTCAAAGATATGCCATAAAAAGCGAAAATTGTGTGACGTCATGATGACGTCATAAAAAAATTCTTTTTTCAAGTCGCTAGAATATTGCACATAGCATTTGTAAACGTTTTCTTTCTTACCGGCCACTTTGGCTACTTTTAAACTTGGCAGACACTTACACCAACTGCTCACAATGTGTGCCGAACTTTTACGTCATGATGACGTCATCACATGTCACGTGACGTCATCTTAAAGGGGCATTTTTTCGAAGCCATATATCTACAAAAGTACAAGTCCGATTAAGTTGAAACGTAATATCTAGGTATGCCACCGGGTGTTATAGATGAACATTGACATGATGTTATGATGACGTCATCACATGTCACGTGACGTCATCTTAAAGGGGCATTTTTTCGAAGCCATATATCTACAAAAGTACAAGTCCGATTAAGTTGAAACGTAATATCTAGGTATGCCACCGGGTGTTATAGATGAACATTGACATGATGTTATTATGATGTCATCACATGTCACATGACGTCATCTTAAAGGTGCAGTTTTTGAAGCCATATATAAACAAAAGTACAAGTCCGATTAAGTTCAAAAGTAATATCTAGGTAGCCCAGTAGGTATTTTAAATAAAAAAAATTATGATGTCATGATTACGTCATCACTTGTTTCGTGTCATTATCTTAAAGGGGCATTTTTCGAAGCCATAAATCTACAAAAGTACAGGTCCGATTTATTTGAAATGTAATATATAGTCGGGTAGGCAAGCAGGTTCATAGATAAAAATTGACGTGACGTTATGATGACGTCATCACATGTCACGTGACGTTATCTTAAAGGGGCAGTTTTTAAAGCCATACATTGTATATCTACAAAAGTACAAGTTCGATTATTTTAAATGTAATATCTAGGTAGGTCAGCAAGTTTACAGATGTAAATTTACATTACGTTATGATGACGTCATCACAAGTGACTATTACAAACAACCTAAATTATTTTCAAAGTCTAACAAAGAAAACTGGCAGGAGCGCGATTGTTTGACGAAGTTTAATTATTGTATTCCCATTTCACATCCAAACTAAAAAAAAAAAAAAACGAAACAGCCCTGTGTTTGTCCACAAACACCGTCCGTCTAGTTTTTTTTTTTTTTTTCTTTTTCAGACTTTTTGCCCATAGGGTTTGTACACGATTTCTTTCTGCCAGGCACTTTGGCTACTTTTATGCAGCCGATTGCCTTTAAACTTAACAGACACTCAGACCAACTGCTCAGAATGCATGCCGAACTTTTACGTCATGATGACGTCATCACGTGATTTTTTATGAATTTTTGAATTTTGAAAATCGTAACATTCATTAAATTATATCTAGCGAACAAAACAAGATATTTTCAAAATTCTTTTTCTTATAGCTTTGGTATGTCTCAAAGATATGCCTTAAAAAGCGAAAATTGTGTGACGTCATGATGACGTCATCAAAAATGCTTTTTTTTTTTAACGCATGTAAGGGTCAATCTGATTACAAAAATGTATATATTGAATTTTGCTGCACCCAATTCCAAAATTTCATGATCGTGGCTCACTCAAGTAAGAAATGACAGCCATTTCAAAATTTAGACCAAATTCAATATAACACAAAGGAATTCTGGGACGGGTTGATAACCATGGCTATTATGAGCTTGCTGTTTATAAAAGGGGTTGATTTCTAGTCTTTTTTCAAGTCGCTGAATTTTTGAAGTTTTAAAATCGTAACATTCTTTTCAATATATCTAGCGAACAAAACAAGATATTTTCAAAATTATTTTTGTTACAGCTTTGGTATGTCTCAAAGATATGCCCTAAATGGCGAAAATTGTGTGACGTCATGATGACGTCATCAACAATATTTTTTTTTTTTAACGCATGTAAGGGTCAATCTGATTACAAAAATGTATACATTGAATTTTCCTGTACCTAATTCCAAAATTTCGTGATCGTGGCTCACTCAAGTAAGAAATAGGAGCCATTTCAAAATGTAGACCAAATTCAATATAACACAAAGGAATTCTGGGAAGGGCGGATAACCATGGCTTAAATGTGCATGCTGTTTATAAAAAGGGTTGATTTGTAGTCTTTTTTCAAGTCGCTGAATTCTTGAAGTTTTATAATCGTAACATTCTTTTCACTATATCTAGCGAACAAAACAAGATATTTTCAAAATTCTTTTTGTTATAGCTTTGGTATGTCTCAAAGAAATGCCCTAAAAAGCGAAAATTGTGTGACGTCATGATGACGTCATAAAAAAATTCTTTTTTCAAGTCGATAGAATATTGCCCATAGCATTTGTAAACGTTTACTTTCTTACCGGCCACATTGGCTACTTTTAAACTTGGCAGACACTTACCCCAACTGCTCACAATGTGTGCCGAACTTTTACGTCCTGATGACGTCATCACATGTCACGTGACGTCATCTTAAAGGGGCATTTTTCGAAGCCATATATCTACAAAAGTACAAGTCCGATTCAATTGGAACGTAAGGTATGCCACCTGGTGTTATAGATGAAAATTGACATGACGTTATGATCAAGTCATAACATGTCACGTGGTGTCATCTTAAAGGGGCACTCGCTAGATTATTGCCCATAGCATTTGTACACGTTTTCTTTCTTACCGGCACTTTGGGTACTTTTAAACTTGGCAGACACTTAGACTAACTGCTCACAATGTGTGCCGAACTTTTACCTCTTGATGACGTCATGACATGCCACGTGACGTCATCTTAAAGGGGCAGTTTTTGAAGCCATATATCTACAAAAGTACAAATTCGATTAAGTTGAAAAGTAATGTCTAGGTAGCCCAGTAGGTTTATAGCTGAAAATTGACATGACATTATCATAATTGATGTCATCACATGTCACGTGACGTCATCTTAAAGGGGCAGTTTTTGAAACCATATGTCTACAAAAGCACAAGTCCGATTAAGTTCAAAAGTAATATCTAGGTAGCCCAGTAGGTTTATAGATAAAAATTGAATTGACGTTATGATGACGTCATCACATGTCACGTGACGTCATCTTAAAGGGGCAGTTTTTGAAGCCATATATAAACAAAATTACAAGTTCGATTAAGTTGAAAAGTAATATCTAGGTAGCCCAGTAGGTTTATAGCTGAAAATTGACATGACATTATCATGATGTCATCACATGTCACGTGACGTCATCTTAAAGGGGCAGTTTTTGAAGCCATATCTACAAAAGTACAAGCTCGATTAAGTTGAAATGTAATATCTAAGTAGGCCAGCAGGTTTATAGATGAAAATTGACATGACGTTATGATGACTTCATCACATGTCACCTGACGTCATCTTAAAGGGGCAGTTTTTGAAGCCACATATAAACAAAACTACAAGTTCGATTAAGTTGAAATGTAATATCCAGGCAGATCTGCAGGTTCATAGATGAAAATTGACATGACATTATGATGACTTCATCACATGTCACGTGACGTCATCTTAAAGGGGCAGTTTTTGAAGCCATCTATCTACAAAAGTACAAGTTCGATTAAGTTGAAACGTGGTATCTAACATGAATTTTAAACAATTTTTGATAATTCTTGTAATATATTTGTAGGTCATACACACTTAAATATAAATGTGAAAAATGTGTGACGTCTGATGACGTAATCATGGTCATCAACTCCTTGTATGCTCACATTTCCAAAACGATTATGAATAAGCCTACGTGATTGCATGACCTGTCGTAGACGACCATAAATGTAAAACGAGATTTTTTGATCCACCATTGAAATCTCAAAAATTAAGAATCAAACTACCAAAAACCCCCCAAACGAAACAGCCCTGTGTTTGTCCACAAACACCAAAGCTCTAGTTTTTTTTTTTTTTTCATCTTTTTCAGACTTTTGACCATAGCATTTGTACACGTTTTCTTTCTGCCAGGCACTTTGGCTACTTTTATGCAGCCGATTGCTTTTAAACTTAACAGACACTTAGACCAACTGCTCAGGATGCATGCCGATCTTTTACGTCATGATGACGTCATCACGTGATTTTTTATGAATTTTTGAATTTTGAAAATCGTAACATTCATTAAATTATATCTAGCGAACAAAACAAGATATTTTCAAAATTCTTTTTCTTATAGCTTTGGTATGTCTCAAAGATATGCCCTAAATTGCGAAAATTGTGTGACGTCATGATGACGTCATCAAAAATGTGTTTTTTTGTTAACGCATGTAAGGGTCAATCCGATTACAAAAATGTATATATTGAATTTTCCTGTACCCAATTCCAAAATTTCATGATCGTGGCTCACTCAAGTAAGAAATGACAGCCATTTCAAAATTTAGACCAAATTCAATATAACACAAAGGAATTCTGGGACGGGCTGATAACCATGGCTATTATGAGCTTGCTGTTTATAAAAGGGGTTGATTTCTAGTCTTTTTTCAAGTCGCTGAATTTTTGAAGTTTTAAAATCGTAACATTCTTTTCAATATATCTAGCGAACAAAACAAGATATTTTCAAAATTATTTTTGTTACAGCTTTGGTATGTCTCAAAGATATGCCCTAAATGGCGAAAATTGTGTGACGTCATGATGACGTCATCAACAATATTTTTTTTTTTAAACGCATGTAAGGGTCAATCTGATTACAAAAATGTATACATTGAATTTTCCTGTACCTAATTCCAAAATTTCGTGATCGTGGCTCACTCAAGTAAGAAATAGGAGCCATTTCAAAATTTTGACCAAATTCAATATAACACAAAGGAATTCTGGGAAGGGCTGATAACCATGGGTATTTTGTGCTTGCTGTTTATAAAAGGGGTTGATTTCTAGTCTTTTTTCAAGTCGCTAAATTTTTGAAGTTTTAGAATCGTAACAGTCTTTTCAATATATCTAGCGAACAAAACAAGATATTTTCAAAATTCTTTTTGTTATAGGTTTGGTATGTCTCAAAGATATGCCAAAAAAGCGCAGATTGTGTGACGTCATGATGACGTCATAAAAAAAAATCTTTTTTCAAGTCGCTAGAATATTGCACATAGCATTTGTAAACGTTTTCTTTCTTATCGACCACTTTGGCTACTTTTAAACTTGGCAGACACTTACACCAACTGCTCACAATGTGTGCCGAACTTTTACGTCATGATGACGTCATCACATGTCACGTGACGTCATCTTAAAGGGGCATTTTTTCGAAGCCATATATCTACAAAAGTACAAGTCCGATTAAGTTGAAACGTAATATCTAGGTATGCCACCGGGTGTTATAAATGAACATTGACATGATGTTATGATGACGTCATCACATGTCACGTGACGTCATCTTAAAGGGGCAGTTTTTGAAGCCATATATAAACAAAAGTACAAGTTCGATTAAGTTGAAATGTAATATCCAGGTAGGTCTGCAGGTTTATGGACGAAAATTGACATGACATTATGATGATGATGTCATCACACGTCACGTGACGTCATCTTAAAGGGGCAGTTTTTGAAGCCATAAACAAAAGTACAAGTCCGATTAAGTTGAAAAGTAATATCTAGGTAGCCCAATAGGTTTATAGATGAAAATTGACATGACATTATTATGATGTCATCACATGTCACATGACGTCATCTTAAAGGTGCAGTTTTTGAAGCCATATATAAACAAAAGTACAAGTCCGATTAAGTTCAAAAGTAATATCTAGGTAGCCCAGTAGGTATTTTAAATTAAAAAAATTATGATGTCATGATTACGTCATCACTTGTTTCGTGTCATTATCTTAAAGGGGCATTTTTCGAAGCCATAAATATACAAAAGTACAGGTCCGATTTATTTGAAATGTAATATATAGTCGGGTAGGCAAGCAGGTTTATAGATGAAAATTGACATGACGTTATGATGACGTCATCACATGTCACGTGACGTTATCTTAAAGGGGCAGTTTTTGAAGCCATACATTGTATATCTACAAAAGTACAAGTTTGATTATTTTAAATGTAATATCTAGGTAGGTCAGCAAGTTTACAGATGAAAATTTACATTACGTTATTTTGACGTCATCACAAGTGACTATTACAAACAACTTTAATCATTTTCAAAGTCTAACAAAGAAAACTGGCAGGAGCGCGATTGTTTGACGAACTTTAATTATTGTATTCACATTTTACATCCAAACTAAAAAAAATAAAAAGCGAAACAGCCCTGTGTTTGTCCACAAACACCGTCCGTCTAGTTTTTGGCTGTTTCGAAAGTTTTTCGAAACAGCCCTTGTTTTCGTTAAGATTTTTTTTTTTTTCTTTTTTTTTTTTTTTTTTTTTTTTTTTCTTTTTCAGACTTTTTGCCCATAGACTTTGTACACGTTTTCGTTCTGCCAGGCACTTTGGCTACTTTTATGCAGCCGATTGCCTTTAAACTTAACAGACACTTAGACCAACTGCTCAGGATGCATGCCGATCTTTTACGTCATGGTGACGTCATCACGTGATTTTTTATGAATTTTAGAATTTTGAAAATCGTAACATTCATTAAATTATATCTAGCGAACAAAACAAGATATTTTCAAAATTCTTTTTCTTATAGCTTTGGTATGTCTCAAAGATATGCCTTAAAAAGCGAAAATTGTGTGACGTCATGATGACGTCATCAAAAATGCTTTTTTTTTTTAACGCATGTAAGGGTCAATCTGATTACAAAAATGTATACATTGAATTTTGCTGTACCCAATTCCAAAATTTCATGATTGTGGCTCACTCAAGTAAGAAATGACAGCCATTTCAAAATTTAGACCAAATTCAATATAACACAAAGGAATTCTGGGACGGGCTGATAACCATGGCTATTATGAGCTTGCTGTTTATAAAAGGGGTTGATTTCTAGTCTTTTTTCAAGTCGCTGAATTTTTGAAGTTTTAAAATCGTAACATTCTTTTCAATATATCTAGCGAACAAAACAAGATATTTTCAAAATTATTTTTGTTACAGCTTTGGTATGTCTCAAAGATATGCCCTAAATGGCGAAAATTGTGTGACGTCATGATGACGTCATCAACAATATTTCTTTTTTAAAACGCATGTAAGGGTCAATCTGATTACAAAAATGTATACATTGTATTTTTCTGTACCCAATTCCAAAATTTCATGATCGTGGCTCACTCAAGTAAGAAATAACAGCCATTTCAAAATTTAGACCAAATTCAATATAACACAAAGGAATTCTGGGACGGGCTGATAACCATGGCTATTATGAGCTTGCTGTTTATAAAAGGGGTTGATTTCTAGTCTTTTTTCAAGTCGCTGAATTTTTGAAGTATTAAAATCGTAACATTATTTTCAATATATCTAGCGAACAAAACAAGATATTTTCAAAATTCTTTTTGTTATAGCTTTGGTATGTCTTAAAGATATGCCCTAAAAGGCGAAAATTGTGTGACGTCATGATGACGTCATCAAAAATATGTTTGTTTTTTAACGCATGTAAGGGTCAATCCGATTACAAAAATGTATACATTGTATTTTTCTGTACCCAATTCCAAAATTTCATGATCGTGGCTCACTCAAGTGTGAAATAGGAGCCATTTCAAAATTTAGACCAAATTCAATATAACACAAAGGAATTCTGGGAAGGGCTGATAACCATGGGTATTATGTGCTTGCTGTTTATAAAACGGGTTGATTTCTAGTCTTTTTTCAAGTCGCTAAATTTTTGAAGTTTTAGAATCGTAACATTCTTTTCAATATATCTAGCGAACAAAACAAGATATTTTCAAAATTCTTTTTGTTATAGCTTTGGTATGTCTCAAAGATATGCCCTAAAAAGCGCAAATTGTGTGACGTCATGATGACGTCATGAAAAAAATTCTTTTTTCAAGTCGCTAGAATATTGCACATAGCATTTGTAAACGTTTTCTTTCTTACCGGCCACTTTGGCTACTTTTAAACTTTTCAGACACTTACACCAACTGCTCACAATGTGTGCCGAACTTTTACGTCATGATGACGTCATCACATGTCACGTGACGTCATCTTAAAGCGGCATTTTTCGAAGCCATATATCTACAAAAGTACAAGTCCGATTAAGTTGGAACGTAATATCTAGGTATGCCACCGGGTGTTATAGATGAACATTGACATGACGTTATGATCAAGTCATAACATGTCACGTGGTGTCATCTTAAAGGGGCACTCGCTAGATTATTGCCCATTGCATTTGTAAACGTTTTCTTTCTTACCGGCCAGTTTGGCTACTTTTAAACTTAGCAGACACTTACCCCAACTGCTCAGAATGTGTGCCTAACTTTTACGTCATGATGACGTCATTACATGTCACGTGACGTCATCTTAAAGGGGCATTTTTCGAAGCCATATATCTACAAATGTACAAGTCCGATTCAGTTGAAACACACTATTTAGGTATGCCACCCGGTGTCATAGATGAAAATTGACATGACGTTATGATGAAGTCATTACATGTTATGTGATGTCATCTTAAAGGGGCATTCCCTAGGCTATTTCCCATAGCATTTGTACACGATTCCTTTTTTAAACCAATCCTTCACACATCCAATAACATCTTCATCCCTCCGTCATTGTTAACAAACAAACAAACAACTTTAAATATTGCATACACATTTGACATCCAAACTAACAATAAAAAAATTAGAAACAGCCCTGTGTTTGTCCACAAACACTTGCCTCTAGTTTTTTTTTTTCTTTTTCAGACTTTTTGCCCATAGCATTTGTACACGATTTCTTTCTGCCAGGCACTTTGGCTACTTTTATGCAGCCGATTGCCTTTAAACTAAACAGACACTTAGACCAACTGCTCAGGATGCATGCCGAACTTTTACGTCATGATGACGTCATCACGTGATTTTTTATGAATTTTTGAATTTTGAAAATCGTAACATTCATTAAATTATATCTAGCGAACAAAACAAGATATTTTCAAAATTCTTTTTCTTATAGCTTTGGTATGTCTCAAAGATATGCCCTAAATTGCGAAAATTCTGTGACGTCATGATGACGTCATCAAAAATGTGTTTTTTTGTTAACGCATGTAAGGGTCAATCCGATTACAAAAATGTATATATTGAATTTTCCTGTACCCAATTCCAAAATTTCATGATCGTGGCTCACTCAAGTAAGAAATGACAGCCATTTCAAAATTTAGACCAAATTCAATATAACACAAAGGAATTCTGGGACGGGCAGATAACCATGGCTATTATGTGCTTGATGTTTATAAAAGGGGTTGATTTCTAGTCTTTTTTCAAGTCGCTGAATTTTTGAAGTATTAAAATCGTAACATTCTTTTCAATATATCTAGCGAACAAAACAAGATATTTTCAAAATTCTTTTTGTTATAGCTTTGGTATGTCTCAAAGATATGCCCTAAAAGGCGAAAATTGTGTGACGTCATGATGACGTCATCAACAAATCTTTTTTTTTTAAACGCATGTCAGGATCAATCCGATTACAAAAATGTATTCGTTGAATTTTCCTGTACCTAATTCCAAAATTTCATGATCGTGGCTCACTCAAGTGTGAAATAGGAGCCATTTCAAAATTTAGACCAAATTCAATATAACACAAAGGAATTCTGGGAAGGGCTGATAACCATGGGTATTATGTGCTTGCTGTTTATAAAACGGGTTGATTTCTAGTCTTTTTTCAAGTCGCTAAATTTTTGAAGTTTTAGAATCGTAACATTCTTTTCAATATATCTAGCGAACAAAACAAGATATTTTCAAAATTCTTTTTGTTATAGCTTTGGTATGTCTCAAAGATATGCCCTAAATGGCGAAAATTGTGTGACGTCATGATGACGTCATCAACAATATTTTTTTTTTTAAACGCATGTAAGGGTCAATCTGATGACAAAAATGTATACATTGTATTTTTCTGTACCCAATTCCAAAATTTCATGATCGTGGCTCACTCAAGTAAGAAATAGCAGCCATTTCAAAATTTAGACCAAATTCAATATAACACAAAGGAATTCTGGGACGGGCTGATAACCATGGCTATTATGAGCTTGCTGTTTATAAAAGGGGTTGATTTCTAGTCTTTTTTCAAGTCGCTGAATTTTTGAAGTATTAAAATCGTAACATTCTTTTCAATATATCTAGCGAACAAAACAAGATATTTTCAAAATTCTTTTTGTTATAGCTTTGGTATGTCTCAAAGATATGCCCTAAAAGGCGAAAATTGTGTGACGTCATGATGACGTCATCAAAAATATGTTTTTTTTTTAAACGCATGTAAGGGTCAATCTGATTACAAAAATGTATACATTGAATTTTCCTGTACCTAATTCCAAAATTTCGTGATCGTGGCTCACTCAAGTAAGAAATAGGAGCCATTTCAAAATGTAGACCAAATTCAATATAACACAAAGGAATTCTGGGACGGGCTGATAACCATGGCTATTATGAGCTTGCTGTTTATAAAAGGGGTTGATTTCTAGTCTTTTTTCAAGTCGCTGAATTTTTGAAGTATTAAAATCGTAACATTCTTTTCAATATATCTAGCGAACAAAACAAGATATTTTCAAAATTCTTTTTGTTATAGCTTTGGTATGTCTCAAAGATATGCCCTAAAAGGCGAAAATTGTGTGACGTCATGATGACGTCATCAACAATATTTTTTTTTTAAAACGCATGTAAGGGTCAATCTGATTACAAAAATGTATACATTGAATTTTCCTGTACCTAATTCCAAAATTTCGTGATCGTGGCTCACTCAAGTAAGAAATAGGAGCCATTTCAAAATGTAGACCAAATTCAATATAACACAAAGGAATTCTGGGACGGGCTGATAACCATGGCTATTATGAGCTTGCTGTTTATAAAAGGGGTTGATTTCTAGTCTTTTTTCAAGTCGCTGAATTCTTGAAGTTTTATAATCGTAACATTCTTTTCACTATATCTAGCGAAGAAAACAAGATATTTTCAAAATTCTTTTTGTTATAGCTTTGGTATGTCTCAAAGATATGCCCTAAAAAGCGAAAATTGTGTGACGTCATGATGACGTCATAAAAAAAATCTTTTTTCAAGTCGATAGAATATTGCCCATAGCATTTGTAAACGTTTACTTTCTTACCGGCCACATTGGCTACTTTTAAACTTGGCAGACACTTACCCCAACTGCTCACAATGTGTGCCGAACTTTTACGTCCTGATGACGTCATCACATGTCACGTGACGTCATCTTAAAGGGGCATTTTTCGAAGCCATATATCTACAAAAGTACAAGTCCGATTCAGTTGGAACGTAAGGTATGCCACCTGGTGTTATAGATGAAAATTGACATGACGTTATGATCAAGTCATAACATGTCACGTGGTGTCATCTTAAAGGGGCACTCGCTAGATTATTGCCTATAGCATTTGTACACGTTTTCTTTCTTACCGGCACTTTGGGTACTTTTAAACTTGGCAGACACTTAGACTAACTGCTCACAATGTGTGCCGAACTTTTACCTCTTGATGACGTCATGACATGCCACGTGACGTCATCTTAAAAGGGCAGTTTTTGAAGCCATATATCTACAAAAGTACAAATTCGATTAAGTTGAAAAGTAATATCTAGGTAGCCCAGTAGGTTTATAGCTGAAAATTGACATGACATTATCATAATTGATGTCATCACATGTCACGTGACGTCATCTTAAAGGGGCAGTTTTTGAAGCCATATGTCTACAAAAGCACAAGTCCGATTAAGTTCAAAAGTAATATCTAGGTAGCCCAGTAGGTTTATAGATAAAAATTGAATTGACGTTATGATGACGTCATCACATGTCACGTGACGTCATCTTAAAGGGGCAGTTTTTGAAGCCATATATAAACAAAATTACAAGTTCGATTAAGTTGAAAAGTAATATCTAGGTAGCCCAGTAGGTTTATAGCTGAAAATTGACATGACATTATCATGATGTCATCACATGTCACGTGACGTCATCTTAAAGGGGCAGTTTTTGAAGCCATATCTACAAAAGTACAAGCTCGATTAAGTTGAAATGTAATATCTAAGTAGGCCAGCAGGTTTACAGATGAAAATTGACATGACGTTATGATGACTTCATCACATGTCACGTGACGTCATCTTAAAGGGGCAGTTTTTGAAGCCATCTATCTACAAAAGTACAAGTTCGATTAAGTTGAAACGTGGTATCTAACATGAATTTTAAAAATTTTTTGATAATTCTTGTAATATATTTTTAGGTCATACACACTTAAATATAAATGTGAAAAATGTGTGACGTCTGATGACGTCATCATGGTCATCAACTCCTTGTATGCTCACATTTCCAAAACGATTATGAATAAGCCTACGTGATTGCATGACCTGTCGTAGACGACCATGAATGTAAAACGAGATTTTTTGATCCACCATTGAAATCTCAAAAATTAAGAATCAAACTACCAAAAACCCCCCAAACGAAACAGCCCTGTGTTTGTCCACAAACACCAAAGCTCTAGTTTTTTTTTTTTCTTTTTCAGACTTTTTGCCCATAGCATTTGTACACGTTTTCTTTCTGCCAGGCACTTTGGCTACTTTTATGCAGCCGATTGCCTTTAAACTTACCAGACACTTAGACCAACTGCTCAGGATGCATGCCGAACTTATACGTCATGATGACGTCATCACGTGATTTTTTATGAATTTTTGAATTTTGAAAATCGTAACATTTATTAAATTATATCTAGCGAACAAAACAAGATATTTTCAAAATTCTTTTTGTTATAGCTTTGGTATGTCTCAAAGATATGCCCTAAATTGCGAAAATTGTGTGACGTCATGATGACGTCATCAAAAATGTGTTTTTTTGTTAACGCATGTAAGGGTCAATCCGATTGCAAAAATGTATACATTGAATTTTCCTGTACCTAATTCCAAAATTTCATGATCGTGGCTCATTCAAGTATGAAATAGGAGCCATTTCAAAATTTAGACCAAATTCAATATAACACAAAGGAATTCTGGGAAGGGCTGATAACCATGGGTATTTTGTGCTTGCTGTTTATAAAAGGGGTTGATTTCTAGTCTTTTTTCAAGTCGCAAAATTTTTGAAGTTTTAAAATCGTAACATTCTTTTTAATATATCTAGCGAACAAAACAAGATATTTTCAAAATTATTTTTGTTACAGCTTTGGTATGTCTCAAAGATATGCCCTAAAAAGCGAAAATTGTGTGACGTCATGATGACGTCATCAACAAATCTTTTTTTTTAAACGCATGTAAGGGTCAATCCGATTACAAAAGTGTATTCATTGAATTTTTCTGTACGTAATTCCAAAATTTCATGATCGTGGCTCACTCAAGTAAGAAATGACAGCCATTTCAAAATTTAGACCAAATTCAATATAACACAAAGGAATTCTGGGACGGGTTGATAACCATGGCTATTATGTGCTTGCTGTTTATAAAAGGGGTTGATTTGTAGTCTTTTTTCAAGTCGCTGAATTTTTGAAGTTTTAAAATCGTAACATTCTTTTCAATATATCTAGCGAACAAAACAAGATATTTTCAAAATTATTTTTGTTACAGCTTTGGTATGTCTCAAAGATATGCCCTAAATGGCGAAAATTGTGTGACGTCATGATGACGTCATCAACAATATTTTTTTTTTTAAACGCATGTAAGGGTCAATCTGATTACAAAAATGTATACATTGAATTTTCCTGTACCTAATTCCAAAATTTCGTGATCGTGGCTCACTCAAGTAAGAAATAGGAGCCATTTCAAAATTTTGACCAAATTCAATATAACACAAAGGAATTCTGGGAAGGGCTGATAACCATGGGTATTTTGTGCTTGCTGTTTATAAAAGGGGTTGATTTCTAGTCTTTTTTCAAGTCGCTAAATTTTTGAAGTTTTAGAATCGTAACAGTCTTTTCAATATATCTAGCGAACAAAACAAGATATTTTCAAAATTCTTTTTGTTATAGGTTTGGTATGTCTCAAAGATATGCCAAAAAAGCGCAGATTGTGTGACGTCATGATGACGTCATAAAAAAAAATCTTTTTTCAAGTCGCTAGAATATTGCACATAGCATTTGTAAACGTTTTCTTTCTTATCGACCACTTTGGCTACTTTTAAACTTGGCAGACACTTACACCAACTGCTCACAATGTGTGCCGAACTTTTACGTCATGATGACGTCATCACATGTCACGTGACGTCATCTTAAAGGGGCATTTTTTCGAAGCCATATATCTACAAAAGTACAAGTCCGATTAAGTTGAAACGTAATATCTAGGTATGCCACCGGGTGTTATAAATGAAAATTGACATGACATTATGATGATGATGTCATCACACGTCACGTGACGTCATCTTAAAGGGGCAGTTTTTGAAGCCATAAACAAAAGTACAAGTCCGATTAAGTTGAAAAGTAATATCTAGGTAGCCCAATAGGTTTATAGATGAAAATTGACATGACATTATTATGATGTCATCACATGTCACATGACGTCATCTTAAAGGTGCAGTTTTTGAAGCCATATATAAACAAAAGTACAAGTCCGATTAAGTTCAAAAGTAATATCTAGGTAGCCCAGTAGGTATTTTAAATTAAAAAAATTATGATGTCATGATTACGTCATCACTTGTTTCGTGTCATTATCTTAAAGGGGCATTTTTCGAAGCCATAAATATACAAAAGTACAGGTCCGATTTATTTGAAATGTAATATATAGTCGGGTAGGCAAGCAGGTTTATAGATGAAAATTGACATGACGTTATGATGACGTCATCACATGTCACGTGACGTTATCTTAAAGGGGCAGTTTTTGAAGCCATACATTGTATATCTACAAAAGTACAAGTTTGATTATTTTAAATGTAATATCTAGGTAGGTCAGCAAGTTTACAGATGAAAATTTACATTACGTTATTTTGACGTCATCACAAGTGACTATTACAAACAACTTTAATCATTTTCAAAGTCTAACAAAGAAAACTGGCAGGAGCGCGATTGTTTGACGAACTTTAATTATTGTATTCACATTTCACATCCAAACTAAAAAAAATAAAAAGCGAAACAGCCCTGTGTTTGTCCACAAACACCGTCCGTCTAGTTTTTTTTTTTTTTTCTTTTTCAGACTTTTTGCCCATAGCATTTGTACACGTTTTCTTTCTGCCAGGCACTTTGGCTACTTTTATGCAGCCGATTGCCTTTAAACTTACCAGACACTTAGACCAACTGCTCAGGATGCATGCCGAACTTATACGTCATGATGACGTCATCACGTGATTTTTTATGAATTTTTGAATTTTGAAAATCGTAACATTTATTAAATTATATCTAGCGAACAAAACAAGATATTTTCAAAATTCTTTTTGTTATAGCTTTGGTATGTCTCAAAGATATGCCCTAAATTGCGAAAATTGTGTGACGTCATGATGACGTCATCAAAAATGTGTTTTTTTGTTAACGCATGTAAGGGTCAATCCGATTGCAAAAATGTATACATTGAATTTTCCTGTACCTAATTCCAAAATTTCATGATCGTGGCTCATTCAAGTATGAAATAGGAGCCATTTCAAAATTTAGACCAAATTCAATATAACACAAAGGAATTCTGGGAAGGGCTGATAACCATGGGTATTTTGTGCTTGCTGTTTATAAAAGGGGTTGATTTCTAGTCTTTTTTCAAGTCGCAAAATTTTTGAAGTTTTAAAATCGTAACATTCTTTTTAATATATCTAGCGAACAAAACAAGATATTTTCAAAATTATTTTTGTTACAGCTTTGGTATGTCTCAAAGATATGCCCTAAAAAGCGAAAATTGTGTGACGTCATGATGACGTCATCAACAAATCTTTTTTTTTAAACGCATGTAAGGGTCAATCCGATTACAAAAGTGTATTCATTGAATTTTTCTGTACGTAATTCCAAAATTTCATGATCGTGGCTCACTCAAGTAAGAAATAACAGCCATTTCAAAATTTAGACCAAATTCAATATAACACAAAGGAATTCTGGGACGGGTTGATAACCATGGCTATTATGAGCTTGCTGTTTATAAAAGGGGTTGATTTCTAGTCTTTTTTCAAGTCGCTGAATTCTTGAAGTTTTATAATCGTAACATTCTTTTCACTATATCTAGCGAACAAAACAAGATATTTTCAAAATTCTTTTTGTTATAGCTTTGGTATGTCTCAAAGATATGCCCTAAAAAGCGAAAATTGTGTGACGTCATGATGACGTCATAACAAAAAATATTTTTTCAAGTCGCTAGAATATTGCCCATAGCATTTGTAAACTTTTTCTTTCTTACCGGCCACTTTGGCTACTTTTAAACTTAGCAGACACTTACTCCAACTGCTCACAATGTGTGCCGGACCTTTACGTCATGATGACGTCATCACATGCCATGTGACGTCATCTTAAAGGAGCATTTTTCGAAGCCATATATCTACAAAAGTACAAGTCCGATTAAGTTGGAACGTAATATCTAGGTATGCCACCGGGTGTTATAGATGAACATTGACATGACGTTATGATCAAGTCATAACATGTCACGTGGTGTCATCTTAAAGGGGCACTCGCTAGATTATTGCCCATAGCATTTGTAAACGTTTTCTTTCTTACCGGCCAGTTTGGCTACTTTTAAACTTGGCAGACACTTACCCCAACTGCTCAGAATGTGTGCCTAACTTTTACGTCATGATGACGTCATCACATGTCACGTGACGTCATCTTAAAGGGGCATTTTTCGAAGCCATATATCTACAAATGTACAAGTCCGATTCAGTTGAAACACACCATTTAGGTATGCCACCCGGTGTCATAGATGAAAATTGACATGACGTTATGATGAAGTCATTACATGTTATGTGATGTCATCTTAAAGGGGCATTCGCTAGGCTATTTCCCATAGCATTTGTACACGATTCCTTTTTTTAAACCAATCCTTCACACATCCAATAACAACATCTTCATCCCTCCGTCATTGCTAACTAACAAACAACTTTAAATATTGCATACACATTTGACATCCAAACTAACAATAAAAAAAATCGAAACAGCCCTGTGTTTGTCCACAAACACTTGCCTCTAGTTTCTTTTTTGGCTGTTTCGGAAGTTTTCCGAAACAGCCCTTGTTTTCGTTAAGATTTTTTTTTTTTTCTTTTTTGGCTGTTTCGAAAGTTTTTCGAAACAGCCCTTGTTTTCGTTAAGATTTTTTTTTTTTTTTTTTTTTTTTTTTTTTTTTTTTTTTTTTTTTTTTTTCTTTTTCAGACTTTTGCCCATAGCGTTTGTACACGATTTCTTTCTGCCAGGGACTTTGGCTACTTTTATGCAGCCGATTGCCTTTAAACTTAACAGACACTTAGACCAACTGCTCAGCATGCATGCCGAACTTTTACGTCATGATGACGTCATCACGTGATTTTTTATGAATTTTTGAATTTTGAAAATCGTAACATTCATTAAATTATATCTAGCGAACAAAACAAGATATTTTCAAAATTCTTTTTCTTATAGCTTTGGTATGTCTCAAAGATATGCCCTAAATTGCGAAAATTGTGTGACGTCATGATGACGTCATCAAAAATATGTTTTTTTGTAAACGCATGTAAGGGTCAATCCGATTACAAAAATGTATACATTGAATTTTCCTGTACCTAATTCCAAAATTTCATGATCGTGGCTCACTCAAGTATGAAATAGGAGCCATTTCAAAATTTAGACCAAATTCAATATAACACAAAGGAATTCTGGGAAGGGCTGATAACCATGGGTATTATGTGCTTGCTGTTTATAAAAGGGGTTGATTTCTAGTCTTTTTTCAAGTCGCTAAATTTTTGAAGTATTAAAATCGTAACATTCTTTTCAATATATCTAGCGAACAAAACAAGATATTTTCAAAATTATTTTTGTTACAGCTTTGGTATGTCTCAAAGATATGCCCTAAAAAGCGAAAATTGTGTGACGTCATGATGACGTCATCAACAAATCTTTTTTTTTTAAACGCATGTAAGGGTCAATCCGATTACAAAAATGTATTCGTTGAATTTTCCTGTACCTAATTCCAAAATTTCATGATCGTGGCTCACTCAAGTATGAAATAGGAGCCATTTCAAAATGTAGACCAAATTCAATATAACACAAAGGAATTCTGGGAAGGGCTGATAACCATGGGTATTATGTGCTTGCTGTTTATAAAAGGGATTGATTTCTAGTCTTTTTTCAAGTCGCTAAATTTTTGAAGTTTTAGAATCGTAACATTCTTTTCAATATATCTAGCGAACAAAACAAGATATTTTCAAAATTCTTTTTGTTATAGCTTTGGTATGTCTCAAAGATATGCCATAAAAAGCGCAAATTGTGTGACGTCATGATGACGTCATAAAAAAAATTCTTTTTTCAAGTCGCTAGAATATTGCACATAGCATTTGTAAACGTTTTCTTTCTTACCGGCCACTTTGGCTACTTTTAAACTTGGCAGACACTTACACCAACTGCTAACAATGTGTGCCGAACTTTTACGTCATGATGACGTCATCACATGTCACGTGACGTCATCTTAAAGGGGCATTTTTTCGAAGCCATATATCTACAAAAGTACAAGTCCGATTAAGTTGAAACGTAATATCTAGGTATGCCACCGGGTGTTATAGATGAACATTGACATGATGTTATGATGACGTCATCACATGTCACGTGACGTCATCTTAAAGGGGCATTTTTCGAAGCCATATATCTACAAAAGTACAAGTCCGATTAAGTTGGAACGTAATATCTAGGTATGCCACCGGGTGTTATAGATAAACATGGACATAACGTTATGATCAAGTCATAACATGTCACGTGGTGTCATCTTAAAGGGGCACTTGCTAGATTATTGCCCATAGCATTTTTAAACGTTTACTTTCTTACCGGCCACTTTGGCTACTTTTAAACTTGGTAGACACTTACCCCAACTGCTCACAATGTGTGCCAAACTTTTACGTCATGATGATGTCATCACATGTCACGTGACGTCATATTAAATGGGCATTTTTTCAAAGCTATATATCTAAAAAAGTACAAGTCCGATTAAGTTGAAAAGTAATATCCAGGTAGCCTAGTAGGTTTATAGATGAAAATTGACATTACGTTATGATGACATCATCACATGTTACGTGACGTCATCTTAAAGGGGCAGTTTTTGAATCCATATATATTAAGAAGTACATGTCTGATTAAGTTGAAAAGTAATATCTAGGTTGCCCAATAGGTTTATAGATGAAAATTTACATGACATTATTATGATGTCATCACATGTTACATGACGTCATCTTAAAGGTGCAGTTTTTGAAGCCATATATAAACAAAAGTACAAGTCCGATTAAGTTCAAAAGTAATATCTAGGTAGCCCAGTAGGTATTTTAAATTAAAAAAATTATGATGTCATGATTACGTCATCACTTGTTTCGTGTCATTATCTTAAAGAGGCATTTTTCGAAGCCATATATCTACAAAAGTACAGCTCCGATTTATTTGAAATGTAATATATAGTCGGGTAGGCAAGCAGGTTTATAGATGAAAATTGACATGACGTTATGATGACGTCATCACATGTCACGTGACGTTATCTTAAAGGGGCAGTTTTTGAAGCCATACATTGTATATCTACAAAAGTACAAGTTTGATTATTTTAAATGTAATATCTAGGTAGGTCAGCAAGTTTACAGATGAAAATTTACATTACGTTATTTTTACGTCATCACAAGTGACTATTACAAACAACTTTAATCATTTTCAAAGTCTAACAAAGAAAACTGGCAGGAGCGCGATTGTTTGACGAACTTTAATTATTGTATTCACATTTCACATCCAAACTAAAAAAAATAAAAAGCGAAACAGCCCTGTGTTTGTCCACAAACACCGTCCGTCTAGTTTTTTTTTTTTTTTCTTTTTCAGACTTTTGCCCATAGCGTTTGTACACGATTTCTTTCTACCAGGGACTTTGGCTACTTTTATGCAGCCGATTGCCTTTAAACTTAACAGACACTTAGACCAACTGCTCAGAATGTATGCCGAACTTTTACGTCATGATGACGTCATCACGTGATTTTTTATGAATTTTTGAATTTTGAAAATCGTAACATTCATTAAATTATATCTAGCGAACAAAACAAGATATTTTCAAAATTCTTTTTCTTATAGCTTTGGTATGTCTCAAAGATATGCCTTAAAAAGCGAAAATTGTGTGACGTCATGATGACGTCATCAAAAATGCTTTTTTTTTTTAACGCATGTAAGGGTCAATCTGATTACAAAAATGTATATATTGAATTTTGCTGTACCCAATTCCAAAATTTCATGATCGTGGCTCACTCAAGTAAGAAATGACAGCCATTTCAAAATTTAGACCAAATTCAATATAACACAAAGGAATTCTGGGACGGGCTGATAACCATGGCTATTATGAGCTTGCTGTTTATAAAAGGGGTTGATTTCTAGTCTTTTTTCAAGTCGCTGAATTTTTGAAGTTTTAAAATCGTAACATTCTTTTCAATATATCTAGCGAACAAAACAAGATATTTTCAAAATTATTTTTGTTACAGCTTTGGTATGTCTCAAAGATATGCCCTGAATGGCGAAAATTGTGTGACGTCATGATGACGTCATCAACAATATTTTTTTTTTAAAACGCATGTAAGGGTCAATCTGATTACAAAAATGATAACATTGAATTTTCCTGTACCTAATTCCAAAATTTCGTGATCGTGGCTCACTCAAGTAAGAAATAGGAGCCATTTCAAAATTTAGACCAAATTCAATATAACACAAAGGAATTCTGGGAAGGACTGATAACCATGGCTTAAATGTGCATGCTGTTTATAAAAAGGGTTGATTTGTAGTCTTTTTTCAAGTCGCTGAATTCTTGAAGTTTGATAATCGTAACATTCTTTTCACTATATCTAGCGAACAAAACAAGATATTTTCAAAATTCTTTTTGTTATAGCTTTGGTATGTTTCAAAGATATGCCCTAAAAGGCGAAAATTGTGTGACGTCATGATGACGTTATAAAAAAATTCTTTTTTCAAGTCGATAGAATATTGCCCATAGCATTTGTAAACGTTTACTTTCTTACCGGCCACATTGGCTACTTTTAAACTTGGCAGACACTTACCCCAACTGCTCACAATGTGTGCCGAACTTTTACGTCCTGATGACGTCATCACATGTCACGTGACGTCATCTTAAAGGGGCATTTTTCGAAGCCATATATCTACAAAAGTACAAGTCCGATTCAGTTGGAACGTAAGGTATGCCACCTGGTGTTATAGATGAAAATTGACATGACGTTATGATCAAGTCATAACATGTCACGTGGTGTCATCTTAAAGGGGCACTCGCTAGATTATTGCCTATAGCATTTGTACACGTTTTCTTTCTTACCGGCACTTTGGGTACTTTTAAACTTGGCAGACACTTAGACTAACTGCTCACAATGTGTGCCGAACTTTTACCTCTTGATGACGTCATGACATGCCACGTGACGTCATCTTAAAGGGGCAGTTTTTGAAGCCATATATCTACAAAAGTACAAATTCGATTAAGTTGAAAAGTAATATCTAGGTAGCCCAGTAGGTTTATAGCTGAAAATTGACATGACATTATCATAATTGATGTCATCACATGTCACGTGACGTCATCTTAAAGGGGCAGTTTTTGAAGCCATATGTCTACAAAAGCACAAGTCCGATTAAGTTCAAAAGTAATATCTAGGTAGCCCAGTAGGTTTATAGATAAAAATTGAATTGACGTTATGATGACGTCATCACATGTCACGTGACGTCATCTTAAAGGGGCAGTTTTTGAAGCCATATATAAACAAAATTACAAGTTCGATTAAGTTGAAAAGTAATATCTAGGTAGCCCAGTAGGTTTATAGCTGAAAATTGACATGACATTATCATGATGTCATCACATGTCACGTGACGTCATCTTAAAGGGGCAGTTTTTGAAGCCATATCTACAAAAGTACAAGCTCGATTAAGTTGAAATGTAATATCTAAGTAGGCCAGCAGGTTTATAGATGAAAATTGACATGACGTTATGATGACTTCATCACATGTCACCTGACGTCATCTTAAAGGGGCAGTTTTTGAAGCCACATATAAACAAAAGTACAAGTTCGATTAAGTTGAAATGTAATATCCAGGCAGATCTGCAGGTTCATAGATGAAAATTGACATGACATTATGATGACTTCATCACATGTCACGTGACGTCATCTTAAAGGGGCAGTTTTTGAAGCCATCTATCTACAAAAGTACAAGTTCGATTAAGTTGAAACGTGGTATCTAACATGAATTTTAAACAATTTTTGATAATTCTTGTAATATATTTTTAGGTCATACACACTTAAATATAAATGTGAAAAATGTGTGACGTCTGATGACGTAATCATGGTCATCAACTCCTTGTATGCTCACATTTCCAAAACGATTATGAATAAGCCTACGTGATTGCATGACCTGTCGTAGACGACCATGAATGTAAAACGAGATTTTTTGATCCACCATTGAAATCTCAAAAATTAAGAATCAAACTACCAAAAACCCCCCAAACGAAACAGCCCTGTGTTTGTCCACAAACACCAAAGCTCTAGTTTTTTTTTTCTTTTTCAGACTTTTGCCCATAGCATTTGTACACGTTTTCTTTCTGCCAGGCACTTTGGCTACTTTTATGCAGCCGATTGCTTTTAAACTTAACAGACACTTAGACCAACTGCTCAGGATGCATGCCGATCTTTTACGTCATGGTGACGTCATCACGTGATTTTTTATGAATTTTTGAATTTTGAAAATCGTAACATTCATTAAATTATATCTAGCGAACAAAACAAGATATTTTAAAAATTCTTTTTGTTATAGCTTTGGTATGTCTCAAAGATATGCCCTAAAAAGCGAAAATTGTGTGACGTCATGATGACGTCATCAAAAATATGTTTTTTTTTTAACGCATGTAAGGGTCAATCCGATTACAAAAATGTATATATTGAATTTTCCTGTACCCAATTCCAAAATTTCATGATCGTGGCTCACTCAAGTAAGAAATGACAGCCATTTCAAAATTTAGACCAAATTCAATATAACACAAAGGAATTCTGGGACGGGCTGATAACCATGGCTATTATGAGCTTGCTGTTTATAAAAGGGGTTGATTTCTAGTCTTTTTTCAAGTCGCTGAATTTTTGAAGTTTTAAAATCGTAACATTCTTTTCAATATATCTAGCGAACAAAACAAGATATTTTCAAAATTATTTTTGTTACAGCTTTGGTATGTCTCAAAGATATGCCCTAAATGGCGAAAATTGTGTGACGTCATGATGACGTCATCAACAATATTTTTTTTTTTAAACGCATGTAAGGGTCAATCTGATTACAAAAATGTATACATTGAATTTTCCTGTACCTAATTCCAAAATTTCGTGATCGTGGCTCACTCAAGTAAGAAATAGGAGCCATTTCAAAATTTTGACCAAATTCAATATAACACAAAGGAATTCTGGGAAGGGCTGATAACCATGGGTATTTTGTGCTTGCTGTTTATAAAAGGGGTTGATTTCTAGTCTTTTTTCAAGTCGCTAAATTTTTGAAGTTTTAGAATCGTAACATTCTTTTCAATATATCTAGCGAACAAAACAAGACATTTTCAAAATTCTTTTTGTTATAGCTTTGGTATGTCTCAAAGATATGCCCTAAAAAGCGAAAATTGTGTGACGTCATGATGACGTCATAAATAAATTATTTTTTCAAGTTGCTAGAATATTGCCCATAGCATTTGTAAACGTTTTCTTTCTTACCGGCCACTTTGGCTACTTTTAAACTTGGCAGATACTTACACCAACTGCTCACAATGTCTGCCGAACTTTTACGTCATGATGACGTCATCACATGTCACGTGACGTCATCTTAAAAGGGCATTTTTTCGAAGCCATATATCTACAAAAGTACAAGTCCGATTAAGTTGAAACGTAATATCTAGGTATGCCACCGGGTGTTATAGATGAACATTGACATGATGTTATGATGACGTCATCACATGTCACGTGACGTCATCTTAAAGGGGCAGTTTTTGAAGCCATATATAAACAAAAGTACAAGTTCGATTAAGTTGAAATGTAATATCCAGGTAGGTCTGCAGGTTTATGGACGAAAATTGACATGACATTATGATGATGATGTCATCACACGTCACGTGACGTCATCTTAAAGGGGCAGTGTTTGAAGCCATAAACAAAAGTACAAGTCCGATTAAGTTGAAAAGTAATATCTAGGTAGCCCAATAGGTTTATAGATGAAAATTGACATGACATTATTATGATGTCATCACATGTCACATGACGTCATCTTAAAGGTGCAGTTTTTGAAGCCATATATAAACAAAAGTACAAGTCCGATTAAGTTCAAAAGTAATATCTAGGTAGCCCAGTAGGTATTTTAAATAAAACAATTGATGATGTCATGATTACGTCATCACTTGTTTCGTGTCATTATCTTAAAGGGGCATTTTTCGAAGCCATAAATCTACAAAAGTACAGGTCCGATTTATTTGAAATGTAATATATAGTCGGGTAGGCAAGCAGGTTTATAGATGAAAATTGACGTGACGTTATGATGACGTCATCACATGTCACGTGACGTTATCTTAAAGGGGCAGTTTTTAAAGCCATAAATTGTATATCTACAAAAGTACAAGTTCGATTATTTTAAATGTAATATCTAGGTAGGTCAGCAAGTTTACAGATGTAAATTTACATTACGTTATGATGACGTCATCACAAGTGACTATTACAAACAACTTAAATTATTTTCAAAGTCTAACAAAGAAAACTGGCAGGAGCGCGATTGTTTGACGAAGTTTAATTATTGTATTCACATTTCACATCCAAATAAAAAAAAAAAAAAAACGAAACAGCCCTGTGTTTGTCCACAAACACCGTCCGTCTAGTTTTTTTTTGCTTCTTTTTCAGACTTTTTGCCCATAGCATTTGTACACGTTTTCTTTCTACCAGGCACTTTTGCTACTTTGATGCAGCCGATTGCCTTTAAACTTAACAGACACTTCGACCAACTGCTCAGGATGCATGCCGAACTTTTACGTCATGATGACGTCATCACGTGATTTTTTATGAATTTTTGAATTTTGAAAATCGTAACATTCATTAAATTATATCTAGCGAACAAAACAAGATATTTTCAAAATTCTTTTTCTTATAGCTTTGGTATGTCTCAAAGATATGCCCTAAATTGCGAAAATTGTGTGACGTCATGATGACGTCATCAAAAATGTGTTTTTTTGTTAACGCATGTAAGGGTCAATCCGATTACAAAAATGTATATATTGAATTTTCCTGTACCCAATTCCAAAATTTCATGATCGTGGCTCACTCAAGTAAGAAATAACAGCCATTTCAAAATTTAGACCAAATTCAATATAACACAAAGGAATTCTGGGACGGGCAGATAACCATGGCTATTATGTGCTTGCTGTTTATAAAAGGGGTTGATTTCTAGTCTTTTTTCAAGTCGCTGAATTTTTGAAGTATGAAAATCGTAACATTCTTTTCAATATATCTAGCGAACAAACCAAGAAATTTTCAAAATTATTTTTGTTACAGCTTTGGTATGTCTCAAAGATATGCCCTAAAAAGCGAAAATTGTGTGACGTCATGATGACGTCATCAACAAATCTTTTTTTTTAAACGCATGTAAGGGTCAATCCGATTAGAAAAATGTATATATTGAATTTTCCTGTACCTAATTCCAAAATTTCATGATCGTGGCTCACTCAAGTATGAAATAGGAGCCATTTCAAAATTTAGACCAAATTCAATATAACACAAAGGAATTCTGGGAAGGGCTGATAACCATGGGTATTATGTGCTTGCTGTTTATAAAAGGGGTTGATTTCTAGTCTTTTTTCAAGTCGCTAAATTTTTGAAGTTTTAGAATCGTAACATTCTTTTCAATATATCTAGCGAACAAAACAAGATATTTTCAAAATTCTTTTTGTTATAGCTTTGGTATGTCTCAAAGATATGCCATAAAAAGCGCAAATTGTGTGACGTCATGATGACGTCATAAAAAACATTCTTTTTTCAAGTCGCTAGAATATTGCACATAGCATTTGTAAACGTTTTCTTTCTTACCGGCACTTTGGCTACTTTTAAACTTGGCAGACACTTACACCAACTGCTCACAATGTGTGCCGAACTTTTACGTCATGATGACGTCATCACATGTCACGTGACGTCATCTTAAAGGGGCATTTTTTTGAAGCCATATATCTACAAAAGTACAAGTCCGATTAAGTTGAAACGTAATATCTAGGTATGCCACCGGGTGTTATAGATGAACATTGACATGATGTTATGATGACGTCATCACATGTCACGTGACGTCATCTTAAAGGGGCAGTTTTTGAAGCCATAAACAAAAGTACAAGTCCGATTAAGTTGAAAAGAAATATCTATGTAGCCCAATAGGTTTATAGATGAAAATTGACATGACATTATTATGATGTCATCACATGTCACATGACGTCATCTTAAAGGTGCAGTTTTTGAAGCCATATATAAACAAAAGTACAAGTCCGATTAAGTTCAAAAGTAATATCTAGGTAGCCCAGTAGGTATTTTAAATAAAAAAAATGATGATGTCATGATTACGTCATCACTTGTTTCGTGTCATTATCTTAAAGGGGCATTTTTCGAAGCCATAAATCTACAAAAGTACAGGTCCGATTTATTTGAAATGTAATATATAGTCGGGTAGGCAAGCAGGTTCATAGATAAAAATTGACGTGACGTTATGATGACGTCATCACATGTCACGTGACGTTATCTTAAAGGGGCAGTTTTTAAAGCCATACATTGTATATCTACAAAAGTACAAGTTCGATTATTTTAAATGTAATATCTAGGTAGGTCAGCAAGTTTACAGATGTAAATTTACATTACGTTATGATGACGTCATCACAAGTGACTATTACAAACAACCTAAATTATTTTCAAAGTCTAACAAAGAAAACTGGCAGGAGCGCGATTTTTTGACGAAGTTTAATTATTGTATTCCCATTTCACATCCAAACTAAAAAAAACAAAAAACGAAACAGCCCTGTGTTTGTCCACAAACACCGTCCGTCTAGTTATTATTATTATTATTATTTTTTTTTGCTACGTTCGCCATGTTAAATACATTATAGGTCTATACTCCTTTTTCTTTTTTTTCCGGACATGTTCGGCAATGTTCGAAAACATTCGGAAATTTTTGGTTCCCTTTTTTTTGTTTTGTTTTTTTCTTTTTTCTCCAACAATCAAGATCCACTTTTTGTTACGGTCGCCATTTTAAGTACTTTTTAGGTCTTTACTTTTTTTTTTTTTTCTTTTTTTGGGTCAATTTTTGGTCAATTTTAAATGATGCGCCGCACTCTGATACGTCGAATTCAAATACGTTCCTCGAATCTCATTGGTCCATTTCAAATACATTCCTCGAATCTCATTGGTCCATTTCAAATACATTCCTCGAATCTCATTGGTCCATTTCAAATACATTCCTCGAATCTCATTGGTCCATTTCAAATATGTTCCTCGAATCTCATTGATCCATTTTAAATGATGCTTTGTACTCTGATAGGTCGAATTCAAATACGTTCCTCGAATCTCATTGGTCCATTTCAAATACATTCCTCGAATCTCATTGGTCCATTTCAAATATGTTCCTCGAATCTCATTGATCCATTTTAAATGATGCGTTGTACTCTGATAGGTCGAATTCAAATACGTTCCTCGAATCTCATTGGTCCATTTCAAATACATTCCTCGAATCTCATTGGTCAATTTCAAATACATTCCTCGAATCTCATTGGTCCATTTCAAATACATTCCTCGAATCTCATTGAACCATTTTAAATGATGCGTTGTACTCTGATAGGTCGAATTCAAATACGTTCCTCGAATCTCATTGGTCAATTTTAAATGATGCGTTGTACTCTGATAGGTCGAATTCAAATACGTTCCTCGAATCTCATTGGTCAATTTTAAATGATGCGCTGCACTCTGATAGGTCGAATTCAAATACGTTCCTCGAATCTGATTGGTCCATTTCAAATACGTTCCTCGATTCTGATTGGTCCATTTTAAATGATGCGCCGCACTCTGATAGGTCGAATTCAAATACGTTCCTCGAATCTCATTGGTCCATTTCAAATACGTTCCTCGATTCTGATTGGTCCATTTTAAATGATGCGCCGCACTCTGATAGGTCGAATTCAAATACGTTCCTCGAATCTCATTGGTCCATTTCAAATACATTCCTCGAATCTCATTGGTCCATTTCAAATACATTCCTCGAATCTCATTGGTCCATTTCAAATACATTCCTCGAATCTCATTGAACCATTTTAAATGATGCGTTGTACTCTGATAGGTCGAATTCAAATACGTTCCTCGAATCTCATTGGTCAATTTTAAATGATGCGTTGTACTCTGATAGGTCGAATTCAAATACGTTCCTCGAATCTCATTGGTCAATTTTAAATGATGCGCTGCACTCTGATAGGTCGAATTCAAATACGTTCCTCGAATCTCATTGGTCCATTTCAAATACGTTTCTCGATTCTGATTGGTCCATTTTAAATGATGCGCCGCACTCTGATAGGTCGAATTCAAATACGTTCCTCGAATCTCATTGGTCCATTTCAAATACGTTCCTCGATTCTGATTGGTCCATTTTTAATGATGCGCCGCACTCTGATTTGTTGATGGTCCTCCATTGTTTCCACTCATGCATATTCACCCATTGTTCTGTCCAATCGAGACTTTAAGGTTCCCCCTTGTTATGCTAATGAGTATATTGTTATGCTAATGAGTCTATTGTATTTGTGCATTATGCATAACACCCCCTTGTTCTCTCTACTCGAGACTACTCTTACTACTTATATCAAATCAGCCAAACAAGTTTCCAATCAAGCAGAGTGAATAGGGTATTATCGTAATCCCATTTTTTGCTGAACATATTCATGTTGTATTTCGATTAATAGTAATGAAAATCAATCATAATTTTCCACACCATTAGAGGATCGGAGGACGAAGAACGTGAATAAAGAAAATAAATAGTGGCTTGGAGGTTAATTATGAAATAATTAGCAAGACGGACCATCTCCTTTGCTCGACCTCTGCCGTGTGGAAGCAGGGACCAGTAGAGGTCGAAATCTTGTGTAAGGTCAGGGAAGAGCCGGTTGAGTAGACATATTATAGCAGGACATTTTATAAACAAGTGAATTGTTGTCCCTTTATCGCCACACCAGGTACATAAAGATGAAAATTCGGGGTTGATATGATGAAGGACGGCCAAGCTCGGCAGAATATTATGAAGTAACCGAAACTGAATGTTCCCCGTTTTTTGGAAGACGGCTGACAATACAGTTCCTTCCATGGAATGCTTTTGGTTGGAGGAATGATTTCCTGTTCATGCCAGTAGGTTTTAACAGGATCCTTCAAATTGTTCAGTTCAGCATTCATGGTTTTGTAGATAAGTTTAGAAGGGGCGTTGGTTATGTCAGTGTCCGGAGGTATGACGACTTGAAGACAGTGGTAGTTCGGAAAAGTCCATGATGTCTTGTAGGTGACGAATAGGATAGCCAGACGCAGTCTGGATGACGCTCTGCGAAGAAAGTTGTCTGCAGTGAAGTCGTTCGCAGCTTTCTATTTCCCGGACTCCTTGTCCATCAGGTCTTCCACCGTTCATATTCCACACGAAAGAAGCCGAGGCGATAGGAGCTGGTCATTCTCAGTGATATTATCAAAGAAAATAGAATTCAAAGGTAAATTCATTACAAAGTTAATAGAATCAGGTGGTACAACAATTTGAGCTCTCATTGTTTTCCATGCACGTACTATATCACTGTAATAGACAGGAAGATGGGTCAGAAAAATGACCTCGGGTTTTAGAAGGAAGAATTTAAGATCAAAATGGAGTTTACGATATTGTCGTAGAAAGTAACTCGTGAATTTAAAAACAGGATGAGCGGATTTATTGAAAAATTTGTGTATGATATTGTAACGAAAGGTAAGTGTATACGTGCATGGAGGCAGGTCAGACCTAATCCTCCCTTGTTAGGAGTTTGGTACAAGATTTCTTCTTTCAGCCAATGTCGGCCATCAGACCATATAGAATTGATGAGCTTCCTCTGGAGTTCACTTAGGATATCCTGATGAGGGAAAAGGACAGCAAGTACATGAAGAAGTTTCGAGGTGGCTAATTGGTTAGCTATTAAAACTTTACCTCTAAAGGAAAGAAACTTCGACAGACCTTTCCAGCTAATGAGAACATTTTCAAGTTTTTTCCGACAGATTTGCCAATTTTGTTGAATGTAACTGTTAGAGTTTTCTAAGTGATCTCCGAGAAAGTTAAGACCTTGATTATTCCATTGAAAGTTTAAGGGTTTATCCGTCTTATCAAGCCACGAACCGACCCAAAGTCCTTGAGATTTCTGTTCATTTAAACAAGCAGCAGAAGACTTGCTGAATAAACTATACACATTTTTAACAATATCAAAACCATTATCATTAGTTATAAAAATAGAAACATCATCTGCATAAGCAGAGGTAACAAGATAAGTGTCAATCTCTGGAATACAGAGACCATACTTATTGATTTTACTTCTAAGAGTATGCAAGAAAGGTTCCATAGCTAAGGAGTAAAGTAAACCAGAAAGGGGACATCCTTGTCTGATCCCTTTTTCAAATGGGAAGGGGGCAGTTAAGGAGCCACAAACTTTGATTAAGCTTTGAGTGTCAGTATACAATAATTTATCATAAGAAATAAACCGGTCACCAAAACCCATGGTTTTCATAACTTTAAATAGATATTGGTGATCGACATTATCAAATGCTCTTTTCTGATCTAGATTTAGCAGCGCCAAGGGAATATTTGCAGAGTTAGCATACATAAGAGTATCTTTAATCAAATTGATATTATCATAAATGAAGCGACCAGGAACGGTGTAGCTCTGGTCAGGATGTATAATTGTGGTAATAAATGTTGTTAGTCTATTAGCCATAATTTTTGCAAAGATCTTGTAGTCCGTATTCAATAGAGAAACAGGACGCCAATTAGAAATTTCTAATAAGTCACCTTTCTTGGGAAGAAGGGTAATGACTCCTCTTCGACAAGAAACAGGTAAATGAAGGGTGTCAATGGAATGATTCAAAATCAACATTAAATCATCCTTTATAGTTTGCCAAAAAGTCTGATAAAATTCAGATGTGAGGCCATCAAGACCAGGTGATTTATTGCTATTTAGTTGTTTGACAGCATTATCCATTTCTTCTGGGGTTATGGATTTATCGCAATCTTCAGCATCATCTGAAGTCAAAGTGGGTAGATTTTCAACCAGTAAGTTAAAGGCGTCATCGTCAGTTTCAACCTGACTGTAAAGATCTTTGTAAAAATTACGAATATGAGATTTGATTTCATTACAGTTATCAGAAACTTTACCAGATTGTAAACGAATACTAGAGATAGTTTTCGAGGCAGAGCGGGATTTTTCAAAGTTGAAGAAGAATTTAGAGCAAGTATCAATTTCAGATGTATATGTAAACCGAGCTCTAAAGGGCGCCTTTGGCTTCTTGTTTAAAAAATTCATTGAGTGAATCTCTCTGTTCCTTCAACATTTTGAGAGAATCTTGAGAGATGTCAGGCATAGATTGCAGTTCATCAATGTTTTTTTGCAAAATAAGAATTTGTTCCCGCCTTTCTCGAGCAACTTTAGCTCCATACATTTGAGTTAAAGATTTTATGTGGGATTTTCCAATATCCCACCAAGTACAAACATTAGTAAAAGTATTTTTCTGAAGTTGCCAGTTTGACCAAAATTGTTAATTATTTCTTTGTACGTTTCATCTTCAAGCAAGGAATTGTTGAAGAGCCAATAGGCACTTCTCTTTTGTTTACTATTAGGGATATTTATTTTGAGCACGACAGCACTATGATCGGAGAGAGAACAAGTATGGCGCTCTTTCTGTCTGATTTCGTGTTGGTTACTATGGGTGCACCACACTAAATAGGCCAAAAATGGCTGCGCCAAACTGATTACCATAAATTGTAAACCCACAACTTGTTTTGAATAATAAATGATGGGGGGGTCATGCAATTGATAGATTGTGTAATTATGATCAGCTTTCATAACCTGGGGGTTCTGTGCTTCAACTTTTGTGAAGACTTGATAAATTGTGGCTTTTAAAATTGGTCCTATTTGGCTTGGCAAGTGGAGGGATGCTGTATGAAAAATGGCAGCTAGCTGATTTGGGAAAAACCACGTTTTTAGGGGTGGTACTCTTTGGGGACAATTAGCAAAAATTCCATACGGCTACCCTGCCAACAATTGACAAAAAATTAAGATTCAAACTATAATTTTCAGTAGTGTCAACAAAACTGAGGGACTCCTGAATAAGAATTTTTCACTGAAGTTTGCGGATTTTACACTATTAGTAACGTCCCTTTTGCATAAGATAACGAATTTCCTATATTTTCAAATGATTAAATTCACTCATTGCAGTATGCCTAAAATGATTCAGAATTATCATCCTCTGGACAGTGGCCGTTCAAGAAATGATGGGATAACTATATAGTTGCTATGTATACGCATAAAATATTATTAGGAAAACAACTTTACACCCCACAACCGTATTTCATGTCAAAATTGCAAAATTATGCATCCAAGGAAAAAGATCAGATGACTTCATGAACGTGTACAGGTATGCCAATAATAGAACAAAGAATTGTCCTGTTGGTTATTGCGTTGGTTAGTCATAACCTAAAACAAACTTGAACTTAAAAATGTTTGGATGTCCAAACAAATTATTTGACGGGGTAAAGACCAAATTAAAAGTGTCACACAACTTCAAGAACAATTTGTTTGCATGAAAAACACAGTCATTTTGACAAATACTTTAATTTTAGCACATTATGTCAATAATCGACGAAAGTACAATATAGTGACGTCACTTCAACAGTAAATCAGCTTATGGTTGCTTAAATGGCACTGATTACATCACTTTTCAATTCATTGACCCTCAAAATGTCAAATTAATGACTTGGAATCTCATCACAAGTCTTCACAGCCTTATTTTCTACATTTACTAGCTATAGTAGATTATGACGTCATTATGACGTCATAAAGTACCCTTCCTATCCTCCGATTGTTTTGCAGCTTATACCCTCTTTTTGATCATAACACATTGGCAAAGCTTTGGTGAAAAAATTGTGCTTTTGTCCACCGTGTAACAATACCTGACATTTTTGTTATTAGGGTACCTCACTATAATGTGAACTAATTCCTCTGTGTTCAAAAAGAATAATGTTTGCGGTATAAAATTCTGACCGTACGCCGTAAAAGCGTATGGAGTAGGAGACCGTATTTTGAAAAGCGGGATTAGGGGAGGCGTTTCATGACGTTGAAGGCCCCACTGCATTTGGGACGACAAATTGAATTTGGCACGGCACCGACATTTGGCACGGCAGGACTTAAGTCTTAATCCTTTTAGTCATTTCCTGTCGCAGACGGAATTAAGTTTGACGTTTAGTACCTTTGCCGGGCTACCATACGTCACTTTGGCGATAACATGCGATGTGTGAATACATGTAATTCCTGCTTCCTAAACCTGTCGTCATTATGATCCCCGGAAAAAGAACTCTTCGTCAAGGATGATTAAATGTCGAAGTGTAATAATGTGTCACGGGTTTCCCCTTATATTATGGGTTCTCGATGTAATTATATACCGGATCACGGGCGACAAAATTAAATGTATAGATAGTTACGAACTGCAGGCCGATAATACAGTCAATTCAATTTAATACATCGAAACCTCAAACGCAATAGACAACACATTGAACTTTAAATTAACAACACTGATTATTATACAACATGGACAAAATGGAAAACAATTCAAACCAACGCGATCCGTGAGAAAACTCAGCAACTATACAGTGTGAGTAAAAAGTGTGGCCAAAGTTTTATTCTGTAGCAATATAGATAAGATATTTTCATATGTACTTTTAGAGTAACTCTTCCTGCTTCTTTTGGTGACATTTTTACTGGATTCGTTTTCATGCATGACTGCACAGAAGACAATTAAGGGGGTCGGGTGAAATCCGAGTTGCTCCAACTGGTATGGGCTGGATAAGAAAGAGACAATGTAAAAGAACACAACCACTGTCTCGGGTTTTCACCACTTCTCCAGCAAATCTGGACCTCCGGGAAAGGATAACTCGTGAAATTGACATTCTCAGACAAGACAGGGAGATGATTCGCCGTGCTGTTGCAGGAATGATGCGCCGAGCCTAGCTGTGCATTGAACGAGATGGTGGCCATGTTGAGGACTAAGACACCGTGGAATTTTAAATAATTGCCTTTTTAATTTAATTTAAATGTTTCAAACAAACACGAAGTTTAAAAGCTAATGAAATTCTTGTTTGTATACCTTGTGCATAATATGAAACAACCGATTTATGACCAGATTATGTCAGTGCTGCCACTGAACTTACAAGGCCAATCCTACAAGTGGTCACAGCTAAGTTAAAGGGGCAGTGCTGAAGTTGCCACATAGAAATGTGAATGGATTGGGTATAAAATTAAAGGTGAAATCGAATTAGGCTTGGAACAGCGTTTGCCCTGAAATTGCTATAGTCGGAAAGATCTTTTAAAATAGAAAATATATTAAAGTACACTATCATCTCTTGAAAATGTGCCGTTTACCTTAAACTAATTGACGGAAATAATTTCGGGGGCGCCAGTTTTGTTGAAAAACTCGGACCGTTGGAAATTCCTAGTGGTGTCCTGGTAAATAATATCGCTATGGAATGTTCGAATGTCGATGCTTGTTTTTGTTTCTCTTTTCTCCGTAAATATTCAACATTATGGTAGAATGTTTTACACTTGCAAATAGGTTAGAGTAGATGACTAACCAAATATTTATATTGCGGTATCTCAGGGCAGTGTGTGCCTTTAATGCATTAAACACGCGTGCCGTGTCCGAAAACGGTGCGGTCGGCATGCACCAAATTTAGGGTGCGTTCGAGTAGCTTACTCGGATCGACTCGGGTGAAGCAGACGGGTCAGCCACGAGGGCTGGGCTAATAGAACACTCATACGCCCTCTCCTGTTGAAGTCACCTTGCACTTGAGGCGGCCATGGAGGAATAAGAGTCGGCGATTGTGTAGTTACGACCCCTCTTTATATTTGATCTATTTCGAAAATGAATTTATCAACCTAAAGTATATTCCTCTCAATTCTAATGACATCATTTTTTTGTAATTCTAAACAGTTTCCTGCGGGAGAAAATGCAATTTTCTTACGTGTTTTGCGGTTGGTGTCTTGCGAATTAGTGCGGTCTTCGTAATCTTTATTTTCGTGTTGCGTTTTGCCATCTTCGTTGTCTTTTTACCCAAAAATTTCCCAATTATTTTTTTAAAACTCTGCACTCTATCTACGACATACCTGTTGGTTTTTAATGTCGCAATCTATAGTTTGCTAAGTCCAATAACTTAAAAGTGGATTTTGTTCTCTTATAGGAACAGTCCTTAACTACACAATCGCCCTTGAGGTCAGCCAATTTTTAATTCCCCGCTCCAGCAGAATCTGTGGGCAATCTGACTTAACTATACGCATGCGTGTGACGTAATTCCACCAGTGACTCTGCTCCGCGAGCAGGGTCTGTGGTGGCTGACCCGAGTGAGCCCCGGGTGAGCTACTCGAACCCACCCGGATGTGTCACCATACCAAAGTCCATATATCCAAAGGTAAATTTTCATTGTGTGGGCTGGATCGGTCAACGGCAACATACGTTATTATTGTATTACAAAGTTTGGCATCATTTAGCTTACGATTACACAGGGACACGAGTTGTGTGGTATGGAACAACTGAAAACTTTTGGTAGTTTACACGGCGGTCATAAACCTATCAGTAGTTCCCTCAAATGTTATTTCTGCTCAACAGTCTATCCATAATTGTCAACTGTTGAATTATATTGAACATCTGATACAAACCCAGCAAAATTACAAGTACATGTATACCAATATTCGCTGTAGTGTACCGACATAATGGCGACGTCCTTACAAAGGTCATCCAGGCACCGAATGGATGAAGATTCTAACCGCGCCGAGGGCGGCTGGGGTATCCTGGTCGTTTTTGGCGCTCATGTAAACTTTGCAATTCTGGAAACCTGCCTTCGTTCTGCGGACGTCTTCTACCTGAGCTGGAGGGAACAATTCGGGGCTAGTGCCAAGGATACTGCCACTGTTCAGAGCATCTTGACATCTGCATCGTGCTTCTGTGGTAAGACAATAGAGGAATTTCACATTGAAAGCCAGGATGTTAATGCTAAACACAAACAGTGTTGTTCAACAAATTAATTCATGCATGGATGAATCGCGCCATCAATGGCAGCGCAGCGCACGTTTAGCATAGTCAGCAGCGCAGATGAGAGACTCTTTTACAAACCCGGAAGTGCGCTGTTTTTCCCGGTGTTTTTCTTCTAACAGCTTTATATGCAGGCTCGATCATTTACCACACTGTAAACAATTTCGTTCAAATTACCGCAGTTTGACAGTTAAATTGTAGAGTAGGAGACCGAAAAGCGGATAGGGGAGGCGTTTCATGACGTTGTTGAATGCGTCATTACATTTGGGACATTATAAATATGGGTTTCCCGGTCAATTTCAGAGAAACTAAAAATTAAAAAAGTACCCTGTATTTTAATTGTACTTTTTCGGTACTAAACGGTAATCCTCTTTTCACAGAGGCTTCTATATATATAATATGTATTCAGTAGCGTATCCAGCTTTTTGTGCCAGGGAGGGCAAACAACGTCTGAATCGTCTTAAAATCGTCTTAAAAATACTATCTCTTTTTGTTTTTTTATAAAGCCTCAAATGCCGCCGGGGGGAAGGTTCCCCCTGCCCCCCCCCCCTACTAACGGCAAAAAAATATGCATGCAGGACACATATGATGCACGGTATGGGGCAGAGGGAAACCCCCCCCCCCCCCCACCCCCTCTTTTGTGTTAGTCATTGTGTTCCGGGAATCTCAGGAATTCTTTTCAGAGGTCTAGGGGGGATGTGTTAGGTAACAATAGTCTGAAGAGTGTATAGGGACAAAAGAGGGGTATAGCGGGACACCCCGCACACTGAAATAGACTGGCTCCAACCTGTAGGCTCCGCTGCGCACCGCAAACCGCGACGGGCAGGCGGGACAGCAACCCAGGCGCCCGTTCCGGCCTTAAGGGGCCGTCCATAAAGTACGTACGCATGAAATGCCAACTTTCTTGACCCCCCTCTCCCCCCCCCCCCCGTACGCATGGCATACGCAGTGGCTTCAACCCCCCACCCCCCCCCCCCCCCTCCCCCTGTACGCATACGCATTCCACATCTCTTTTTGACTTCTCAGACTACCCTATTCTAGCATCATTAAACGTCACAGTACATCTGCTGTAGTATGATTCGCATGTCGCATCCAAAGACTGAAATATATCACAAAATGTTGACAGAAAGAAAAATTGCAAACATTTCTATTAACGGACCTGGAAATGATTGAACAGTGATATATTTTAAACCAAAACAGCAGTCAATGATGACATGAACCAAAAAAGGGAGAAAACAAATCCTGATACACTATTTTTTGCATAGTTTGCTCTTGACGTTTCATGAGTAGTTTTTTCAGTTGAGATAGTGAATAACGCTTTTCACGAAAATGTGTTTGAACAAGAGGCAGATGATTACAAGACATATCTTCTGTTTTTTCTTTTTTTTCTCTAGTAGGCCTATATGAGCAATTTTGGACACCACGCGGTGTACGTTTCCGGTGTACAATGCCGGTTTATAAAGCAGTCTTTGTTGCGGTCTAAAAATAGGCCGGAGTTGGCTGGCGGTGGCGCTGGGAAGATAAATTTACTTTTGGTTGGGGTGAAGGGTATTGTGTTATAACTGGTTTCGATGCACAAAAGCTGGTCCTGGTAGTTATTTATATGAGATAGTACATTGATTTCATGAAAATTCATTAAAAGCTAATTTTCGGTTTGCGTACGGTACGCATTGGCTCGGACCCCCTCCCCCCTGTACGCATGATGTACGCAATGTTACCCCCCCCCCCCCCCCCCCCCCCCTTCGTGCGTACGTACTTTATGGACGGCCCCTAACTGGTACCACGTTTTGCGAAAACCCGCAAGGGGCAAATCATATTGCGGCACCACCGAAGATACAGCGGGTCAGGCCGACCAATCGGGAGGCCCGTGGGAGACAGCAAATCGGACATGTCGGGACACCGCAGTTCGGGAGGTTTCTCGCATCACAGACCAATCGGGAGGTTTGTTGGAAACAGCCAACCAGAAACTGTCGCAGCACGGAGCAAGTTCGATTAAGGACTATAGTTAACCATAGTTCGACTAACTCTGATCGAACGCACGCTAGTCGACGATGGTTGGACTAGTCTAGTCGACGATTCGCGACTAGCCTACCGAGGTTGGTCGCATCGCTGGTTACCAAATAGCCGTTTTAATAGCACAGTGCAGAGAGGACCAGTTATCAGCAAAATGGCGAAAAACGTAAATATTCAGCAGCAGTGAACGATCATGTTTAGTTATTTTGTCTTTCTTTGAACATGTTGAAATAATGCACACGTTACCACTTGTGACATTGTTGATATACTAAGCAAATATCGTCCGTCTCGCTTTCATCTATGAACTCGTCCAAAAACGTAAACAAACTAGCCACCGCCATTTCCTCATGGTCGCGTTGACATGACAATAGTCCGACTGGAGTCGTTCGCACTTCAACTTCAGTGCTCATGCGCTACGTACGGTACGTCACGAACCACATATGGAAACGTTGTCTCATCCGCTCCGTGCGGCCTGCGTACATAGGGAAAATTAGCATTTTTTCATGAAAAAGTGATTTTATAAAAAAGTGCTTTCATTGCTAGTATTGGGCCGCCCGGGAGTCACTAGAACAACTATTCATCAAATCCAAAACCTAGAAATAATACCAGTCAGTTCCTCAGTTTCGTCGGAAAAAACATAGTAAGTCTGCAAGATGTCCTCGTTTTTACGTGGGAGAGTTGGCAAAACAGCGAGTTTCTTCGTACATGACCCGCTTTCGCAAGCCCTCGCTCGTTTCACCGTGACCAGGCTGCTTCGGGCCTAGCGGTTTATGAATATGCTGATTGTTAGCTTTCTTGTGATATAAAACCTATTTGGATTGGTTAAATAATTTCGTCGGAAGAAAGCCTTTTAAAAAGACTGTCCATTAACAGCTAGCGTCTGAAATGACCTTTCGTCTAAAGGTCCCGGATGCACAAGCACGCAAAGCTTCATTTGTGACGTCATAAATTATTACTCGGTGTCTTTCTTCCTCAAATGCTACAATTCTACAATATCTAATATAGTTTTTAATAATTATTAATATGTAAGACTATTTGTCAAGCTATTATTTTTAGTTTTGGGATTAATTTAAAGTGATATTTTACAATTAAAGCTGATTTTCAGTCCTATTTATTGGATCGTACCATTAAAACTCGTAGGGGGTTGGGAACTGTACAGGCCGCGCGCGCCAAATTTCAACTACATCCACGTACGTTAGTGACTTCTGCTTCTGCGTACGCGTTATTCAGTGGTTACATTGGTGTTTTGATCAGAAGAGTAAAGCGTTAAAATACATGGAACTACACAACAATTTGTTACCGTTGTATGCTTACACTATGCCTGTCCCCTCATTGTGCCATTGTATATTTACCCATTCCCACAATGGAACTACCCTGCACTGCAGGTCAGTGGCCCGCGACCTTGTGTACACATCGCTCCACAGAGCGCGCGTGTGGTCAACTTCTTTTATGAGACAAAACCGGGAAAACGTTTCCATATGCCACAAGTTAACCATTGGTCCTTGATCGAACTTGCTCACGGCCGTTCGGGAGACTGCATCACGTGATCTCACGCATCCGCATTCTCTACCCTCCTCTCCCCCATCACCGGGCGGCAAATTTTTTCCCGTAGCTGGGTGTATCAAGTTTCATGAATAATTCAGTGGTTGCATTGATCACTGCACAGCTTACACTAATGCCAAGTAAAATAAATTAAATGTTTCTCGTCCGGACTTTTTCAAAAAAGGAGGAGGCAGGGCTTTACTATTTACTATTGTCCTATTTTTTGCTATTTTTTCAAGATGGCCGCCATGTTTAATATGACCGCCACGGTATATTTAATAGGAGTTTTTTGTGCTATTTGAGTATATATACCATGTATACTGATGCAATATATGACAAACAAATGATTTGTATCATTTTAATCCACTTGCTAAGCAAGTTTCCAAATCAAACAGTAACAAATGTAACACTGGTATTATTTAATTTCTGATTGCACGATCTCAAACTGCCAATCGCAACACATTCTACACTGTAAAAACCAACGGCTAACACTTTTTAACACTTCAACGCTTTAATATTAATACTTTACACGTATAGGTATATAAAAAAGCGTTGCACGCGATTAACACTAAAACATGTTTAAATAGACGTTGGTGTTAATGATTATTAACATTCTAAAGTGTTAATATCTACCTAAATTAACACTTTCAAGCGTTGATAAATCACCCACGCCAACGCCTATTTGTACGCGTTTTAGTGTTAATCGCGTGCAACGCCTCCTATACCTTTACGTGTAAAGAATTAATATTAACGCGTTGAAGTGTTAAAAAGTGTTAGCCGTTGGTTTTTACAGTGTAGTATTAAAACACAACACACTTAATTTGCAAAGTACAGCTTTTCTAGTTCCATGTGTTTGTTTTTCCTTTGATTTCAGTCGTTTTGTATGCTGCTGCCGTACTACACATCAAGAAGCTAAAGCACACCATTGTTTTAGCGACTGTGTAGTCATGCAATATCAGTATATAGGGCCTACATAGCCTAACACGAACCTTAGGGCTTAAAATGAACGACGGCCACGACGGCCAGTGCCGTCGTTGCCTTCTTACTGGCCGAGGTGCCCCACAACAAATCTCCGTTTTCACGGCAAGTTTTGCCTTGCCCCATATTTACCTTGGCCGTCGTGCTCTTTTTGCAAAAACACAGCCACTACAAACCAAACAAACTGAATCTGGCTTCGCGACAGTACACACATCACTACTTTGTACACAAACTGAATCTAGTCCAGTTTCGGAGTGTGCCGATACTTCAAGCAGTGACACCCACCGCAAGAATAAATGTGTATTCGTACATATACACATACCACCAGCAGGAGTAGGTACGGCAGATCTTACGTGCAAAGTGAACTGACTTTCTTTTTACATGTATTTGCACGCGCGGTACACAATACGCATTGATATTCGTGTACGAGGCAAACGAAGATGAACAGTTGTATTGCGAACGTGAAAAGGAGTCTAGACCAATTCTTACGGCAAAATAAACCAAGGAACTTCGTTTCTGTTTCGAATAGTTTCTCGATTTGTTTTCTTTTTTTTCTGAATAGTAAATAGTAAAAACAGGAGGCGGCGGCCAAAATGGAGGCGGGCGGGGACGAGAAACATTAAATTTCTTTTACTTGGCCTAAGGTTCTCGGTCTCTTTTGCTCCTTAAATTAAAAATATCCCAAAGATATCACAGTAAAGAAAAATGGTTTTGGACCTTTTGATCCATAGCCCATCCCACTATCCACTAGACTAGTCTGCAGCAGCTCGACAACAGCCGTTCCTTAAAATGATTTAATGTAACTAGTTGACTAAACAAAACAATGCTGTGACGTTCCGTTCTTATTATAATGAATAAACATGCTTTCTCATAAAAACTAATGAATTGTTCATAAGCATTCATACACCCACCTACGGACAAAAACTAGCTCACCGGCGATACCACACGGAGTCACCCGACCAAATGTGACGCACTTTTCCAAGATGGCGCGGCTCAAATCCAATATGTCGCCCCACAGGGGCGAAGTTAAGGTCTTTATAGTATATATGTGGACTGGAGTACGCATTTACATGGGGTTTGGGCCGGCCAGATTCAGAGGTCAGCGGGATTTGAGTGTACGTTCGGGCTGTATTTTGGTACAGGATTTGGACTACAATTGTTAAGGCTCGAGCTATATTTAGAGACATGGTTGGGCTACATTAAGGGTTCAGACTGCAGTCAGGTAGTACATGATTGTGGTAGATTTAGGGCCCGTGCTACATTTCGGTACAGAATTTGGGACACATTTAGGGCTGGAGCTGCATTTAGATTAGGTTTTGGGCTACATTTGGTGATGCCATACACACACAAGTGTGTAAACACCTTCAATCGAGGACCTCCTAATGTCCTCCTATTGTTCATACTTGGCAAGGACTCTCATTGGTTTTGTACACGGTTTTCAAATGGGAACCTTTCTCAACTGGAGACCCTTAGCTATTGTCCTCTCTTGATAAAGGTCCCTATTAAATGCCAAAACAAACACTAGCATCAACGCCCAAAATATTAAACGATATTTGGTGTTGACAATTTAATAGTTTATATGAGTTACTGCTCGGATCTATTTAATTCTTTACCCTTAATGCTGACAAGCCCATATTTTCATGGATTACTCACAGGTGCTCTCGGTGGAGTTATGACGAATAGGTTCGGATGCAGAATCACGGGAGTAGTCGGGGGTTTATTGATGACCCTTGGTGTCTTCTGTAGCGTGTGGGCAAACAAACTGTTTCATCTCTACATTACAGCTGCACTGGCAGGTATTTTTGTCTTTTTCTTTTCAAGAATGTATAGCATGATCCTTTGATTTACTCGGTCAAACCATTTGTGTACTTGCGTGGTAACAGAATCATTTAATTTCAAGTAAAACCCTTTAACTGCTGAAACGCAATCTTGTTTGTGTTCACAGATGCCTAGTTAATTTAACAATTAAATGACTAAGACGGTTGTCAGTTCGTGAAAACAAAAACCACGACTGCTTTGGACGGGGTGCTCGCATAACAAGTGCAACACTTGGGTGTCAGTTCGTAAAAACAGGCGCACACCATGTTAGCGTACCCGGTCGTATATCAGTTCATGAAAACCAAAATGATTACACGTTGAGAGCGCGCCCACAGTACTTGCGTCTCACTTCACGAACTGACACCGCGCTCAGTGTCACTTCGTGAACCCGAACACTGTTGCACCCACCCACCATAACCAGGGGCCAATTTCTTAGAGATACTTAAGCACAAAAATCCTTGATTAGTAAAATCAGATTGAGCAAAAACTCCATGTGATGTATCTTGCTTGTGACTGGTATTAAAGGGACACATTGCTTTGGATTTTGCGATTTGGGCTATAAAACTGAAATTTATATAGTTGGGAAGCTTTATTTAAAGTAGAATATAATGATTCACATAACTATCCCTTCAAATTGCGTGGTTTTTGTTTAATTTCGTGACAAATAACGGTCCGCCATTTTGTAGAACCAAATTTTTGACTCCACAAAATGGCGGACCGTGTTCACCAGTCGTATTTCCAGTCGCAGCTGGTTGAAGTACGTTCTGTTGATCCACTTTTTGATGTACTGTGTATGTGGCACGGCGCGCAGCACTGGTGATATGTGTCGCGAGGTAGAGAATGGTACCTGGCGATCATCTGATAGGTTTACAAGGTCACTGGCTGCGGCGCCAGCCTAAAGACTGTTACAGCGTATTTTGCGCATTATTTAGACGGTGGTATTTACTACTGGAAATAAGTCTATGTTTCGCGGGTCAGAATGCAACGCAACGCAACGCAACGCAACGCAACGCAACGCAACGCAATGCAATGCAATGATCCGATTTGTTGTTCTTTGTCCAAACAAGGGTGTGGTGCTGGGATCTTTTTCAACACGAGCTTAGTTGCTGTCGCCAAATATTTCAGAAAGAAATACAACACTGCGCACGCCATAGCGATGTCGGGGTGTGGAACAGGGGCCGTGATATCGCCTCTGTTGATTCAACTTTTGCTGAGTACCTACGGCTGGATGGGGGCATCTCTGATCCTCTCCGCAGTAATGGCGAATGTGGTCGCAGCATCGATGCTCTTTCGGTCTCCTCGGCATTTCAAGATTTTTAAGAGAGACTCAACCACTGATCAACCACCGAAACCGACATCTGACGCCAACTCCATGAACGATCATCAGTTGGAGATCCCGAATGAAATTGTTGACACTGGAACATATGTTGATACTGGTAATGGAGTATGCGATGTTTCAGGTAAACCAGAATCAAGTGAAGTGTCATATGCATGCGTCAAGGACGGGGATTCAGAGCCGAGTGAACATACCTTGCTAAAAGCATCCAACATGATAACCGGAACAACAACAATCACCAGCCTTGTCACTAGATTATCCACAACTCTCGGATTCAGTGTTTTCTGTAAGAGCTATCGCTTTGCCCTGTTGTGCCTCGTCCAGATTGAAATAAGCTTCCCTTGCTATTCCGCACTGCTGTTCATCATTCCTCGTGCACAGAGCATCGGCGTTGCGCCCTCCGCGGCCGCGTTCCTGCTGAGCATCTACGGCTTCGGAAGTCTGTTCGGACGTCTTGCAAACGGATTCCTGATCAGCTGCAGGCTATCCGCGGAAAATGTGAACGCTGTGTTTGCGGCCTTGTCGGGTGTTCTCTTGCTGGTAATCAACGTTGACGGCTACGTGTTTATTGCTGTGGCTGCGCTCGGGCTTGGCTTTGCAAACGGGGTGAGCTTCTCTGTGGCTATTGTCCTCACGCGGCAGTTTGTGGGGATGGCACTGTTCTCCGTCAGTATCGGGTTGCATTATACACTGCAGGGCATCGGGCCACTGGCTGGACCCGTTTTTGCAGGTAGATCGAAACCTTCTCTCTGATAACTCTCACATTCATGTTTATCCCAGTCTAAAAACAGACAAGATCATTTCAATTGCTTTCACCCAAATGAAACTGATTGGTAAAATAAAATCCCAATTAAAAACTAGAGGTTTTTCGTCAATATGACGAAAAAAGCTGCTCTGCAAGGGTGTTTATGATGTGCATCGTATAAATCTATATATACTAGCACACATACAAGTAAATATGGCTCAGGTGAAAGTGTGGCCACATCCCGATATTTAACCCAATCGGAGCTGTATGTCTGTAGATTTAGGCCTTAGAAAAATCCGAGTTTAATGTGACGTCCTATGACACGTGATGACGTCATCATTTCGTCAGTTCAATTTGCATCTATCACACATGATGGTCTGAGCACATACCGAGATTCAGCTTAATCGGACCTGTAGTTCTAAAGATGTAGGCCTTAGAAAAATGCACCTTAAATGTGACGTCGTATGGCACGGGATGACGTCATCATTACGTAAGTTCAATTTCCATCTATCACACATGATGGTCTAGGCGCATCCCGAAATTCAATCCAATCGGTATAGTTCTCTAGATGTGGGCTTTAGAAAATTGCACCTTTAATGTGACGTCATATGGCACGTACTGATGTCATTACGTCAGTTTAATTTTCCTGTGTAACACATGATGGTCTGGGCACATCCCGAGATTTAGCCCAATCGGACCTGTAGTTCTAAAGATTTAGGCCTTAGAAAATTGCACCTTTAATGTGACGTCATATGGCACGCGCTGATGTCATTACGTAAGTTAAATTTTCCTGTGTAACACATGATGGTCTGGGCAGATCCCGAGATTTAACCCAATCGGACCTGTAGTTCTAAAGATTTAGGCCTTAGAAAAATGCACCTTTAATGTGACGTCGTATATCACGTGATGACGTCATCATTTCGTTAGTTTAGTTTGCATCTATCACACATCATGGTCTTAGCACATACCGAAATTCAGCCCAATCGGAACTGTAATTCTGTAGATGTAGGCCTTAAAAAATGCACCATTAATCACGTTGGAATTGTCTGAAATCATAGTCACGAGATGGCGCTATACACATTTTCAGCTCAGACACTTTAGCAGAATATCTAAATTCCACCTCATTCGTGCAAAGCTCGGAAAATGAAATATTCATGAGGCCACAATTTGAAAACTACTGACGTCATCATGACGTCATTGCTTTAGGACCATCTACGCTATATGGTCTTTGTTGTGACAACTCGAGGGGACAACACGAGCTTTAACAGTATGAAATTAGGTGGAAAAGGGAGTTGTGTACAAAACCTATAGCAAAAATGGCAGAAGAAAAAAAAAATTACGAGAGGTTTTTCGTCAATATGACAAAAAAAAAGCTGCTCCTCAAGGATGTTTATGATGTGCATCGTATAAATCCATATTCTAGCACACATACAAGTAAATATGGCTCGGATGAAAGTGTGGCCACATCCCGAGATTTAACCCAATCGGACCTGTAGTTCTAAAGATTTAGGCCTTAGAAAAATGCACCTTTAATGTGACGTCGTATATCACGTGATGACGTCATCATTTCGTTAGTTTAGTTTGCATCTATCACACATCATGGTCTTAGCACATACCGAAATTCAGCCCAATCGGACCTGTAATTCTGTAGATGTAGGCCTTAAAAAATGCACCATTAATCACGTTGGAATTGTCTGAAATCATAGTCACGAGATGGCGCTATACACATTTCCAGCTCAGACACTTTAGCAGAATATCTAAATTCCACCTCATTCTTGGAAATTCTGCAACCGCTAAGGTTGTCTGCTGCCCTCAACACATTGGTAGATATGCCCTAACGTGCGGGATGAATTAGACTACTTCCCGCACCATACGTTATATCCTAATCCTATTTTTTAAGTTTCGGGGACTTCTAAAGTCCCCGGGGTAGGATAGCCACGCTATACCTAGAATCGTGAGGCTTCGAGCCCCCCTACCCCTGACTACATTTGAACACCAAAAAAACAAATACAAAACAAGAACATTACACGAAGACACTGTAGCCTCGCTACCCATGCATTACCATGAGGGGGTACGACCCCCCCTGTCTTCAACCAAAACGGTGAACTAAAATATCACAAGGAACAAGCAGTAAACAAGACGTATAAGAACAAGCAGATAAAAGACGGGAGACAGAAGCTCCATAAAATGACTCGGTCAAGGGACTTCAAAGGTGAAATACCAATCGGTCGTCTCGGACAGTACAGACGGCTCCCCGCACGCACCAAGTGGTGCGAAACTTTGTCCGGTCCAGCCGGGCAAAGTCTGCTTGGAGCCGTGCCTTAATTGAACTCTTGACACGGAGAAGTACCTGGTCGGCGTCCTGTCGGGATCCATCATACAATGTCTCGCAACGCGAACGCCAAACCAGCCACCTCACCGTGCAAATTAAAAACCAAATCAAAAGGGACTCCGGGCTAGTGTTCACACCAGACCCGTAAAGGACACAGGAACGTGTAAGAGAACATTGTCGGGCTTGTGCTTTACATCCAAGATGCTCAACCCAAGCCCACAAATTATAAACGAAAGTACAGTCCCAAAAGGTGTGACAAAGTGACTCGGGAGCGGCACAGCCGACCCGAGGGCACTTGCCATCCCCTATACCCCAGCGATGAAGACGTTGAGAAGTCTTAAGTGCCCCCCAAACGATCCTCCAATTTAAGTCCCGAAGTCGGTTGCTCAAATTGGAGGCATGACAAACTGTAAACATCTGATCGGTGTCAGAAATGTCACAAGCCGGACGCTGATTGGGATGTTGGCCCGCAAAAAGTTCGCAAAGACTGCGAACCGATGCCGGCCCCCAATCAATGTCCGGGGAAATCTCAGCAGCCAGCAAGACCAGCTTGCAAAACTGCTTATAATAGCCCGTGGGCGAAAAAGCGTGAGGAACATCGTTCCGCCACCAATTCGGGCGAAAGACCCGGCGGAGCGACAAGGCCACCCAGTATAGAGAAAAGAATCTCCAGGGTGGGCCCCCATCGCCCAACAAGGCCTTTACCCCAAGAACGAAAAAGGCGTCACATTTGTCGCGGAGGTTGGTAACACCCAACCCGCCCTTGGCTAGGGACTAGACAAGAACTGTCCTCCGGACGATTTCAGTCTTGCCCTACCAAATGAAGGAAAAAATAGCTCGGTTTATAGTCCGCTCTACTGCAAGTGGAAGTGGATAAACCGGAGCCAGAAAAAACAAAGGTGATAGAATTAAGGTATTGACCAGCAATACCTTACCTAAGAGGGAAAACGTCCCCCTTTTCCAGCTGTCCAAAGAGGACAGCAGTTTGGGAAGCCGCGCTTTCCAATTAAAAGGGCCCATGTCCCCCTTGCCAACCCAGACACCGTTGATCTTGATCGGGTCGTTGGTCCACTGAATAGGGACCAGATCGGGAAGGCAATCGGGCCATGAGCCAAAGACCAAGCCTTTCGACTTGGCAAGATTTAAGCGAGACCCGCTCGCACGCGAAAAAACATCAATGATCCCAAAAAGCCGCCTGAGAGATTGGCAATCCCTTACAATGCAGGTCGTGTCGTCAGCGTACTGCAACACTTTGCATTGCAAGCCGTTGGCCCCGGGCATTGCCAAACCAGTCACGCGGCGATCATTGAGGACTGTCTGAGCAAAAGGCTCAATAAAAAGGACATAGAAGAGGGGAGAGAGGGCAACCTTGCCTTACATCCCTCGTGACTAAAAAAGGGTCGGAAACAACCCCATTCACCAAGACGGCACTGGATATATCTGTGTATAACAGTTTAATCCAGTGCCGGAAATTCGGCCCAAAACCAAATCGGTCTAGGACCATAAAAAGGAAATCCCAATTGAACCTGTCGAAGGCCTTCTGCTGGTCTAGGGAAAAAACGAGGCAGTCAAGGTTCCTTCCATCCACGTATGCTACCAGATCCCGAAGGAGTCTGATATTATCATGGATGGACCTCCCCTTGACGCCACAAGTCTGAAATGGACCTACTATTTCAGGTAAAACATTACCCAAACGGAGGCACAAGGCCTTCGACAGGATCTTATAATCCCTATTAAGGAGAGAGATGGGGCGCTTGTTTTTGGGATCAAGCTGATCCCCAGCCTTCTCCAAAAGTGTGATGACTCCTAAACGTTGGGAATCACCTAAATGGTTCAGTGCAAAGGCACACCGGAAGACCCCGAGAAGGTCAGGACCGACCATGTCCCAACAAATCACATAGAATTCCTTGGGCAGGCCGTCCCCTCCGGGAGTCTTACCGTTGGCCATGCTATGAAGGGCCGCACCGAGCTCAGGCAATTCAAGTGGACTGTCCAAGTCAATGCGGCTCTCTTCATCTACAAGTGTAGACAAAGAGTCAAGAAAAGGTCCCTGTGAGGCAACCTCCACAGGCTCTTCAGTAAAAAGGTCAAGAAAGAATTCTCGATATACCTTGGAAATTCCGCAGGAGGATGTGACAATGTCACCCCGTTGGTTACGGACGGATGAAATAATTTTCTTCTGAGCCTGGGAGGATTCCAGATGAAAAAAGTATTTGGACGGCTTCTCCCCTTCCTCGAGTTCCCGAACCCGCGAGCGGATCCGGGCACCCTCCGCTTCGAAGTCGTCTAATTCTTGAAGGGCCTCCTTGATTTCGTTATGCCGGGAAAGAGTGGCAGCGTCACACTTCCCGGCATCTAGATCGGAAGTAACGGAGCGCAGGGAAGACAAAAGTGACTCCCTACGCTTCCGCTTCTTTCTTGCCAAACGACAAGAAAAGGAAATAATAAAACGCTTTATGCGGGATTTGACGTCCTCCCACCAGAGGAGCTTGTTATCGTACCCCTCCTTGAGAGACCGCCAACCCGCATAAGCACAACGAAATTCCCGTTGAAAACCCGCGTCGGCAAGGACGGAAACATTACATTTCCAAAAACCTCCACCAACACGGGCTTTCTCCGGAAAAGGAAAATCCAAAACTACACAATCATGGTCGCTAAAATAACAGGGCTTATGCTGACAAGACACAACATCAACCAGGTCCGACACGTAAATACGGTCTAGCCGGCTGGAAAATGTGTTCGCTGCATTGCGCCAGGTGTAAGAATAGGCAGACGGGTTAAGAGACCGCCAGCAGTCTCGAAGGCAAAAAGCAGAAAGTAGATGTCCGAGCTCCTTGGCTCCGAGTCCACAACGTGTGTTATCGGAACCTCGGTGGTCTAACCCTACATCCAAAACACAATTAAAATCTCCCGTGAGGACAACGGGAAAGTTACCCGTCAGGTGTGTTCCTAATCCCGCAAAGAAGAGACGGCGCGACCTGGGATTGGTGGGGGCATAAATTGTGCAAAGTCGCACACCCGGCCCGCTTCCAGGACCACGCAAAATACCAGAAACGACCCTCCCCTCAGTATCGAAGTGTAGTATGCGCGGTGTAGCGCGCGGGGTGAATTCTGTTCTCGTTGGGGGCGAGAGAAATATTAACACTGTTCAAGGCGAGTCGCAGCACACTGAAGATTGATTTCCACTCATTTATTCATGATTCATAAATTCAGATCATTCAGTTAAATCATCAACATCAAGGTTGAAGGGGAGGAGGCAGCCACTCCAATGCTGCACCAGGCTACGGTATCAAGGCCTACATCTCGGGATAAATCATCAGAATTTCAGATTGTCCAAGCCCAAGGCTTACAAATATCCCACGTCTTTCAACGCCATTGTTCACCTTCTTCCTACTTCCACTAATTCTCCAGACAAAACTAGAACTAGTTCCGGACCTCTGTCGCTCCGAGCCTGATAACCGCTGTCTGGGTCACCTCCACCCTAGCCCCTACAATCAACACATTCGTTTACTTTGAAACTAAAACTAACTTGTTGTGGCTTACATACAGATCTGGTATTGAGTACTTATACTCCTTTTAAAACTGTAAACAACAATTATCCTGGATCTATAAATTGCTACGCACAACCGATTGCCGGTCTTTGCAGACAGATCCATCCGCTGCATGGATACACGTTCTATTTTTAGATTAGTACACATACAGCTAGACTTGGCAATTTAACGGTAAGTAGGCGAACGCCCTCTGTTGACACAATTCTTTAACAATCAGGATTAACAAAAACCAGTTCACCACATCCTCCCCTACTGAATTGATCTTCTCCTGGAGATCACCTTAGTGTAAACAACCTTACAAACTTTAACAGCATTATTCCAAAATCGGAATACTTATTTTCTTTACCTTTAAAAATCTATGTTTTAAACCATCTTCTCCGGTCTTGCTGATTTTAATATAATCAGAAAGATTACCAAAACCTACTCTCAAAAAATTTAACTAGCTGTTTCAGAGTTCTCTCGTACTGTGAAATCCCCCTTTCATTTAGGTGCACACCGTCAAGATTGAAACGAGGGTGTTTCAAGCCGCGGTGATGCCAAACCCACCAACGGTCCTCTTTTAGAGTCGCAGCTTCAAGTAACTCGTTAAAGGCATCTGCCCTTTCATTAAATTCACAGACGGACACTTGATTCCGTCTCATATTTCCAGTGCGTAGTAAGATTGGAAGAAACACCACAACACTAGGACTGACGCCATACTTTGGTAAACCCCGAACAAATGTACAAAGAGATTCCACTACATGCTTTGGCGATACTTCTGCGGTACATAAATCATTAGTACCTAGGTCAATTATCAAAAATGAGGGCTGGGCCCTGGCAATCATTCTGCAATAACGAAAACAATTGGCATGAATGCGATTTAGCGTCAAACCGCCTTCACCTAAACAAGAAATGGGCACTCTACCTTTCTCTAAATCTATGTTTACTATGGCTTCTTGCCGTCCAGTTAAACGTCTTACAAAACTGTGTTCAAATAACACAAATGCCATATTACAAACAGTGGCCTATGGTGCTGGAGGATGCCACCCCCTCTTCAACCCTAAGTATATAGAAAATTACTTTCACGTGTCAGGTGTTAGCATTAAGTTCTAAAATTTCCAACAGCACAATCTTCAAATCCAAACCGGTAATACACATGCACATACGCTGTAAAGGCACATATTAGCCAAATAATACACTGATGAATCGTTCCCATGTGAAAGGCAAACCAAAATGACAGCATGGGATCGGGCTCACCCGCAGGAAGACTGGATACCCCAAGTCTCTTCCAAGAGCTCGTCCGATCCAATACAACCACCGGCCAACCCTCACTAGGAGACTATTTGAAAACAGAACGGGGCAGTCTGTGTGGGTTGGAGTGAACCCCTTTATTTCTTCTTCGTGATGTCCTCTGTGGGACTGCACGATCTACACCTGAGACCCGATGGGGCTCCCCTATTTTATCCCTTCGTATCCCTTGGTCAGCCAGCGTGTGGTTTGGTAGGGGCTTGGTTACAACCAAGTCATCCTCGGACTCATTACTGTCCTCCGAGCCATCCTCAGGCGGCTCCACCTCTACGAGCGGGTCTACTCGTAGATATTTACGGTTTACTGTCTTCTCTGGCCCACCATTTACTGGCCGAATAGAGTACACGTCGTTATGCTCGTTCTTCCATGCTACGACATATGACTCCTTGCCGTAAGCATCCCTCAATTTATGGCGGCCTTTAAAGGCACATTTCCTTAACAGCACACGCGAACCCACTGGCAAAGGTGTAGCATTAGCCCTGTTGTCGTATACAATTGCATTTTGGCGGGACCTTTTTTCTACCCTTTCTTCTACCAATGTCCCCGCACGCTGAAGCAGCTTGGACTGTTCCCGGACAAAATCTTGTCCCCAGTTACTGTCGGTACGGCCCAATATTTGGTCCAACGGAATCAACGGTTCCCTTCCGAACATTAACGTGTAGGGAGCTACACCGGTGGTACAATGAGGCGTCGAGTTATAAACGAAAACCAGATGTGACAGGAAGTCAGGCCATTGTCGGCGCTCGGGTTCACTGAATGACTTAATTAACCCAAACAACGTTCTATTGAACCGTTCCGCCTGTGCATTCCCCTCAGGGTGATACGGAGTAGTTCGTGACTTCTTGATACCGTACAGAGTGCATAACTCACGGACCAGTTCCCCCTCAAAATTCCTACCCTGATCGCTATGTATCCTGTTTGGAATGCCGAATCTTGTAAACCAGCTGTCCCTGAGTACCCTAGCGACAGTCACAGCGCTTTGGTCCCTACACGGCACTGCCTGCACATACTTAGTATATACATCGGTCATAACGAGTATGTCCTCGAATCCTCCGCGGCCCCTATCAACTTTAACAAAATCAATGGCCAAAACTTCCAATGGCCTGAAAGCCAATAAGTGACGCATGGGAACCTTTGGGATGGGTTCAGTCACCTTTGCTCTCACACAACGTTGGCACTTGCGTATGTGAGCCCGTACCTCTGCAGTCATTCTTGGCCAATAAACGCGCCTACGCAAAAGTGAACACGTTCGCGTAACCCCCTGGTGACCCCAACCCTCGTGACAGCCTTCCATAGCCCTAGATCGAACACTTTCGGGCATGAGTATTTGGAACACTTCCCCAACGACAGGATCCTCAACCCTTCGGCACAGAACACCCTCTCGTACCGTAAAACGTTGCCACTGCCAGAGCCACTGCTTCAATTCGAGTGACTCTTCTTGACCACCTGGCACAACTTCCCCTGGCGACCATCTCTGTTCCCAGCGTTCCCAGACAATACTTAACAATGGGTCGGCCTTTTGCAAAGCCGAAAGCTGCTCAGATGACCAGGATGGAAAGACTCCCGGTGGGCCTGAATGCAAAGGCTTGCCTCTCACCGACGGGCACTCGGCATTACATGCACTTACATGTAATGGAACTGAAGTTGAATGTGTCTTGGTTTGAAGAATCCCTGCAACTGCCTCCGCGGAACAGTTGCCCGGATGCCGACTTAAAGCATCTGCACAACGATTACTGGCCCCCGACCGATATTTGATGTCAAAGCTGAACGCAGCAAGCTGTGCAGCCCACCGCATCTCACTCGCACCCAACTTGGCCGTGTTCAAGTGTGACAATGGGTTGTTATCCGTTAAGACCGTGAAAGTGCCGCCGATCAAATAGTCCCTAAATTTATCTACGACCGCCCATTTCAAACCTAGCAACTCTAACTTAAACGCACTGTAATCTGGGTATTTCGACTCTGCGCCTCGCAGTCCCCGACTCGCATACGCGACGGGATGCAACCTTCCCTCGTCATCACGTTGCGCCAAACACGCCCCCAGTCCCTCTAAAGAAGCATCAACTTCAAGCACAAAGGGATGTGTAAAATCGGGATATACTAACACCGGGGTTTGCACTAACATGTGCTTCAATTTCTCAAATGCAACCTGCGCCTCTGAACCCCATATAAACTTGGTAACCGACCGAGGCTTACCCTTACTGACCGGTGGCAGCGCAGCATGCAGTGGCGCAGCTATCTTGGCAAAGCCCTTGACAAAACGGCGATAATAACTCGCCAGACCAAGGAATGACCGCAGTTCCTCTGCCCCCTTTGGGACCGGCCAATCTCGGATACGTTGTATTTTGTCTTCATCGACCGCGACCCCTTGTGCACTAACGACATGTCCGAGATAATTTACTTCGCTACGAAACAAGTAACATTTTTTGCCCTTAATTTTCAAGCCAAATTCCCCAAGCTTAGAGAAAACCTTGTCTAGACGTTGCAAGTGTTCTTCTGTCGTCGAAGAATACACCAATATATCATCTAGATATATCAGCAACTCTGACAAGTTCATGTCGCCCAAACACTGCTCCATTACCCTCTGGAACGTCCCTGGCGCATTTGCCAGCCCAAATGGCATTCGTGTGTATTCGTACAACCCAAAGGGCACACGAAATGCTGGCTTCTCTACCGAACCAGAGTCCATGGCAACTTGATGGTAGCCATGGGCTAAGTCGATAGCCGAAAAATACTTCGCCCCGTGCAAAGCCTCTAATGACTCCTCTATGCGCGGCAGGGGAAAAGCGTCGCGAATAGTCTTCGCATTCAACTTCCTAAAATCGACGCACAGACGCAGTGCCCCATCGCGTTTCCTCACCAATACGATTGCGCTCGCATAAGGACTCTCACTTCGCCTTATAATACCCTGTTCTAGCAAGTTCTGCAAGAGTAACTTCACCTCCCGGACACAGTGTGGTGCTATCCTCCTGTAAGGTTCATTAACCGGAATGTCATCCACAGTATTAATTCTGTGAGGGATTCGATTGCAGTAGCCAACATCAAACTCCCCTTTTGAGAATACATGATCATGTTTCTGTACAAGACGGGCAATTTGCTCTTTCTCACTACGGCTTATACTGCAAGCAGCCAGTTCTAAACCTGGAGGCAAACAATATTTGCTTCCATCTGAGAATGTAAATTCTTCCCCTCTAGGTGCCCCATCTCCGAGTTCCTCCCCTTCCGACTTAAATGAGTCCTCATTAAAGTCTTTCAACTTTTCAGCCAGTACATGATTAACGGACACACTCACCCCGGTCTGCGTCTGATTCAATTCTATACAATCTGAGGCCGAGGCCTCGACTACTGTTGCCAGCTTTGTATATGGGGATATTAGCAAGGGCTGCGTGCCCAAGTTTGCAACTACTACTGATACCGTTTTTCCGTTAGTGACCTCGCAGGAGTCATAAACTCTTGCTGCTGCGCTTAAATTACATGTACATGTACATGTACTGGCACATTCAGAGTGCGACCCGGACTGTGTACTTTCCACAACCACAACTTTGTTTCTAAAAACATGCACTGGTGCCCTGATATGACAACTAACGGTCATGACTTTCCTAGCTGGAACGGTTATTTCATGCCTACCGGTACGCACAGAAACTGGGTCCGCACTACTGGGTTTCACAGCCCCCGTGTCTGTCTGTTTGTTTTGCCCCTTGGTAAGCCTATACCACTGAAGAGTCACGTTCCAAGCCTCTGTATCACCTTGCTCTGGTTCTACAACAAGATCCTTTAACATCTCCAGAACATTACACCCCAAAATTAACGGACTGTTCCCGCAGTTTAATAATCCACCATGGCAGGAATCCTTCACCACCAAAAAGTGAGCCTCCACCGTCTTGTTAAAGACAGTGAGTGGTACTTCTACGTATCCATCGATCGGAACCTCCAATCCGCCCACCCCGAACACTTCAAGGTAAGTACCCAGCGGTTTTACGCCCACCATTTTGTGTGCTAAGTGGTTCTGGTAAAATGTTGCACTCATTAGGGAGGTTTCTGCGCCTGTATCTAGAATGCACATGGCTGGTACTCCAGCCAATGTAACCTCAGCACGAGGGCTTTCTTTAACTAACCTAGTTAGTAACTCGTCCGCAGACAACCCAGGCATAACCCCAGTGGGTGCATTACGAGGCAAGGACCCTATGTGACTCTCCTCCACCACCCGGCCCACGGAGGTGGAGGGTTTTAGTTTGACCCCTGATTAGACTGGCTAGTTTCTTCTTTTACTGATTGGGTTGTACGTGGGTTAGAGCTTTGCTGAAAGGGACACTGTGACTTGTAGTGACCCGGCTTCCTGCACTTGAAACAAATTACGGATCGACCTGGACCATGGTTAGCCCCTTGCGGACCCGGCTGTTCTGCCACCTGTGTTTGCAGCAAGCACTGCATTAAGACTGTGATCTGTTCCTGTTGCTTATCTATTTGAGCTTGCATTTTCTGCATGCCCCTTAGCGCGTCGGCCTGTTGCTGCTGCAACTTAAGGTCTACCCCAGCTACCAATGAATTAATCTCCACACCAGTATCGCACGACCCCCTGATACAACTATCATTATAACCCTCGGCAGCACAATCTGCATCTACACGAAGCACATGACTATGTTTGACCTTGGTAGTGCCTTCAAAATCTCGGAATAATTCCAAGGCCGCGTCCCTAAAGTAGTTGAAGGTCTGGGAAGAGTTGGACAGTTGTAATCTTCTTAGTTCAAAGCGCGCGCTTTGCCCCCTCGCACCAGCCACAAACTGGTTTATCAGAGTCTTGTCTTTCAGCTTTTTCAACGACTCTTTATCATCTTGGGGTGCTACACGCAAAATTCTCTCATACAACCTAATCAAAGCACGGGAAAAATCCATCAAGGACTCATCTTCCAGTTGCCCTCGTTCATAGAAAACTTTCTGGAGGGACTGCAGGGTCTCCCCTCCCCCAAACTGGTTATGTAGCAGTTTAACCAAAAGTGAGTAGTCAGATTTAACATCTTCCCTGCTTGTGACCTCCACTCGCGCCGGACCAGCCAAATGATCTACAATCACTTGGGCCCTTCCCTCCTCAGGGATATTACATTGCCGACAATATATTTGCACCTCCTCTAACCACTCCCCCAGAGTGGGATCCCCTGCCCGCACGGGCCTTCCCTTAAACCGCTCTAACTTGATCGGTCTTTCCCGTGTAGCACTATTCCGTGTCAACGCCTCAGCAAGTTCAGATACTAACTTAGTCATTACACTCGCTTCAGTTGCCATAATAATTATCAGAATATACTAACAATACACACACATTAACCGGTATCGCGAATAATCACTAATAAATAAAGGACCCCCCGCCCCAAATAATCGGTCACTAACACGCCCACACAGACTGCCACGTAAAGTGCCAAAATCACACAATTACTGGTGCCTAAGCCATGTACATGTATGCATGTACATTACCGTGCATAGCAATGCTTCATAAACATCGTTGGAAAGCACTGCAAATACAATGGAATTATCCCATATGTACCTATAATCACCCCAGAAAATCACTCGAACAATGAACCAACAAAAATACCCTAACTGTTCATTGTCGACTCCGCTTCCTGTGGACTGCTCCCGCTTGAACACAACTTCTCTTGGTAGAATCCGTTCTGCTTGAACTGGCCCGTCCTTCGACAATCAGCGCCGTTGGATCCAACCAACCGATCCGGCTGCTATGCTAACCAGTCGTCGACGCGTCCACAGGCCCTCCTGCACCGAGTGGGATCCCCGCAACACCCACCGTCTCACGCGCGGTGACTGCGGTGGGTCGAGCGTGCGTATCGGTCTCCCCGCACACTCACGCTACAACCGGCATCTTCTGATCGGGTCCCCGTCGTCCAACGCTCGTTACACGCTGCCTGAAGAACCAGTCCTGTGGCTCGATAACCTTGCAGCTTCTCAGCGGGCTTCTACCATCGAAGAATTACAAAAACTCACACCCCATCCGTGTTACCAATTTGTAGTATGCGCGGTGTAGCGCGCGGGGTGAATTCTGTTCTCGTTGGGGGCGAGAGAAATATTAACACTGTTCAAGGCGAGTCGCAGCACACTAAAGATTGATTTCCACTCATTTATTCATGATTCATAAATTCAGATCATTCAGTTAAATCATCAACATCAAGGTTGAAGGGGAGGAGGCAGCCACTCCAATGCTGCACCAGGCTACGGTATCAAGGCCTACATCTCGGGATAAATCATCAGAATTTCAGATTGTCCAAGCCCAAGGCTTACAAATATCCCACGTCTTTCAACGCCATTTTTCACCTTCTTCCTACTTCCACTAATTCTCCAGACAAAACTAGAACTAGTTCCGGACCTCTGTCGCTCCGAGCCTGATAACCGCTGTCTGGGTCACCTCCACCCTAGCCACTACAATCAACACATTCGTTTACTTTGAAACTAAAACTAACTTGTTGTGGCTTACATACAGATCTGGTATTGAGTACTTATACTCCTTTTAAAACTGTAAACAACAATTATCCTGGATCTATAAATTGCTACGCACAACCGATTGCCGGTCTTTGCAGACAGATCCATCCGCTGCATGGATACACGTTCTATTTTTAGATTAGTACACATACAGCTAGACTTGGCAATTTAACGGTAAGTAGGCGAACGCCCTCTGTTGACACAATTCTTTAACAATCAGGATTAACAAAAACCAGTTCACCACAGAAGGAAGGATCAGAAAACACAAAGAGGCTTTTAGCAGGCAGAAGGATGATGGTGCCACAGGATGCGGACGTGCCAAAACTGGCAAACATCCTGCCTTTCCATTCTGCCTGCCAAGCAGCTAAATCGGAGTTGGAGGAGATATGACATTCCTGAAGACAGGAAATATCGTAATCTCCACACAACTCAAAAACTTGTCTCCTCTTTACGGGACCGCGCATGCCCTGTACATTGAGGGTAAGAATGGCGACCATATTGTAAGTTATGGATCAACAAATCTAAGGGGGCGATTCCGCCCCAGGGGTTGGGCTAGGGGGAGATTCTGCCGAGGACAAAAATTCGTCCTCATCTCCACCCTGCTCGTCTATGTCCGACTTCCCGGACCCCGAGGAGCCGGACAGGCTAGGTTGAGTAGCAGGAAAAATCTCCACAGAAGGAAACAAAGGTGAGAGGGGAGGAAGAATCTCCTTCCCGGGTCTATCCTCTTCCGAGTCAGAAGATTCGGAGAGTTTAGATCCGGGCTTCCCAGAAAAACGTTTCTGGGGAATTGACCCGGAGGATGGGGAGTCCGAATCTGAGGAGGGACGAGCCCTCTTCGTCTTCTTCCTCCTTCCTCGCGGAACTACAAAGGGATTAACCCTGTCGGTCGCGGCCCCCAGGCACGCGGGCTTGTCGCAGACCAAAATTGGCTGCGAGTTAACGCCCGTGCACCCGGAGCAACCGACAAGGCTAAAACTAGTAGTCCGAATGATGGCACGCTCGCAGTGGAAACAATTCCACTCGGAGCGCGCCTCAAACGGACCTACAATCCCCGAACATCCAAGGCAGGACGCTCGAGGCAACTTAAAAGAGGACGTCTGCGGGCTGTCTTCCCCAGAAATAGTGTCCCCGTCCGAAGACGAGGACGAAACAGGCGAGGCGCCCTCCGAAACGCCTGCTTCCGCAGATGTGGGTGCAGACGCGGCAGAGGGCTCTTGACTAGGGGGTGGTGCAGGAGGAGTTGGCTGCTGCACCACTACATCAGCCCACCGTTTGGTGGGCTTAACTTTCGTTGCGTAGGATTTGGGGCACCGCTGGAAGTTGTGCCCCACCCCCCCGCAAAATGTACACTTAACTGAGTTGGGGCACTCGGAGGACGTGTGCCCCACCTCCAAACACTTATAACACCTAACGGTGTTACATTTATTGGCCGTGTGGCCAGGGTCCCCGCATCGGGCACAAGTCCTGGTCTGTCCCAAGTGGGACACCCAGGCGTTGCGGTTCCCGATGCGGAGAACCGAAGGAATGGATTTGACATCCGACATGAGGTACTGCCGGGTGCCAGTAAAAACGGAAGGCTCATCAGGGTAGGTTTGAAACCTACCCTTCTGAACCTTCCCAAAGCGTGAGAGGATGGACCGGACGACATTGTCGTCCAAGTCCACCTCCACGAACTTGACTGTTACGAGCGTCACGGCGCCAAAAGATGATACATGGCAACCGGGACGCTCTACCAAAACTTGCCCAAAACGTTGGGCTAATGCGGCAGATTTGAAAGTGACGTCAAATCTGCCGCCAGGGAGAGGTTGCAAGGCCTCCAAGTGGTCTTTGGGGATTACCCCGACCTCTCGGAGGACCTTGAAGACTTCACTAGGCGCCTCTTTGCCATCGACTTTCAGTTCGAAGGCTCGGAGGCGCCGGGGGGAGAATGCCTGCGAAGGCATTCTAAAGGGAAAAAAGCGAAAGGCAAAGAAAAACAGACCCAACTGGGGTAGACAAAAAAGGAACCGGCTAGCAGCTGCCTAGTCCGGTTGGACGAATGAAATTATCCTACTTGGATAATATAAATCGCACCAATAAACACTTGTATTGGTGCCGAAAGAAAATAATTACCTTGCTATCTCACTGCAGATAGCAAGGCGAACAGGATTATGTATATGTATATGTATTTACATGCACTGTCTAGCTTGACAGTGCTGGAAAAAGAAAGCAGGGCAACACCTGTGCCCGCCTATTGAAAGGAAATAACACAGCCCACACAGTACTCCGGATGCTTACGTAACCGAAGACTGGGGGCTGTGCACTGAACAAAAAAGGCTTAACAAAGGCTACGTAGGGCTGGGCACTGCCACGAGCCCTACGTGCAAACAAAAGAAACGCTGCTGTGTGTAGAACTTATACACCACAGCAGCAACCAAAACCACCACCTAAACCCTCTAAAAACTCAACAGATATACCGAAATATCTACGAAAAGAATGACCAGGGTGGTCTACAAACTGTAAATAACCAACCCTGCAAAACAATTGGGCAAAATGCCACTCGAAAAACGCTGAAAGACGGGAAAATACTCGGAGAGAAAACGCACACGAAATCCTGTATTAGAAGTCCGAAGGACAACGGAAGGACCGATAACGAGTCTAAATCAGTCCACACATAAATTCACAACGCGCTACAAAATACCCACGGTTATCGCCTTCCCAGAATTCTTATGTTATCTTATTGCTTTTCGCAAAATTTTGAAATGGGCCTTATTTCACACTGGAATGAGCCACGATCATTTCCGCTTGCAGTAAGGTCGACCAAAATACAATGTATGACTTGTCTTATGCTTGCTGTCATAGGAGGTTGCTAAACACGCAAAATTGTGCTTTAAGTTAATGGCCTCCAGATGACGTCATGATGACGTCACGAACATTTTACTAAAGCAGAAACATTTTTGCTGCCCAACTAATACTTTGCAAGAGATATAAACTTCACATCTCGATTGGTTTTTCAGATATTGAGCTTGCAAGCGTGGAAAAATATATATTCATGAGGCCACAATTTAAAAACTACTGACGTCATCATGACGTCATTGCTTTAGGAACATCTACGCTATATGGCCTTTGTTGTGACAACTCGAGGGGACTACACGAGCTTTAACAGTATGAAATTAGGTGGGAAAGGGAGTTGTGTACAAAACCTATGGCAAAAAGGGCAGAAGCAAAACAAATATATATACTAGCACACATACAAGTAAATATGGCTCAGGTGAAAGTGTGGCCACATCGCGATATTTAACCCAATCGGAGCTGTATGTCTGTAGATTTAGGCCTTAGAAAAATCCGAGTTTAATGTGACGTCATATGACACGTGATGACGTCATCATTTCGTCAGTTCAATTTCCATCTATCACACATGATGGTCTGAGCACATACCGAGATTCAGCTTAATCGGACCTGTAGTTCTAAAGATGTAGGCCTTAGAAAAATGCACCTTAAATGTGACGTCGTATGGCACGGGATGACGCCATCATTACGTCAGTTCAATTTTCATCTATCACACATGATGGTCTAGGCGCATCCCGAAATTCAATCCAATCGGTATAGTTCTCAAGATGTGGGCTTTAGAAAATTGCACCTTTAATGTGACGTCATATGGCACGCGCTGATGTCATTACGTAAGTTGAATTTTCCTGTGTAACACATGATGGTCTGGGCAGATCCCGAGATTTAACCCAATCGGACCTGTAGTTCTAAAGATTGAGGCCTTAGAAAAATGCACCTTTAATGTGACGTCATATATCACATGATGACGTCATCATTTCGTCAGTTTAGTTTGCATCTATCACACATCATGGTCTTAGCACATACCGAAATTCAGCCCAATCGGACCTGCAATTCTGTAGATGTAGGCCTTAAAAAATGCACCATTAATCACGTTGGAATTGTCTGAAATCATAGTCACGAGATGGCGCTATACACATTTCCAGCTCAGACACTTTAGCAGAATATCTAAATTCCACCTCATTCTTGGAAATTCTGCAACCGCTAAGGTTGTCTGCTGCCCTCAACACATTGGTAGATATGCCCTAACGTGCGGGATGAATTAGACTACTTCCCGCACCATACGTTATATCCTAATCTTGCATTAGAAGTCCGAAGGACAATGGAAGTACCAGTTTACAAGTCTAAATCAGTCTGCACATAAATTCACAACGCGCTACAAAATACCCACGGTTACTGCCTTCCCAGAATTCTTATGTTATCTTATTGCTTTTCGCAAAATTTTGAAATGGGCCTTATTTCACACTGGAATGAGCCACGATCATTTCCGCTTGCAGTAAGGTCGACCAAAATACAATGTATGAATTGTCTTATGCTTGCTGTCATAGGAGGTTGCCAAATACGCAAAATTGTGCTTTAAGTTAATGGCCTCCAGATGACGTCATGATGACGTCACGAACATTTTACTCTAACAGAAACACTTTGCCGCCCAACTAATACTTTGCAATAGATATAAACGTCACATCTCGATTGCTTTTTCAGATATTGAGCCTGCAAGCGTGGAAAATTAAATATTCATGAGGCCACAATTTGAAAACTACTGACGTCATCATGACGTCATTGCTTTAGGACCATCTACGCTATATGGCCTTTGTTGTGACAACTCGAGGGGACAATACGAGCTTTAATAGTATGAAATTAGGTGGGAAAGGGAGTTGTGTACAAAACCTATGGCAAAAAGGGCAGAAGAAAAAAAGAAAAAAAAAAAGAAAAACAAAATCTTAACGAAAACAATTCGCGCCGGAGCAGCTAAAAAAAAAAAAAAAAAAAAAAAAAAAAAAATCTTAACGAAAACAATAGCTGCTCCGCAGCGCTGCGCGCCGGAGCTGCTAAAAAAATCTTAACGAAAACAGTAGCTGCTCCGCAGCGCTTCGCGCCGTAGCAGCTAAAAAAGAAAAAAAGAAAGAAAATCTTACCGAAAACAATAGCTGCTCCGCAGCGCTACGCGCCGGAGCAGCTAATGAAGTGAATATGAATCGTCTGAATGCATTTGCTCTCCCCTAAACATGGAGTGCAGTGAATCATGAAACTCACGTGAGTGCGTTTCAGATTTTATGTGCAACATTTTGCACAAACTGTCCCACATGTACATTTACTACATATTCCCGGGCTGTCCGTAAAGGAGTCTGTATTCCATTGGTACAGTAGTCATCTCCCCACCATCCTGGTCAGGACTTGCCATTGTTCCTACACACTAACCCATCCCCGACTAAGCACACGTTTACGTGTGAGGACACCTTCCAGACAAAAGAAAATTCGTGGGGAGTATTGTTCCCTTTGTTATGGCCTCTTTTTTGTCCTCACCAGTACGTTACGAATAATACATGTCTATTCGCAATGCATTTTGTTTGTATCATTTAGGGTGGCTGTTTGATTTAACGGAGAACTACAAGACAGTCTTCTACGTGCTGGCTGGGATATACTTCGCGTGCGCCTTACAGATGCTTCTCTTCCCTCTGCTGAAGCGACTGGAACCGGGAATACACATCAAACCCATGGACAAATAGGCAGACTGCTGCTGCTGCTGCTGCTGCTGCTGCTGCTGCTGCTGCTGCTGCTGCTGCTGCTGCTGCTGCTGCTGCTGCTGCTGCTGCTGCTGCTGCTGCTGCTGCTGCTGCTGCTGCTGCTGCTGCTGCTGCTGCTGCTGCTGCTGCTGCTGCTGCTGCTGCTGCTGCTGCTGCTGCTGCTGCTGCTGCTGCTGCTGCTGCTGCTGCTGCTGCTGCTGCTGCTGCTGCTGCTGCTGCTGCTGCTGCTGCTGCTGCTGCTGCTGCTGCTGCTGCTGCTGCTGCTGCTGCTGCTGCTGCTGCTGCTGCTGCTGCTGCTGCTGCTGCTGCTGCTGCTGCTGCTGCTGCTGCTGCTGCTGCTGCCAAGTACTGTTGGTGTTATATTAAAGGAACAATAGAAAACACAAAGCATTTTCCTCAGTAGTATCGGAAAACACAACTGTTTAGAAAAGTGTGTAATTGCTAAACACATGCAGTTTTTGCAGTGTAGGTTTTAATGCACAGATAATGCAGTCGGAAATATTCAATCACCCTTTGCGCCCATAGGGTAAAAACTAATAATTTTGTTTACAGCTTTTCTCTAATTTAATGAACTAGAAATATGTACCATATACAGTATGTCAAATAAACCATGAGATTAGCCACTGAAGTCATTCGATCTAGATGTTACATGTATGCCTTGTCCTATATTTAATTAACTTAAGAAACGGAACTTTTACAAACAAGGGGTTAATTTACACTTTCCATGTCGAAGCCTTTCACCAAATGATACCATAAGAATTTTACAAAGTACGTCAGATCCATAAATGAGGATAACCATCTGCGACTCAGATGCTTCATACAGCAACACACATGATTCAAAGCTACATGTATTGACTGGAAAGGCGCCAGTCTGTGCCTGGAACAGATACTAGAATATTTCATGGTGACAAAATTTCACGCTACACCGGACAATATCAACTTGTATTCACGCAGTATCACATGTGGACGCCAGGGTACATGTTTCGATACATTGATTTCCCTAATCAATATATCGGAAACAAGCCAACCGCGCACACGCATGTACAGCATTATATTTGTACATGAGATCTCGAGTTGCTCGGATCTGCGTACACTGCCTGTATCGCTGGCTCAAAGAAGTTGCAAGTTTCTTGTTAAAAAGAGTTCTTTATGGTATTTTTTGGGTTCGAGTCACAAGTCAATCAGGTCGAGTCCGAGTCCGAGTCCGAGTCCGAGTCATTTGTCATCGTGACTCGAGTCCGAGTCCGAGTCACGAAAAATGTTGTCTGCTCACATGGGTGATAATGATAGGCGGTACTAATTCTAGAAAGCCTACCAATCACAGCTCCAATGCCCGTACACACAAAACTCAGTCCGATGCTAATCGTGAAACGCTTTAGACCTACAAAACGTCGAGTCAATTAGACAATGTTTATTGCGTAAAAAGCACTGGTGGCAAAGCCCTGCAGGAACGAAGCAATTGCAAGGGGGAGATAGTCATCCACATTGAGAAGAAGAAGCGACGCACCGGCTAAGGCAACACAGACAGCACTGACGTGCTCTCCGGAGAGCTTCAGGCTGATGAGCAGTCCGTGACCGAGACGACCCAGCATGCCACTGATGCCGTAAATGCTAAGCAGGAACGCGGCTCCTGAGGGCGCCACGTCCATACTTTTAGCACGAGGGATGGTGTAGAGCAAACCCCCGAAGCAGGGAATGCCGAACTCGATCTGAAGGAGGCACAACAGGGCGAAGCAGTAGCTCTTGGCGAAGACGTCCAAGCCGAGCCCAGACAACAGTCTTTTCGGGAGAAGGAAAGCTTTGGGTGGATCCGTAGGACCGTGGAGTGCAACGTAACTAGGCCTACGTCCCTCGGCTTTATCGGTGCCACTAACATACTGGACTTCGATGTTTTTTCCCAGTTCGTCCGAGAAAGGCTCGGATAACGGGCTAATGTTTGAGAAATCTTCGGTACAAGCGTCAGTCCGGTTTGCATTAACCACGCCCTCTGTTTCGCAACCAGACACTGTGACTTTAATATCTGTGTCTCCATGTTTAGTGTAGTGGCGATTTGTAAATGATCTGTTACCGGACGGGGGACGAAAGACTGCAAAAAAAGCAATCATGTTTGCCACGGTGGCCGCAACGATCAAAGTCGCCCCCCTCCACCCATATGAATCTAGAAGAAGTTGGAGCAAGAGAGGTGCGACGATGGCCCCGGTACCTGCACCGGAGTAGGCTACGGCGTTGGCGGTTTTGTACCTCCTTTTGAAGTACAGGGCGACTGCAACGAGCATTGGGTTTAGCGCAATTCCCATGGCAGTTCCTGGAGAAAAATAATATTATGAGGAAAGCAATAACCGCAAATGATATACACTTACTCTAATAAGTACCCCAACAATTTATGTGTATTATCACGCCCATCAGGGCCGAGCCTTTTTGGCTCTCTCTGGACCGAGCCTTTTTGGCTCTCTCTGGACTGGGAACGGGCACATTGCCGAATGTCAAATGTATTTGGAATTAGACCCGCTATTCTAATGTCCACTCAGAATGGCCGGAGTATGATCAGAGACCGGCTATTCTAATGTGAACTCAGAATGGCCGGAGTATGATCAAAGACTGGCTATTCTAATGTCCACTCAGAATGGCCGGAGTATGATCAAAGACTGGCTATTCTAATGTCCACTCAGAATGGCTGGAGTATGATCAGAGACCGGCTATTCTAATGAACACTCAGAATGGCTGGAGTATGATCAAAGACCGACTATTCTAATGTACACTCAGAATGGCTGGAGTATGATCAAAGACTGGCTATTCTAATGTCCACTCAGAATGGCCGGAGTATGATCAAAGACTGGCTATTCTAATGTCCACTCAGAATGGCTGGAGTATGATCAAAGACCGACTATTCTAATGTGAACTCAGAATGGCCGGAGTATGATCAAAGACCGGCTATTCTAATGTCCACTCAGAATGGCCGGAGTATGATCAAAGACTGGCTATTCTAATGTCCACTCAGAATGGCTGGAGTATGATCAGAGACCGGCTATTCTAATGTCCACTCAGAATGGCCGAAGTATGATCAGAGACTGGCTGTTCTAATGTCCACCCCTCAGAGTGGCCGAAGTCTAAACTGAGACCGGCTATTCTAATTTCCACTTTGAATGGCCGGAGTATAAGAGACCTGTTATTCTAATGTCCACTCGGAATGGCCGGAGTATGTTCAGAGACCGGCCATTCTAATGTCCACTCAGAATGGCCGGAGTCTGATCAGAGGCTGGCTATTCCAATGTCCACTCAGAATGGCCGGAGTATGATCACAGACTGGCTATGCTAATGTCCACACATCAGAATGGCTGGAGTCTGTACTGAGACCACATACAAGTATTTCCATGTCCACTCCGATGTCAATGCTACATGTAGCTTAGAATGGTGAAGTTGGAAATACATAGAATTTAACCTGTGCGTAAATCATTTGCTTTTGATCCGATTCACCTAAAAAATATTGCCTTAATTACATTAGAAACGAGATAGATCCACTGACTAGAAATTCAATATTTTTCTTTAGTTCTTCTAAACCTTGTCATGTCAGATACAACTTCTTTAATTGGAATATTTGCCAAAATTGTTACACAAGCAGGCACATATGTACCATTTACGTACCCCATTAATTGGGACTCCACACACAATGCATGCAGTTTCTTTCGTTCTCTTTAGACAGTGAAACAGTCTTTCACTAGTCGAACTCTAAAATTTGAGTCCTCCTTTCTTGTTTGTCTAATATTCTCTGAACTCATTGATCACCGTGTTAAATGCGAAATACTGTCAAACGAAGGCTGCAAGAAGTGCGTCTTATTGTGTAAAACATTGTACTCTGCTCTGTACATTTTCCTTTAAATTTTTTACGGACTAAAATGTCCTTACCTTCTATGGAAAGCAGTTATAAACTTATTTTCACAAAAATAGAAATCTTTATAACTTGAAAAAAATTTGGAAAATAATAAGAATTTTGAAATAAAATAGTATGTTGACGTATTTCTCCCCTGCCAGGTGATTTTCTTACTCTAAACTTTGTGTTTTTACTAACTGATTGCAAATGGAACATTTTTAATGTGATAATTTTGCCAAATCAGAAACAAAGTTGATATTTTCAGTGGAAAAATGCCAACATGACCAAATATGAAACCAGGGAAATAGATCTGAACACGCTCTTGCCAGTTTCTTTGTTCACTTCGAAAATGTATTCAAATTTACCTAGTCAGTTTCCCTTGTGGATTGTTTGACGAATACTAATTACCGGTTCTTTGTCTTAACGTACTTTAATGTACTTCTGTATTTCTTAAAGTCCGCTCTCATTTTATCAGTTCGATTGTCTATCCGTCAATAACCTGTCTACCATGTACCTAGACATCGAGGGAGATATGTATGAGAATTCCAATGCTTGACCAGGCATGCATTAAAAACACCGCGCGGGAAATCGGCTGCACATTTAGCGAAATAGATTGATGATAAATTAATAGGAAAACAGGATTGCAAATTTGCATTCGAATTCGCGCTAAAAAGAATTACCAATATTAAATGCAGTGCATATTCGGAAACTCGTACGCTGAATTTTCACGACTTAATGCACCTTTATGGAAATAGAATTATCAATTGCTAAATGGAAAACGGGATTGTGAACGTTCATTCTATTTCGCACGAAAACGAATGTATCTTTTAGAAATTAATGTGCACATTTTGCGAAATAGTCCGGGAAAACCTATATTTTCGTTATGTTCCATGCAAAGATATGTGAAAAGATTATCTCTCAACTCATGACAGATATTTAGCATACAATCAATTAATATTTGGACTGGTTCACAGTGCCATAGGCTTGTGTATAAACGACAAGGTATATTTGGCCTCCATACCCACAATGTATTGAGAATGTCGAAAAGGTTTATTTACATAATGTAGGTTCCAAATTTGGCTCCAACGATATAGAAGAATGCATGTGAAGCCGTTGGCAACTTCACCTTTATAGCACATGAAATTTAATTCGAACAATTGTTTTACAGCGCATGTGATACCATCTTTACCGCCGTTCGAAGGGTACATCTGCCAACGACGAACGCTCAGAAGGAGGTTGGGGAATCGTAGTCGTTATCGCGGCTCATTTAACACTGGCACTCGTCGATGGCTTGATTCGAATCAACTCCGTCTTTTATCGCACCTGCAAAAATGAATTCGAGACTAGTGCGGGAGAGACCGCAGCCATCCAGAGTATTATGTCTTCGCTTTCTTGCCTTTGCGGTGAGGGGTAAATACAGAATTAAAACAGGGTTTGGGTGCCATGCACCACGACGTACCAAAAACCTCGCGTTATGCTGTCCGGTTGAACCTGGAGTTCTGCCACCTGTTTTTGTTTAGTTTTTTTCAAAGTGATCAAAGAAAGCTGGCATAAGCGGGATTTGAACGTGCGACCTCCGGAGTACTGTACCGGTGGTCTACAACTGAGTTAAGTTACATGCTGTTCTTAAGGCATCAAAGATGATAAATGGGAACATTTATCAGTTAATTTATATAAATTATAGTTCCGTAAATGTAGTGTACACGATTGGTAATCCTCCATTTTTTTTACTGAATTATTACAAAATACTTTACTAGACTGTAGTAGTCTCAACCATCCTGTTAAATGATGACACCAGGTGTGCTGTCGTTGTCAAGAAAAGTGGAAATTTATATCGTTTTCCAATGATTTCCAGCTGGAAATCGTTTGAAAACTGCCCTGTTTATGTAGCCTTTAACCAAGGCACGCGTGGCTACCCGGCCCCTGTAGCACCTTTTCATTTAGGGAAGTCCCACTGCACTTTGCGGCGTAGTCGAACACGACCCTGAGCTTCTCTTGCTTGTTTGAGTTGAAGACACAATGGTGGGGTAGATACCAGGAATATTCCGGCGATGACCCCAGCTCCTCTGCAGAGACCTTCTCGGCAAAGCCTCTGACTACCAAATTCTATATTTCTGCACTGTACCGTGCATGCAGCTGTGGGTCCTTCGCCAGCCGCCTGCCAAGGGACTTCAGGCGCCCATCGGCCATCAACTTGCTGTCCGGCAGATTAGGGGGATCCGTCTTTAAATGGAATATCCATCACGTAGTGGCCATTCAACAGGGAGATAGAGTCATCCCATGTCTGTAATGCCTTCCTGTCGTCGATGGACATGGCTCTCTCGTCTGTGAATGAGTCACCTCTATCCAGTTTCTAAAATCTTTCAACCTGCGCCTCAAGACCTCCTTGAACGAAATTGGAAACCGCTGCTCCTCCCGTTGATATCCTAGGGGGCCATTGATAGTCCATCAAAGGGGCGTTCTAACCGCATACGGCTCACCCTCCTTACCGTGGCGTACTTTAAGAGGCAACAGAACCCGGGGCACATCTTGGCCGATTAACATGTTTACACCTTCTTTGGACACCTGGGGGACTGGGATGTTCTTGAGGTGCTTGTAGCGGCTTAGTTCTTCATGTGTAGCACAGCTATCTCGAAGTGTAGGGAACTCTCTAAGGGCATAGACACGTGGCAAATGGAAAGTCTTGCTACCTCCACCTTTACTCCCAGACATTTCCAATGCAATCTCCAGTGTTTCGACCTGTGCACCTCTATTTAGGGTGTTGAGAGACAGGGCTTGTGGACTACCCTGTATTCCAAGCATCCTCACCAAATCTATGGAGCAGAAACTCTTGTTGCTGCCAGGGTCGAGTAGGGCATGGGTGCAGATGCTGTCATTTCTGCCGATGCCCTTTACGATCACCGTCACGATTGGCAATGCCACCTTGGAAGTATCCCGGTCCACTCCACATGCTAGACTGGTAGCTCCCATGTTCTGACTGTTAGTTGACTCTAGCTCTGTCGGAGCTTGAACATTGTTGCTACTGGAATACATCGTGCAGAAGTTTTGAGTGTCTCACTTTGCAACCTCCAACTCCGCATGCACCCTTATCACATCTTCTGGCAAAGTGGCGTCTAGCGGTCAGGCAGTTGAAACCTGTTCTTGCGGGCTACATCGAGACGATCATGGGGACTCATCTTAGCGAACTGCGTGCACTCGATTAACTGATGCCCTCCTGAGCACAGGGGGCAAGGTTGTTTCTGAGCATGCTGGTTCCCATTGCCCTTGCTAGGTCGGGTTCTACGGTCAGATGGCTGTGATGTAGTCTTGGCTTGGATGTTGAAGTTTGATCCCTTCCTTGATTCCCTGCCGCCTCTTTCCTCGAATCCATACACCGGATCGTTGGCCTCCCTTGCAGCCTTTCCGAGGAACTCTACAAGCTTCATGATGTTGGGATAGCGGCCTGTTTTGTCGAGGTGGTCTATAGCCTTTGGACGCCATTTAGACTGCAGGTACTGCGGTAGCCTCTTCACTATCAGCCTAAGGCTCCTCTTAGTATCCACCTCGTCCAGCTTGTCCATGGCTGTAAGCGCTAGAGTACAGCTACGCAGGTCATCGACAAGCCTTTGAATAGCCTTTTTTTTCACCTGGCATGACCCGTGGACCGTCAGTGAGCCTCTGTACCCAGGTTTTGGAAATTCTGAAGTCATTTCCAAAACGCTCACGCAGCAGCTCTCTGACCTTGTAGTAGCTCTCGTCAGGTTCCATCATGGCGCAGCAACGGATGACTGCCAAGGCCTCGCCTTAACAATATTGGAGAAGCTGGTTGAGCTTAGCACTGGCTCCCACACTCGCGTTCCCAACGGTGCCATCAAAACCTTGAATAAAGACCCAGTAATCTAGTGGGTCGCCAATAAACTTAGCGAGCTCACACTTTGGGAGCAGCATAGTGTCGATCATTTGCCGTTGCATGTCCATGTGTGGTGTAGCTAGACTCGGCGATGGTGGCGTCAGGTCAGCCTTTAACCAATTGTCAACCTTTTCATGATCATCTGGGATAGAATTCGGCAATTCATGATCATGGTTTGAAGGAGCGATGCCATCAATTTCTTCAAGTGCCCCTTCTTCAGCCTCAGCCTTCGCAATCTGGACATGCAGCTCGAAATCTCTCTTACGTTGGTGCAATTTCAGCTCCTCTTCTTCAATGGATTTCATGGCTGCCATACTTTTGGCCTCTGCCATTAGTCTGGCCTTAGCTGCTGTTGCCTTCGCCCTAGCACTGCTTACCGAGCTTGAGTGAGAACACACTTCGCTCTTTGCACACTTGCACCGCTATGTGACTTTGACATTTTGCAGTTGGCTGTTGTGTGAAACCTAAGAACAATGACAGTGTGATTAATTACAAATTTTCCAAATTATAATGTATTACAACAGGTAATAAACCACAATGCAGCGATTTACATAAGAACAATGAAAGTATAATCAATGCAACGTCTGAGAAAATGCAACAGAAATCACAGCAATAAAATGCACTGATATCCAATAAAACAGGTATATTCTGACAAAAACAAAGCAAAAACATTAAATGGCAAACAAAGTGATAAAATATCACAGTATAATTCACTAGTTCACTTCAGTCAGTTCATAGTGTCAATAGTCCAAGGTACATGGTTCACCTCACATGTGGCTTCAAGTTCACAAGGGTCCACAGGGACATCGGTTCCAGAAACACTTTCCCGGGGTGCTAAAGGCCGATCTTGCACTGGGCGGGTCAAAGAGGTCACCTCTGCTAAACTGCTCCAGCTAATGGTCGTAAATCCACTTCCCGATGCTGAACATCTGGACTGAACTAAACCACTGGCTTGGCTGACACTGGGGTGGCACTGCATGCACTGAAGGTACCCACAGACGATCGGTAACTGAGGATCACTGGCATGGACAATCTATGCACATGCAGACTTCTGGCACACTAGACGAGCACAAACTTCAAGCCAATCTGAACCAACTCAAGGATGCTAGTCGGCACCCAGACTAAGAGTGGCTCAAAGTCATTAAACTGTGGAAGATTACTTAATGTTGTACACAATTTAGTCACAAACTGGAAACTGGCACAAACTGGCTTGCTTTACCGGATGAGTGACTCCCATCAGTAATTCCCGTGATCTCCGAGATTTTCGTTTAATCTGAGATTAATAAACCCAAAACTATCTTACAATAATAATATACTATTAGATGTACTGACAAATGCAATAAACTAATTAGATAAACCAATTAATACACTTAATGTACGTGAAATTTCAAATGGGTAGGACCACCCTTGAATAGAAGATTCGAAATAGAACTTGAACCCTAAATGCGGCAAAGAACAAATGGAATAATAACAGAAATGATAAACTTACGACTTTGTTGAGCTCACGACTACAACAATAATTGAACTTCTAGACCTTGCCCTCGGACTTGTAGATACAAAGACTTGCAATTAATTGCGGGATGTACCACAGACTGGAGGGAAACTTTAGATGTGTGCAGCAGGACGGCTACTGGTATAACTGCCTCACTGGCCACGTAGCGACATGTTTTACATTGAGACAGAGGGACGGCATTGACCTACCCCCAAAGCTGCCAGGCCCGAACTTGGGCTTTTGGAATAATTTACGACTGATCATAATAAGTACTGGGGCATATGAGGCCGACTAAAAAAACTAAGAAAATATTAAAGAAACTGTGTGAGCCTGTGCTACAGTAATCTAAAACTCAAATCATTTGGGCATTGTGCCGTGTGTAAGTAAGAATCATGTCCCCATTAGGCCACCGCACACATGAGTAAATCACATGTATGCACGTAAAGATATACGGCTCCCCAAGAACACAATTGTTTACAAATATTCCCCAATTTACTATTCACCAGTTGATGCAGGTTTGCGTGGGCCTCAGCTCAGGTAGTCCCGCGTTCTAGAAACCCTACAAACCCATTTGGTGTACAGAAAATGTCCCGATGAAACTGTCTTCCGAATTTTCCAGAAAGAAAGAAGAGTCTTTCCGATGCTGCACTTCAAGCCAGTTTACCCATAGATATCGACCACAACGCTCTTAACAGTGGCGGATCTACGGGGGGGGGGGGGGGTTTGGGGGTTTAAATCCCCCCCTTGGGCTGCCCAGTGAAATTTTTCCAGGGGGCATGCTTTACGGGTTTAATGCCCCGGACCCCCCTAGCAAGGCGTGCCGGCCAATCACCTCAGGTAACCCCCTCCCCCCTTAGTTAAAACCTAGATCCGCCCCTGCTTAACAAATAGATATTTCACCCTCCCAGTGAGTCGACGATTTAGTTCAATCTAATAAAGTACACCCAATAGATACTGGTTAAAGACAGTAATTAATATCCCGTGTATTTCAAAAAGAAAAAGTTTTGTCTCATTGTTGTGGGGAAAGGATTAATTTTTGTATGGCTAATCTGCTCTACAAAACACGACGTGGCGGAATTCTAAAAATAGATTCCGGGCGTATGTACGTGTCTGGGCCCGGTCTGGGCAGACTGGCAGGGGTCATGGGATCGCGCGCTCGTATATAGGTTGGGACAATTAATACATTTTTGGGGGCGGGAGAAAAAGGAGAGAAGGCCAAGCTGTGTGAAGTTGTGTGTGATTTTTTGTGGTGGTGGAGAAATAAACCAAGAGGGACTGGGTCCCGGAATACAAAATTCGACTGCGAGAGAACCCCTTTCCTTCACAGGAGCATCAGCCTTGACAGGGCGTAATTACATCAAGCGAGACCGCTACATTGATTTGCTCATGACTGAATTATTAATTAACCCTTAACTCAGCTTCAGAATTGTTGCGCATGGTTTGTTACGGTGTCCATGGACAGCGCCCTCATTTGGCAAAACAAAGTTATTTAGGTCCCTCTATTTATTCCGATCACCACGCTACCTAGAATTAATGCCAATTTCCAAAGCATAGTGATCATATGAATGGCCTGAACGTTATCCATAATAATGGCCAAAATGGACTAGAAGGTCGCCATGGGAACGCAAGATGGCCAGATCCATGACACGATTGCAAATGAGACAACATTGAGGGAATTAGAGCGAATGGGGAAACTATTAATAACGCATTCTCTGCCGATTTTCATTTCGCTGGACCTTTATGTTTGCATCCGAGTCAGGTAGATTTTGTTTGGTAGTTGGGGTGATTTCTCTCTTGGTCACTAATCTTGCAGTGTTTATACTACAATACGTACAACGTCATACAACGGCTTCTTATTCGTGATTGAACACATCAAACTAAACTGACGCCTTAAGAGTAGGGATTTCACATGTAAAACCTCTTTGGCAAAATAACTTAAAGTAAAAAATGGCTTTTCCCCATACCTAATGAACGAAATTCACGTTGTACAATTGAAATAAATTTCAAATTAGAACAATAATGTTACACTGTCATGCCTCAAACACGGTTGTTTTTACCTGTGAATGTATCATTTTTGCCTATCCTTACAAACAATAATTCGTCAAACAAACCACAAGGGAAACTGACTAGGTAAATTTGAATACATTTTCAAAGTGAACGAAGAAAACTGGCAGGAGCGGGGTTCGAATCCCTCTCCTGCCAGATTTCTTTGTTCACTTTGGCAATTAAAAAAAAAGAATAATAAAAAAAAAACGGTTTGAAATCGATAGCCTGCAATAATGCCCAGGTTGGCCCAAATATATGACGCATACAAAAACAAAAAATAACTTTAAAGTAGAAAAAGTAAGTCCAAACAGAACGTGTTAATAAAAACTCGCACGTCATATAAACCGAAAATGAATGCCAACAAAAATAAAGCCCAAACACCTAATAATCATGATTAGGCTCAAACGTCTTTAAATTGATTAGCGTCTTGTTGGTCACTGCAGCACAGATGTTTTCGTCATTTTATGAATGGCGATACTCCATATTCATACCCATGCATATCAATTTCGTAATATATCCGTTGTCATAGGAGAAGGAGATTATTGGCGAATTGAAGCATGACCCTTTGAGACTATAATAACGGTGAGTTTGGGTTGCACAAGGCAGTTAAAAACAGGTTTTTGTATCGATGCTTTCTGCGACTTAAAGTTGTTCTTGGCATCATCAGGAACCATGAACGCTGCAGTCGGTGTCCTCGTTTTGATAGCTGCAGTGCAGGCCAGTCTGTTTTGTAAGTACAAACCTTTTGAGATTCATGGTTATTATTTTGTAGATGTTTGTGTTACATTTTGTGTTACGGAGGGCACAGCCGAGGCCTGTGCTCCCCGTCCGGATCCCGCCCCAAACCTCGCTGGCGATTGCGCACGAAATTGAAAAAAAGGTCTAGTTTAGAGATTTAGCTATACGGTAAAATGGCCATCTCTTTACGATTTCTGTACCATGTGGGCAATTTTTTATCAGCAGGTAAATTGGGTATTTCGCCTCTCTGGTTGCCACAAGATGGATGACCTGCATGTTATCGTTGAATTGTCCTTCGACGGAGGTTTTAATGGAGGTTCAAGGGCCTCCACGCTGTCTGTGCTTCTTTCTGGGCGGTTTTTCTTTGGGGTATAGGAAATCGCATGTTATTGCTACAGTTCACTACGAAACCTAGACGACGTTTAATTGTATCGATAATGACATGGATATTCCTTGATTGAAGAGTAAATTCAAATGAAACAATTAATTATTATTAATTCCCAAATTAAGTCAACCACACAGATTTCGATCACGAGTTTTACCAGACTCGAGACGAATCCCCTCGGCTTGAAAAAAGGAAATCTGGAAGGGGCGTTGCTTTGAGCATCTGGGACTGCCAAAATATCATCGCTCTCCCTGACGACATACGTGCTGAGTTCCCTTTCGATGCCTTCTACAAGAAGTACACCCACGCCTACGGCATCCCCATCATCTCTTCAGACGAGCCGTCGGACGAGGCGCTGACCCGAGCCTGCTACGTGGTGCGCTTCCTCCTGGCCGACCGGAAGGACCTAAGGGACAAGATGTACGATTCGTACGGGCGGGTGGGTGTGATCGGAGAGTACAAGAAGACCAACGACATACCGGAGCACAGCTACCTGAGTGATGCGTGGAACGACCGTGCCAGGGGCTTAGGAGGTACCCTAAGTACGCCGATCACTACCGACAGCGAGGAAAACCTTCTCTGCTTGGGGCCGTGGCATGACAGGTGGTGGGAAGAAGACATATTAGTGCACGAGTTTGCCCACGCGATCCATCTCATCTCACTCAACCAAGTCGACCCAACCTTCAACCAGAGGCTCAAAGACACCCTGGCTGACGCAAAAGCCCAGGGACTTTGGGAGTACACCTACGCTGCCAGGAATTTTAGAGAATACTTTGCGGAAGGGGTCCAGTCGTTCTTCGGCGTCCAAACGCACCGGGACTTCAGGGACAACGTTCACAATAACATCAGCACCCGCGCTGCTCTGTACGACTACGACCGACTGCTCTTCGATTTGATCGTGGAGGTGTTTCCGTGTCAGAATATCATCGTCTACAGATGCGCCGACCAAGGTAAATCTGTGAGCAACGGGCCCGTGTTCTGAGGGGGTTAAATTCATACGTACTTCCAAAAATACTAGCCTCGACGTGTTGGCATACAAACTCTGGTCTCGGAAAGAAAATAATCACTGTCATCGTTCAAATCAAATTGTAAATCAAATCAACAATAAAAGGAGTTCATCGGTAATTTTTTAATAGCAAGTGCTACATGCAACAATTAGGTTTTTTTTTTTCTTCTAAAAATAAACTGTCCTCCAATTCTTTACAATTTATTATCACTTTAGACTACCAAACTAAATATTCCACTTTTTTCCTTTTAATGCCGAATTAATGTAAATCGGAAAACCCTGTATTTCAGACATGCAAGTTTTCGACGGTACTCTGTGCTACACCAGTCGTGTGAAATTATTTTAACGCTTACGTCACGAAAACAAAATTCCGTCGGTAAAAATGATTTTCCAGGCGGATTTTCCTGAGGTAGATTTAAAAATCTACCCCAGCTTAGTACGGGAAGTTGTTGTTGTCCTTGTTGTCGTCGTTGTTGTTGTCGTCGTTGTCGTCGTCTGCCATCACTCAAAGCTCAAGTGCGAGTAAGCAGGGCGAAGGAAATCAAACACGACCAATTGGTCTCTTTTTGGCGCGATTAAAATAATATTTCGACACATACTGGGCCAGTGTGTGTCGAAATGTGATTACTGGCACTATGTATGTACATCCACATCCGTTCTCTCATCCATTCTCTCATGAATATAAATTGATAAACTTTTAACCAGGTGTAATATAATGAACTATAAATCGACTGTTTCATGGAGCCAATATTTTGGAGTATGCAGAAATATCATTAATGGAATTATATCGCGCTAATGCACGCTTATGATTTTAATTATCTTATACTTGCATACAATGTAGCGAATATAGAAACAAGTTTAATATTCCAATCTACACAGACTCTATAATGTAGTTCGATCCTTCCTAATTATTTTCACAGGGTCTGCTGTAAATCAACAGCTGAATATGGACTGCAACTAATGTAAAATATGGTAAGTATACGTTAAACCCGTTATTTAACAAGTTACAAAGCGCGGGAAAAGTGCATAGACCTAAACCTATGTCACGAGTAGAGCGTATTGTTCGTGCTCGTTACAGAAATGGATGTTGTTTTTTCCTGTTGACGAAATTTAAAGAAAACCAGTTTCTTAAGCAAAAAATATATATTTACGACACTCTCTGAAATAGCCTATCCAGTGCAATTTTAAAACTTATTTTGGAGCTGCCACGCACAACAAACATGGCACAGCATCTTTAACACTGCCGTGGGATGGTGACAATTTTGCATTAGTAAATACATGTATAGTGATACCATTCGGCAACCCAACCCTGTCAACTAATCCTGTCCGTGCTGGATCTGTTTACGTTGTTTTTTTGCACCATGTCGAACAACAACACTAATGCAACCCAAGGTTTGATAAAGCTATTACGTTAAAAGCCAAACTTCGCGCATGAATTCACGAATTCAAGTAACGGTAGCTTGCCTAACATCTCAACCATGCAAATGGCCATACGCGTGTGAAGAGGCGTTATGGTAATTTCCCTTCAGTTAATGTAGCTGATCCCTACGGTAAATTGAAACAGCTGTCTTGTGAACATGTACATGTACGTCATCCTGTTTAATACCTTTGAAATGGATATGTTAGATGGCATTGTGTGTCGCACATGATAAATATTGTCATCTAAAAAGGGATATCCATTTCATGCGTTATACCATCACCCTTATATTAAAAAAACAACTTCAAGCTCAAACAGAAACCCAACACATTTGTATGCATGTACACCCTAATGATTCTTGTTTCCTTTCTGTTTGTACAATCAGAATCGAAAATGGGAAGTCGTCTGTTGAAGAGTCGTCACGCTGTTGGGCTGTAGACTTCACTGAGCCTCCACTGAGTTTTCTTTGATTTTAAAGGGAATCAAGGGATTAGTATAGCCACTTTGTTTTAATGATACTTTTGAATCGTTCTTTTTATTGTATTAGGGTACCAGGCAGGTTTTGTTTGTTTGAGGTGGGTATCCAAATTTTCCGGACCAAACTTTACAATTTGCTTAAAAACTGTACCCCGAAATTGTTTCGACCCCGCAAAATGTTTTTAAGGGGGGAGGGGAAAGGCTGACTTTTTACGATGGCAGTGCTTTCAATAGCGTTTACACTGATAAAAAATACCAAAAAAATACAAGACAAAGAAACAAAATGGACCTTTTGGAGAATGGGGGATGTGCCGTGCACCACACCGACCCGACCCAACCCCCCCCCCCTCCCCAGGTACGGTCCTTGATATGATGGGTCATTCAAATGTGTTTTTAGTATTTGTTGTTATATATTATGTTTTGAATTTCTCTTCAGCTCTTACGCAGGTTCACTAAAAAGAGGGCCAAAGTTTAACCTATTTTGTTGAGAAGAGCTAGTTATTTTAATAATAAAGAATACCTGTGGACGCTTTTTAAGATTTCATTGATTATATACAATCAAAATCTAATTCACCTGTATTGTTTCAAGATTTTGACTTTAGAGCATGCAAGTCTTGCAACTGTCTGTCTTTGTGTTACAGCAATGCATTGTAAAAGCGAACCAAATGTGACCCGCTCTACAAAAATGAGTCTGATGTGTTAAAAAGACATTTTGAAGCTTTACAGTCTGAAAGAGGATGAAATAAGCTTTCATTTGTTTATGGCACAACTCTGTAGTGTAATGCATTGGTTTATTATGATTTTTCTTTTTGAAATTACGTGTGGGGGGGGGGGTGAAAACAATTATCCTGACTGCTGCATAAACAAAAATAAAAGAAACATATAAATGTGCAATTGCGGGCAAAGACTTGGGTGCATATTCTAAGAAGCCGAAGTTTGCAAATGTCCTTAAACATAATATTAAACAGAGAAAAGCCCGAACGAGACAGACAAAAATATTCCTTGATTTTTTCCCGTACACCTTTAGAAATTATTTATCAAAAGGTATGCATTCTGGTGTTACGCCTTTAAAATAAAAAAAAAGTTATGTGATGTTGACCAAGATTTCAGGTGCCGCGATTCACCGAGGCCCCATACCCCGGCTTACCGGCTCCCATGTAGGACTCTTTTGGTTTCAGATTCCGGTTTATCACACCTCCTTCCCAACTCATCCATATAACCCGAAGGTCTAGCACATTAAAAGGGAGGAACATGGTGGCACCCTAAGCCTTGACTGCTGAGTCAGCCAAACGTGCCATGAACTTTTACGCAGATGCTTACCTGGACTTCACGAGCGGTCCCAGCTGCACTGCGCTTGGCGACCAAGCCACTGTACAGTTGGTGTTTGAAGACGGTAAATGAATACTCTTTTAAATAATGACAATCACATTTCTGAAATACTAAAAGACTTGGATTCGAACCCTCGACTTAGACATCGATGAACGACTCGCTTAACCACTCGCCCACTGAGCTGTTACTGCCTAAAAGCACCTTTTAAACCTATTGAAACAGAGAAGAAACTACAAGGCAGCAGTACAATACCCGAACATTGTTGAATGAACATCATTAAGAATCACACCACTGTTATAATTTGTCTTTTCCCATCTACGTGGCTTTATAACTGTAGGTTTGAAAATGAGAAGAAACCGAAAATGCCGAAAATGATCACGATGGGCGGCAATCCCGGTGGGACGGGGGACACATATCGTTTTGGGAGGGGTCGGCTATGGCAGTGTCCCACTCCAATAATTTCCCCTTGTCATATACATGTTATATGTCATTGGCTTTGACTTTGACCTGAATACACAAAGATCAGCACACATTTTCAAAGATTTCCCAGGATACACAAGAGACACCAAGTACAAATTTTCCGATAACATGTACATAACAGCTGAATTGATAGTGCCTTCTTCCGAGGAGCATTGTCAAGGGGTGAGTACATGTATGTAGTCTCCAACATTCGTTGTTTTCTTTATTGATGAATGAATGGCCTGGGAAAATTTGTATTTTTACGTTTGCCAAGGAAGATTTACATTTTGTCAGGGGCGGCTCCTCCCCTCCCCCCCCCCCCACCCCCGCCGCAAATGTATTTATTTATTTATTTATTTTTGTTGTTTGTAAGGGCCTACGCCTAAAGTTTCGAAGCAGAAAAGCAAAACCTTTAAATGTCTTAATTTGCGTGCACGGGTAAGAACAAAACAAAGAGGCCAAATGGCGCCACCAACGTTGAGAAATTAAATGCGATTGCTTGCTTTCCGAAAATGGGGGCGCTACATTTTGGTCTCCCGCCTTTTAGTTCAAATTGATTTCCGAGGGCTAGTAGTTTTGGGGGGAAACTTTATTCAAAAAATATGGGGAAATTATTTATTTTCTTTTTGTTTGTTTGTTTGTTTGTTTGTGCTGCATTTGGGATCTCGGTTTCGTAAGTCTTTTTACAGCTTTCAGACCGTTTGTGGTCTATTGGTTACTTGTATATTATTTGTATTTGTATATAGATTCATTTTAGTTTATTATCGGTTCTCTTAGTCCATCATAATTTGTGTAATTTATGTTCACTTTTTTCACTTGGTGTTGTGGTCTTTGCTGAGCTGGACAGCTTGGCCGGCAACTATGGCCAGTCATGCAATTCCCCAGCCTACTGTCCGTGACCAGTCGAGCTCAAAATCGGCTGGCACAAATCTAAATAATAATCGTGAACCCTTTCTGAACAATGGAATTTCCATAAAAGCCGCCACTGATTATATTCCTGGAATCCTATGTGAATGCAACGGCCAGCGTTGTTCGCCCCGATTCTATTGTTTCCGCCTCTCGCATCTCTAACGGCCGAGTAGCTGTACCGTATACCTTAAGACCAGAGATGCGGTTGATGATTGTGTACCGAACTGCTTGCCGTTTAATGACACTTAAAATCACGTCCATTTTGAATAAGGAAATCATATCCAAGGGATTCACAGTGACAGAAGACTACTTTAACGGGGTCCACGTGGCATTCAGTAATACCAAATGATAACTAATGTAATTATGTCAAACGTTTGCCTACATCGCGGTAATACAAACGAATCCCTACTTTCCCCCAAAGCTCTATGTAACGCATATACCAAAACAATCACACGCCGGTAGACTTTGAAACAGGATTTTTATTGACACATTGCTCGAGAATTTGGAAACATGAATCTGGACTGACTACAGGCGAGGTTCGACAGGTAAGTTTTTTATAGGCCTACTCATACAACGTCCAATGTCCAACGTCCAACGCATACGGTTTCAGTAATATTTTGTAACGCCCCGGTGGCCTCAATGTGACTCGTGTAATAGGACGACCAAATCCTCAAGTCAGTGTGGATATCACCTTCACACTGTAACCGCGAGTCGGCAAATTATAATCTGATTGATTAAAGGACAACTTGAAATTTACCATAAACTGCACTAGTCGCCGCCAGTAAGTTTACAGACCACCCACCAGCATCATGAAACCAGCAAACTTCAATTTTGCCTACATCTGACATCATTCATCATGCTTCCAGTACACCGTCCAAAGCAGCGGCAGGGTGAGATTCAATCCGGGTTAAAATTGGTAAATGTCACCGCGACCGATCAAGAACTTGTGTCCATTGCAGGAATTTTGAACCACCTTGCCAGACTAGTACCACGGCACTAACTATAGTTTAATTTAATACAATAGGCCTAATAAATTGCAAACATCATAGGCCTATCAAAAAAACAAACTGCTGAATTATTATGAAATAACTTATAGTTGACTGTAAGTAAATAATAGTCTCGTCAAGCATCCTGTGAACTCATTATTGGCACCTGGTATGCTAGCATTTTGAAGTTCAAGAAAGGTGGATTTTTTTTATATCAATTTGCATGTGGTGGTCGGCCGACCATCGTTAGAAATCACCTATAATAGTTCTTCGACCTGATAATTCCCTGACGCATATAAATTGCTGTGTTTCATTTGTTTCCCTTTGTTTTTCCAATATCTATGAACACAAAACTTTAAACAACTCAGTGTTACCTACGTGTTTACTATAAAATGCTAACCCCCAAATCCATTCATTTATGGAAATTACAGCAAAACTAATGTTGTATACTACAATCGACAGATTCTGGGCTCTGGATGCACTCGTTGTTGAAAATCACCCCCCCCCCCCCCCCCAACCCACTTGTTTGGCAGTTCCGCACAAGAAAAACAAAGAAAAGGGCACTCAGCAGCACCTGCCTATCTTTCCATTTTGCCTGTAGAAAATGACATCCGTTGGTTAGTATACAAATAATGAATGTTTCACATTTGTGCGATGGTAAGAATAATTTCATGAGGTGACAGATTGAATGTTCCATTCCACGTGGCGAAGCCGAGTGGAATGGGACATTCCATCTGTCACCGAATGAAATTATTCTTACCATTGCACGAATGTGAAACATTCATTATTTGTTTTAAACAACGCCTGAATAAGTCCGACAGATTGCATGCATGGATTTCTTGGTGTACAACGTGCCGTTTACCTTCTCAGTCCCGCATAAATCCGCAACAAAAAGTGGTCCAGTTCCGAACCAGTTAAAGCTTTAATTGTTGTTCCTGCGTGTCTTGCAAATTCCTCTAATCGTTTGACTGCATATTTTATTTGTCTCTTTGTGTTAGCAGCGTCAGCATCCCCACGAGTTCCAATATTTCGTCGTCTGTTAGGAAAACAAACCGCGGTACGGAAACACCGTCCGCCATTTTGTGTGAATGACAGCCTAGACTGGTTCCCGGTCCCCGTATGTATATAATATACATTTGAAATCCGAAGGACAAAGGAGGGACCGGAAACCAGTCCAATGACAGCTGTGTTGTAGCAGCGGGGAAGTTCTATCACTGAACGCGTTACCGTTTGATAGAACAATGTGATAGAACGTTTTTTGGCGGTGCGGGTTCGCGTCGTACGATAGGATGAATAATCCAATGCACGTGATCGACGATCCATCAATCGGATGGCTTGGATTTATTCACGTGTTGTATAATATAGTATACTATGTAATTTCGTAAAAATCCGTTATCATGACCGAGATCCGGTTGAGGGGGGGGGGGGGGGGGGGGGGTGCTGTAAGTGCCTTCTGTTTCTTGGGTCAGGAATTAAGCTGGTGCGCATGCACCTTAAATCCGGTCGGTGCATGTGTTGTCCTTTCCTACGTAATTCAAGCAAAAAGAAATTCCCGCTCCCTAAAGGGACACATTGCTTTGGATTTTGCGATTTGGGCTATAAAACTGAAATGGATATGGTTGGGAAGCTTTTTTAAAAGTAGAATATAAAGATTCACATAACTATCCCTTCAAATTGCGTGGTTTTTGTTTAATTTCGTGACAAATAACGGTCCGCTATTTTGTAAAAACCAAATGTTTGACTCCACAAAATGGCGGACCGTGTTCACCAGTCGTATTTTCAGTCGCAGCTGGTTGAAGTACGTTCTGTTGATCCATTTTGTTGTACTGTGGCACGGCGCGCGCAGCACTGGCGATATGTGTCGCGAGGTAGAGAATGGTACCTGACGATCATCTGATAGGTTTCCAAGGCCACTGGCTGCGGCGCCAGCAGCCTAAAGACTCTTACAGCGTATTTTGCGCATTATTTAGACGGTGGTACTTACTACTGGAAATAAGTCTATGTTTCGCGGCTCAGATGTCAAGGGTAAGCGGCCAATTTTTTGTTTTGTAATCACTACTCACTATTACAACACATTATACGTGTTTTTTTGTATGAACAACTCTTATAAAATATAAGGAACATTTCCAAACAGCAAAATTTCATGACATTTGAAGGCAATGTGTCCATTTTAATCACCTAGGCCTATTTGTTCTCTTCGACTATTTGGACCTAATGTTTGTTTCGCCTAAACGAATGTGTTAGGGAGACGCTTACCAGTCCTAAATTCTGTATGACCGTAGCTCCGTATCCCCGTATCAGTTTCAAGGTTAACTTTTTGGGAGAAAGTTTATAACATTCCACATGCTTTCATGGATTTTGATGAAACTTATATGCAGTGACCCTTGGGTGACTAAGACGCAATTCTTCTTCAGAATGTTGAGGTCATGAGGTCATTGGAGGTCTTTAGTATGTCGGTATGTGTGTGGCATTTTGGTTAGTTTCAGAAAAATTGGGTCTCATATGAAAAGTCCAATTGCAATCAAACTTGAGCCAATTGCAACATGCAAACATTTATGTGATGTTTATGTTAAAGGTCACATATCAATGTCAAAGGTCATTTCAGGTCAAGTGGTGAAATAGGCTGAAAATGTAAAATTTCTCTCATTTGAAAAGTTGAAACTTATGCCTCAGTCACATATCCATCGATTCGGGATAAGGCGCCCGTACGGGCCCAAATTTCGTGAAACAATTTGCAAAATCTCACGGCGTCCGCAAGCGTGCCGTGGCTATTCTGCGGGCGCCTTGGCGTTCTTTCCTGGCCGTAGGGCGCATCGGGAGCTTTTAGCGCGGAGTTAAAAGTTCTCGATGTGTCGAAGATTTTTTTTACTGGCCGTAAGCCCGTAGACGCGTCGTAGACAGCATCGTACGGACACCGCACGGGCCCAGTACGGC